>CM073571.1:1905000-3105000 GCA_037074715.1 Magnolia kwangsiensis
CTTGTGAGTTACACAAATGAGAAGTTCATCATTCAAAATAGCAAATTTCCAAAAACATTTGAAGGCCAGAAATCTTGGGTGAAGTGCTTTGAGTGCATGGTTTTTCAGTAGATTGCAAGCAATTTCTTTGCTATAACAATAGTAATTATGTATGACAAGAGCATGAAGCAGCTCAATCTTGCAATAAGTGGTTAGTTTTCGTAGCAGTGATGGTTTTTAGTGGTGAATATAGCATTATTTCATTTAGTTCTTTGAGTAAGGAGAAATTTAGTTTATTTGTGTAAATCAATGTCATAGAAGTTATCTGCATTGATGAAATTGGCCAAAGCACCCTGAGTTTTTGGTCATGGTACTGAACCAAGCTTGATTGCCTATCCTACCGAAACTTATGTGCCCTGTTTATTGTGCAAAAGAGATTGTACAGAGGTTGATCATGTGTCTTTGATGATTTTCACAGCATCAACCACTTCTAGCTTCTGACTAGATTTTTATTACACATGTATGCCTTTTGTTAATGTTTGGAGCAATCAATAGTTGTGAAGCTAGTTCCATTACATTAACTATAATTCTTTGCATACTGTACTCCTATTTTCAGGAAATGGTGAAGGGTGGGAAGCTAATCTTCTCATTTGATGCAACAAAGAAAGCTCGCTTTGGTGTACTCCCACGATATGCGAAAGATGAGCTTCAAATCAGATGGTTTGAGCTCCCAAATTGCTTTATCTTCCATAATGGTGAGTTTTCTTTCTTTCCTTTAACAGACCACAACAATGTCCTGGGAAGCATTTCAAGCTTACTATGCCTTATGTGCATTTAGTTTAATAATCCTATATGTCATTACAAGCAGGGTTAATTGGCCTGAGCACTGAGGGGTCCCAGATGTGTTTGTGTTTCTAGTCCTTTGTAGTATGCTCCCATTGATGGGGACATCATGTGCACACGTACACGCACACCACCCCATACGCACGTACGTAAGCAAAAGGAAGGCCCCACCATCGATCTAGCCCGATGGCGACGTCCAGGGAGGGACTCTTAGGTAGAAGACAAGTTTTGGTTCAAAAAAAGTGTGTCCGATAATCAAGAAAAGCCCATCATGGGATCTCATGATCGTGGCCCACTTGTCGGATTGATGTCATATTTTAAGTTTTACTTATTGTTATTATTTAGAACATCGTGAATGCTTTGGATTTCTTTGTTTGGTTTTAATTTTAGTTTACTTCACCGCTAAGTAATAGGTTACGCACGTGGTGTGAGTTTTGGGGTATAGGATTTTTCCTATAAATAGGCACCCCTTGTATTTTTTTTTCATTGATTGAAGATTAATAAAAATTTTGCGTTTTCCTACTCTCTGAGTTTTGAAGCCTAATTGGGTGCGAAGCCCTCCCTTCATCGAAGGGTTAACTACCGTGGTGCGAAGCCACATCGACCCCGATTCACCCCCATCCTCCATTATCTTCTTTTTCATCTTCCACCACTAGCCATACTTCGAATTCGTCCCTTTTGTTGCATCAAATTTCTTAATTACAACAGATTTTCCGATTTCGACCCGCTGACAAGCTGAAATTTCGGCGAAGCACCACGCACAAACCGTACATTGGATCGAGCTGATATTTGGGAGTTTTGGAGTCCATCCCTGGCCGACCAGAGCCAAGGTGGCCTTTTTCTGAATAGTAGGCCCTACACATGTGCGGCCGTGATCACACGCACGAGCGTTTGGGCCATTGTTGCTGTCTGCGCGTGGAAAGTGTCTTTCGGTTTTAGGTTTTCTTCTTATTTTATCCTTTCATACCAGTTTTTTATAAACCGTAACCCTAGATCGCATTATCCTTAATTTATTTGCCTATTTTCTCACCCTAGGGTTATCCGAATTGAAATTTCTAAATCCCTTGATTAAGGGTTGATTACTATGCATGTGTGTGTGATTATTTCTTATCTTTGAGTATCGTTTGGTTTATAATTTTTATTGATCCAGCCTTATCATGTGTAGGCCTGGACCCGCATAGATTCCCCTTAATTGAATGTTTGGACTTTTATGTGGGATATGGAATTTGTGTAATTGTTTCTGAACCAACGTGATCTTAAGCCTGAAATCTCGCATATCATATTTAATTTTCCATGTCCTGCATCACCCATTCTTCAATGTTGATCATTAGTGAGGAGAATTTGCTTTTTCTCTCAGTTACCTTTGGCATCTTTTTCTATCTTGCCACAGTCGAGATCTGTTTGTTTTCTGTCAGTGATTTGAATTTTATACTTTAACTGATTTACTCTATTGGCTGGCCTGCATTACCTTGACACATGTTTTTATCAGATGTGCTTAATTATTGATGATTGGAAGAAACAAAAGAATTTCTTTTATTGGAAACAATACAATTGCATATGTGCACATGTGCAATTTTATCTTAAGAGAAATGACAATAATTCCCTGATATGGACCGAGGAGAATATAAAGAATGCTGATGTAATAGTATCTAGTTTTTACTGCTCTTCAAATTCTTCTTGGTGAATCGGTCAAATTGGATTCACTAGCCATAGTCGATGCTGGTTTTTTACAAAGTCTGTAGTCATGTTTGGTTTGGTGAATTTCCCTTCTATTCTGTATGCCTACTAATTTCACATGCGCAGTTGAGGTTACAAAAGAAGGTTAATTGGTTTTATATTATCCTTCAAGGTTAGGTTGCTAGACTGTCAATTCCTTTTGGACTTCCAAGTAATCAAGCCACAAGAACAGAACACAGTTCTGTTGGGGTTTCTGATACTGAATATTTCTTGCTCATTCTGCTTATGGAACACTAATTTCATCTTGTCTGTCGCATGAACAAAACTCATCAAGATTTGAACCTACACACTTCAATGTTTGATCTGGTGCACGACAACAATGTAGATCCATGTAGGATACTGGATAAGCTGATGAATCCCATGGCATTCAACCTCAGGTTACATGGATGCACATATCATTCTCTTGACTTGAAGAGTTTTTTATTTTATTTTATTTTATTTTATTTATTCTCCAACATCTGATGCTGAATATAACATTTTGCTCACTGATGGGAGTTTTCAGAATGGTCAATCAAGTCATTGAGAACCATCCATTGTCATCTGGCATTTAGCTTGCATCACCAATTGACTCCTTAATGCCCTTAGCCAAAATGCCATCGATACTCATGGTTTCGCCATTTCACAGGGTGAACTGTTGAATATTTTGGTTACCATGGAACTGGTATCATTTTCTTGTAAACTTGTTTGTTATTTCATGAAATAGGAAAATACTTGGTGTTCTTTGGGTCTTTTCTAATATTGTCAGTTGCTTTCTTGTACTAGCTAATGCTTGGGAGGAGGAGGATGAAATTGTTTTGGTCACTTGTCGACTTGAGAATCCTGATCTGGACATGGTCAGCGGAACTGTGAAAGAGAAGCTTGAAAACTTCAAAAATGAGTTGTATGAAATTCTGACCATTGGTTAATTATCGTTGAAAACCTTGTTCACCGCTGCTTATAACTTTTTTTTTTTTTTTTCGTTTTTCTTTTTGTTCCAGATATGAAATGCGATTCAACATGAAAACTGGTGTTGCTTCACAAAAGCAGCTATCAGTATCTGCTGTAGATTTCCCTCGGATTAATGAGAGTTACACTGGCAGGTGTATCTTTATTCCTTACCCTTTTGACGTTGGCAATGTGGTAGAACTTAGATTTTGAAACTGTTTGAAGGGAATAACATTAGAACTCACTTCTTATTTCTGGAAGACGGTGTTGTAAAAGAAGCTCGATACCAAAGGACCAATTAACTTCAATTTCTATAGATAGTAGTTCCACTGGTCTTCTAGATGATCAAGCAATCCTGCAATTGTGCATCGCATTCTTTTATCACCACCATCACTGATAAGAGGAAATTCATGAAGTCATCCTCTCAAGATTTTGGATTCAAATGCTTTTATAATGTACATTTCACATTTAAGTACCAAAACATCTTTCAATGGGGAAGTTCATTTTGTGTTTCTAGATGTACCCAATAGTGGGTAGATTTTGCAGCGACCTTTTTCTTTTCTGTGGGGAGTGGTTTGTCAATTAGTGCACCATTTTGATACAGTTGTATCTTTCTTCTTCTTCTTCTTCTTCTTTTTTCTTTTTTCTTTTTTGTCAGTAAGATACACCATCAAGATGCTGGGGTATCTAGCCATTTTTAAAATATGTCAAAAGAATCATTCTTTTTAAATCAATGGTGTCTTTGTTATCTTTTGGGTGTTCACTAGCTTCATTGAACACCCAAGTTATTCTAATTATCCTATGTATTTAGTTATCTTTTCGTAAATTCAGGAAGCAACGGTTTGTCTATGGAACCATTCTTGACAACATTACAAAGGTCAAAGGCATCATCAAGTTTGATTTGCATGTGGAACCGGAGGTTGGGAAATCAAAGCTTGAAGTTGGAGGAAACATTCCAGGCATCTTTGAGTTGGGAGTTGGAAGATTTGGTTCAGAGGCGATATTTGTTCCTCGTAAGCCTGGTATCACTTCGGAAGAGGATGATGGATACTTGATATTCTTCGTACATGATGAGAACACCGGGTAACTATTACTTCTTCCTCTCACCACCATGATCACCACTGGAAATGTTATTGTCATGTCATCTTCGTCATAATCATTACCATCATCATTACTGATCCTATAGCTGTTTGTCATACATAAATTAGGGGCAGTTATCACAGCATGAGAACATAATGATGATGTTCCCAACATGTTGATACATCATTGGGTATGATTGGTAACTTAGGATATGTCTCTCACGGTCTCACCTGGATCGTAAGGCACATTGTTGGAATTTTGGGCATATGATGGTGGACTTGATAGTAACAATTATGCAAATCACAGTCAAGAAAGACATTAATAAATGTCCTCATCATCATGGTCAAAGCCTTGTCCCAGTTATTTGTGGTTTCCTTTACAAATCCCATTTCACCGGTAAATCCTATCTAAGGCTCTATCCTCGGTAAGTTATCTTCATTTCCTTTCTCACCACCTCAATCGAAGTTGTTTTTGGTCATCCTGTCATCCTCTTTCCTGACCCTTCAACCCTAATCCATGCCAACCTCCACTGTCAGAGCTCTCTCCACTCTTCATTGCACATGACCAAACCATCTCCATATGCTCCCCATTTTATCTCCTATTTGGACTATTACTGAGCTGCTTCAGATATCCTCGTTCTTAATTCTCTCCTTCGTATTCCCACACAGGCAGCTCCACATCTTCATCTTTGTAACACTCAAAACTCTGCTTATGCTGTTTTGTAACTGCCTATTACTGTGCCCAATATGGCATAGATGGTTGATTAGTTATCATTATAAAATTTCCCTTAAATTTTCATAAGTATGCAGTGATCACATATTATTCCAGATGCACATCTCCACAGCTTTAATTATTTTGGAAACATCCTCATCAATCTCCCCATCATTTTGAAAGTAGAGCCAAGGTAGTGAAACAAATTGCTTTGAGGAATCTTTTGACCATCAATTTTTGCCTTGCCTCTATAAATGCTCTCACTAAAGTTGCATTTCAAGTACTGTCTTGGTTCTGCTAATTTTAATCCCACTCTGGAGCCTTCCTGCAAACCTCCAATTTAGCATTCGCTGCCTCCCTAGCCTTGTGGACCAGTGCCACATAATCCACAAGCACACACCACGTGGCCTCATCCTAGGAACTAGTGCTTAATTCATCTATAACAAATGAAAAAGGACTTATTGCTAACCCTGATAAAGACCCACTGCTACTGGTAACTTGTTAGTCTCACTTCGAGCTGGTCTCACTTTTAACAACACCCTTGGACGTGTCTTTGATGAAAATTACCAAACAAAAAAAACACGGTGACCTGCCTTAGATTTTTCAAAGCCAGGTTCTTTGTGACATTTCAATTGGTGACTATTTTCCCTCAAACTAGCTGTTAAAAGCACCAGGCCTGATATAATAGTTATGGATATACATGGTGTGCCAATGAATCATTTAAGAGTGTGTATATTCTTTCATACTTCTAGATATGCATATAAATTTGTGCATGCATTTGTGGTAATGGTAAAAGTGTCCCCAACTTAGAAATTGCTAATGCAGAAAGGTTGGTGAGTCCCCATTTATTATACTGTTAAGATTAGGAGTTGATTGTGTGATTTTTATTTTCTTTCTTTTTCCTTTTCCTATTGTTAAACCATATAAGTTCATATGTTTCTCCCTGTCTGTTAAAAACTCTAATGTAAAAAATTCGAAATGTTTATACCGTAGGATCTGCCTTACTATTGTCAAGTGTCAGTTCTATACTAATCATGAGGTGGTTAGTAGAATTTGGATGTGAGGATGGTTCCATGACTGTGAAAAATCAGTTTATCATGGTAAATTTTGAGAAAAAACTAGAGTATACATTGTCTCCTGATGGCTTCTGGATATCTACACAGCATTCGGATGCACATGATAATTGAATTGGAATCATCATCGTCATCATCTGAGCCTTGTCTCAACTATTTGAGGTTGGCTGCATGATTCATGTTCCACAATTCCGTTCTATCATGGACGATATCCTCCTCAGTTGAACCATAGGCCATCAAGTCTTTTCTTACTACCTCCACCCACATCCTTTTGGGCCTTCCCCTGCCCTTTTAGAGCCTTCGACTTGATCCCACTCCTTACTGGTGCAGTTCTTTGTCTCCATTTCACATGATGAAACCATCCAAGTCTATTTTCCCTCATATTACTACATAATGATGCTACTCAGCCTTCATTTCTGATTCTAGCCTTCCTTGCCTTGCCACTCATCCATCTCAACATCCTCATTTAGCTACACACAACCTATAAACATGTTCCTCAAGCATGAAATTGAATTTAAGGGTTGCTTCCTTACTACTACTACCACCACCACCACCACCATTACTATTATTATTTTCATTTCCACTATCCGGTTTACTAACATGGAAATGACAAAAGTTAGTGATGTTTCCCAGTATTCATAATGATGAAGTAGCCCTTAGATTTCAGTTGTCTTTTCAAGTTCATCTTGATCATCAGGTCATTCTATTTCGTGCAAATACCCCCAATGAAAAGGCTAAGGAAATTATAATTTGTCATTTCCTAGTTGTTAGGCAAATAATATCAACATTGCATCCAAACACACTTAAGATTTGATGAACGATATGTATTGCTGAGTATGCCTGTCTATCTATGCATCTGATGCCATGCCTCAGTGGTAGACTCTCTGGAGTTTCAACACGAGGCCACGGGTTTGAGCAACCCTTGTGGTGTGAGTGCATGAGAGTGTGTGGGGTGGGTGTGAGTGTGTGTAAAAAAAAGTATGCCTGTCTATAATGCATAACATCATAACATGAATAATGAGAAATGATATCCATCTTCTTGAAGCAGAAGTATCATCTTTGTTTTTCTTTGTGAGGACTCACAAGAACATGATTCTTGGTTAATTCTCTTCAACTCTTATTACTGCAGGAAATCTGAAGTCAATGTAATTGATGCGAAAACAATGTCAGCGGATCCAGTTGCAGTTGTTGAGCTACCCAACAGAGTTCCGTATGGATTCCATGCCTTTTTTGTAACGGAGGTCAGTAACAAGCCACTATAATCAAGCTAATTCTATTGCTGAATCACATTTAATAATTCACAATAGAAATACGATACATGCCATTTTGTGAATTTAAAGATCCAATAATAGAAGGATATGACATTACAGAGACTTACATGTTCCTTAACTGGTGGCATGGATTTCTAATTGATCTCTGTTGCTTGACAAGAGGTTTGCTATTTCTGCATGCCAGTCCCTACACGCCAATCTAAATGAAGCCGAAAGTGGCAAATACAAGCTATGCATCATTTGGGATCCATCCTTTAGATGCTTGATCCAAAAGTTGGTGTGATCGGATCATTAGGTGGGCCACACATCTATACAGAATGTATAGTTAAGGTCTCTAACACACGATACGACATGCATGGCCCACCTGATGATTGTATCATTTGGTTTTTGGGCATGGGACACTACACGGTCGGTTCCACCTGGTTGGCAGCAGTTTGGTGGGCATGCGGAATCAAGCCTTCAGAATTAGCTAGCCTCTGCTCAGGCCACTGCCAACAGTAATGCAAAGAGAATGATTCAAAGTTCTGAGTTATGTCAAGTGCAGTGGTCTGGGATTGTGTTAAACCTCATGCACTGTTCTTTTAATGAGGGCATGTTACTGAAAACCCACTTGAGATGTAAACATGATCTGATTATTTCCCATTTTTTCCATGATTCGTCTTGGTGTTTGAGTTGTTGCCTGCTTATAGTAGGTCTTTTCCACCATTCTCTTCTCTCCTCTTTCTTTTGCCTCATGATATCTCTCTGAAGCTGGATTTTATGTATATTTCAACAGGAGCAACTCCAACAACAGGGAAAGCTTTGATTATTAAAGCTCCTAAGTTGCAGAAAATACTCTGCTGATGAAGGATATTGCAGATTATTTCAGGCAAACACCAATCAATAGTGTCTTCTTATCTTCCTGTGATATTAAAGCTACTCTATGAAAACTCTACACGAAGTCTTCTAAAGGAAAAGCATGAGATCATCCACATCAGAAAAGCACGAAAACCCAGTCAATGCCCCCGATTCACCCAAGCCAAAACAGAACTCGATGAATCTTCTGTCAGTGCTCATGTTTGTTCATATCAGTGTATGTTTGTTGGCTATCATGTTGCTTTTAGCATTTAATCACCTCTCCGGCATTCCAGTTGGTACACGTGACATTGTGCATCTCCCACTGCCCATTGGTGTTAGACCGGAATCATATGCACATTCCACATTTGGTTGATGTGCATGGGGCTTCCCACTCGCCACCAATGAACAGTGGGAGATGTTTGGTATTTGACACCATGCACACCAGTTGGTATACTGTATGGAATCTGCTCAATCAGATTCAGATCCGGTGTTTCATTGAAGCTACTATGAGTACCCAAGTAGATAACTGAAAGAAGGCAATGAAATCTGAAATTGATTCCATTCATACCAATGATGTGTAAACCCTAGTAGTAGGACTGTAAACAGATCTGATTCGAAACAAATCTGGATTTGTTCCGAATCCGATCTGATTAAGAATAAGTGAGATCCAAATTCAATCGGATATCCAATGGATCCTAAAAAGCCTATCCGAATTCGAATTTATTGAAGATTCGAAAATCCAAATTCTATCTGAATATACTGTTAACGCATTTTTATCCTTTTCTTCTTCTTCTTCTTCTTTTAAATATAAAAATACCCTTACTATTTTTCAAATCCCTGCACAATTTGTGAGGGTAAAATTGTCCTAACATTATATACAGTAGAGAGATGTTCAGATTGGATCTTTATTGAATTGAATTGGGGTGGATTCGAATCGGATCTGGTTATAAAAGGATCCAATTTTCATGTCCCGAAATCAATTCAATGGATCCAAATATCAATCCGAATTCAATTTAATCGTACCAAATTGGAATTGTATCTGGATCAAGATCTTATTCATCGACAGCCTTGCCTGGTAAATCTCCCTGAGAGTGTCAAGCTTATTGGCTGTAAATGGGTCTATCAAAGAAAATTGGTATGGATGGAAATGTTGAAACCTTTAAAGCTTGGCTACTGTTGAGAGGTTACACAAAAGAAGGGGATGAATTATCACGAGACTTTTTTGCCAATAGCGATGCTAAAATCTGTAAGGATTCTATCAGGCTTTGTTGCATATTGTGACTATGAGATCTGACAATTGGATGTGAAGACAGCTTTTTATAATCACGTCTTTGTTGATGACATATATATAAATAAGCCAAAGTGCTTCACACCATGAGGTCAAGAAATGAAAGTTTGCCACTTACAGAAGTCAGTTTATGAATTGAAATAGGCATCTCGCAACTGTAATTGTAGATTTGATGAGGCCATCAAGACTTTAATTTCATCTAGAATCCAGAGGAACTGTGTTCATATCTCAAGCTGTGTTTCTTATTCCCTATGTAGAATATATCTTGACGATCGGTAATGATGTTGAGATGCATGTGTCTATAAAAGTTTGGCTTTCCAAATAGTTTGATATGAAAGACTTGGGAGAAGTTAACTGTGTGTTGCGCATATGGATTTACAGAGAAGAATGCTAGAATGATTGGGTTTATCCCAATCAGCCTACATCTGTAAAATCTTAGAAGGGTTCTCCATGTTTGATTCCGAGAGAGGAGAGGTGCCTTATAAGTATAGTGTTGCCTTATTTAAAAACCAGTCCTAAAACCCATAAAGAAAAGGACAAGGTGTAAAGAATTATAAATGCAATCTGTGGTTGGTAGTTTGATATATGCTATGCAATGCACACAGGCCATATATTATGTTGTATGTATTGTTAACAAGTATCAGAGGAATCTTGGTTAGGAAAACTGAATAACTATTAAGACTATTTTGATATATATATATGTGTGTGTGTGTGTGTGCACGCGCACGCGCATGCGCATTACGTTTTGGTTTTTACTAGTGGAGACTTGTCCATTGTTGGTTATACCTATGCTTCTTTTCATTCAAATAGAGACGATTATTGATCTACCTTTGGTTATGCTTTCTCTTTGGGAGGTGGAGTAATGTCTCAGAGTATGAAGGTGAAGTGTATTGCTGATTCCAGCATAGCAGCAAAATATGTTGTAGTTACAGATGCAACAAATGAGATAGTTTTTCTCAGGAAGTTTCTTACAGAATTGCTTGTTGGATAGGCCTATTACACTTAACTATGATAATATTGTTGTTATAATTTAGGCCAGGGAACTTAGAAACCATAAGATGATAAAGCATATTTTAAAGAAATATTATCTTGTTTGGCAGTATGAGCATGATCAAGAGATCTTAGTCAAAAGGTTGGCACTCATGGTAACTTATTTCTTTAAGTATTTTGAAGCAATGGAAGTTTGGATTGTATTGTATTCGACTTGAAGTGTAGGTGAGAGATTGTTGGAATGAAGTAGGATTGTGATGAATTTTTTGGGAGACTTCATCGAGGCTCCTATGTTCGTAGGGAATGAAGTAGGACATGTTTGACATGAAGTACATTATGAGGCTAACTTGTCTGGTTCTTCGTAAACGTATTATATTGTCATGGCCGGTGGATAAGTCGGAATAACTTCATCTATGGGTCACTATATATAGTTTTAACTGTTATGCAGATGATAAGTCTCTACCTTGGGACATTGCCCCCCACATCTGTAGGTGTCTGCATGTATACACATTGAGTGGTTCTAGAGAACCAAGTTAGATTTAGATTTAACTTGAAAGGACTTAGGGTCTTAGTGAGAATTCAATCTATTGCTTTCATTAACAAATATGTGAGTCTCTTAAGTGAATTGTGGTGAGTTGGGGAGTCAATCATGTTCCTATGATGATTAGGATTCCCAACAAAGGATCTATAGCCCTTGTGAATTTAACATTATATTTGGAAGTGGAATGATTGATCAATATGCCCAGCTTAACTAGTTTTATAAATCGTTTTGATTAAACAATTGATTTCCAAATCAATTTCTGCATTGTTTTGTAAAGTCAACAGTTCATATTTGTTTTTAGATGATTGAACATGGTCGTGAGATATAGTAGGCTTAGACAACAGGCTTTAAAGCAGATATCTAGAAAGATATATTTATGATAGTATGACATAGGGTGCTCATTTACATCTATGTAGTGTACACGGGAAAACATTTATTTTTCAATGGGTTTGATTCAGTCAAAGTTCTTGTGTGGTTAAGCAAATATATTACGAGTGTTACTTACAATTTAAGTAACTTACAAAGATTGTCCCAAAAAGATCTCTTTATGACAAGGAAAAGTGGGCGGCAAAGGCATACAAATCTACAAATACATGAAGACAACTTAGGAAGTCCTGCAAAGTTTCACACTCGAGGAAAGGTTCCTTGGCACATATGGTAAAAATTCTAAGGTGGTCTCTTCCAGAGAAGAATGAGAAAGAAAGGGCAAATGTAATAATCGTTTGTTCTCTATAAAAGATACAGTTAGTTTTAAGTTTATGTTATTCATGCATACTTAGAAGTGCATTCAATTTGATTTATCTCACTTTTGCCATGTACGAACACTTTTAAGATTTTCACTAAGCAATCTCAGCCATCTATGGATATTAATCAATGGCATATGGACTGTCGTCTGTGTATATTTTTCAGCCATCCATTCACAGGCCACCTAGCATGTGGCCAGGATTCTCAACGGTTGATCCACAGTCGGGGTCCACCTGATGGATGGTTTGGATGATGGAAAGATGCGAAACACCTACAGAATTTTGGACCGTGCAACCAAAATGCTGCTAATTCCTTTTTTTTTGGTACTTAGAAAATGCCACCAGTTCTTGCTAAGCATTTTACGTTTTGGAATTCACAGCAAAAATGATTGACTACTTATTTTTAGAAAAGAGGCCAGCCAGCTCCGCACGTGTTCCCCACATGCTCCTCTGATATGCAGCCACATGTGCAAACATAGCACGTGTAGTACAAAGAGCAGTGCCTAGATCTCTGGGCAAAAAACAAGCTACCAAGTTTTTTAGACCCTCTATTGGTTTCGTTGTGTGCTGCTTACCTTAAACCCAAAAATGAAGGGATTTCATGCTATTCAGTGCCCGAGTAGTAGACTACTCTTTTGGACTATTGAATGTAATCTGTTGGAATAATCAGGATCTTGATTGGGGTTTGGACTGTTGTATATGATCTTCAAGGCCTAGGATATGTATTGATGATGATGGTGCACTGATCTAGACCATTTGCCTGTTGGGCTCCATTGCAGAGATCAGTACAAGCCCATCCACAAAATAAGACCTTGGCTTGAGCCTGGGCGGTCCAAAACGGTTAGTCCGAGCCCAGTCCACAAAGCACATCTTTTTACAATGCTTTTTTTACCTTTTTATTTCCCCTAACAATTGGGGTATATGATATGGATTGACTAACGGTTTGAGTGGGAACTTTGTGAAATGGGCGCCTCTCTTCCAATGTTCCCAAATGAACCCTTTGGGTGTGGGGCCCACCTGAGTTATGGTCCTTTTGGATGCGGATTGCGTAGTGAGTAACTCACTATTACTCACTCCCCTTAGCCTATTGAGTAAACTCTGTGAGGTCCACTATGACTCATGTATTTTATCCGCTCTGTCCATCCATTTTTCCAGATAATTTTATGACTTAGACAAAAATGAGGCATTTTCAATGTTCAAATGAACCACACCACAGCAAACCGTTGAATTAAACATCCACCATTGAAAAATTCTTAGGGGCTCAGAAGTTTCGGATCAAGCTTATATTTGTGTTTTCCCTTCATCCATGTCTGTATGATCTTATAAACAGGTTGGATGACAAATAAACATCACAGTAGGGCCTAGAAAGTTTTCATCGGTGGAAATCATTATCCCCACTGTCTCCAAGGGTATGATCCACTTGATCTTTGGATATGCTTTAATTTCCTTAAATTAGATTCGGATGGACTGAGTAGATAGACCACATACATTGAAAGTGGGCCCAACTGAATTTATTCAGTACGATAAGGGCTTACTAAGTAACTCATTACGCAATCCAATTTCGGTCCTTTTAGGGTCATTTTTAGGTTGTTCACTTTGGTGTGGCCCACCTGAGTTCTGCTATCGAGTCTGATTTTTAAATGTATAGATAGCGTAAGGGATCTCTCCTTTTGGACGGATTCGATTTTCGTACGCAACATGTGGGTCCCACATTTTGTTTTACGCGCTGCGTAGAACGGGTTTGGTAAACGATTCCGTTGGTCCATCAAACCAGAGTCAATGCGAGGGCATTGTCGTAGTTTCAGGTAAAACAGGTTGCATTTCACAAATCACAAAACGCCGGGCAGCTGCTTATACAGCCACTGAAGAATCTACACTAAAGAATCTACGTTGGCGGTTTCGTTGTTGGCCGACAAGAAGAAGCTGATGTTGGCCAGACAGATATATGACAAGAAGAAGCTGATGTTAGTTCTCAAATCGGACGCTCTACACAGAAAGTGAGAATAACGAGACAGCGCGAGATTTTCGTTTCACTCCTTGAGAAAAGAGATGGAATTGGAAAAGAAGGAGAATGAGAAGGAGGAGAAGCGCGCGAATGCGGGAGGAGGAGTCGTGGCCGTTAATCCGCGGCCGAATAAGGGATTATCGGCGAAGTTTGTGGATGCTTTGGAGAAGCTGATCGTCTGGGCAATGTACGATTCGTCGCAGGCGAACTATTACCGGAAGGGGAATTTCGCGCCGGTGCTTGAGGAGACGCCTCCCTGCAAGGATCTCATCGTCAGAGGACATCTTCCGGTGAGAGAGAGAGACTTTTTCTTTCCTTTTTAGTTGTTTAATCGTTTTTAGAAAATTCCCGAGTTTTGAGTTCTTTTTCTTTCCCTTTTTTTAGTTGTTTTTGTAAAAAAAGTGGTATTTCGAAGATCATCACACGTTGATCAGGTTGGTTATAAAATACGGATATATAACAAAAAATCTAAAATAATAAAATATGAAATGGGAGAGCAGAGGCACGTTACCGTCGCGGAAGCGGTTTGGCTGGTGTAGCACACGCCAGCTATAGCCTTTTGGAAAAATTAGCACCGTAGACGAGTCCGCACGACCCCTTGTTTTTTTCTTTTTTTTCCTCAGCGCCCGGGATTTTTAGGTAGGGATGTTGGTATTTGGACGAAAATATCCGAGCATATGAAAAAAGTAAAGGTTATTTTAATCTTTTTAAGTTCGTCAGTACAAATAATAGCCTACTTTAGTAATTTAAGATGTTTTCAAGTAAAATGAAATAACGTAGGTAGTCCGTCGGGTCTACACCAGAAAGAGAAATTTAGGACTGTGGACCCCACCCTTTATCTAGTTGTTTTTACTTTGAGAACTTAGACCTGCTTGTACGGACAGCGAATTTGAGGACGAAAATACCCCTCCTTTCACGGAAATGGATTGGGTACTCCTCCTGCAACCACAGCCAATGGCGGATGGTCAGTTGTCTGTGAGCCCCACCATGATGTATGCTTTTCATCCATGCTGTCCATATATTTTTTGACCTCATTTTATGGTATGAGACAAAAATTGAGGTATATGCAAATCTCAAGTGTACCATGTTACAGGAAACAGTGTTGAATGAGTGTTGACCATTAAAAACTTTTTGAGGGCCATAAAACTTTTTGGGGGCCCACTGTGATATTTGTGAGAAATTCTCCCTGTCTAAGTTCATTCATAGGGTCACAATGACCTGGATGAAGAGGAAAAATAAATTTCATAATGATCTAAAACTTCTATAACCCCTCAAAGGGTTTCAATGGTAGACGTTCAATTCCCCATTGCCTTTTACAGTGTGATCCACTTGATAGTTTGGATATAACACAGACCTCATGATAGAACCCATAAAAGCAACACAGCTAAAAATAAAAAATAAAAATCTCCCAGACTACTGCGGGTACGGCGGCAATACCGCGGCAGTCCGGGAGATTCTTTTTATTTTTTATTTACAAGGAGAACTTTTTATCCCTTGCATTTTTCTCTAATGTATAATTATGTAAATATGTATATATAAGTATATAAAAATATTTTTCTATCTTTTAATTCATTTCTTTGCCTATTTATTTAACAAGCATATTTACTAAACTAGAATGATTTACTTAATCGTACTATATATGACTTTGGCTCCACTCCTTGAACTGTCTCATATTTACTTAGCCACATTATGCATTGGTAGGGCCGAAGTCAAGTTTGAATCATGATGGGATTCTGTTTCGGCAGTTGCTCGATTTTTGTCACACCGAGCTTGAGTTCGTTCGGACCGAATTAATTTTCAGTCAAATCGAATTAACTCTGAAATTCATCGTTCGTCATTGGAGCTTTTTGTGCACTTTCGGTCGGGAAATTGAGCGGGCATTTCCACCGAAATTGAATCTGCAGTAAGCCTGAATCAAGACTGCACATTTCCATCGAAATCGAGTGGACCAAACTGGAAATTGAGCGGCCCAAATTGGAAATTGAGCAGGCCAAACTAGAAAATTGAAAATTGAGCGGGACAGGCAAGTGTTGAATATACATTGTTGAGGTTTACAGTAATCTTGAAGTTTTGGAATTAAATTACAACTAAAACTCCTGGAAATCATGACTTACAAATATAGTAAACTTTTTTTAAAAATTATTATTATTATTATTATTTATTTTTTTTAAACAAGCACACACCCCCACACACTCACACCACACATACACCGTTAGATTTCACCACCATGGGTACTCGAACATTTAACCCGGTGTTGAAACTCTAAGGAGTCTACCACTCGGGTAAGAGCAAGGACCCAAACAAATATAGTAAACTTATTATTTATAGACATGATTTACACTAAACCTCATAGTTGTAGGCCAAAAATAGTAAGCGTCCTATTTGGCTTCACCAAGCTATTCTCTTAATTATTTTAAGCATTTTTCATGTTGGGTGCAACTCCTAAAGCCCAAGGATGAAGAGTAATACTCAAATTAAAACCTATTGCTGGCCACAAAAGTTTAGGATGAAGCTGATCTTTGTGTGGTCCCTTTGTCCATGTAGTTGTGACCTTATCAAAAGGTTAGATGACAAACAAACATTCTGGTGGCCCAAAGAAGTTTTTAATGGTGTGTATTCAATCACCATTGTTTGCTGTGGTGCAGTCCAGATGAGATTTATAGCTGCTGCTTCTTTTTTTTTTTTTTTTTTTGGATCATGCCCTAAAATGAGCTGTGAAAACGGATGGATCACATGTAAGGTAAATACATCACGGTGGGACCCACAGGGATCCACCCACCTGGGTGGATATGGGTCCGCCCAATACTGGGTCGCATTAGGCAATGGCCTGATTTTGAATCCTGATTAGTAAATGGTTTATCTTGGGAGGATTTGGACCTAAAATCCAAGGCCCTATTGCTGAATGGGCGAGGTCAAGCTTGGGCTGACATAGCCGTAACCCAGCCCAGACCCGGCCCGTTGTGACTCCTAAAAAAACAGACGACAAAGAAAACTTGAGAACGGTTAACATTCAATAAAAATAGGTTAAAGGGGATTGTTGGTGCATGAAGGCCCATTGTGCCAACGGCTTAGATCATTGAACTATGGGCCCTACTTGTAAAAACTTGAATGCCCAAAACTGGTGGTTAACACCTTACCCAGCACGGTATAGTAGTACCATACCTGGTAGGCCCAGTTCATTCCAGAGAAGAGAGTCAGGACTGAATTTGAATGTTGCCAAGCAAGCAGAAGGTCCAAAAATCATGTCACCAGGCACATCCACATGAAATTGGGACCATCCAAACTTTTTGACTAGTGGGCCCCAAACAACCCATTTCATTATACATGCGTTCGTGTAATACTCATTAAACACAAAATAATACTGAATATGTTAGTGCACGGGCCATCTATGGTCAGGTCCATGTAATCAACTGTCTATATTTGAATACAATAGAGAGAAAAAGAAATAGAAAACATACCATTTTCTCAGCAAAATCTCCTATTATCACCTTAAAGAAGGATGCTTTCTTCGTTTCCCTTCCCTTCTGCATTTTAGAGAGAGAGAAAGGAGGAGAAGTGGAAGAAGGGGATGTGAATGATGCATGACCATTGGGGGATTTATTCGATACTCTGCTGTGTATGACTCTTCATACTCAGGTGCTCACAAATAATTACAAAGTATATATATTAGCTGAAATTGTACGGATAAAATTGTTGGATGATACATCAATAACTTATAATATAAAATACCATTTGATCTATTCATATAAACTTCTGATTCATGGAAAAATATGACTACTTAATAATTCATTTGTAACCGTATAATATATGTTTGCCGATTGGATATTTACCTTATCAAGTAATCTTAATTATTTAATTTATAATACATATAAAATGGGCCCCCAACTTGGACGGTTTCTTTCAATTATCAAAGCATTCGAATTTTGAAGTGATTTATACGTGCCTGTGTATCATCCATCTTATTCTTTCATGATATTTTAGTTTGTAGAGAAATTGAGCGGGCCAAATTGGAAATTGAGTGGGACAGGCAAGTGTTGGATATACATTTTTGAGGTTTACAGTAATCTTGGAGTGAAGAAAATTTTCATGTCTGTGCATTTCAGTCCGAGTTTCTTCTCTAATCACGATGACCTTGGGAGAGATGATTCGAGACATGAAAATTTTCTGCACTCCAAAATTACTTTAAACCTCAACAATGTATATCTAATGCTTGCCTGTCCCGCTCAATTTCCAGTTTTCCAGTTTGGCCCGCTCAATTTTCAGTTTTTCAGTTTGGCCTGCTTAATTTTCAGTTTGTCCCACTCAATTTCCGGTTTGTCCTGGTTAATTTCCAGTTTTCCAATTTGGCCCGCTCAATTTCTAGTTTGATCGCGAAGTGATTGAAATTGACCACGAAGTGAATGAAATGGATTTTCCACCATAGACCTGATGAAATCTTGAAAAATAACTAGGTTGGTTGGCTAAATTAGCTTCTCATACTCAAAATCATATGTAGTACGTAAGTAAATCATTCTAGTTTGGATCCTTACTCTTGCTCGGGTGGTAGACTCTTAGGAGTTTCAACACCCGGTCAAGTATTCGAGTATCCATAGGTGGTGAAATTCCACTAGTGTGAGTGTGTGGGGGTGTGTGTGTAAATAATAATAATAATAAATCATTCTGGTTTAGGAGATATGCTTGTTTAATAAATAGACAAAGAAATAAATTAAAAGATAGAAAAATATTTTTATATACTTATATATACATATTTACATAATTATGTATTAGAGAAAAATGTAAGGGAGAAAAAGTTCTCCCCGTAAAAATAAAAATAAAAAAAATAAAAAAATCTGTAGACTGCCGTTACAGAAGGCCGTGGTTTTTTTTTTTTTTTCCTGTTTTGCTTTTGTGGGTCTCATCATGAGGTCTGTGTTATATCCAAACCATCCATCTATTTGGCGAGCTCATATTAAGGCTTGAGGCAAAAAATAAGATAGATCTAACTATCAAGTGGACCACACTGCAAAAGGCAGTGGGGAATTGAACGTCTATCATTACCATTGAAACCCTTTTAGGGGTTATAAAAGTTTTGAATCGTTATGAAATTTTTTTTTCCTCTTCATCCAGGCCTTCGTGACCTTATGAATGGATTGGATGGAAAATAAATGTTATGGTGGGGCCTACAAAATTTTTAACGGTGAAAATCAATTTCCCTGCTGCTCTTTGTGGTGTGGTCCAATTGATATTTGGATATGATTTTTTTTTTTTGGATAATGCTCCGAAATGATCTTGAAATATGGATGAATGTTGTGGATATAATAAATACATAGCTGTGGGGCCATGTAACTTTGATCTCTTTTGAGTCGTTCGTACAACTCGGTTGGAGGAGCGTCCGCGCTCGTCTTCGAAAGGGAGGGGTATTTTCGTCCTCAAATTCGTTGTCCGTACGAGCAGGTCTAAGTTCCAAAACTAAGTTTGTATTGTTCTGTAAAAACAGCTGGATAAAAGGTGGGGTCCACAGTCCTTAATTTCTCTACCCGCTGCTGCTGTAGGTACGTGTCGTGCGAGCTGTACGAACGGTTCAAAAGGAGATTAAAGTTACATGGCCCCACAGTTATGTATTTATTATATCTATACCGTTCATCTATTTTTAGAGATTATTTTAGAGCATATCCAAAAAATGAATCATATCCAAAGAATATATGAGCCACACCAAAAATAGCAGTGGAGATAATGATTTTTACTGTTAAAAAATTCGTAGGGCCCACCATAACGTTTATTTTCCATCCAATATGTTCATAAGGTCACAAAGACCTGAATGAAGAGGAAAAACAAATTTCATATTGATCCAAAACTTCTGTAACCCCAAAAAGGGTTTCAATGGTAGACGTTCAATCCCAATTGATTTTTTCAGTGTGGTCCACTTGATGGTTAGATCTGTCTTATTGTTCATCTCAAGCCTTAATACGAGCTTGCCAAATGTATGGACAGTTTGGATATAACACATACTTCATGATCAAACCCACAGAACTTGCTGATGTCAATACAGCAGCTATATAGCTGGTGTGAGTACACCAACCAATCCGCTTCCGTCCGTCGTGGTCCAGAAGACAGATTTGCCCCCACAGGAATAAACCTACCACAACTATCCCTCTTGCGGTACTCTGGGGTTCACAAAATATTATACACGCAACACATCAATGGGCCCCACATGTATCCCATGTGATCAATCCGATCCGTCCAATCCAATGCTAGGGTCAAGAATTTCATCCCATCAATTCCAACAGTTTTATCCTTCTTTTTTTTTCTTTTTTTTTTCTTTTTTTTGTAGTTCTTGAGTAGAAGCATATGATTTTTCTGTGCAGATTCTGCTCTTTTAAAAATTTTAAAATAATAATAATAAAAAAATTTGAAA
This sequence comes from Magnolia kwangsiensis, assembly GCA_037074715.1. Lineage (NCBI taxonomy): Eukaryota > Viridiplantae > Streptophyta > Magnoliopsida > Magnoliales > Magnoliaceae > Magnolia > Magnolia kwangsiensis. Next base: position 1,925,417 of record CM073571.1, read on the forward strand.
CATTTTTCATTTTTGGGTGGGAATTTTTTGTAAGTTTTCGTTTCTCTTTTTTATAATTATATGATGAGATGTTGATCAAAGATGTGAAATTTTCTCAGATTTTATTTTTACCTTTCATGTTCTGAATATTGTATTTTTTTCTGAATTCTTGTCATCTGTATTTTACCTAGATTCATTTGGATACTCCAACGTTGTGGATGAATTGGTTCTTTCTTTGTTACATCTGAAATACACTATTCAAGTCGAGATTCCTAAGCCTATCTACTTTTTCCTACTGGAATTACATGAATTGGATTGGAATCAGATCCATAAAATTCATAGGCTATGTCTGACAGTGTGCAGTTTGTCGCGTACATAAGACTTTCTACTATACTATCATACTGAATTGGACTATACCATTCCCTCATTTTATTTATTTTTTAATTATGGGTGCATTTGCTTGCACTAAATTTCATGAAATATCATAAAATTTTGCACCAAATTAGGCTGATTGATAATGATATATCATTAAATTTCATGATATTTGGCGCAACCAAAGGCATCCAAATTTCAGAATAAGATCAAAGGGAGTATTTACCGGTTGACAATCATTATAGTTGCGACTTGAAGGTCTGTTTTAGTAAATTTGGCTTTAAAATTACTGCAAGTACTTTGATTTTCTATACTTTAAGGTCCAGCTCAGACTTTTTCATAACTTTTGATGCATTTGGCTGTATTTTCAGTATTTATTTTGGCGTTCAGGGATGCTTTGTTGTTGGTAGTAAAATGTAATGTTGTTGTTCTCTGTTTGAACAGGAATGCTTGAATGGGGAGCTTATTAGAGTGGGTTCGAATCCGAAGTTCGCTCCAGTTGCTGGATTTCACTGGTACATTTCTTCTCTTGGCCTTGAATTTCACAAGATTTCATTGGAATTCTGTTTAGATCCATGTTTTTTTAATAATGCCTGTTGGATGAATGGAATATTGGAGAGGAGAAATGCCAGGGAGGTACACCCCTCTGCTCCACCCTGTGGTGATCTCGGTTGTCCATTTAGAAGGTTTCCACAGATGGGCCATACAGCAGAAACATTACTCACCAAGATCATTACCAATCTGTGTGTATTAGAAAAGTGTTCCAGTTTTTTATCCATGCATGGACAATGAGGATCTCTAATGTGTGGGATTTTGACCATGTAGACTGTCCATAGTGGGATAAACCGAATGAATGGTGCAGATCAGCATGTGCTGGGGTTAAGGGGTGAGACCTACCTAGCAACCTCATCCAAAAACCGTCCATTCATCGTGAAAGAGTGGCTCCTTGGCACAGATTATGGTGTGGATCACCTGTTTTGGATAGGTATGCCCCACCTTTGATTGATTTAGACTGTTGGGTTGGTGGACCCATCTTGGATTTCCATGGCCAAGATCATTCCAACTGGATGATACTGATGAATTTATGGCCATTAATATGGCTGGTGTCCTGATCACATGTATTGGATAGGTGGCCCTCACAGCTTCTACCTTTGATCAATCTATACCTATTTTTAGAAAACAAACAGAGGACAAATTCATTAAACCTAAAAAAATGTGATTGAAGATTTTGAGAATTATTTCAAAGTTCTTCTTTTGCTATTATTAGGCTTTTACTATATTCACTAGATTAGATTGATTTTGAATCAACCTCTTAGTTGGGGGGATTCTCATCGGTAACTCTTGTGCATTTCCTTATGATTCGGGTGTCGAGATCTCATTGACTCGATCATTGAGTTGCATCAGATAATTGATTCCCAATCTCTATTCAGTCCTGTATATGATAAACCAGCAAATTTCGGCAATACTAATGCCCATTCCAGAGCCAATGACACTATTCCCTTTGATATTGGGTTCCTAAAGATTCAATCAAGACTAATGTTTTAAATAGCTTACACTACGTAGTGTGTAGTTCACGCTACATAATGTAGCTTAGCCTTCATGCTAGGTAGCTCATGAAAATAGCTTAAGTCACATGTAGTCTACTCTACATGCTAATTAACATACATTGCATGCTACGTAACCTACATTACATGCCATGTAGCTTACAGTACAAGTTATTTTTTCACTAAACATTAAATTTAATTAATGATTTTGATTGTTTGTTACAATTTTTTTTTCTATTTTCAATAAAAATTAGTTAATGTTTTCAATGATTTTAGCGAAATATTTTAAGTAAAAGTATTAAAGCAGTTCCATTGCTATTTCTTTATCCTTATTACTAATCTTTGCTCTATTTTTCCTATTATTTTAGGATGTGTTTGGTTGCACCATATTATGAAATTTCATGATTAATCTGTCTAATTCGGTGAAAATATCATGAAATATAATGATATTTGGTGCAACCAAGCACAACCTTAATTAAAAATTTAGAAGTTGTTTGTAGCTTATGGCACACTCTATGTAGCTTGTGCCTGATGCTTCAGAGGGGCGAATATTGCACTACACTCTATTCGCTATTTGAAATACTGAACAAGACTGTTGGATGGGTGAGTGAATATTGGGTTCCCATTGCCAAAAAATCGTCTTGGCTGGACGACATCAATGGATTTATGGCCACTGATAGTGAGCAGCATCTGTATTTTCTGTCTTTCCATCTAAGCTCATGATTGGACTGTTAGGATGATCTCATCAGAGTGGATTTTGTCTCATGTGAGATCCTAGGTAGGACCATTTATCCAACAGTGCAGATGAGGCTCACCTATCCTAATCCAATGGAGGTGGGTTGCGTGGTAAGATGGTGTGGGTGCACCGAACTGGTTCATTACGTATACGCCTTGTTGCATCTATATATCAACTGGTTGGACTGTGAAGATATGTACATAATACACTAAAAAATATGTGCAAGCACAGATCTCTCTATGCATTGATTATGCACAAAATTTTATATGCCTTGACATGCATGCCAATTAAGCTTGGCCTTGTCAAATTTAGTTTCCTGGTCCACTAGGATTGTCAAACGCCAAATACTGTAAAAGGATGTATGCTTAATACTAGTTCTATGGTTAATTCCATCTGTGAGTGGAATTGTCATTTTGAACCTTGAAGAACTACCGTGGCAATTTATTTACAGCCATTGGAGGGATTTGGGCTGTGTTTTGATGCAAAGATGAATTCAATTACAGAAATTCAGTTCAATTGGGTGGAAGTAAAGAAACAGTAATGAAGTTCACTAGCATTCATTATTAGCTAGCCTCAAATTGGAACCACTCACTTTGGATTCCAAAATGAAAGTAATGTAATCACAATTTGGAGCTGAGTTGCTCATGCGGATGCTAAGGAAGGTAATTGCTATTTGCCCATTTTCACTATATTGAACCAATTATTGCTATTCAATTCATAATGCATCCCAACACGGCCTTAACCATGAGAAAGCAGCCTTCATGTATCATGTTTTGGAATGTAGTGGTTCCCTGAGCCTACAGTTGTGATGGTTCTCTGTCAATTTATGTGCAGGTTTGATGGAGATGGGTGCGTGTTTCTCTTCTTTCTCACAGAACTGAAAATGCAATGGTGGTTTAATACATTTTCCACCACAAGGATGATATTTGGGTGCCTAGTTTGATATTTATCATGTTATACATCAATTTGCATGATCAGTTAAGAGTTTTTGCTTATTTTCATTGTTATGAAACTCACCGCACAGAGTTTCTACTTGTATATTCTCTTTAAAAATATTCCACTGTTACATATGATTACTCGATGCTGGCCTTGTTGGATGTTCAAGTGCTTACTGGTGGAGGTTAAGTTAGCTTTGAGAATTTATGATTGTGTGGGTCTTTTTCATTAAATTTTGATTTTTAAATCTTAGCCAGTTGAAGGGCCATCTTCTTTGTGGTGAAAGAGTTAAATGGGTCAATAGATCACATCAGAGATCTGTATCAGCAAATATTGCGAAGGTAACTGATATTTACCCTTCTCATTTTAATGTGAGTGCTTCTTCTTCTTCTTGTTTTTCACTTTTAATGCTGTATAACACCAAAAATGGTGCTATTCTTGCATAAAAAGTGGAAAGAATCAATGTTCGAAATATCGGTATCGCGTTACATATCGCACCCTTGGGATATAGATACGTATCGGTTATCGTACGGGATATATCATTTGTATCGGGTAATTTATTGTACTTTTTGGGAAACATGGGGAAACATTGGGGAAATGGTTGAATTTTTCAATGAAACTTCAAGGATTGTTAAAAAAGACCATGATATACACTTTTAAATCATAACATCTTAAAAAAGAAGTGCACATAATAGGTTTCCTTTGTATAGGGTCCCAAGCTATGTGTTGTTTGATTGAACTAATGCAACTACATTCAAATTGAATCCATAACATTTAAAGTGTATGTGATGATCATTTACTCCTAAATACTTCGAAATTGGTCTCAATTGATAGCTAGTTCAAGGGAAATTTTGAATTTTTTAAAAATATTTTCATAATTTTCGATTAAAAATAATTTTTATTTTTTAAAAATTGACAAGATCTTAAAAAATCAGTAGATCAGGCCTCATACATGCTTGACTTCATGTTTGGAGTGCAACATTGCAAGCAATTTGGGTGAAATTGCAGAAATTTCAATTTTTCTCAAAATTTCCCAAATCGGACCACCTACACTCAAATTTCGAAATTAGAGTGTATGTGATGATCATTTCATCAAATACTTCTAAATACTTCGAAATTAGTCTCAATTAACAGCTAGTTGAAGGAAAATTTTGAAAAAAAAAAGGAGAACATGAAAAACCAATGGATATCGAAATCAAAGCTCTAACTCCATGATTTTTCATCCAAAACATGAAGAACTAATTAATTTGTAACCATTTGACACTGATTTAACATAATTTCAACAAAAAGAAAGGAATTGAAAATTGAAAATGCTCATCAGATCGAACATCCGGGATATATCGGCATTACCCGTGCATTTTGTATCGCACAGGTGGGATACAAGATATATCGTGGGATATATCGGCCGATATCGTCGATATTTAAAACATTGGAAAGAAGTAGCATGTATATCAAAGGAGAGAGTTTATAATGCAGGGGCATTTTCACACCGGGCTTGAGTGGGGTGGCTTGTGTGAAGTGGGGGCACACTTGGGATAGGCAGCCCGTGTGAGGCGGGTTGCTCATGTGACGCGAGACCCATGTGAAGTAGGGCCCACTAGGGGGGCTTGGCAGAGGGCCTGACTTGGGCTATGGGATAAAGGGATTGATTCGCCACGCTCTATTAATTCGATCTTTTGGAGCAAGCGGTTAGTTGTCATGCGTCAAAAGTGGTATCAGAGTGGGAGGTGTTATGTTCGAGACTCCTCAACGGGGTGATTAATGCAGGAGCATGTGTGAAGCGAGGGCACTCTTGGGGTGGGCGGCCCGTGTGAAGTGAGTGGCTTGTGTGAGGCGAGATTGACCCATGTGAAGTGGGGCCCATAAGGCGGCTTCAACTAAGGGCCTGACCTGGACTATGAGATAAAGGGATTGATTTGCCATGCTCTATCAGTTCGAACTTTGGTGAGGGGTAATTAATGCATGGGCGGCCTATGTGAGGTGAGACCCATGTGAAGTGGGGCCCACGAGTGGGGTTCGGCCGAGGGCTTGACCTGAACTATGAGATAAAAGGATTGATTCGTCACGCTCTATCAGTTCAAGCTTTGGTGAGGAGTGATTAATGTAGGAGCATTTTCACACCAGACTCGAGTGGGGTGGCTTGTGTGAAGTGATGACACACTCAGGGTGGGCAGCCCATGTGAGGCAAAACCCATGTGAAGTGGGGCTCACGAGGGAGATTTGGCCGAGGGCCTGACCTAGGCTATGAGAGAAAGGGACCAAGCTCTATTAGTTCAAGCTTTTAGAGCAAGTGGTTAGTTGTCCTGCATCATTGTAAGTAGTGGGTCCTATTTTTAATAGTTTAACTTCACGTCTTTCAGTTCATTCGAAGTGTATAGTTCTACCCATGTGAAGTGGGGCTCACAAGAGGGGTTTGACCTAGGGCTAGGAGATGAAGGGATCCGCTCTATCAATTCAAGCTTTTAGAGATGGTGGTTAGTTGTCCTGCATTAGTGTAAGTAGTGGGTCCTATTTTTAATAGTTTAACTTAACATGTCATTTAGTTCATTGGATGTGCATAATTCTGCATTGTTTTCTACAGTCTATGGGGCTGCTTGAACATCAAGGCTTGAATTTTTCCTATTAGTTCACCCAAGTTTCAAGTTCATCAATCCATATATGTGATTATGAGGTATATTTTTTTGGCCATTTCTTGAAGTCTACATGGAAATGATTTTTGCAGAGTTCTTCACCTTGAGAATTGTGTATGGCCTATTTTTATTGTTGTCATTTTTTGTTTCCTTTGTTTTTCATCGATTCCATATATGCAAATAAGCCTCTTTAATTTACAACTCCGATGGTAATTGCGTGAGTAAAGATGATTCTTGATCTATCAGTTAAACTCAAGAGATTGCATTTTGAATGACGTGGGGAGGAAGAAAAGAGAGAAGCGAAGAGAGTATTTTCTTCATCTTTCTCCCTCCACGTGCTTTTATTTATAGACTACTTGTTACAAAAGACAAGCTCAAAATAAATGCAAATCAAATAAAAAGGATGCACCATTATCTCCAAGGATTAGGTGCACCACAAGACCACTGAAAATACATGCACTCTCACACTAAAATACACCGCAGCACACGTGCACCATAGACTGTGTAATCTAACCCCCCCCCCCCCCCCCCCCCCCCCCCCACACACACACACAAAAACATTAATTGACAAACATAAACACAATTAATGACATTTACTAAAATATTTGAAGGTAAATGACTGGTTAGTGTTAATATCAGTTTATCACATTCTTTAGATTAAGCCTAAAAAAGTTTTTCTGAGGTCAATGAGAAAGACATGAATTCCTGTACCATTTTTGTTTCAATGAGATTATGTTGAATGATTTTCTTCTCCTCATACCTTGTATTATCTTCTTAAATCCTTCATTTCTTTTTTCCCTTTTGAATTATGTGATCATAAGTAGTATAATAACTAAAAATGTTGATGATATCCTTGCAATGTTGCAGAATGGTTCATGGGATGCATATCAAAGATGGAAAAGCTACCTATGTTTCACGTTACATAAAGACATCACGCCTTAAGCAAGAAGAGTTCTTTGGAGGGTCAAAATTTATGAAGGTAATCTAGTCATATATTGCTACCTTCTCTTCCCTATTTCAGCTGTTTTGCTGTTTACAATGGTGGGAAATCATGATTTTGCACCATCAGAATAGTGGAAGGAATTCTTTAGTTCTGAACTCAGAACACTTGGGAATAATACATCTTGACTAACTGTGACTGAGTGAAGTATGCTTTGAACTCGCATAATCACAGTAATTTTATTTTTTTCCTATAGATTGGTGACCTTAAGGGATTGTTTGGACTTTTCATGGTTAACATGCAAAATCTTCGAGCAAAACTGAAAGTTCTGGATGTCTCGTATGGAACAGGGACAGGTAAGCCTGTTAATTGTGCCCATTATGATAGTTTATCACTTGTTTTCTCTTTCAATGCTGCAACATTCTAGAATAATTGTTACATACCTATTAAAATTTCAAAGCATTCTTCCATCGATAATCTTCTTTCAAACTTAAGCATTACACATGCTGGAAATGAACCGATTGTTATACCCCTATGCCAGGTAATACAGCTCTCATATATCATCAGGGTAAACTTTTGGCACTCTCAGAAGTTGATAAGCCTTGTAAGTCTTCTTGTGATTGACCCTATTATTATTCCTAGAGTGCTTCTACTTTTCTTTCGAACCTTCTTTCCTTCTTTCCTTTTTTGTTTTTTTAGAAGTACAAAAAATGCTGTGTGAGCTTTTCTTTTTACTTGATTCTAAAAATATTATCCACTGATAAGAATCCATGTTTGGATATTACCACAGTTTCTGACTTGGGTAGAACTGCGTAAACATAGCCACTGCTTGAGGTTCCACATTACTGCACCCATAATCATCATTTCAGTCTGTTCGATGTCATCCATGGGATTGCTGAAATCTAGTGGCAATTTAATTCTGTGAAAAAAGAGAGGTCTATTTACCAATTCGTGTACACATAGTCATCATTTTAACCCTGCAAGGCTACCATACAAATAGTATATCATAAGTTTCTCTATTGCATTCTGCAGATGTCCTTAGAGTTCTGGAAGATGGTGATCTGCAAACACTTGGGTTGTTGGATTATGACAAGAGATTGTCCCATTCTTTCACTGCTCACCCGAAAGTCGACCCTTTTACTGGTAAAACCCATCTCAGGGAACAAATTTGTTTCTTAAATACTACTCTGGTAAAACACACTCTTACTAATCTTAACTTTGGATGCAGATGAGATGTTTACCTTTGGTTATTCACATGATCCACCATATGTTACTTATCGAGTAATTACTAAGGATGGTGTCATGCTTGATCCAGTACCAATAACAATATCAGAACCTGTCATGATGCATGACTTTGCCATCACTGAAAACTACACAATCTTCATGGATCTGCCTCTGTACTTCAGACCAAAGGTACTATAATCAGTCTATGATTTTATTATGAAAGTTTTCTCAAACTACCGAATCTCTATTGAAATATCACTTTTGAGTTACACGAATGAGAAGATTCATCATTCAAAATAGCAAATTTCAAAAAACCTCTGAAGGCCAGAAATCTTGGGTGAAGTGAATTAAGTGCATGTTTTTTCAGTAGATTGCAAACTATCTTTTTGCTATACCATTAGTAATTATGTATGACAAGGGCATGAATCAGCTCACTGTTGCAAGAAGCGGTTAGTTATCATATTAGTAATGGTTTTTAGTGGTGAATTTAGCATTCTTTCATTTAGTTCTTTGAGTAAGGAGAAATTTAGTTTATTTGTGTAAATCCACGTCGTAGAAGTTATCTGCATTGATGAAATTGGCCAAAGCATCCTGAGTTTTTGGTCATGGTACCGAACCAAGCTTGATTGCCTACCCTACCGAAACCTATTTGCCCTGCTTATTCTGCAAGAGAGATTGTGCAGAGGTCGATCAGGTGTCTTTGATGATTTTGACAGCATCAACCACTTCTAGCTTCTGACTAGATTCTTATTACATATGTATGCCTTTTGTTAATGTTTGGAGCAATCAATAATTGTAAAGCTAGTTCCATTACATTAACTAGAATTCTTTGCTTGCTTTACTCCTATTTTCAGGAAATGGTGAAGGGTGGGAAGCTAATCTTCTCATTTGATGCAACAAAGAAAGCTCGCTTTGGTGTACTCCCACGATATGCGAAAGATGAGCTTCAAATCAGATGGTTTGAGCTCCCAAATTGCTTTATCTTCCATAATGGTGAGTTTTCTTTCTTTCCTTTAACAGACCAACAACAATGTCTTGGGAAACATTTCAAGCTTACTATGCCTGAAGTGCATTTTGCATCATAATCCTATATGTCATATCAAGCAGGGTTAATTGGCCTGGGCACTGAGGGGTCCCAGATGTGTGTTTGTGTTTCTAGTACTTTGCAGCATGCTCTCATTCTTCAATCTTGATCATTAGTGGGTAGCCTTTGCTTTTTCACTCAGTTACCTTTGGCATCTTTTTGTATCTTGCCAGAGTCGAGATCTGTTTGTCGTGTGTCTGTGATTTTGAATTTAACACTTTTAACTGATTTACTCTATTGGCTGGCCTGCATTACCTTAACACATGTTTTTATTGGATATGCTTAATTATTGATGCTTCGAAGAAACAAAAGAATTTCTTTTATTGTAAACAATACAAATGCATGTGCGCATATGTGCAAATTTATCTAAGAGAAATGACATTAATTACCTGATATGGTCCGAGGAGAAGATATAAAGAATGTTGATGTAATAGTATCTAGTTCCTATTGCTCTTCAAATTCTTCATGGTGAGTCGGTCAAATTGAATTCAATAGCCATGGTCGAAGCTGGTTTTTTTACAGACTTTGTAGTCATGTTTGGTTTGGTGAATTTCCCTTCTATTCTATATGCCTACTAATTTCACATGCACAATTGAGGTTACAAAAGAAGGTTAATTGGTTTGATATTATCCTTCAAGGTTAGGTTGCAAGACTGCCAATTCCTTTTGGACTTCCAAGTAATCAAGACACAAGATCAGAACACAGTTCTGTTGGGGTTTCTGATACTGAATATTTCTTGCTCATTCTGCTTATGGAATACTAATATTATCTTCTCTGTCTCATGAACAAACCTCATCAAGATCTGAACCCACGCGCTTCAATTGCTTATCTGGTGCGCAACAACAATGTAGATCCATGTCGGATACTGGATAAGCTGATGAATCCCATGGCATTCAACATCAGGTTACATGGATGCACATATCATTCTCTCGACTTGAAGAGCTTTTTATTTTATTTTAGTTTTTTATTCTCCAACACCTGATGCTGAATATAACATTTTGCTCACTGGTGGGAGTTTTTGGAATGGCCAATCAAGACATTGAGAACCATCCATTGTCATCTAACATTTAGCTTGCATCACTGATTGACTCCTTAATGCCCTTAGTCAAAATACCATGGATACTCATGGTTTCGCCATTTCATAGGGTGAACTGTTGAATATTTTTGTTACCAGGGAACTGGTATCATTTTCTTGAAAACTTGTTTGTTATTTCATGAATAGGAAAATACTAGTTGTTCTTTGGGTCTTTTTTAATACTTTCAGTTGCTTTCTTGTACTAGCCAATGCTTGGGAGGAGGAGGATGAAATTGTTTTAGTCACTTGTCGAATTGAGAATCCTGAACTGGACATGGTCAGCAGACCTGTGAAAGAGAAGCTTAAAAACTTCATAAATGAGTTGTATGCAATTCTGACTATTGGTTAATTATCGGAAAATCTTGTTCGCCAGTATTTCTAACTTTTTTTCTCTGTTTTCTTTTTGAGCCAGATATGAAATGCGATTCAACATGAAAACTGGTGTTGCTTCACAAAAGCAGCTATCAGCATCTGCTGTAGATTTTCCTCGGATTAATGAGAGTTACACTGGCAGGTATGTCTTTATTCCTTACCCCTTCGATGTTGGCAATGCGGTAGATTTTGAAACCATTTGAAGGGGATAATGTGAGAACTCGCTTCGTATTTCTGGAAGACTGTTGGAAAAGAAACTTGATACCCAAGGACCAATTAACTTCAATTTCTATAGTTAGTAGTTCCACCAGTCTTTGAAGATGAACAAGCAGTCCTGCAATTGTATATTGCACTCTTTTATCACCACTATTGCTGATAATAGGAAATTCATGAAGTCATCCTTTCAATGGGGTAGTTTATTTGTTTTCACATGATGTGGCCAATGTTTTGGATTCAAATGCTTTTATAATGTACATTTCACATTTAATTACGAAAACATCTTTCAATGGGGAAGTTCATTTTGTGTCTCTAGATGTACCCAATAGTGGGTATCTTTTGCAGTGACATTTTTCTTTTCTGTGGGGAGTGGTTTGTCAATTAGTGCACCATTTTGATACAGTTGTATCTTTCTTCTTTTCTTTTCTTTTTTTTTCTTTTTTTCTTTCTTTCTTTCTTTCTTTTTCTTCTTCTTCTTCTTCTTCTTTTTTGCAGTAAGCTACACCGTCAAGAATCTGGTGCATCTAGCCATTTAAAAAATGTTTCAAAAGAATCCTTCTTTTTAAATCAATGGTGTCTTTGTTATCTTTTGGGTGCTCACTAACTTCATTGAAGACCCAAGTTATTTTAATCATCTTCCTATGTATTTGGTTATCTTTTGTAAATTCAGGAAACAACGGTTTGTCTATGGAACCATATTTCTTGACAACATTACAAAGGTCAAAGGCATCATCAAGTTTGATTTGCATGCGGAACCAGAGGTTGGCAAATCAAAGCTTGAAGTTGGAGGAAACATTCCAGGCATCTTTGAGTTGGGAGCTGGAAGATTTGGTTCAGAAGCGATATTTGTTCCTCGTAAGCCTGGTATCACTTCGGAAGAGGATGATGGATACTTGATGTTCTTCGTACATGATGAGAACACCGGGTAACTATTACTTCTTCCTCTCACCACCATGACCACCACTGGAAATGTTATTGTCATGTCATCTTAGTCGTAATCATTACCACCATCGTCCTATAGCTGTTTGTCGTACATAAATTAGGGGCAGTTATCACTGCTTGAGAACACAACAATGATCCACATTCAACTGAAAAGAGTCCCAAGATTGGTGGCTAAGATATCCACAGTGGGATGTGATAGACCAATGATCTGGATTACTGATCCATTGGCCTTGCTTGTGGGAAATGAAACCTGAGTATTATTGTGCAAAGCCTCGGGTCGAGGATCCTATAATTCGTATGTCAGTATTCATGTGCACATGTATATATGCTATGTTCCTGTAACAGTGTAAATGCCCCTAACTAACTACTAAATGATTTTGTATATTCTTTCCTACTTCTAGACATGCATATATATATTTATGCATGTATTTATGGAAATGGTAAAAGTGTCCCCATGTTCCTTAGAAACTGCTAATGCAGAAAGGTTGCTGATTCCCCATTTATTATACTATTAAGATTAGGAGTTGATTGTGTGATTTTTATTCTCTCTTTTTCCTTTTCCTACTAAATAGACGAATTTCTATATATCACTATTCCTCTTTTTAATCTCGTAATTCCTTAATATGTTTTCACGAGAGAGCCTCATCCTATTTATAGGAAAGGATGGGGAGTTTTGATAAGACCAGAAATTATCTGGTCTTATTTCTATCTCCTCATCTAAATCCTCATTCAAACTTGAATTTGAAAACCATATTCTAACAGAGCTGGAAGAGGCCTAAACTCATGGGACCCACCCACCAGTGATTGCCCACCAGTGGGCCCCACTGGCCTATGTCCAATATCTCTCACTGAATCACATTGTGGGATAGACACAAAAATTTGTCCATCTGGCTCGCCTAATAACAATCAAAACCAAATATCGCGATCAAAAGAATTAAAGGCGTGGGACCAGCTGGATCACCGTAATCTTCTCACAAGTGTTGAAGTACTAAGTGACCACCTAACTAGTACTCAATAACCCAAGTTTTACAATGCTTGTCTTAGTTCGCATGATCACACCAGATGGAGTTAACTCCCGATTTGGAGTACTCAGTCAACATATGCACTTATCCAACTTATTGAGTTATTCTAAAAACTCTATTTTTCACAAACTTCGAAATACATACATACACACACACACACACACACACACTTTTAAGAAAGAATATCATTTGCAAAAGGCAAAAAAAAACTCGATGCGGTCGGCGGTTAAGTCTTTAAGTGCGTATTTATAGTTCTAGAAACTTGGTGTAGTTGTCACGGGATCTTCCCCACACAGATGTGAAATTTGGAATCAATTAAGCTGTTTTCCCAGCATAATTGAGTTTGGCCAATTAAGGACCTTTCGTCATAGTACACAAAGTAGCGACAGTCAATTTCATCCTCCTATACACAAGAGGAGGGTAGCTAAGGACAAAAAGAGTCACCTACGAGACTGGCTACTCACATGTTGTAATGATTAGATCGAATCAAAGCAATCTGTAAATAAAAGGTCCCTGCACGTGGTTACAATCCACGTTGTAAAGTAGACAATACTAGGTGTATGTCGGGTTTACAATACGCAGGTCATTCTACATGTGGTACGACTCATCTCATAACCTCACAACTTGGCTATTAATTCAGATCATAACTTTGATCGCATGAAAAGTAATTGTGCGATTATGTTATTCGACTTGATCAGTCTCATCTTCAATCTTTTAAGATTGGAGGCAGATACGACTCACTCATATCCTCATCATTTATTATTCACAATAAAGAGAAGTCCATACCTCAGTGTATGAACATCGTCCCAAATGTACCTCTCTTATACATTTAAGGTTGGTCAACCCATGCGAGTGGGTGACTGGCCTGTTGACAAAAAATAGAAATCCTACATGATTTCATGGTAAATGTTGATGATTTACTTACCTAGTTAATATAAGTACTCAATACTGAATAAATGGAATATGTTATTCATTAATGAAAGATTAAAGGTACTAGATACAAGCTTATTACTCAAGCTTTCCTCAATCCCATCTGCCTATTGTGAACCTGAAATAGATCTCTTGCTATAGGTTTCGTCATGGGATCAACCATCATCTCGTTAGTAGAAATGTAGCTGAGGGCGACCTTCTTATCTCTCACTTGATCATGGATGTAATGATACTTGATCTCAATATGTTTGGACTTCTGGTGGTGTTTAGGGCCCTTTGCTAAGTCAATGGCAGAAGTATTGTTTATCTTCAACGATATAGGCTGACGAACGCTCGGTACAACACTTAGACCTAGTAAAAATTTGCGAACCCATATACACTCTTGAACTACAGCACAACATGCAATGTATCTGCCTCCATACATGAAAGAGCTTTGGATGTCTGTTTTTTACTCGACCATGAGATAGCTCCCTTTTCGAGTAAGAAGATATATCCTGAAGTAGATTTTTCCTCGTTGGCGTCATTACCCCAAGCAGTATCAGAATATCCTTTGAGCTCGAGGCTCGTACTTTCATAACACAATATTAGGTCTTTTGTTCCTCTAAGATATCAGAATATACGTTTTACGACTTGCCAATGAGATGGTCCCTGGTTACTCTAATAACGGCTGACTATGCCAACTGCATAGCTAATATGTGGTCTGGTGCAAAGCATAACATACATTAAGCTCCCTACTGCGCTTGCATATGGTACTGAGGACATGGCCAATTTCTCAGCTTCAGTTTGGGGACACGATTTTTTGTCTAACTTGGTAGCTTTGTTCATAGGGGTTTCAACAGCTTTTAAATTTTTCATCCTGAATTGCTTTAAGATTTTTTGTATATAAGTGGCTTGAGACAAGCCTAAAAATTTCTTAGGGCGATCCCTGATGGTTTTTACCCCAATAATAAAGTTGGCTTCATCGAGATCTTTTATCTCAAAGTTTGAGAATAGCTAATCTTTAGTCAATATCAACAATTGCATGTCATTACCAACTAGCAGGATATTGTTTACATATAGAGATAGTATCATAATAGATCTTCCAGACTGTTTCATGTATGCACAATGATCTTCTTCACTCATTGTGAGTCTAAAAGTAGTGATGGCTAAGTGAAACCTCATGTACCATTGTCTTGAAGATTGCTTCAGCCCATAGATAGATTTCAACAACTTGCAGTCTCTCTTTGGATGCTTTTTGTCCACATAACCCATGGGCCGTTGCATGTATATTTCTTCATCCAAGTCACCATTTAAGAATGAGGTCTTTACATCCATTTGATATAACTCTAAGTTTAAACTCGCGACAATGGACAAGATCATGCAGATTGATGAGGGCTTTGCAACAAGAGAAAAAGTCTCCTCGTAATCAATGTCTTCTTTTTGTGTGAAACCTTCAGCAACTAATCGTGCTTTGTACTTGTCCACTGTATTATCTGCTTTTCTTTTGATCTTTAGTACCTACTTATTACCTATCACTTTGCGATTGAAAGACAGATCAACAAGTTCCCAGACTTTATTCTTCTCTATGGAAGCGATCTCTTCGTCTATAGCAGTCACCCAATTGGTCGAGTTAGAAGATAGTAATGCATCCTGATACGAATCAAGTTCATCATCATCAACCGCAATGCAAGAGAATGTCTTCCCCTCAATATCAAAGTATCTTCGGGAAATCAATCTTCTTTCGCTTTGACGTAACTCAGGAGCTTGCTGAGATGTTCTCCCACTGTCCTGACTAACTATATGAGCATCATCATTTTGAGAAGCAAAACTCCCACTTTCCTGAGATATATCGGGTATTTCAAAAAGTTCTATTGGAACCTTTTGCTTCATTCAGCTGGGGTATCTATCATATCCCAAGATTCTATCTCAATCCATTGTTCATGGTCCTCATAAACTAGAATGTATCCCTTTGAATGCATAGGGTACCTTAAGAACATGCATTCAATAGTTTTACTATCAAGTTTACTTCTATGCAGAGTAGGCAGCAAAACATATCCCAAAGATCCCCAGGGGCATAGGTTGGCTAGAGATGGAATCCTCATAGACCACATTTTATATGAGGTCTTAGGAATGGATTTGGATGAGACTCTATTAAGGACGCATACGACTGTTAACAGTGCGTCTCCCCAGAATGTGGTAGAGAGATTGACTTGTGTTATCATCGATCTAACCATGTCTAACAATAGTGTCCTATTCCTCTTTGCAACACCATTTTGTTGTGGAGTTTAAGCAATTGTGTATTGCTGAATAATGCCAATGTTTTCACAATATGATTTAAACGTTTCAGATGTATACTCGCCACCTCTATCAAATCGAAGGATTTTAATCTTTTTCTCAAGCTGATTTCTCACCTTAGTTTTATATTTAACAAAACAATCAAAAGCCTCAGATTTGTCTGAGATGAGATACACATATCCCTAGTGCAAGTAATCGTCAATGAAAGTTACAAAATATTGACATCTATTTCTAGCATGTACATTGAAGGGTCCACAGATATCTTAAGGGATTATCTCTAGTGGGCCCTTGGACCTAGCCGCTTTAGGTAATGGTTTCTTTGATGTCCCTAGTGCAAGTAATCGTCAATGAAAGTTACAAAATATTGACATCTATTTCTAGCATGTACATTGAAGGGTCCACAGATATCTAAAGGGATTATCTCTAGTGGGCCCTTGGACCTAGCCGCTTTAGGTAATGGTTTCTTTGATGTCTTCCCAGACACACAATGTTCACAGAATGACAAATCAACTTTGGATAAGGAATCTAATGGACCAGAACGTACTAGTCTTGCTATATGATCATTTCCGATGTGACCTAACCTTGTGTGCCATTTTAAAAATTTAGATACTACAGTTTCATTCGACGTAACAAATAAAGCAAGAGGTGCATTATCACTATCTATGTCCAGAAAAAATAAATCTGAAATTAAATTTTTCCATGTAAAGATGATGTTATTTAGTCTTAAAGAGACTTGTGTCTCAAAAAAACGAATATCAAAACCATCAAATAATAATCTAGAAATAGAAATTAAATTCCGACACATGCCCCGTGGATAAAGAGTATCACGGAGGATTATTGTTCGCCCTATGCGCGTACGGAGATGGTAAATGCCAATCCCTAGTACGTCTTGAATAAAATTATTTCCCATATACACCTTGTAACTTCCCTTGACTACAGGTCGGAATTCCTCGAGTCTTTGACGACTTCGTGTCACGTACTTTGTTGCTTCGTCTTTTTATGGGCACACTGCCGGGCATAATGACCAGAATTTCCATAAACGAAGCAGATTATGTTAGCCTTTTTCTGCTTCTTCTTTCCATTCCCATTCTTGAGATTTGGGGAAGATGTTGTGGACTTCTATTCTTAGTTATGCTTTTTCGCCTTCTTGCAAGCTTTGAACCGTTTCTTGTTAGCTTTCCGCTTATGAGTCTTTGCTGCAAATGCCTTGGCGGAACCTGGCTGAATTGCATTCATTTCAACCTCTCATACCAAATGGCTACAAAAGTCTCTGAACATATTGATAGAATCAGTATGGTTCAGAATTCTTTTGATTGGGGCCCAAGATTCTGGTAAGGAACGGTGCATTGCTATTATCTTTTGATTTTCAGTCAATTTGCACCCAACATTCCTAAGGGCACCTATCATTTGCTCCATTTTACGGATATTATCTTTGATAGGGAGGCTGACTGGCATCCTGTATTCCTGGAATTCTAATTCTATTACCCGAACTTTTGCATCTAACTTCTGCGCATAGGCATTTGTTAGTGCTTCATAGATTCCTTTAGCAATGTCATGCACTTTATACGTCAGTATGAGTTCTTTGTGCATTGTGCTAATAAGAACATTACGAGCATAACGATTCTATTTACGCCATTTATTGTAGTGGTTCATTGCAGCCCTATGTTCTCCTAAATTTCCGTTTTCAGCCAATATAGGTTCCTCTTGAACCTTACCGAGTGTATGTGATATGTCGTCCTCGTGCAAAAGGCTTCACATTGCGCGGGACCAGTCTTATAGTTGTTACCGTCTAATTGTTGTCCTTTGAGCTGTTCAGCAATTAATGCTTTGATGACCATCTCTACATTGCATCAAGTATCACTAATTACCTATCATCTAAGGTATTGACACTAATCATCAGCATTTCTACGTGTTATTCAATTTTTTAAGGTATAAAAGTAGTCAACACATCTTAACGAGATCTGAAAGTCCACATATCCGAATGGGTGGTGTAGGTTAATCAAGTTCTCTTTTTAAGATGAAATTAATGCTTTTATAAGAATATATTTGAATAGCGTGCAACCTTCCATTATAGGATGCATGCATCATTTGGTTGAGGAGAATTAACTCCCACTCGGGTTATGCACAACCTTTATATACAGGGAGCATTCTCGTACTAAGTTTTCTATTTTTCAAAGAAAAAAGGGATTAGATCTAATCACATCAAGTCTAATTATATCACACATATAAACATTATCATCGGATTTAAAAATGAAATGCTTTGCCATAAAGAGAGTTCTATCATCACTAGTGATCATGACCATTAGCGATGGATCCGATCATTACCGTTAACGATCATTGTTGATGATGGATCCATTCATCAACATTGATCATCATGGATGATGATCGTTTTGATCACTAATGATCTCTTGATCAATAGTGAATAGAATGATATAGAGGAAACTACATTCACATGCATGTATACGTACATGTAATAATCAAGAAACACATGAAATATACATTTTGCTTATCTAACTTTAAAAAAAAATGTATGGCTCACCTTAAATGATTACATTCATGATACTAATATATCATAATCAAGATTATAAAAAAAAAATATTTATTTTTATTTATTATTTATTTTATAATTTAGAATAAAATATCATTGTTGGCAATAGGCATAATATCTGACGTCTCACTTTGTTTTGTAAGCTGACAGCTAACAAATATTTCGATGTGCTTGAAAAATAATACCTGTGATAGTCCAAAATTAAGTGGGACTGAGCATCCTAACTTTTGATTTGGGCGCACTCGTTCCTTGAAATAACTGGGACTGAGCATCCTAACCTTTGATTTGGGCACACTCGTTCTTTGAAATAAGACCATTGGATAATTTTTATTTTTTAACTGCCCGATATGTGTCAAAATATTTTTCCAAATAGTGATTCTGATAATATGGAGCATTCCCTATTCTCCCTATCAAATGAAATGGTTTTGATCTTAGCTATGTGTTTCATATGTACAACACTGAAACGGTTCTACATATTCTGTTTCTTCGGCCGACACCTTATCATCTCCCTAATAAAATATAGCAAGGAGATTCTCCTTCTGGCACCTGCCCCTACATTTAATTACCCCTCCACTACTTTCTAACTAGAATTATCTACACACTTGCTTTGTGCTGAGCTCTATGCAGCCCACAAGATTGACCCACTTGATGAGTAGACTCGCGACAGTGCCCTTGTATGCCATGTCAGGTTTGAGTTGGGTTAGGTTGCTTGAGCCCTCAACCCAAGCCCAACGAGACTAGGGTTCGGGTCTAGGATTTCCAGCCCAAGCCCAACCCGACCAAATTCTTAGGTTGGGCGGGCCTGTCAGGCTCAGGTTGAGTTCGACCCAAGTTGCACCTCCAATGCCCATGACTAGTTTGGCTTGGCCTATGACCACTTGCACATGCCGAATGTAAAAACAAGCTAGAAATTGTAAGTGATTTCAGTCCAAGTTAATGAAAAAGAAAAAGAAAAAAGAAAGAAGCAATTCCCATTCTAAGTAACTAACGAAATCATGGATCTAATCTCACCCATGTACATTATTTGCATGACCCAAAAGGCCAAAATCTCATTCCAAGAGGCTCTGATGAGCTCTTCCAAGGGGTTTTTTGCTTCTATCTCACACATTCATATCATCAAACGATTGGAAAGAATTCACATTTAAGCCCCATCATTAAAACATACATTTATAATATAATATGTATAATGTATTATATATATATATATATATATATATATATATATATATATATATATATATATATATATATATATATATATATAGGGAAAAGGTACTATGCGCTCGACCTCACGTGTCCGTCCCATGAGGTCGAGCTATGTGGGCCCCACCGTGATGCGTTTCGAACATCTACCCCATCAGTCAGATGCACCATTCCATCGTGGGCCTAGGTCTAAAAAATCAAGTCAATCCATGACTTGTGCGGGCCACACCACATACAGAAGTGGAGAGGGGCCGTGCACCATTAAAACATTCATAATCATTTTTTGGGCCCACCGAGATGTGGTTTGCAAATCCAGCCCATCCATTATGTGTGTCCCACTTGGATGAGGGTTCAGACCAAGTTTCAGATGCATGCAAATTTCAGATGGGCCCCACCAACTACTTTTATATGTTTTAACGGTGTCTTCAAATGATTTTAGATGGTATGGCCCATCTAAGTTCCATATACGGCTGATTTTTGGGATATCCCATAATTTAAAGGGGACACATAAAATGCACGGTGTTGATGGTTGACACGCATCATGGTGGGGCCCACACAGCTCGACCTCACGGGAGCTTATCGTGAGGTCGAGCACATAGTACCTTTTCCCATATATATATATGGGCATGGGCATGCCTGGTAGTAGCCCAAGGTCATCGCAAAATTGTTTGGGCTTTTATATCTTGGCCCAAGCCCATCCCATGGGCCCAAAAGGCATACCCACACCTCGCCCAAAAACCTGCCCAACCCAAAAGTCCATCGGACAAAAAACATTTGGACGGCGGTGAACTATACACCTGTGGGGCCATGCATTTGAAATTGGTAGCATGTACACGTGGGAACACGTGTTCTCTATAAAACTAGCCCTTCGATCTATCACATACATGCCGTTCATAGATTTTGTCAACTCATTTAAGGGCATGAGGCTAAAAATGATGCAATTTAGAATATCAGTTGGACCACGTGGCTGACCGCTCACCGTTAAAACATGCGCACTTATTAAATTTTCTGAAAGGAATTCTTACCTTAAAAGGGTCACTTACCTTTCGTGATGAAAATAATAAATCAGAGATCCGCCGTTGATGCTCTGATACCACTGAAGGTATGCAGAAGTGTGAGCCCTCAAGATTTGACGGTCTACACGATATGGAACCTTTACAAAGCTGAAGATAAACGGTCTAGATCCAACGGTCGTAGATGGGTCTAATCACCTCTCTAATTCTACGGCATAGATGACCTTGGATTACGATCTATAGCTTAGATCGTCCCAAGGAGAAGCTAAATGGACAAATTTCTATATACTACTATTCTTCTTTTTTCTTTCGTTATTCCTTACTATGTTTTCACGGGATAGCTTCATCCTATTTATAGGAAATGAGGAGGAGTTTTGATGAGACCAGAAATTATCCGGTCTTATCTCTATCTCCTCATCTAAATCCTCATTCAAACATGAATTTGAAAACCATCTTCTAACGGAAGAGGCCAGAAGAGGCCTAAACTCATGGGACCCACCCACTAGTGATTGCCCACCAGTGGGCCCCACTGGCTTATGTCCAACAGTTTCTCCCTGTCTGGAAAAAACTCAAATGTAAAAAATTCAAAATGTTTATACCATCGGCTCTGCCTTACTATTGTCAAGTGTCAGTTCTATACTAATCATGAGGGTCGTTAGTAGAATTTGGATGTGGGGATGGTTCTGTGACTGCAAAAAAATCAGTTTATCATGGTAAATTTGGAGAAAAACTAGAGTATACATTGTCTACTGATGGCTTCTAGATATCTACACTGCATTTGGATGCACATGAAAATTGAATTGGAATCATCATTGTCATCATCTCAGCCTTGTCCCAACAATTTGAGGTTGGCTGCATGATTCATGTTCCATGATTCCATTCTGTCAAAGACCATATACTCCTCAGTTAAACCATAGGCCATCAAGTCTTTTCTTAACACATCCATCTGCATCCTTTTGGGCCTTCCCTTGCCCTTTTAGAGACTTCAACTTGAGCCCACTCCTTATTGGTTCAGTTCTTCGATGAAACCATCCACGTATACCTTCCCTCATATTACTACATAATGGTGCCACTCCCAAGTTCCCTTGAATGCCTTCATTTCTGATTCTAGCCTTCCTCGCCTTGCCACTCATCCATCTCAGCTACACACACCCTATGAACATGTTCATTAAGCATAGAATTGAATTTAAGGGTTACTTCCTTTCTACTACTACCACTATTATTATTTTCATTTCTTCTATTCAGTTTAATAATGTGGTGATGACAAAAGTTAATGATGTTTCCCAGTATTCATAATGAGCAAGTAGCCCTTAGATTTCAGTTGTCCTTTAAAGTTCAGCTTGATCATTAGGTCATTCTATTTCGAGTGAACACCCTCAATGAGAAGGTTAAGGAACATATAATTTTTCATTTCCTAGTTGTTAGGCAAATAATATTCAACATTGCATCCAAACATACCCTTAAGATTTGATGAAACATATGTATTGCTGAGTATGCCGGTCTACAATGCATAACATCGTAACGTGAATAATGAGTAATGATATCCATTTTCTTCAAGCAGAAGTATCATCTTTGTTGCAATTGTCTTTGTTTTTCTTTGTGGGGACTCACAAGAACATGTTTCTTGGTTAATTCTCTTCAACTTTTATTACCACAGGAAATCTGAAGCGAATGTAATTGATGCAAAAACAATGTCAGCTGATCCGGTTGCAGTTGTTGAGCTACCTAGTAGAGTTCCATATGGATTCCATGCCTTGTTTGTAACGGAGGTCAGTAACAAGCCACTATAATCACCTAATTCCATTGCTCAATCGCATTTAATAATTCACAATAGAAATATGATACATACCATTTTGTGGATTTAATGATCCAATAATAGAAGGATATGACATGACAGAGACTTGCATGTTCCTTAACTGGTGCCATGGATTTCTATTCGATCTCTGTTGCTCGACAAGAGGCTTGCTATTTCTGCACACCAGTCCCTACACGCCCATCAAAATGAAGCCGAAAGTGGCAAATACAAGCCATACATCATTTGGGACCCATCCTTTAGATGCTTGGTCCAAAAGTCAGCGTGGCCGGATCATCAGGTGGGCCACACATCCACAGAAAGAATGTATGGTTAAGGTGTCTAATGCACGATATGACATGCATGTCCCACCTGATGATTGTACCATTCATTTTCTGGGCATGGGACACTACACGGTCGGCCCCACCTGGTTGGCAGCAGTTTGGTGGGCATGCAGAATCTTGCCTTCAGAATTAGCTAGCCTCTGCTCAGACCACCGCCAACTGGAATGCAAAGAGAATGATTCGAAGTTCCGAGTAATGTCAAGTGCTGTGGTCTGAGATGGTGTAAAACCTCATGCACAACCCACTTGAGATGTAAACATAATCTGATAATTTTCCATTTTTTCCATGATTCATCTTGGTGTTTGAGTTGTTGCTTGCTTATAGCAGGTCTTTTCTGTCACTCTTCTCTCTCCTCTTTGTTTTGCCTCATGATCTCTCTCTTAAGCTGGATTTTATGTATATTTCAACAGGAGCAACTCCGACAACAGGGAAAGCTTTGATTATTAAAGCTCCTAAGTTGCAGAAAATACTCTGCTGATGAAGGATATTGCAGAATATTTCAGGCAAAACCAATCAATAGTATCTTGTTATTTTCCTGTGATATTAAAGCTACTCTATGAAAACTCTACATGAAGTCTTCTAAAGGAAAAGCATGAGATCATCCACATCAGAAAAGCACAAAAACCCAGTCAATGCCCCCGATTCACCCAAGCCAAAACAGAACTCGATGAATCTCCTGTCAGTGCTCATGTTTGTTCATATCAGTGTATGTTTGTTGGCTATCATGTTGCTTTTAGCATTTAATCAGTACATGTGACATTGTGTATCTCCCACTGTCCATTGGTGTTGGACCGGAATCATATGCACATTCCACATTTGGTTGATGTGCATGGGGATTCCCACTTGCCACCAATGAACAGTGGGAGATGTTTGGTATATGACACCATGCGCGCCAGTTGGTATACTGTATGGAATCTGCTCAATCAGATTCAGATCCGGTGTTTCATTGAAGCTACTTTGAGTACCCTAGTAGATGACTGAAAGAAGGCAATGAAATCTGAAATTGATTCCATGCATACCAATGATGTGTAAACCCTAGTAGTAGGACTATAAACAGATCATCTGATTAAGAATAAGTGAAATCCAAATTCAATCGGATATCCAATGGATCCTGAAAAACTGTATTCGAATTTGAATTTGTTGAAGATTCGAAAATCCAATTTCTATCTGAATATACTGTAATGCATTTTTATCCTTTTTTTTTTTTTTTTTTCTTTCTTTCTTTCTTTTTTTATTTTATTTTTATTTTTTAAATGTAGAAATACCCTCACTATTTTTCAAATCCCTGTGCAATTTGCGAGGCTAAAATTGTCCTAATGTTATATATAGTAGAGAGGTGTCCAGATAGGATCTTTATTGAATCGAATTGGGATAGATTCGAATCGGATCTGGTTATAAATGGATCCTGTTCTCATGACCCGAATTCAATTCAATGGATCCAATTATCAATCCGGATTCAATTTAATTGGACCAAATTGGAATTGTATCTGGATCAAGATCTGATTCATCGACAGCCTTCCTAGTAGATCTCCTTGAGAGTATCAAGTTTATTGGTTGTAAATGGGTCTACAGGAAGAAAATTGGTATGAATGGAAACGTTGAAACCTTTAAAGCTTGGCTAGTGTTGAGACATTACACACAAAAGAAGGGGGTGAATCATCATGAGACTTTTTCGCCAATAGCGATGCTAATCTGTTAAGGATTCTATCAGGCTTTGTTGCTTATTGTGACTATGAGATTTGATGAATGGATGTGACGACAGCTTTTCGTAATGAATTCTTTGTTGATGAGTTCCAAAAATAAGTTCCATCCATAATTCAGGCGGACCCATCTATGATTCATGTGGGCGACAACAAGAGAAATAGTATTTTGTAAACTGTTTCCTACAACATGATCAACCTGAATCACAGAAGCAGCTAATTTTTGGAAACCAAGGGCCACAAACCTAATGATTGGGTATGATTTCACATAAGCATCATGGTGGAGCCTCCAGCTGCCAACCCAAAGAGACCCTCAGAAAGATATTAGAAGGTAGTAGAAGGATAACACTTAAATTAACGAGTAGCTTTTCCGGGAAGGGAGTGAAAGTGTGCTCGGCCTCACCCAAAATGGCATGTACTGGGTCCCACCTTGATGCATGTATTTTATATCCATGCCATTTACCCGTTTTTGTTTTTGTTTTTTTTTGTTTTCAGATCATTTTAGGGGCATGATTCTGAAAATAAAGCAGATCTGATGGACCATACTGTAGGAAAAAAGTTGATTGGACATTAATAGGCTACAAAACTCTTGAATTAAGTAGATATTTGTTTTTTCCCTTCATCCAGGCTCATGTGACCTTATAGGTAGGCCCCGGAAAGTATACAATGACTGCCATTTGATAGTTACTATTTTCTATCGTATCATACACCTAAGATTTGGATCTTCTTCATTTCTTGCCATAGATACAAGATACATGCACCAAGGTGGGACCCATGGTAAGTGCCGCAGTCTTGAGTGATGCAGGCTGCACTTGAAAAAACACCGGAATTAAAATTCGATATGAATTAAGCGGTTGTTTGTAAAAATCTTCTAATGACGTTAGCAAGATGACGTTGTCTGATAGGATTTCGGAAGCAGGATTGGCTGGTGTACCACACACCAGCAACCTAGCTGGTGTGGACACGTGAACGGTTCAAAGGAGATCAAAGTTACATGGCCCGGAATGATGTATTTATTATATCTACACCATTCATCCATTTGGCTAGATCATTTTAGATTTTGATCACAAAAATGAGTAATTTCTAAGTCTCAAGTTGACCACACCTAAAATAGCAGTGGTGACAATGATTCTCATCATAAAAATATTGGTAAGTCCTAGAGTAATTTTTTATTTCCAACCAATCTGTTCATAAGGTAATACAGACATGAATGAAGAGAAAAACAAATATTATAATGATCCAAAATTTCTATGACCCCAAAAGAGTTTCAATGACATGCGTTCAATCCTATATTGTTTTTTATAGTGTGGTCCACTTGATTTTTGCTCAAGCCTTACGAGAAGCTCACCATGTGGACGGACCGTTTGGATATAACTTATACCTCATGATGGCACCCATAGAACTTTCGTACACCAGCCAATCCGCTTCCTACGATTCCAGGGGACTTGAGATCGCTGTCCGGAATATCGAATCCTCTGCTTGCAATCTCATTGGGCACACAGGATCCGGTTTCCAATCAGCTCCGCTGTCTTCAACGGCAGCCTCGATTTTTATATTTTAAGAAATGTTACTGTTCCTTTAGACTTAAAATCTGTACAACACCTACCTTACCCAGTGAAGCGTAAAACACCCACGCTCCTTGGGTCCTACCATGTTGTATATGTGAAATCAGATCCATCCATCAGGTGATCTGGTCGATGGTAGGTCTTGGGAACAAAAAAATTTCTTCTACATCCACAACTCCGGTGGGCCATAACAAGGGAAATAAATGGGATAAGATGTTAACATAGGTTTCTGTGTGGGGGCTACCATGATGCGTATACCCGTTAACAAGGTGTAACTAACGAGGTTGAAGAGAAAATGCACAAAATCAGACTGATCCAAAAATCCAGAGTGCCACACCCTATGAACTTCGAGGTTTCAGGATCAATTTTACATTGCTCTCATTCGTGTGGCCCATCTGAGTTTTTCCATCGGAGATACACACACGGCGAACATAAGGGATCTCACCTGATGGACGGATTCGATTTTGCACGCTTGGGCCCCATTTGGTTTTACGCGCTGCGTAGAACGGGTGTCGTAGACGATTCCGATCCGTCCCGGAGTCCCCATCTCCCTCTTCCCTCAGACGTCTCAGACCATTGTCCATGAGAGGGCATTATAATAAGAAGAAGCTAGTACCAGAGAGAGAGAGAGAGAGAGAGAGAGAGAGAGAGATTATAATAGGAAGAAGCTGATACCAGTGCAGCGGTCAGACACTCAGACCAGAGAGAGATATTTTCGTTTCTCTCTCTTTGAGAAGAAGAGATGGAGTTGGAGAAGGAGGAGGAGAAACGTGCGAATACGGGCGAAGGAATCGTGGCCGTTAATCCGCGACCGAAGAAGGGATTAGCGGCGAATATTGTGGATGCTTTGGAGAAGCTGATCGTCTGGGCAATGTACGATTCGTCGCAGCGCCGCACCATTACCTGGCGGGGAATTTAGCGCCGGTGCTTGAGGAGACGCCTCCCTGCAAGAATCTTATCGTCAGAGGACATCTTCCGGTGAGAGAGAGAGAGAGAGAGAGAGAGAGAGAGAGAGAGAGAGAGAGAGAGAGAGATCCCTTTTTTAGTTGTTTTAATCTTTTTATTTTTTAAAGAAAATTCCGAGTTTTGAGTTCTTGAGTAGAAGCTTATAACTTTTCTAGGCAGAATCTTTTTTTTTTTTTTTTGTCTGAAACATCTTATATTTTTTCGGGATTTTAGATCTATCATACACTTTTGAAGTCGTGTTTCCGAAGGGGCCGTTTAGATGCGTGTAAGGATGCCTGTAAGTTGTGTAAAATGTAACTTGGTTACACGTAGCGTTTGGGAGAGGAAAGTTATCTGTAACTTTCTTTCAACCAGTAAAAGCTGCAAAAATCTTACAGGAGATAAACAGGCTGTTTTTCAACTTAAAAGGGGACTTTAGAACAGGCTAAAGGATTTAAGGGTTGTTTGGATGGTGGTAAATGGTTTAAGTTATAAGTAATTTACTAGTAAATCATTTACAACCTGTATATTTCGCTTTAAGTTGTAAATAGTAAATTATTTAGAGTGTTTGGATAGCCTGTAAATGGTTTATGGTTTATATCCTGGAATTGTGTATTCACAACTGAGATAGTTTAGAGAAGTAATTCATTAAAAAACATTCAATTGGCATATAGGAGTGGATTTTAAAGTGGATCATTGGGTTAAGCCCATCTCGCTAAAGCTTAGGGTTGATCCTAACATAAAACCAAGTAGTAGGTGAGCCATAGGAGTAGGCCAGAGCTGTACACGAGTCGAACCGAGTCAAACTTGGCCCAGCTCGGCTCGGCTCGGCCAGTAGGCTACCCTAGCTCGAACTCGGCTCGGCTCGGTCCTTGAGCCCGATTGGGCATCTTGGCTTGGCTCGGTCAGCAACTCTGGCTAGTTCGAGCTGAGTTTGAGCTTGAGCTTCCGAGCCGAGTTTGAGTTTTTCACTTTGATTCGAGTTCGTGCTTTCTAGCGGAGTTTGAGTTCAATACATTGTGTTTGAGTCGAGTTTGAATTTGATTTCAAATTCGAGTTTGAAGTTGAACATAACACTAAAATGTATAAAATGCATAAAATACAATTATAATCTATTATAATTACATTGTTCACAAATCACAACTAATAACTTCCATAGGAGTGCCTTCCTGTTCCTGGCATATAATTATAGGCTTCTGCATCGTTATTCGATCCATCCAAACTGCTATCTAAATTTTCATATACATATTGGTTCACATCTTCTGAATCAGAAAGTTTCCTTCGTGTTCTTTTATAGTTTGAACTAGATTTTTCAATATTTCTTTTTGTGAAGATTTGTATGTAGTGCCCAACGCCTTATGAAATTCACCAAGAAGGGCGAGAAACTTGAATTTGTTACTATTCTTCTTTTCGTTGCTCATGCTCGATTCTGATTCAACATCATGTTGTTTTGGAGGACATCGCTGATGTCTAGAAGCCTTTCAATATGTCTTTCTTTTCTGCCTCTTCCGTAGTATTTCTTCGTGTACCAAAAAGTTTGGATGGAGAGGAAGGTTTCTTATTTGAATCTAGAAGGACTTAAAAAAGAATTTGGACATCCTTTGGGGTATTAGGGTACGATTTTGCATTACCACCCCGACATGCCAAGTGTAACCGAAGCTGATTAGTTTTGTTAACAAACTTTGCCTTACACAAACCACACACAATCTTCATTCTTCCAGACCTTAATGATTCGACTAGGGAACTATAGTCCCAAATGTTGGTCGATGGGTCGGATAATGACATATCTATACTTATTTTTTTAAAACATTATGTTGAAAATTTATAAAAATAAAAATAAATTAGAAATGAATAACTTGATATAAGAGTTAAACAGAAGCAATATGATAAACAAAAGCAAAATCAATAATAAGTAAAAGTCACATTGCATGTCTTTCAACTTACGTAACATTACACCGCATTTAAGTTTTAATAAAATAAAAATGATTTATAACCGTCTTCATGTAGTTGTTGTTACAGGTACAGTCTCGTCTTGACTCTCGATCTCTTCCACATCCTCATCATGAATATTATCTCCCCATATTGGACACAACCAATCTCGTATACAAATTAATGCTTCGACTGTTTTTGGTGAAAGTGAGCTTCGATGCTTGTTCACAACTCTACTCCCCGTGCTAAAAGCGGATTCTGATGCCATTGTTGAAATTGGCATTGATAATATGTTCCGTGCCATCACAGATAATGTAGGGTATTTTGATTCAATGACTCTTGTCTTCCACTATTTCAAAATATCAAAGTCAGAGCGCTTTATGATTGACTCTTTTTGATACAATTGTAGCCCTGATTCCTTTGTTTGAACTTCCGTTTCTTCTTGTGCTAAGTAAGACGTATTCATTGAGCCCATCGTCATTGCTTATAGAAATATTTGTAGCTCTAACTTCTTTAATACTTGCTGTGGGTAAACTAGTAGCATATGAATTGTACAAATATTCAAGTGTGTGACGAACCTTGGAGGTCTCCGTTACCACTCTTTCAACAGAATAAATCTTCATAAAAATAAACTTGACTAAACCCATATTACAACGAAGATCAATAACAACTGCTAAGGCCATCAACAAATGACATTCGTCCCAATACTTTTCAAACTTCATTTGCATACCAATTGTCATTTGTCGTATAAAATTTGGACCCACACTGGTAATTTTTTTTTTTGTAGGCATCCTTAATCTTTTAAAGAGATGGAAGAAACAGATTCACAGTTGGATATTTATTTCCAGAAAAAATCTTTGTGCAATCAATTTTTTTTTTTTGAGAAAGTTGTGAATTTCTTTTGCTTTGGTCCAATCATCTGCACTTGGCAACTGAGGATACGTTCTGTCACGTGATGCATATTCAGAAAATACAAGCTCCAATTTCATTGTCATATCTAACATCTCATAAGTCGAGTTCCAACGTATTCATAAATATAACTTCAACGTTTTTTGAGATGAAAAATTCAAATGTTGGATGATGTCAGTCCATATAGTCAATCTCCAAGGCGACCCTCTTATATATTTCACACTTTCTCTTATGTTCTCTATAGTGTAGTCAATTGTTTTTAGCTATTCTTGTATAATCAAGTTTAGAATGTGGGCACAACACCTGACCTGGAATATTTTTCCATTAAAAAATAAATTTTCGGTTGTCTTAAATTGGTTACGTAAACATGAAATTACATAGTCATTTATTGAAGCATTATATGAAGTTATTGTAGAAATTTTCTTCTCAATGCCCCAGTCTTGTCAACAATTGTAGATGCAATCTGAAATAAATAAACCAGTATAAGGAGGAATGCGGCGAAAGTTCAAAATTCTCTTATAAAGTTTTCAATTTTCATTTACGTAGTGTGCAATTAATGAAATGTATTCCTTTCTTTGATTGGACGTCGTTCATAAATCAGACGTCAAACTTATTTTAGAGATTGATGCCAAAACTTTTTTCAATTTCATCTTCTCATTTATGTACATCTTCATGCATTCTCTACCCAGTGACGTGGGAGACCTTAGCTCGAGGTTAATGAATTGATAGAAAGACACAAGCACTTTGCTTTTTATCATTTTGAAAGGTTTTTTTTCAACGATTACTAATCTAGCATACCACTCTTTTAACTTCTATTTCTCAAATTTATAAGTGGAAACTATTCCTCGGGAGTCGTCCATTTTCTAATTACTAAATGACAACAATTGTTGGCTTGGTGGTGAGAGTTTTGGTCTCTTTGAATAATTTTGCTTGTGACTGTTTAAATTTGTTGTTGACCCTCCAGGATTCTTACTGTATAATGACTTACAGTGAATATATTTGATCTTCAACACACCATTAACCATGACTTTTTCAAAGTCATCCCACACCGCTAATCTTTTCCTTCCTCTGACCGCAGTTGAAGACCTCCCTCTACAATAAGAGGAGATGTGGCTGACACACCCGCACTCGGGGTATTTGGGGCTTCTTCACTAGTCATCTATAAGACAACGTTTTGACATGTTATAATCTTCACTACACCACTATAGAATTGCAGGATGTAATGCTTACCTAGACGGTTATACTTGCATAACTGTCTATATCAGTCACTCATTCAAGGTTGGATAGATTGTAATGCCTTCATTTTTCAATTTAAATGCCATGCCAAAATTCTGGCAGCATCTACTCTTATTTCTCAAGATATATTCATCCTGTATTTGGTTCCTATGTCAAGCATCAACACAAAGTGTGTATATTTGAGGACGAAAATAAATGCAGGAAATATATCCAGAGAGAAAAAGAAGAGACGAACCGGAACAAACATATGCATTCAAATTGGAATAAATGAAGACACTACAATCCATCTAACCATTAACTATCCAAAAATGTGACAATTTGAGGATTTTTATGCCTCCAAGAACACACTGTCTTTATGTCCGACAACATGGAAATCCTCAAACGGGTAATTGATTATCTATCCTTACAATCTATTAAAAAAATTGAACAAATTAAAAACAATCTCAAAATCACAATCTAACAATCATAGATAAAAACCAACTTAACAATCTAATAAATTAAAAACAATATAACAATTTAACAAATTAACGAGCTAATAAATTTAAAACAATCTGACAAATTAAAAATAATTTAACAAACTAATAAATACATCTATCCAACCACGCAACCCAATCATCCATACATGATACATCCATCCACCCAATCATCCCATACATCCATCCAACCATCCTAGCCTCCCATCCATTCATCCTGATCCAACCAAGATCCATCCATGTATCCATTCAACCATCCATCCATTTAATTTAAATTGTATAATTTATAATTATGTATATTACGTGTAATATTATAATATTTAATATATTATATTATAATAAAATATAAAATGTATTATAAATATATAAATACATTATATATAATATATTAAAAGGGATGTATATAATATATATACATTACATATATATATATGTATATATATATATATATATATATATATATATATATATATATATATATATATATATATATATATATACACATCACACACACACACACATATATAGTGGGCCACAACCACAAGGCCAGTGGTCGGGTCGATCGGGCTGCCACTGTCTGTTAGCCTTTGACATTTGACATTTGATAGTGGCCGGTCACCTGGCCGGGCAAGGGGAGAGAGAGAGAGAGAGAGAGAGAGAGAGAGAGAGAGAGGAGGACGAGGAGGAGGAGAGTACATGCTCAGTGCTTGCCGCTCGCCGCTCGATGCTAGTCGGATTAAAATCGGCTAGAAATGGGTGGGGTGTTGGCATGCTTCCAAGTGCTCGCTGAATGGAAGTGTGGCCGGTCGGACGTTGGAGAGAGAGGAGAGTAGAGGAGAAAGGGCGGTAGTCCGGTGGGGTTTGGACGGACGGGAGCTCAAAAGTTAGGGGAGTAAGGCCTTTTTTTTAAAAAAAAAAATAATAATTTTTGGGAGGACTGGGTATTTATATGCCAGTCAACCCAATTTCGATCCGAGCCGAACCGAGTTGAGTTCGAGCCCAAGATCGAGTTGAGTCAAGTCGAGCTCGGCCCAGCTTGGACTCAACTCGAATTTTTTTGAGCACAAAAAAAAAAGAAGAAGCTCGACTCGGCTCGAACCCAGTTTCAATACAAGTCGAGTCAAGCTTTTCCAAGTCGATCGAGTTAACCGAACTAACTTGGTTCGTGTACAACTCTAAGTAGAGCTGGGCATCGAGTCAAGTCGAACTGAGTTAGGGCTGACTCGAATCAATCTGGTTTTTGAAATAGGCTTGACCCGAACTGGATCTGACTCGATATCAAGTCCAACATGCCTGACTTGATCTGAGTTCGGTTTGGCCTGAACTGATCTGGACCGAGTCTGATCCGGTCAGAAGTATCGAGTCGGGTCGAGTTGGCATCGAGTCGGATTGAGGGATGAGGGAGGGAGAGATCAAGAGAGTGGAGAGGAGAGAGAGGGGAGGAGGAGGAGGAGGAGGGTGATGGTGGTGGGTGGTTGCTGTGCTTGGAAGATGAGGAGGACGAGGGAGGGAGAGATTTTGAGATCGGGTCGGGGTAGGGTGCAGCGGGTAGGGTTAGAAAGTTGGGTTTCGGATTAAGTTGGGTCTAACAGGATCGAGTTACTAGGTAACTCGAACTCGACTCGGTTTGAGTTTGGATTGGGCGAAGCCTACTCGGTTTGGACCGACTCACCCATTCAATTCGGGTTGAGTCGGACAAGTCGAGTTTGCTAGATCGAGTCGTCCGATGCCCACCTCTAGCTTTGAGTAGGCCCATGAATTCAAATGATCTTTTATAAGGTTGGTAGCAAGATCTGCTGCCATTGGTAGAGAGAGAGAGAGAGAGAGAGAGAGAGAGAGAGAGAGAGAGAGAGAGAGAGCCGTTGGAGTTCTCCGATACAATGGAGAAAGGGAGGTGCATTTCTCCAAGCCTTAAAAAAGAGAGCCATTGAAGGCTTCTTGTCGGAAAATCATTTGCTAGCAAATGAAATCCCAACTTTTTACTAGCAAATGAAAAGAGGAAAAAGGTGGTAAATCATTTACAACTAGTAAATGATTTATAAGCATTTTAGGGCATCCAAATGCAAGTTGTAAATGATTTACTAGTAAATCATTCATAACTTGCCTCATTTACCACCATCCAAACGACACAGGCTAATGGTTTTTATTTTTTAATCCATAAAAGATAGGGGGAAACGCTATTGGCAGTAAAGATGGCCATTGACGAACCCTACCTTGTCGACTTACAGGCCAAGCTTGATTAGAGCTCTATATCAGCATCTCCCTCTCTCGCAACATCTCTTTTGCAACATCTCTCTCTCTCTCTCTCTCTCTCTCTCTCTCTCGGTTTTTTAACCCCCCTTCTTGCATTGAAACCATGTGGTATATCCATGTTGTCCATTAGTTTTGCCAGCTTATTTTAGGGCTTGGGCAACAAAAAAATGAAGCGGATCCAAATCTCAGGTGAGCCACACCATAGGAAACAATGACACCATTAAAAATTTCCTAGGGCCCATCATAGTGTTTATTTGCCATCCAACTTGTTGATAAGGTCACATAGATCTGAATGCATAAATATCAGCTTGTTCCAAAACTTTTGTGGCCATGAGAAGTTCTTTTTGGTGGGCATTCAATCACCATTGTTTCCTATGCTGTGGCCCACTTGACATTTGGATTTTCTTTTTTTTTGTTGGGTCCATGTCCTATAATGAGTTGGCAAAACTGATGGACGGTGTGGATATATCATATGATAGAATAAGATGGGATCCCTTGGTTCAGCTCATCAAGGTGGACCATTGCTATATATATATATATATATATATATATATATATATATGTATATTTGATTTTATTTAAAAATTTGGTAAGCTGATCCATGTGGTTTTTTAGGTGGGGTCCAGTTATTTTAGGAATTATATGCTCCTTGAATCAAGGATATGCAATTTTTTGGTTTTATATGTGGGGCCCACACTTAAGTTACTATTCCACGTTACAAGTATTTTAAATAGGTGGGCCCGCTTTTATGGCCCACCCAATGATTGGTTTACCCTAAGAATTGGCTCAACTATTCATCTATGGCTTAACAAAATGGCATACTTTGTGCCAAGCTTTCTTATGTATCAATAAGATTTTGGAATGATCCCCTACTCCAAGATCTGCTTCGCATGAATATACAACTTTTTACTTGTAACTAATTTATAGGTTATCCAAACACAAAAACCAAGATGCCTGTAGGTGACTTACAACTTACATCCAAACAGGATTACCTGTAAGCAATGTTTTAAATATCGTTATCACGTAATGTATCGCACCCTTGGGATATGGATACATATCGGTTATCGTATGGGATATATCGGTTGTATCATGTAATGTATCGTTGTTGGTGGGAAACATAGGAACATTTGGAAAATGGTCGAATTTTTCAAGGAAATTCAAGGATTGTTGAAAAAGACATCAATACACACTTGGAAATCAAAACATTACAAAAAAGGTGCACATAATAGGGATTTCTTTTGTATGGGGTCCTAAAAATGTATTGTCCAACTGAACTGATGCAAGTATATTTAAATTATATTCATATAATTTATAAACGTAAGAAGATATGTATGGAAACATAAGCAATTCTTTTAAAAGCAAAAGAAGAATCACTAGATTAGGTTACATGTTTGATTTTGTGTTTGGATACAAAGATTGCAACCGTTTGCGAGAAATTGAGAAATTTCGATTTTTCCCAATTTTCCGCAACTTGCCCCATTTCCCCCAAATCTCAAAATCGAAGCTCCGAATCCATGATTTTTCATGGAAAACATGAAGAATCATATATTTGTAACAATTTGACATTGATTTAACATAATTCATAGCAAAAAAAAAAAAAAGGATAAAAAAACGAAAATGCTTACCGGATCGAATAGGTGGGATATATCGATACTACCTATGCATTTCGTATCGCATAGGTGGGATACAAGATATATCGTGGGATATATTGGCATATATTGTCGATATTTAAAACACTGCCTGTAAGTTACTTTCATTGCAACTTAAAGAACTTATAGGCATCCAAATGCACCCTAAGCCTATCTTCTTTTTCCCATTGGAACTAGATGAATTAGATTGGAGTTAGATCTGTAAAATTCATATGTTATGTCAGGCCATATGCAGTTCATTGACTTTCTTCTATACTAGCATGCTGAACTGGGGCTATACCATTCCTTCATTTAAAATAAAAATAAAAATAAATTTAAGGGTGTGTTTGGTTGCACCAAATTTCATTAAATATCATGAAAATTTGCGCCAAATTAGGCTGATTACCAATGAAATAACATTAAATTTCATGATATTTGATGCAACCAAATGCACCCTAACTTCACAATAGGAGTGTTTACTGGTTGTCAATCATAATAGCTGTGACTTGGAAGGTCTGTTTTAGTAAATTTGGCTTCAAAGTTGCAGCTGGGTACTTTGATTTTCTGCACTTTAAGATCCAGCTGAGACCTTTTTCATAATTTCTGATGCATTTGGCTGAAATCTTCAGTATTCATTTTGGTGTCCGGAGATGCTTTGTTGTTGGTAGTAAACATATAATATTTTTGCTCTCTGTTTAAACAGGAATGCTTGAATGGGGAGTTTCTTAGAGTGGGTCCGAATCTGAAGTTCGCTCCAGTTGCTGGATATCACTGGTACATTTCTTCTCTTGGCGTTGAATTTCACAAGATTTCATTGGAATTCTGTTTAGGTCCATGTGTTTTAATAATGCCCGTTGGATGACTGGAATATTGGAGAGGAGAAATGCCAGGGAGGCACACCCCTATGCTCCACCATGTGGTAATCCTGGTTGTCCATATAGAAGGTTTCACCACGGATGGGCCACACAGCAGAAACATCACTGACCAAGATCATTACCACTCCTAGTGTATTAGAGAAGTTGTTCAGTTTCTAGTTCATTCATGGTTGACGATGATCTCTAATGAGTAGGATTCTTACCATTTAGGGCGCCCATAGTGGGATTGACCAGATGAATGGTGCAGATCACCACGTGGTGGGAATAAGGGGTGAGCCCCCTAGCAACCTCATCCAAAAACTGTGTCCAATCATCATGAAAGTGTGGCTTCTTGGCACAGATTATGGTGTGGATAACCTGTATTGGATAGTTGGGGCCTACCTTTGATTGATTTAGACTTGGATAGGTGGGTCCATCTTGGATTTTCATGGCCAAAGATCATTCCAACTGAATGATACCGATGGATTTATGGCCATTGATATTGGTGATGTCTTGATTACATGTATTGGATAGGTGGGCCCCACAACTTCTACCTTTGATCACTCTAGACTTTTCTTGAAAAAAAATGACAAATTCATTAAACCTCAAAAAATAGAGAAACAAAGCCCAAAAGGATTAATGGTGATGGGTGATCCTCTTGCCACTCTGCCCAGATCGAAAGACAGCTAAGCTAGCCACAAACCAGAAAAAAAAAGAGAAGTCACCCTGGGCCAAACCCAAAAAAAGAATAGTCACAAGATAATGATGTAGGCACACAACCCACTTAGAGCCCAAAATATGTTGATTCTGGATTGTCGTACCAAGTAAATGCCGCTCCTATAAGGGAGTTACCGAATAGCCTGAGTTTTAGAAAATCATGGGTCAAAACTTCACCATATTGCATTGTGAAACAATCAATGTGCTCAATAGCAGTGGACTCACCCTCCTCGGAGAAGAGTGAATTTCGAGACCTTGTATCCTCTGGGCAATTCAAAATATTGATCTACCTAGTCAGGATAGGCTTTGCAATAGATGGGTCGAGCAACCCATTGATTGTTTAGCATCGCTGCGGCCAATTGGGCATTGCGGCTGCGGAGGGTATTGCCTCTGTGGGGAGGGTTTCTAGCCATTAAGGATTAAGGAATTAAAGGTTGCTCCCTGGGCATCTCAACCCTTAGGTAGCCTTGATAAGCTGTTGGTATTGCAGGAGGTTGCCCCCTAGGGTACTTAACTCTAACATAGTAGTTTTGCAGCACCAGAGGAATAGGAGGTTGCCCGTCGAGCTGGTTGACGCTAGCATAGAGTTGCCCTCCCCAGGCATATAAGTGTCTTGGGCATCCCCATATTCTTGTTGGCCGACCTACCATTTCTCCTAACCACCAGCAGAGGTGGTAGGGGGCAGCCGCCTTGAGGTTTGTCCTGTCTAACCTTTGTAACCGAGGGTTCAGACGGTCGTTCTACCTCTAACTTCTGTGGGGGGTTTATGGGCAGGTTGATGGTTTGTCGTTGTAAAAAACTCTCGAAGAGGTCTTTGATCATTATGGCGAGGTTCTTTGCATGGTCCCTACTCCTTGTTGCCTTTTACGAGTTGCCGTAGATCTCCTTGCATGTTGCGGATGTGATGCGCGACATTATGGAGTGTGACACTCGGTTGGGAAAAGGATCCTACATCCATATTGACGGGTTCTGCTTGTTGTCCCTCGTTTTGTGGCTCTCCCATACCTTTAAAGAAATTACTAGCCCTTGTTTTCACTCTATCGACTATATCAATTTACAAGAAACGTTGATATAACACACTGTGTCCCACTAGGCGTGCTAAAAAAGTGTCGCTCTTCAATCTGGATGCGTGGCCACATGTGTTACGAATGACCCAAATTCGGTCAAATGTGTTACGAACGACTCAAATTCAATCAATCCCACTAGGCGTGCCAGAGTTGTACTCAACTCTAATCGATTGAACGCTTGTGACCCTAAGCTCCAAACTAGCTAGATTATAATCAGACCCGTGAAGGTTTATCTGACTGTTCAATGACTAATAGTTACAAAAATCAGGCGATTCAAGAAGGGGAGGGTTAGTCTTTCAGAATTAGATCTTTTTGCATTGAGCTAAGGACTTCTCTTTCAATGGCGATAGTGTATTAGGTTTCTCAGTGAATTAAAAATGGACAAACAAGATTTAAAAATAAGGCTGATTGCTGATTCTATTTGATTTGAATGTAAGAATAGTACAATCAACAAAGAAGAAAAATAAATTAAGTTAAGAAGAAGATAAATACCTATGGCTGCCTGTGCTGGCAAAATGGCTATGGAAAAATGTATCAGACGGTCGTGGTGTGAAGTCAACAAGATATGACTGGTGATCTACCAAGTATGGACTCAGTGATCTGGATTTGATGACGATGGTCGTGGATATTTAACCTACTTCTAATGCATACTGCAAAGATGACGCTGGACAGTAGTGGATCTAAACTAAGGATTCCGAAGTTGTTGCAATATGGCTGGAATATCTAAGTTAAGAAGCTAAACTAAGGATAGACAACGTTGTGCTGTAGAGGGATTGGTTGTGTGGCGAGAGCTTGGAACTCTTCTTCGAGTGCTGCTTTTATTAGCTTCTGAGAGGCGATGGCCGTGCTATAATGTGTGTGAATCTTCGATTGCGCATCAGCCGTGTCCTAGTAGGATTTGGATTCCTTGCTGTATGATCTCATTGTGATTGTATTTGCTTCTAAATCCGGATGGACTTTCCATTAATTTCTTTAATCCTCTGCTGTCTTTGAGAAAATATTGATCTTCCCAGGGAAATTTTTTTTATTTCCCAATCTATTTCTGATCTGGGACGACCATGCCGTGCATGAGTTAGATTGCGAGGAATCCACCATCTGTAGGTCTTTAGAAACTTATTGCGCGCACGCTAAGGCTACACACGTCGTGCATGTGTCGGTCACGTGTCTTTCGAATTATATCTGCCTTTTCTGTCGTAGATGTGTGTACGGCTCTAACCTAGCTTGCTTTTAGCAGGCTAAGTGTTGCTAATCACTAAGTGCTTGCGCCTCTTCTTAGGTGCGAGTACAATTTCCTCTGTTATTCATATATGAATGTTGACATGTGATGGCTTCTCACTGGGCAACGTGGACTGTGACATGCCTGGTGTAAATAGATGATATAATGGTAACTGGGGATGATGAGGAGGAGATTCTAAAACGCAAGAGATACCTTGGAAAGGAGTTTAAGATTAAAGATCTGCACAAACTAAAGTATCTTCTTGGGATAGAGGTAGCATGTTCAAGTGGAGCATCTTTATCTTTCAAAGAAAGTACGTCCTAGATCTTCTGAAAGAAATTGATAACCTTGGAGCAAAGCCAACAGATACTCTAATCGAACAAAATCATAGATTGAATGATGAGGATGGTCAACAATTAGTTAATGCAGGATGGTTTCAGAGGTTAATAGGCCGACTAATTTGCTTGTCTCTTGTTCGGCCGGATATTGCTTATGCAATGAGTGTTATTAGTCAGTTCATGCATAATACAAGGACAACACACATAGAGTCAGGTCATCAGATTCTTAGATATCTGAAATCATCTCCTGAAAGAGGAATTTTGTTTGCTAGACATGTCGCCTAAGAGTTGAAGCCTAACTAATGCAGATTGGGCCAATTCAATTATTGACAGACGATCGACTTTTGGGTATTGCTCCTTAATTTGGGGGGGATCTTAGTCACTTGGAGGAGTAAAAAATAGTCCGTTGTGGCAAGATCTAGTGCAAAAGTTGAATTTAAATCCATGGCTCATGGTGTATGTGAGCTATTATGGCTTCGATCTATATTATCACAGTTGGGATACAATACTGCAGGACCAATGTGTCTATATTGTGACAATAAGGCTGCCATAA
The DNA here is from genome assembly GCA_037074715.1 of Magnolia kwangsiensis. Classification (NCBI taxonomy): domain Eukaryota; kingdom Viridiplantae; phylum Streptophyta; class Magnoliopsida; order Magnoliales; family Magnoliaceae; genus Magnolia; species Magnolia kwangsiensis. Next base: position 1,965,976 of record CM073571.1, read on the forward strand.
GTATTGCTCACAATCCTGTCGAGTATGATTGCACTAGGCATATCCAGTTGGACAGGCATTTCATAAAGGAGAATCTACAGGCTGGACTAATTTGTACTCCTTACATTTCTACAGAACTTCAATTGGCAAACATTCTTACTAAAGGAGTTGCAAAGCTAGATTGCTCGAAACTTTACGCAAGTTGGGCATGATAGAAATTTTTGCACCAACTTGATGGGGAGTGTTGAGCTATAAGGGTATTTTGGGTGTATTTGTTTAAGTCAGTATGTGTACATGTGTGTGAGGTTATTTATGTCATTTTCTTATGCGAAGACATTTCTAATAAAATAAGGGGGAGATGTGAGAGAGTATTCACTTTTTTTCATTTTCCCCATCCTCTTCATTTTCTTCTTCTTCTTCTTATCTTTTCATTTATTCTTTCAACATTTTTAATCTTTCATCTTGGATTTTGTCTCATCTGCGATCCAAGGTAGGGCCACTTATCAAACAGTGCAGATGAGGCCCACCTATCTTAATCCAAGAGACGTTGGCTGTGTGGTAAGATGGCGTTAGTGCACTGAACTGGTTCATTATGTATTCGCTTTGGTGTATGTGTATGTCAACCAGTTGGACTGTAGAGATGTGTACACATGCATGTAAATGTGCACACACAAATCTCTCTATGCATTGATTCTGCACAAAATTTTATATGTGATATGCGCAATGCACACATGCATGCCAATTAGCTTGGCCTTGTCAAATTTAGTTTCCTTGTCCACTGGGACTGTTCGAACTTCAAATACTATATTTAATACTCTGCTCTACAGTTAACTCCATCTGCGAGCGGAATTGTCATTTTGAACGTTGAACTACCGTAGCAATTTATTTATAGCCATTGGAGGGATTTGGGCTATGTTTTGATGCAAAGCTGAATTGAATTGCAGAAATTCTGTTCAATTGGGTGGAAGTAAAGAAACTGTAATAAATTTCCCTATCATTCGTTATGAGCTAGTCTCAAATTGCAACCACAATTTCAATTCCAACTTGAAAGTAATGTAATCACAATTTGGAGCTGAGTTGCTCATGTGGATGCTAAGGAAGGCTATTGCTATTTGCTCATTTTCACTATATTGAATCAATTATTGCTATTCAATTCATAAGGCATCCAAACACAGTCTTAACTATGAGACAATAGCAGTCTTCATGTATCATGTTTTCGAATGCAGTTCCCTGAGCCTACAGTTGTGAAGGTTTCTCCGTCAATTTATGTGCAGGTTTGGTGGAGATGGGTGCGTGTTTCTCTTCTTTCTCACAGAACTGTAAACGCAATGGTTGTTTGATGCATTTTGCACCACAAGGACGTTGGCAGCCTAGTTTGATATTTATCATGTTCTGCATCAATTTGCATGATCAATTAAGAGTTTTTGCTTGATTTTCATTATCATGAAACTCACACCCTAGAGTTCCAACTGTATATTCTCTTTAAAAATATTCCGCTGTTACATATAATTACTCGACACTGGCTTTGTTGGGTGTTCAAGTGCCTACTGGTGTTGATTAAGTTAGGCCGTGTTTGTTAACGCTGAAGTTTCTCACTTAACGCGGAATGGGGAAAATTTTTCGTGTTTAGTGGTGTTTGTTAATGCGTTGTTAACGCGGAAGATGGAAAGCGCTAGGTGGTTTTTCACTGAATTCTTTCCATGATAGGAGTCTTGCTTAATGGTGAACGCGGAATGCACTCTGTAATTTTTCATTAAATAAAAATATTTTTCTTCCAAAAGTACCCCTTTTCAAGTTACTATGGAAAGTTTTTCTTTTCAATTGTATACGAAATACAAAATCAACCTTTAACATGTGAAACTTCTTTATGCCCCACTATGATTTATGTGTTTGATCCACACCGTCTATCAACTTTTCAAGATAATTTAAGGTGTGATCCAATAAAAGAAGCAGGTCCAATGATTAATTGGACCATAAGGTGGGGATTGAACGTCCATTGTTAAAAACTTCTGGAGAGCTGGAGAAGTTTCAGATCAGGTTGATATTTGTGTTTTCACCTCATCCATGTCTACATGACCTAATGAATAGGTTGGATGGTAAAAAAACATCACAGTGGCCCATGTAACTTTGATATCTTTGAACCGTTCGTACAACGGACGTAGATTGCGTTCTAACCCGTCCCTAGCTCCAAACGGGCGGTTCTGTGGGCATGCCCACCGTGATGTATCTATACATCCAAACCCTCTATCCCTTTTCTCATATTATTTTAAGGCATCAAAACAAAAATGAGTCAGATCCAACGATCAAATGGACCACATCACAGATGACTCTTGCATTTAATGCAACTGGTGCATTTTAATGCAACCAAGATTATTATTTGGTGTGGTCCACTTGAGCATTAGATCTGCCTCATTTTTGTGTTCATGCTTTAAAATAATTTGAAAAAAGGGATTACCGGTTTGGATGTATATATACATCACGGTGGGCCCGCCCACAAAACTGCCCGTTCGGAGCTAGGGACGGGTAGGGGTATTATGCATTCCCCGTCCTCCTTAAACATGGATGCGGATTTCCAGCGAAAGCCTTTAGCAGGAAGTTCCTGCGCAGGGAATTTGGGTGGGGCCCACTGTGATGTTTGTGAGAAAGACACACCGCCCATCTGATTTTAGAGATCATTTTAGCATATGCAGCCAAAAATAAGGTATATTCAAAACTTGAATCGACCACACGACAGGAAACAATGGAGATTTAGTGACCACCATTGAAACATTTATATGGCCACGAAGGTTTTGTTTTGGTCTAAGCTTTAGTATTTTCACTTCATCCCAATTAAAATGACCTTATAAACGGCTTGGATGGAATATAAACATCAAGGTGGAGCCTAGGATGGTTTCAACGGTGGACATTCCTTTTCCACTGTTTCATCTCGTATGGCCCACTTGAGTCTTATATCCTCCTAATTTTTAGTTGTATGTACTAAAATGAGCTAAAAAAATGGATGGACGGGTTAGATTTCTCATAAACATCACGGTGGCCCCCACCATGCATCCCAGCGCACGAACCAGGGAATCCTAGTCCGTTAAACGCGCTCCAGGACGGGAACGGACTGGCTACTCCCACTGCCACCGGCCAGTGGCTGATGGTTGGTGCTCTGTGGGCCCTACCATGATGTATGTGTTTCATCCATTCCATCCATCTATTTTTCAGATCATTTCATGGTATGTGACAAAAAATTAGGTATATCAAAATCTCAAGTGGGCCACATTACAGGAAATAGTGTTGAATGAGCGTCGACCATTAAAAACCTTTTGGGGGCTATAAAAGTTTTGGATCAAGCTGATCTTTGTTTTTTCCCTTCATCTGGGCCTGTATGACCTAATAAAAAGATTGGATGTTAAATAAACAGTACAGTGGGCCTTAAGAGGATTTTAATGATGCATATCCAATCATTATTGTTTTCCTATGGTGTGGTCGACCTGAGATTTATATCCCTTTAATTTTTAGATGAAGTATTAGAACGATCTGTAAAAATAGATGAACGGAATGGATGAAACACATACATCATGGAGGGGATCATGGAGGGGCTAATAGAGCACCACAGGGAGTAGCCAATCCGTCTCAAACAAGGGACGTGGATTTCCTGCCAAAGGCTTTCGCGGGAAGTTACCTGTGTTGGAAACTTAGGTGGGGCCTACCGTGATGTTTGTGAGAAATCCACCCCGTCCATCCGTTTTTCGAGATCATTTTAGGACTTGGGAGAAAATTTGAGAAGGATCCAAGAATCAATTGGGCCGCAATAAAGGGAAATGTGTACAGGGAAATTCTTGCCGTTGAAACGTTCCTGGGTAGACTGTGATGTTTATATGCCATCTATACCGTTTATAATGTCATTCATACTGGGATGAAATGAAAACAAAAATATTATCCTGATTCAAAGCTTCTGTGGCCACACAAATATTTCAACTGTTGATGTTCAATACTCACATTTTTGTCCCACCTGAGTATCAAATACGATTCATTTTTATCCTTATGTCCTAAAATGAACTCACAAAATGAATGAATGGAGTGGATTTCTCACAAACATCACAGTAGGCCCCACCTAAGTGAAAATCATTTTCCCACTGCTATTTTTGGTGTGGTCCATTTGAGTTTTGGATATGATTCATTTTTTAGACAATGCTCTAAAATAATCTTGAAAAATTTATGAACGGTGCGGATATAATAAATACATTATTGTAGGGCCCATGTAACTTCGATCTCCTTTGAAACCTTCATACAAGGCGGACCTCGAGGAGCATCTTCCCACGACACATATCCACGTATCAACGGATTGGCTACTCCCTCAGCCACCAGCCTGGTGAGTGATGGTCAGTGCTGTGAGGCCCCATAATGTATGTGTTTCATCCATTCAGTTCATTCATTTTTTTACATATCATTTTATATCTCCTATCCCAAAAAATTCCACCACACTTATATCGTACAAATCATTTATTTGCAATATGTATTCAAGAATAATGATATTTTAATTTTCTATTAAGTATTTTATAGTTTATTTGAATTAAATAGAATAATTTTATTTTCATTTAATAAAAAATAATTTCTTTATAATGTAAAATATTTCCAAATAGGAGATAGGGGCAAATGTGTCAAATTAATATATTTCAGACAATTCATATGTTTATTAACAAACAGATTGTTTCAAATTCAATACTTAATTTTCAGACTTCAGCCATAATTATCAAACAAGTTTTTTAACTTCAGATTTCTGATTCAGGCCTCAGATTTCAAATTCAGCTTCAGATTTCAGATTCAGGCTTTAGGCTTCAGATTTAACAAACGGGGCCTCAGCTCTGAGAATTTATTACTGTGGGGTCTTTTTCAAAATTTTAATTAATTAATTAGTTGCTTTTTATTTTTAAATTTTAAACATTTTGAGGGGCAACTTCTTTGTTGGTGAAGGTGTTAAATATGTCAATAGATCACGTCAGATATTTGAATCAGCAAATGTTGCCAAGGTAAGTAATATTTACACTCCCTTTTCTTTGCCCTTGTCTAAGAACTTGCCATGAATATCTTTTCAAGTGATGATATGCTCATGCGAGTTGGAGACAATCCAAAGGCTGGTAGTATTACTTGAAATTTTGAGTATTTCCTTGATTAAGTTCTTTTGTTGCAAGGTGTAAACGAAAGAAAAACAATAATAAAAAATGATTAGATGACTTAAGGCCATCTGTATAGATGGAGTCATTACGCACACTCAATACTTATACAATATGGGACTAAATTCCCAGAGCAATAATAGACATAAGCACAATAATGATATTTAGTTATATATTGATTTCTTATTCTCCAACCCCCCCCCCCCCCCCAAAAAAAAAAAAAAAAAAAAAAAAACACGCTCAACATTGTACGATTTTAGGTGTAATGATAGCTTGAGCCTTTGCTTTCAATATATGTGACTCTTTTTTGGGAAAAAAAACACAATAATGTTATTTACTTAAATATTGAGTTCATGTTCTCAACACCCTCAAATTCATCTTTGTAGGATTTTTGATCTTGAAACTATAGCTTGTTGCTTTCAATGTATTTGATTCTTTTCCAGAAACAATGATCCATGACAGAGCTTAAGAACCATCTTGCTATCAGAACGTCACCCGTATGCAAAATCGTCTTAGACCCAATGAATAAGAGGTGGCAACGACATATGAAGACCCGGGTGCAACAGTGTACAACAAATGGGGGAAGTACACTGCATACCATAATGGACGATTGAGGCACTGTAAACTTAGAAAAGATCTAGGAATAAAGTTCCAATTTGTTCAAAATACTGCATGTCAGATATGTTATGATGAGCAGCCTGATAACATAATCTCCCAAGTTGAGCATTCCATCCGATAGTTGACGTGTGTCATGGAAACTCTCAAACAGCACTTGCTGTAAAAGCTCGAGCCATTAGAGGATGGTGTATTAATGTATATCAAGGGACTTTAAATAGTCTGGGCTTGCTCCTCGTGGGAGAATATATTAACAAAGGCATATTTGCTGCTCACAGGGTTCGAACACTTGACCTTCTGCTCTAATACCATGTCAAACAACCACTTTCTCTAAAAGCTTGAGCCATTAGAGGATGGTGTATCAATGTATATCAAGGGACCTTAACAGAAACATAATTGAATTGGGTGATGTTGGGCCCGCCATATAGTTTAAGGTTTTGCAGGTGATGTGTAGAATGGGTTGAACTAAGAATGGCTAGCATGCCAAGGAAACTCAAACATAACCAAACCAAATTGTTTTATTATTATTATTATTTTTTAATTTTTTTTAAAAAACTCTGATCACCTGATGTGGAAAGATCCAATAGACTGGCAATGCATAGAGCATGCATTTGAAGAAATCATAATGAGACAAACAAGACTCAACATACAAAATCAAACGTGATCAAACCTACTCTGGTAGCATGTATAGAAAACTAAAACAAGAAGTGAAAATAACTATTTGTCTTAGAAGAGAGTAGTGTTTTAAATATCAACAATATATGGCGATATATCCCATGATATATCTTGTATCCCACCTATGCGATACGAAATGCATAGGTAGTATTGATATATCCCACCTATTTGATCCGGTGAGCATTTTCAATTTTTTACCCCCCCCCCTTTTTGTTGCTATAAATCATGTTAAATCAATGTCAAATTGTTACAAATATATGATTCTTCATGTTTTCCATGAAAAATCATGGATTCAGAGCTTCGATTTTGAGATTTGGGGAATATGAGGCAGGTTGCGTAAAATTGGAAAAAATCGAAATTTCTCAATTTCTCACAAATCGGTTGCAATCTTTGTATCCAAACACAAAATCAAACATGTAACCTGATCTAGTGATTCTTGTTTTGTTTTTAAAAAATTGCTTGTGTTTCCATACATATCTTCTTACGTTTATAAATTATATGAATATAATTTAAATATGCTTGCATCAGTTCGGTTGGACAATACATGTTTTAGGACCCCATACAAAGGAAACCCCTATTATGTGCACATTTTTAGTAATGTTTTGATTTCCAAGTATGTATTGATGTCTTTTTCAACAATCCTTGAAGTTTCTTTGAAAAATTCGACCATTTTCCAAATGTTCCTATGTTTCCCAACAACAACGATACATTACATGATACAACCGATATATCTCATGCGATAACCGATATGTATCCGTATCCCAAGGGCGCAATACATTACGCGATAATGATATTTAAAACATTGGAGGAGAGTTGGGGCAGTTTTGCCATATAGTGCTCCCAAGTGCACATGGTGCTACGTGGTACCGGTTTAGATGTTAGACTAGATGACTTGAGCCCTTGTAGGTAAATAGGAATCCAACCAACTTTTCACAACTATTTGATGTGGGATTGAACTCATGAAACAATAACATAACAAACATAAACACTAACAACAGTAAAATATTTGTAATTCTCAACACAAGGTAAATGACTGGTCAGTGTTAATATCAGTTTATCACATTCTTTATATTAAGCCTAAAAAAGTCTTCTTTCTTTTCTTTTTTGTTTATTTTAATCTGATGGCTAAGATCCAGGTTCATAATCATACGAGTATGATTGAAACTTCTCAAAGAATTTTCGTCTAGGGGTCGTTTGGATGAGAGTAAATGGAAGTAAATGGTTTTTGAGATGTGTTTGGATGGAAATAAATGCATGGAAATGAAATGAAATGGGAGTACATGGGCATGTAAATGAAATCCTCTCTATGGGAGAGGATTTGGAAGTAAATGGGGTGAAATGCCTTTTTGAGCTCCCTTGAAGAGTCACACGAGTAAACAAGGGTGGCGCTATGCACATGTCCGCCATACACATGGGATGCTAATGATACTCTGAAACAATTCAATTACTAGCTACATCACTAAAATCACACCAATAGAATGATCCAAACCGTCTAAATGGCTGGTTAAAAAGTGTTGGTGAGTTGCTTGTTTGTGATCCTTACATTTGTGGCCCACCCGAGGCTCAAAATTTTATTATTTTTGGCTAAAGTATATATATCAATGGGCTTATTACAATCATTCTATTAAATATCACATATGTAGACTAATTTGAGATATATTTGGGATATCACATATGTTTCTGAGAACATGTTGAAAAATTCCAATGCATTTCAATTCCTCCCATTTACTCTCATCCAAATAGAATATTTGGATTTCAAATACATTTCATTTACTCTCATCCAAACACAACTGAGTAAGCCATTTACTCCCAATTTATTTACCTTTAATTCCATTTCCCATTTACCTCCATTTACAAGCTCCCAAATGAGCCACTAGTGGATAATAAGGATTTGAGGTCAATTAGAAAGATATGCATTCTTGTGCACTTTTTGTTTCAACCAGATTATGTCGAATGATTTTCTTCTCTTCGTATGGCTTGTATTATCTATTTATCTTCTTGCATCCTTCATTCCTTTTTACTTTTTGAATCATGTGATCATAAGTAGTATAATAACTAAAAATGTTGATGATATCCTTTTAATGTTACAGAATGATTCATGGGATGCATATCAAAGATGGAAGAGGTACCTATGTTTCACGTTGTGTAAAGACTTCACGCCTTAAGCAAGAAGAATACTTTGGAGGGGCAAAATTTATGAAGGTACACTAGTCACATATTGCTCTCTTTGTCTTCCCTGTTTCAGCTGTTTTGCTGCTTATGATAGTGGGAAATCATGATTTAGCACCATCAGAATACTGGAAGGAATTCTTAAGTTCTGAACTCAATCCACCTGGGATTAATATATCTTGACTAATTGTGACTGAGTGAAGTCTGCTTTGAACTTGAATAATCACAGTAAAATTTTTCCCCTGTAGATTGGTGACCTTAAGGGATTGTTTGGGCTTTTTATGGTTAACATGAAAACTCTTCGAGCAAAACTGAAAGTTCTGGATGTCTCATATGGAACAGGGACAGGTAAGCCTGTTAATTGGGCCCATAATGATAGTTTATCACTTGTTTTCTCTTTCACTGCAGCATCCTAGAATAATTGTTACATAACTACTAAAGTTTCAAAAGCATTCTTCCATCCATAATCTTCTTTTAAACTTAAGCATGATGCATGCTGGAAATGAACTGATTGTTATAACCCTATGCCAGGTAATACAGCTCTCATATATCATCATGGTAAACTTTTGGCACTCTCAGAAGCTGATAAGCCTTGTAAGTCTTCATGTTATTCACCCTATTGTTATTTCTAGAGTGCTTCTGGTTTTCTTTCTTTCCTTCTTCTTCTTCCTCTTTGTGAAAAATTACCAAGATATTATTGAAATAGCCGAGATGGTGCAAAAAATTACAAAGCTACATCTGATTCCAAAAAAGAAGAAGAAAATTTACATTCTAGGGACTTGATACTAGTGACCCACTCCCTCACCAGGAGTCTATGCTTAGAAGACATCTTCCCTGCCATGGTTGACTCATTATGGAAGCATCTCCCGTTCTTTTCCCCCCAAATCACCAACATCACGGCCAATAGATCCAATCTCCACACCACTGCAAGGTTCTTCTCTTGTTGTCAAACAATGGTGAAGGCGCTCTAGAAGCCTAACAAACTCCTCAACTTGCTCATCCTTAGGTTTCTTTGACGAGGAGGGGACCAAACCACTTCATTCCCGACTAAGGGGTCGTTTGGACACTTGTAAAATCCATAAGTTGTAAAAGGATTACAGGTAATTGGATAGCGGGGGCTGTTTGGCTACTTGCATTTGCTTGTAAAGGCTTTATAGGATGTAAACACATTACAACTTTTAGTTGTAAAATGAAATCTTGCAAAAAATCATGTTTAAAGTCTTATAGCTAAAAGGACATTATACATAGTAAAACATCATGGTTGACACACACGTGGTATATGGAGCCCGTCGTGGTGTATGGTGGATCCAATTTGTCCATAATGTGCTTTCCTTAATGCTCTCCTATGGCTCCGACCCTAAAAAAATAGCCTGATTAATCATCAGATGGACCATATGAGAGGGAAGGATGGGACGTCCACCATTAAAATCTTCTGGATTGCCTTTAGGGCCCACTGTGATGGGTTGAGGACACCCAATGCATGCATGCATGCTTTGATGCTCTCCTAAGGCACAAAAAGGAGGAGTCGTTTTTATGTACTTTGTAGATTTTGGTGGGATTTACTGCCCCAAAGCTCTATGTGGTGTGGCCAATGTCTGAGTCCACCTGCGTGGCATGAGACTCGGACCCGCTCTCAACTCTCTTTTCTCCGGATTTTAGGAATTTGAAAGGGCTTTCCCTAATGGGAAGAGGCCTTTTATAGATTCGGGGCCCCCGTCCAGATGCTTCGATAACTAATTCAGAGATTAGTTATAGGTTTAGATAATAATCTGAGTGAACTCGGATAAAACTCTCTAATCGCATCTAAATATGATTGCATGACTTCGATCAGTATACCAGGATTGATTTCTGATGGAATGGGCCACCCCTTGGACGTCTTTGATCAAACAATCAAGTCCGAACGTAAACAGTGGGTGATGATGCTTATCGCAGAAGATGATCGATTAATCAATGGTGAATCTTGGTCGGGCCCATTATCTTCCGATCCAGTGGTTGTAAATGGGCCAGATTAACCAGAGGGACCTTGTGGGGCCCACATTTGGGTAGACAGCCCCATTTTCTTGATGGGTTCAAATCCACCTCGCGACACACTACTTCTTGCCCTAGCTAAAATCTCACCGAAGGAAACCCTAATGCAATAAGAGAGAAGCTTCTAGGCTACCTCTCAGAATTTATTTGGACGTTTGGGATTGATTGGAAGAGCCAACGGATGGCTCTGATCTCTCCCAGGGCCACCATTCTCTTAACAGAAATGATTCTGATGCTTCCCTTGCGTAGCTAGGAAAACCCCAGTTTGGAGGGCTGCAATTCAATGAAAAGAAGTCTGAGATTTTTAGGATCCTTCCCCACATGGATCGCCAGCAAAATAGTTAGAAAATGGAATCCCGTTTTCAGGAAAACAGCCACACGCACTCTGCTTGCGCCCAAGATCGTGTGCACGCACATGTGCATTTTATCAAGTTTTGGTCGGAAACTCCATCTCTACAAGATGGACAGTTCAGATCACTTATATAGGTGCTGATGGTGGGCCCTATTTCAAACGAATGGACATGGTCCGTTGCTGGGGGGAAAACGGAAAGAAAGAAGAAGATTTTCTTCTTTCAGCATCGGGTCAAACCCGGTTTGACCCCCTGGTTGGGTTCAACGGATTGGAGTTGCATGCCTGCTAGTGCACACATTGATTGACTTAGTGGTGGATTCATGGTTCAAATCTGAAATCTGTCCTGACCATCTGTTTGATCCGGTCAATCTACACCACAGGTCCACAAATGAACAGAATTCAACGGCTATGTGGGCCACACTTAGTGAAAATTGAGTTTTATTGTTGATTCCCATCAATCCGATGGTCAGATCATTTCTAAATTCTATCATCAATGGTTCTTAGGGTTCCTAGAGGTATCTAAATGAAATATAGTCGCTGATTTACTGGTTAATTAATTAAATTGTGTGATTTTGAAGCTAATTGTCCATTGGGGTGTTATGGATCCGATGAATGGTGGATCTGACAAATTGGGTCCTAGAATTTATGACGGACGGTTAATTTTGTCTATCAAAGAGTCCTACGAAGTTTTGTCGGAACCAGATTTCCAGAAACAGGGTTTCGTCTACAATTTTTTAAGTTTTTCGAGTTTAACTCATTGGTTATTGCCTTTTATGTTTTTATTTTTATTTTTATTTTTTCTCTTCTTTTTTAGAAGTACAAAAATGCTGTATAAGTGTTTCCTTTTATCTTGATTTTGGAAATATTATCCACTGAAGAAGCTGTTCTATCCTTATTCATAACTCAGAAGAATCCATTTTTGGATATTATCATTGTTTCTTACTTGGGTAGAACAAGGTAAACATAGCCACTCCTTGTAGTTCTGCATTACTGTACACATAATTATCATTTCAGTCTGTTCAATGTCATGCATGAGATTATTGAAATCTAGTGACAATTTAATTCTGTGAAAAAAGATGTCTATTTACTGATTACATCAAACATTTCACCCCTGCAAAGTTACCATACAAAGAATAAATCATAACTTTCCCTATTGCATTCTGCAGATATCCTTAGAGTTCTGGAAGATGGTGATCTGCAAACACTCGGGATGTTGGATTACGACAAGAGATTGTCTCATTCTTTCACTGCTCACCCAAAAGTCGACCCTTTTACTGGTAAAACCCACTGTAGGGAACAAAATTGTTTCTTAAACAGTACTGTGGAAAAAAAAAAAAAACACTCACACGTAATAATTTTGGATGCAGATGAGATGTTTTGGTTATTCACTTAATCCACCATATGTTACTTATCGAGTAATTACTAAGGATGGCATCATGCTTGATCCAGTACCAATAACAGTATCAGAATCTGTCATGATGCATGCCTTTGCCATCACTGAAAACTACGCACTCTTCATGGATCTGCCTCTGTACTTCCGACCAAAGGTACTATAACCAGTCTATGATTTTATTACAAAAGTTTCCTCAAACTACTGAATCTCGATTGGAATATCGCTTTTTGAGTTACACAAATGAGAAGACGCATCATTAAAGATAGCAAACTTCCAAAAATGTTCAAAGGCCAAAAATTTTGGGTGAGGTGCTTTCAGTGCATGGTTTTTCACTAGATTATCTTTTTACCATAACATTAGTAATTGTTTTTACAAGAGCATGGAGCAGGTCACTGTTGCAAGAAGCGATTAGTTATAATATCAGTGTTGGTTTTTAGTGGTGCATATAGCATTCTTTCATTTAGTTCATTGAGTAATGGGAAATTTAGTTTATTTGTGTAAATCCATGTCATAGAAGTTATCTGCATTGATGAAATTGGCCAAAGCACCCCCTTTTTGGGTCATGGTACTGAACGAGGCTTGATCACCTACCCTACTGTAACTAATGTAGCCCTGTTTATTCTGCAAAAGAGATTGTGCAGAGGTCATTCAGGAGTCTTTGATGATTTTCACAGCATCAACCACTTTCTGACTAGATTGTTATTACATATACACGCCTTTTGTTAATGTTTGGAGCAATCAATTGTTGACAAGCTAGTTCCATTACATTATCTAGAATTCTTTGTGATGCTTTACTCCTATTTACAGGAAATGGTGAAGGGTGGGAAGCTAATCTTCTCATTTGATGCAACAAAGAATGCTCACTTTGGTGTACTCCCACAATATGCAAAAGATGAGCTTCAAATCAGATGGTTTGAGCTTCCAAATTGCTCTATCTTCCATAATAGTGAGATTTTCTTTCTTTTCCTTTAACAGGACAACAACAATGTCCCAGGAAACATTTCTATCTTACCATGCTTGATGTGCATTTAGCTTAATAATCATATATGTTATGTTTAGCTTAATAATCATATATGTTATGTCAATCAGGGTTAATTGGCTTAGGCACTGAGGGGTCCCATATGTTTGCTTTTATTTCTAGTCCTTTATAGCATGCTCTCATTCTTCAATCTTGTTCATTAGTGGGGAGAGTTTGTTTTCTTTTGTTTTTTAGTTTTTTAGGTTCTTTTTTTTTTTTTTCACTCAGTTTCCTTTGGCATCTTTTTGTATCTCGCCACAGTCAAGATCTGTTTGTCATCTGTCAGTGATTTGAATTTAACACCTTAACTGACTTATTTTATTGGCTGGCTTGCATTACCTCGACACATGTTTTTGTTGGTTATGCTTAAATTATTGATGATTGCAAGAAACAAAAGAATTTTTTTTATTGGAAACAAGATGGATGCATATGTGCATATGTGAAAGTTATCTTAGAGAAATAACATTCCCTGACACAGACGGAGGAGAATATATAAAGAATGTTGATGTAATAGTATCTAGTTCCTAGTGCTCTTAAAATTCTTCTTGGTGGGTCAGTCAAACTGAATTCACTTAGCCATAGTCAATGCTGTTTTTTTACGAAGTTTGTCAGTCATGTTTGGTTTGGTGAATTTCCATTCTATTCTGTATGCCTACTAATTTCACATGCACAATTAAGGTCACAACTCGCAAAAAGAAGGTTAATTGGTTCATTGTTTTGATATTATCCTTCAAGTTTAGGTTGCTAGACTGCCAATGCCTTTTGGACTACCAAAGCAAGCCACAAGAACAGAACCCACAGATCTGTTGGGGTTTCTGATTCTAAATATTTCTCGAGCATTCTGCTTATGAATTATTAATCTCAACTCTTCTCTGGCATGAACAAACCTCGTCAAGATTTGAATCCACACACTTCAATGTTCGGTCTGGTGCAGATCAACCACGTAGATCCGTATAGGATACTGCAGAACAAGAACCCACACATGGATGCATATATTGGTCTCTCGACTTGAATAGTTTTATTTTATTTTATTTTTAAATTCTGCAACACCTGATGCTGAATATAACATTTTGCTCGCTGGTGAGAGTTTTTTGGAATGGTCAATCAAGTCATTGAGAACCATCCATTGACATCTAGCATTTAGCTTGCATCATCAAATGACTCCTTAATGCGTCCTTAGTCAAAATACCATGGCATACTCATGGTATTGCCACTTCACAGGGTGAACCGTTGATTATTTTCAGTTACTATGGAACTGGTATCATTTTCTTCAAAATGTGTTTGTTATTTCATGAAATAGGAAAATACTTGGTGTTCTTTGGGTGTCTTTTCTAATACTTTCAGTTGCTTTCTTTTACTAGCCAATGCTTGGGAGGAGGATGAAATTGTTTTGATCACTTGTCGACTTGAGAATCCTGATCTGGACATGGTCAGCGGAACTGTGAAAGAGAAGCTTGAAAACTTCAAAAATGAGTTGTATGCAATTCTGACTATTGGTTAATTATTGTTGATAACATTGTTCACCGGTGTTTCTAACTTTCCTTTGTTTTCTTTTGTGCCAGATATGAAATGCGATTCAACATGAAAACTGGTGTTGCTACACAAAAGCAGCTATCAGTATCTACTGTAGATTTTCCTCGGATTAATGAGAATTACACCGGCAGGTATGCCTTTATTCCTTAACCTTTCAATGTAGGCAATGTGGTAGAACTTGGATTTTGAAACCATTTGAAGGGGATAATGTTAAAACTCACTTCTTATTTCTGGCAAACAGTATTGCAAAAGAAGCTTGATACACAAGGACCCGTTAACTTCAATTTCTATAGTTAGTAGTTCCACTGGTCTTCTAGATTGTCAAGCAGTCCTGCAATTGTATATCACACTCTTTTATCACTACCATTGCTAATAATAGGAAATTCATGAAGTCATCCTTTCAATGGGGTAATTCATTTGTTTTCACATGATGTGGCCAAGGTTTTGGATTTGAATGCTTATTATAATGTACATTTCACATTAAATACCAAAACATCTCTCAATTGGGAAGTTCATTTCATGTTTCTAGAAGTACCCAACAATTGGTATCTTTTGCAGCGACTTCTTTCTGTTGGGAGTGGTTTGTCAATTAGTGCACCATTTTGATACAGTAGTATCTTTTCTTTTCTTTTTTATCGATAAGATACACTATCAAGATGCTGGTGTATTGTAGCCATTTTAAAATGTTTCAAAAGAATCCTTTTTTTAAAATCAATGGTGTCCTTGTTATCTTTTGGGTGTTCACAACTTTGTTGAAGACTCAAGTTATTTATTATCTTTTGTAAATTCAGGAAACAACGGTTTGTCTATGGAACCATTGACAACATTACAAAGGTCAAAGGCATCATCAAGTTTGATTTGCATGCTGAACCAGAGGTTGGAAAATCAAAGCTTGAAGTTGGAGGAAACATTCTAGGCATCTTTGAGTTGGGAGCTGGAAGATTTGGTTCTGAGGCGATATTTGTTCCTCGTAAGCTTGGTATCACTTTAGAAGAGGACGATGGCTACTTGATATTTTTTGTACATGATGAGAACATTGGGTAACTATTACTTCTTCCTCTCACCATCATCACTGGAAAATTTATTGTCATGTCATCTTCATCGTAGTCATTATCATCATTGTTACTAATTCTATAGATGTTTGTCATAAATTAGGGGCAATTATCACCAGTGTTTGAAGTATCGATATCGTTACAAGTTTCGTTGGCTGGGGATACGGAAACAATATCGATATCGTCGATAACATCGGAAATGCAGGAAAACATGGGAAAATGGTAGAGTTTTTAGGGAAACTTCAAGAGATGCTAAAATACACATATTTGCATATTTAGAAATAAAAAATTTGCAAAAAGAATGTGTACACAATAAGTTTCCATTTAATGGGGGCTTAAAAGAATGTGTCGTTGTAAGAAACAGTCCAACCATCCCAACGATCCCATCTATCCATCCAATCATCCATCCAACCTTCCATCAATATTGTAGAATATCAAGAACTTGTAATATTTTGCCAAGAAATCATCAACAACTGGAAACAAAATGAAAGATTATGGTCTTGATATTGAGAATATTGCGATAACGATAATATTGAGATATTATCGATATTACCAACGATAAATTGAAAACTACATACAACAATGTGCTCATAAAAAAAATTGAAATATATATATATATATATATATATATATATATATATATATATATATATATATATATATATATATATATATATATTTTTTTTTATAAACAAACTGTCGGTAATATCTCTACATTGGTGCTATCATTGAAATATCACCGATACACTTGTGATACAAGCATCATTACACTAAAAAATATTGGCAATATTGATGCATTGGCAATACAAGCGATGCTTGGAATTTACACAATTGAAAATATTGGCAATATTGATATGTTGGCACGATACTTAGCGATACATTGCTGATGTATGGAATTTCTAATACTACCGGTGTTATCGGTATCGCTACTAGTGTTATTGGTATCGCCAAGCTAAATAATGATAATATCGGAGATATTTCGATAATATTGGAGATAATTCAAACAACAGTTATCACAGCATGTGAACATAATGGTGTTTCCAACATTTTGATCACATCGTTGGGTATGATTGATGACTTGGGCTATGTGCCTCACCTGGATCGTAATGCACATTGTTGGAATTTTGGGCATATGATGCAGACTTGGTAGTGACAATTATGCAAATCATAGGCAGGAAAGACATTAATACTTGTCTTCATCATCGTGGTCAAAGCCTTGTCCTAGTTATTTGGGCTTTCCTTTACAAATTCTATTTCACCAGTAAATCCTAACGCTCTATCCTTGGTAAGTTATCTTCATTTTGCTTCTCTCCACCTCTATCGAAGTCATTTTTGGTTGTCCTGTCATCCTCTTTCCTGATCCTTCAACCCTAATCCTCACCAACCACCACTATCGGAGCTCTCTCCACTCTTCATTGCACACGACTGAACAATCTCAATATGCTCCCCATTTGATCTCCTATTATGACTACTACTTAGCTACTTTAGATATCTTCATTCTTAATTCTATCCTTCGTATTGCCACATAGGCATCTCCTCATCTTCATCTTTGTAACACGTAAAACTCTAATTATACTGTTTTGTAACTGCCCAATACTTTGTCCCATATAGATGGTTGAATAGTTATCATTATAAAATTTCCCTTCAGTTTCATGTATGCAACGATCACATATTACTCCAAAAGCACCTCTCCACGACTTTAATTATGTTGGAATCATTCTCGTCAATCTCCCCATCATTTTGAAAAGTAGAGCCAAGGTAAAGAAACACATTTGTTTGAGGAATCTTCTGACCATCAATTTTAGCCTTGCCTCTATAAAGGTTCTCAATAAAGTTGCATTTCAAGTATTCTTTTCTTGGTTCTGCTAATTTTTAATCCTACTCTGGAGCCTTCCCGCAAACCTCCAATTTAGCATTTGCTGTCTCCCTATGCTTGTGGACCAGTGCCATATCATCCACAAGCATACACCACAGGGCCTCATCCAAGGAACTAGCAGTTAATTCATCTATAACAAGTGAAAAGGACTTATTGCTAGCCCTAATAAAGACCCATTGCTACTGGGAACTCATCAGTATCACTCTGAGCTGTTCTTACAAATAAAAACACCCTTGTACATGTCTTTGTAGAAAATTTGATGCAGGACAATTAACCACTTGCTCTAAAAGCTCGAACTGATAGAGCATGTTAAATTAATTCATTTATCTCATAGCTCAGGCCCTACATCCCATGTGTTAGGACTTTGGCTGAACCCCCCTCATGGGCCCCACATCACATGGGTACTGCCTCACACGAGCCACCCGCCTCACATGGGCCGCCCACTTCGAGTTTGCCCCTGCATTCCATAGGCAACCCCACTCAAGCTCGGTATGAAAATGCCCTTGCATTAAAATTACAAAAACACATGGTGGCTTGCCATAATTTTTCAAAACTAGGATCTTTGTGACGTTTCAATTGGTGGCTATTTTCCCTGAAACTAGCTGTTAAAGGCACCGGACATCATCTAATAATTACGTATATACATGGTGTACCAATAAATCATCTAGTAGTTCTGTATATTCTTACACATACATACAAATACATTATGCATTTAGATTTGTATGCTTATCTTAGAATGATGAATTATAGGATCCTCAACTTGAGGCCTTTTACAATATTCTTTGGCTCTGTGCTGATAGGTGTTGCCCATGGCTTTGTAAACCAAACCATTGAATATTGTATCATACAGTTGGACCATGGCAAAAAATTTAGTGCGACAATTCTAACCTTTTATTTTTGGCCTAAGAATTGATGATTAAGGAAAACATAACAATGATCTACATTCAACTAAAAGAGTCCCAAGATTCGTGGCTAAGATATCCATAGTGGGATGCATTGTTTGGAGTATCCCTGATATTATCGAAATATCACTGATATTATCCCTATCTCTAGCTCGTTGATACTGATAACATTGGTAGCGATATCGATAACACCGGTAATCTCAGAAATTCCAGGTATTGGCGTTGTATCGTTATAAATCACCAATGTATTGATATTGCCAATTTTTTTTACAATGCAAATTCTAGGTGTCACTTATATCACCATTGTATCGGCGATATTTCGATATATTGCCAAAAATCTATTGATTAAAAAACCTTAGCATTTCTATTTTTTAATGGGTGCATGATTATATGCAGTGTTCAAATTGTCGATGATAATCACTGTTTTAAATATTAATGATATCAGCAGATATATCCTACGATATATCTTGTTTCCCACTTGTGCGATACAAAACGCACAGGCAGTGTCGATATATCCCGCATGTTTGATTCGGTGAGCATTTTTAATTTATGATTTTTTTAAATATTGAAGTTATGTTTAAATCAGTGTCAAACGTTTACAAATCTATTGGTTCTTCATGTTTTGCATGAAAAAAATCATGGAGTTGGAGCTTTGATTTCGATATACATTGGTTCTTCTTGTTTTCTATGTTTTTTTTTTTTTTTTTTCAAAGTTTTCCTTCAACCAGCTGTCAATTGAGACTAATTTCAAAGTATTTAGGAGTATTTGATAAAATGATCATCACATACACTATAATTTTGAAATTTGAATATAGGTGGTCCGATTTGGGAAAAATTCAAATATTCCCAAATTACTTGCAATGTTGCACTCCAAACATGAAATCAAGCATGTATGAGGGCTGATCTACTGATTTGTTAAGTCCTTGTCAATTTTCAGAAAATAAAAATCATTTTTAATTAAAAATTAATAAAAAGTTATTAAAATATTATTTTTCTTTTCAAAATTTCCCTTTGATTAGCTGTCAATTGAGACTAATTTCGAAGTATTTAGGAGTGTTTGATGAAATGATCATCACATAAACTCTAAATGTTATTCATTCAATTTGAATATAGTTTCTTTAGTTCAGTCAGACAATGCATATCTTAAGACCCTATACAGAGGAAACCTATTAGGGGCATTTCTTTCTTGAGATGTTATCATTTAAAAGTGTGTCTTAAGGTCCTTTTCAAACAATGCTTAAAGTTTCATTGAAAAATTCAACCATTTTCCCAATGTTTCCTCATGTTTCCCAAAAAGTGCGATAAATTACCCGATACAAACGATATATCTCGTGTGATAACTGATATGTATCTGTATCCTACGGATGCGATACGTAACGCGATAACGATATTTCGAATACTGATGATAATATCTATCATATCGCAATATTATCGTTATCGTACTGAGACCACAATCTTTTGTTTCCTTTCTAATTATCGATGATTTCTTAGTGAAATATTGTGTTGTCGATATTGTGAAATATCGATAGATATTTGGATGGAAGGGATGGTTGGATTGGTTTCTTACGACAACACATGCTTTTTAGGCCTCCATTAAATGAAAACTTATTATGTATGTATTCTTGTTGCAATTTCTTCTTCCTAAATATGCAAATATGTGTATTTTAGTATATCCTGAAGTTTCACTGAAAAAGTCCACCATTTTCCCCATGTTCCCCCGCATTTCTGGTTATCGACAGTATTATTGGCGATATCAATATTGTTTCCATACACCCGACCAGAGAAACTTGTAGCGATACCGATTCTTCGAACACTGTGGGATGTAATAGACCGATGATCTGGATTACTGAACCAATGGCCCCACCTGTCGGTAATGACACATGAGTATTATTGTGCAGAGCCTTGGGTTGATGATCCTATAATTTCTATGTCAGTATTCATGTGCACATGTATATATGCTGTGTGCATGTAAGTGTCAATGCCCCTAACTACTAAATAATTTTGCATATTCTTTTTTACATCTAGATGTGCATATAAATTTGTTCATATGTTTGCAGTAATGGTAGTAGTGCCCCCAACTTCATTAGAAATTGCTAATGCAGAAACGTTTGTGAGTCCCCATGTATTTTACTGTTAAGATTAGGGGTTGGCTGTGTGATTTTTATTTTCTTTCTTTTTCCGTTTCCTATTTTTAAACCATAGAAGTTCATTTGTTTCTCCCTAGCTGGCACAAAAATCAAATATAAAAAATTCAAAATGTTTATACCATATGCCCTGCCTTACTATTGCCAAGTGTCAGTGCAATACTAATTATGAGGGTGGTTAGTAGAATTTTGGATGTGGGGATGGTTCTGTGACTGCAAAAAATCAGTTTATCATGGTAAATTTGGAGAAAAGCTATATACATTGTCTCCTGATAGCTTCTGGATATTT
The DNA here is from genome assembly GCA_037074715.1 of Magnolia kwangsiensis. Classification (NCBI taxonomy): domain Eukaryota; kingdom Viridiplantae; phylum Streptophyta; class Magnoliopsida; order Magnoliales; family Magnoliaceae; genus Magnolia; species Magnolia kwangsiensis. Next base: position 1,987,160 of record CM073571.1, read on the forward strand.
ACACAGCATTCTGATGCACATGATAATTGAATTGGAATCATCATCATCATCATCATCATCATCATCATCATCTAAGCATTATCCCAACTAATCCGCGTTCCACTCTACCAAGGACCATATCCTCAATTAAACCATAGGTCATCAGTCTTTTCTTACCACCTCCACCCACGTCCTTTTGGGCCTTCCCCTTGCCCTTATGGTGATCACACTCCTAACCAGTGCAGTTCTTCATCTCCTTTGCACATGATGAAACCATCCAAGTCTACCTTCCCTCATATTATTACATATTGGTGCTACTGCTAAGTTCCCTTGAATGTATTCATTTCGGATTCTATCCTTCCTCGCCTTGCCCCTCATCCATCTAAACATCCTCATTTCAGCTACACTTCACCCTATAAACATGTTCCTTAACTGCCCAACATTCTGTCCCATAAAGCATGGAATTGAATTTAAGGGTTATTTCCTTATTATTACTATTATTATTTTCATTTCCACTGTTCGGTTTAATAACATGGAAATGACAGAGAAGTTTCCTAGTATTTGTAATAAGCAAGTAGCACTTAGAATTCAGTTCGTGTTTTGAAGTTCAGCTTGATTGTTAGGTCATTCTTTTTGGGAGCCAATACCCTCATTGAGAAGGCCAAGGAAATTACAATTTGTCATTTCCTAGTCCTAGTCGTTAGGAAAATAATATTCGACATTGCATCCAAACATAACCTTAAGATTTGATGAATGATATGTATTGTTGAGTATGCCCGTCTATCATGCTTAACATTGTAACGTGAATAATGAGCAATGATATCCATTTTCTTTGACAAAAGTATCATCTTTGTCGCAATTGTCTTTGTTTTTCTTTGTAAGGACTAAGAAGAGCATGATTCTTGGTTAATTCTCTTCTACTTTTATTCCTGTAGGAAATCTGAAGTCAATGTAATTGATGCGAAAGCAATGTCAGCTGATCCGGTCGCAGTTGTTGAGCTACCTAATAGAGTTCCGTATGGATTCCATGCCTTCTTTGTAACAGAGGTCAGTAACAAGCCCATTATAATCAGCTAATTCTATTGCTCAATGATCTCAGTTGCTTGACAAGAGGTTTGCTATTTCTGCACGCCAGTCCCTACACACCCATATAAATGAAGCCACAAGTGGCAAAGACAAGCCATGCATCATTTGAGACCCACCCTTTGGATTTTGGTATCAGATCATCAGGTGGGCCACACATCTAGAGAAAGAATGTACAGTTGTCTCCAACACACAAAAATAACATTCATGGCCCAGCTGATGATTGTACCATCCTTTTTTGGGGCAAGGAACACTACACAGTGGGTCCCACTTTGTTGGCAGCAGTTTGGTGGGCATGCCAAAGCAAGCCTTCCGAATTAGCTAGCCTCTGCATATGGGACCACCAACAACAGGAACTCAAATAGTACGATTCGAAGTTCCATGACAAGGGCAGTGGTCTGGGATGGTGTAAAATGTCATCATGCCTGGTTTATCTAATTTGGGCATGCTACGCATGTTGTGGAAAACCCACTTGAGATCTAAATATGATCTGTTTATTTTCCTATTTTCCCATGATTCATCTTGATGTTTGCTTTCTTGCCTGCTTATAGCAGGGAAAGCCTGCTTATAGCAGGTCTTTTCTACCATTCTTCTCTCTCTCTCTCTCTCTCTCTCTCTCTCTCTCTCAAGCTGGATTTTATGTATATTTCGACAGGAGCAACTCCACCAACAGGGAAAGCTTTGATTATTAAAGATACCAAGTTGCAGAAAATACTCTGTCGATGAAGGACATTGCAGTATATTTCAGGCAAAACCAATTAATAGCATCTTATCTTCTTGTGATATTAAAGCGCTCCTCTATGAAAACTCTACATGAATTGTACTAAAGGAAAAGCATGAGATATCCGCATCAGACAAGGATGAAAACCCAATCAATGCCCCTGATTCACCCAAAGCCAAAATGGAATTCAATGGATCTTCTGTCAGTTCTCATGTTTGTTCATATCTGTGTATCTTTGTTGGCTATTGTGCTGTTTTTACCATTTAATCATGTATCCGGCATTCCAGTTGGTACACATAACATTGTGTTATCTCCCACTGTCCGTTGGTATTGTACCTGAATCATAAGCAAATTCCAGATTTGGTTGCTGTGCATGGGATTCCCGCCTGCCATCAATGAACGGTGGGAGATGTTTAGTATATGATGCATGTGCACTAGTTGGTACCTGCAATTGTGAATGGCAGCTAGACGTTATAATGTCAATTTGTGACCTTGAGCTTGGCTAAGCCTCCAGGACAGGTCAGCTACTGCACTGGCCAGTGGACACCACATATGCCAATGTGGAAGGCAGGTGCAATATCCAGTCCTTCCATCAGAAGGGTACCATTATTTAGAGTCCATATCACAAGAATCAGGCCCGTCCATTTGTCAACTGGTCCACAACTAACTGAACAAATGCATACTTGTTAAAAAAAAATCAAACGTAGTTTTCTAACCAGTCCCCTTATTTCTAATATCATGGCACGACCATTGAGTGAACTGCATTTGTCTTTTAGAAGTGGAATCTACACGGTGAGGTACACATGATAGGCACTACTACGAGTAAATGGTCTGGATCGCTAAATCATAGGCACTACTACAAACCGAAAACCCAAACAGTGTTAATTTCCTGTCTCATACTATCGCATGGATTCCTTCTTGCACTACATCCGATGGCAATCCAGGAGTAAACCGTTCTACTGATCGCCCGCCAGCTGGACGGTCTAGATTGAAGAGAAGTTGCACTACCATGTTTCAGGGGACGCAGGTTGGGTTAGTAGGGGACGTAGATTGGGAACTAGCGGGGCCGGTCCCTAGCTAGGATGGACAAGGGCTCTGAGGGGCCACCCAGATGTACGGGTTTTATCACATCGTCCATCCATTTTTCCATATTTTAGGAGAGGAACCAAAAGTGAGGTATATCCAAGGCTCAAGTGGACCACGTGGTACGGGTTAAACACCTACTAATTAAAACTTTTTTGGGCCATATAAGTTTTGGATCAAGCTGATATTTGTGTTTTCCTTTTATCAAGTTTTTGTGACCTTTCAATGGCAATTAACCATCACCGTGAGATCTGGGAATGTTTCAATGGTGGGTGTTATTATCACCCTGCTCTTAGATCTGCCTTATTTTTAGGCTTATACATTCAAATAATATAGCAAAATGGATGGACGGTGCGGATAAAACCCATACAACAAGGTGGCCCCTCAGAGCCCAGGTGGGGTAATACCAAATCCGCATCCCTTTTCACGTGTTTTGTTTACAAGGAGCATCACGACCCATGATCATGCTCAATCCGAACCGGCCATATTAGAAGCAGCTAATCATAGTATCCTACTATCAATCTGATTATGGGGCGCCATGCCTTCTCTACAAAGGGGCCCACTATTAGGATGGTTAGAATCAATCATATTCTCCATACTTGCCACGTGTCAGATAAACACACATGTCGTTAAAACTACGGGGCAAGTCACGTGAATCCTGGCCCTAGACGCAGCACAAAGGGTACATTTTTTACTGGGGTCCACATCCACGTGTCGACTTCTTATCTCTCTCTTCGCTGTGCTCAGCTTGTCAGTGTTCTGTTCCGGTGGTAAAATCTCCTTTTTGGCGACGACAGTGGAAAGTGCACTGTCAGGTCTAGTGGGTTCGTGTTTGCGGTCAGAAAACGCTGGAGGGCATTTTCGTCATTTTAGGATTCTCCTCAGATTCCGCTCACTTGCCCGAGGAGGATGCGGTTAAAAAGCAACCTTCTCATCTTCTTTTTCTAATGACATTCTTATTCCCGACGGGGATCAAAACTAACGTGAGCACGTCGGGTCCGACCTTAACCTGCACCCCGGAGCAGAGGTTCGCCAGAATGCATCGCTTGGTGTATATATTGCGGTAGGATACGTAGAGACCTTTTACCATTGGATCGGACTCAGTAATATCCTAGTAATTACTCAAAGATTGTAAGGACTCCGTATTCTAAGCGGAAAAATTCAAATGATTAAAAGTTTGACATATTCGAATTTAAGCCATTTCGTTTTCTGAATTTCCTTCATCCATGATGTGGTCCATCATATAAACGGTTCGGATCATTGAAAGATGATCCCATATTGCCGAGTAGAGGAAGTTCCCGTAGTCCGAAGCTGTGTGGGGCTCGCAGATACACTCGTCACAAATCCACCCCGTCTATCGGTTTTGAAGACCACGATAGAACATGAGTTTACAAATCAGTAAGATCCAAAACTCATGTGGGCCACACCACACGAAAAAGCAGAGTTGAACGCCCACCATTGGAAACTGTGGGGACCACAGAATTTTTGTATCAGGATGATATCTGGGCTACACTTTATACGAGTGGTAATAACCCTATGAAGGGTTTGGATAGCATACAAACATTATGATCGGCTCCAGGGAGGTTTCAATAGTGGACTTGTTTGCTCCCAGTGTTTCGTGTGGTGTGGCCCACGTGACTTTTGGATCTTAATGGTTTATAGACTCATGTCAGTCTTGTGAAACTGATGTACGGAGTAGATTTGTGACGGGCATCTCTGTGGGCCCCATATATATGGCTTTCGACTGCAGGAACTTTCTGTCCGTGCACAGGCAATCCGCGTCCTTATGAGCCATGGTTCCAAGGGTGGTGCTCGTGTGGGTTAAGCAACACGTGTTAGAGATCCAAGCCAGTTATCGGGAATACATCAACATGTAATGGACCAAAACAATATGGTGGCCAGGATCATCAAGGTTAAACTTTGCATGAGAAACCGGCGGCTAGGAAAACAAAGTCCAACGGTCCAAATTCAAGGCACGTGTGGCTCAATTGATGAGTGCACTGTACTTATTTTTGGTATTCGTCATTGTCACACTGTGCGCTACCTGATAAATAGCCCGGATCTCTGACACGTGTTCGCCCCTCGGAAGACCATGAGAGGCCCGTCGTTGAATCACGACCTCGTGTAGAAGCACGGTCCTCCGGCCAACAGCGCGCACGTTAGCAGAAATCTATTTAGAAATAGATCCGGGCCGGGCGGTAATGTCGAAGTTACATCCGACGGAGTTCCCCAAGTAGAAACGAAAGAAAACCACTCCTTTTTGCGAGAGAAAAGCTTTGATACTCCGGTAGAGTGTAACGATGATACGCATGCCTAAATTATATACATGAAACAAAATCAATTCAAATTAGATCGCCCAAGTTATGTATACAATTTTAGGGGTATAGTAAACCAAAAATTACGATTATACGATTATCTGACTATCAGATTTCTGGACATTTATTAGAAGGTTAAAAACAAAACATATCCAATGGCCTTACTTCAATAAACGAGTGTCCGCGAATCAGAGGCTAGATATTTGAAACCAATATGATTTTTGGCTTGTAACTCGGTGACAATGAGTTACACAATTTAAGCGGTTTAGCTTGAGTTACTATTTTTCATGTATCCAGTTTTGAAGTGCCTGCGTATCAAGCGTTATACGCAGTTGGAGTATCAAATAACTCTTTTTCCAAGGCTCGTATATTCGAAACACACGTCAGCCGTCGGATCAAAATCGACCGGTCCGAAACCATTATCTCTTTTCGCTATAAAACGACAGAAGCTCCACCCTCGTCATTTTCCGAGAAATGTTCCTCTGAAGTGGGAGAGGGAAGCTCTGCTATTCGCCATTAATGGCGTCCGTTGCCCTACTCTCCTCATGCAATCTGGGGTTTCGTCCTCTCTCCACTTGCCGATCTCGATCTCCTAAATCTCCACTCTCCATATCTCAAAATCTTCCAAACCTCCCCAGATCCGCTCTTTCCTCGCCTTCATGTCGCATCTCTTCGCCTCCGATTGCGCTCCAGAAACCCTACCTAGGGTTTTCTCTTTCTTCAAAACCCTCGAGTCGCTCTGTGCTGTCGACCTCGAAACGAATTTTTAACGTTCGCGCTTCGGCCTCTTCTGCTGCTATAGTCCCTTCTGAGCCATGGAAAGGCGCGGCTTTGAAGCCGTTGATTGCCACGATCGCAACGGGTATTATTCTCTGGTTCGTCCCGGTCCCTTCTGGCGTGTCGAGGAACGCCTGGCAGCTGCTTGCGATCTTCCTTGCAACGATCGTTGGCATCATCACCCAGCCACTCCCGCTTGGTGCTGTCGCGTTGATGGGGCTGGGTGCTTCGGTTCTCACCAAAACCCTAACCTTTGCTGCTGCGTTCTCCGCTTTCGGCGATCCCATCCCATGGCTCATTGCCCTGGCTTTCTTCTTTGCCCGGGGTTTCATAAAGACCGGACTTGGGAACCGTATTGCGTACCAATTTGTGTCGCTCTTTGGTAGCTCCTCGTTGGGTCTGGGTTACAGCTTGGTGTTCAGTGAGGCGCTTCTTGCACCGGCCATCCCTTCAGTTTCTGCTCGGGCGGGTGGGATTTTCCTCCCCCTTTGCAAATCCCTTTGTGCTGCATGCGGCAGCAATGTAGGGGATGGAACAGAGAACCGGTTGGGCTCTTGGTTGATGCTCACTTGCTTTCAGACCTCAGTGATTTCGTCGGCTATGTTTTTGACAGCTATGGCAGCAAATCCTTTGAGTGCAAATCTTACATTTAATACGATAAAGCAGACCATCGGGTGGACCGATTGGGCTGTGGCCGCCATTATTCCGGGTTTGGTCTCATTGATTGTTGTTCCATTGCTTTTGTATTTGATATATCCACCGACAGTGAAGAGTAGTCCTGATGCGCCAAAGCTTGCGAAGGAGAAGTTGGCGAAGATGGGGCCGATGACCAATAACGAGTTGATCATGACAGCAACACTGTTTCTTACGGTATACATGTTCTTAATTCCTTGTGATTTTGTTGCTTCATGCTTTCTCAATTTCTTCTTATATGCCTTTACCTGCAGAGATGGTGTTAGGTGCTAGTCTATTCTGCAGATTATTGAGTAGGTATTAGAAAGAACAATCTAGGGTGTGTGTGGATCACTATCAAATTTGATGCAGGAGGGGGTGCGCCAAATCCACAGTGTGGCCTTCCACAGTGAGGAATCTAAATCCGGCAAGTGTCTCTAGCATGGACCATCAGAAGTCCTCCAAGATTGGGCCCTAAATGTCTCGAGTGTTGATTGAACCCCAATCTCAACAAGAGCAAGAGAATGGGAATTCCTTCCTCTCCTCTCTTTTTCTCTACTTAGAAGAGAATCAAATTTCATTTCAAAATTCCCAAAAAAGCTTCTTACAATCTTTCAGACATAGCATTCATGGAACAACCCTAAGTAACCTTTAACTAGTCTTGGTGATTAGTGAGCTAAGCACAACCAACCCTCAACTAATCAAAAACTTTAACAACTTATAATTTCATAACTAAAAAGGAACAATCAAAAGGAAATTACCTAAATAACCCTACAATAGCTCAAAAATAGAAAGAACCCAAATTCCTGCCAAAATAGAAATGAATGATCATGTGTGGCCCTTCTTGCTTTCAGCCTTTGAGATAAGTGGGGCCCATGTGAACTGCATCAGGATTGAATTTGCAATTGTTAGTCTAATAAACTGGAAGTAGCCAGATTGCAATTTATTTCCTTGGCATTCATTTTTGGGGGCTCCAAATTGCAATTACATTCAAGTTGGATGTGAAAGAAACAGAACTGCTATACGAGATATACTTGCTTGCTATGAATAACAGGAAGCATCAACAATTTTGTCATTTCTTCTTTTCAAAATTGATGTTTGCAATGCTACTCACATGTGCATCCAAATGCAGCCCTAGTCTAGTAGGCAAACTATACTTGGGATTACTATATGCTGCTTCTTGTAACGTTTATTATGCCATTTGTGTGATATTGCAAATGGTTGATTTTGGGTTCTTGAAGGAGTTCCCTGCATGCATATCATTGACCAATCAATTGTCGGCCAATAAACCAGCTACAAGATTTGATTCTCTAGGCTCATAAGATATCTTGGTTGTATTTTTTATGGTGTCAAGTAAATGATGATACTTGTCACATGTAAGACTTTTTTATTGATTCAAGGTCAACTTCAATATATTGTCTTTGCAAGAAATGCTTGTTTTGATAACATTTGCAGTGCTCTACTCTAGCATCATTCTTTATGTCTGACTCGGTCAAAACATATATGTTGGCTTTGTTATAACCAAGTTAATTCTGCTACACAATCTGCTACTGCCCTTTTTTTTTTTTTTTTTTCATTCTATTAATTGTTTTTTATCCCCTTTTCACATTCTTCTGATATAAAGTTGCCTCCCAAATCATGGAGTCTTGTTACGGATGTTTTGGCATTAGAACTTCAGTCCAATTTGCTGTTTTGCACCCAAAAGAAAATCATGATGATTACCTTTCTTATAGAGTAGCCACTATGTCAATGATAATGCCCTGTATCTGAGAATACCTTCTAAAGATTCCAAATAGAAAGCTTGTTTTGTTTTTCTTTCTAGTTTGCAAGCTGGGAATAAACCTGCAGCATCAATGTGAACACACGAGAGGAGAGTGGAGTGGAGCTGTATTATTACATCCCATGTGTTAATTGTAAAATAATATAAATATCAACAAGATTCTTATAACCCCCAAAAATTGATGCTCTTAAACCCCTAAAAATTGTTAGCATTGTGTAGATTCTTGAGGACGATACAGAAGTAAAAGCTACAACAGGTGTTCCTAAAATTGTACGTCTTACGTTTTGAACCATACCATTCCATACAATTAAATGATTCGCTGCCTAACTTGCATCATGTTTGGTATTTGAATGATGCAATCATGGTTTAAAATTTCATCCAACCGAGTTGTACTGATTTCAGTCTGCAATGCAACGAGTCACCAGGCTGATATGGGACTGAAACGGAACGAAACAAACAGTGACAGGCCCAAAAGGATGAGTTGGGCTGATTCATACTCATTTCAGTCCCCAGGTGAGTCATACCCTGAAACTGTGATTTAAATCACAGATGATTTCACTAAAAAAAGGAAAGCCATGAGGTTTCATGGTTTTTAAAGTAAATTTAATTGTTTGGATTGGTAGGAGATGGATTGAGGGTAAAGTTGATTGACAATTTTTTTTTTTCTGAAGATTCTGAATCTTTCCAATTTTAGTGGATGTCTTTTAAGAGACATTTTTAATTTGCTACTTTTAATTTTTCAAAGTTTTGATGGATGCACATGCTCTATGTTGTTCATTACCACAAAAATGCATGGACTGTTTAACATAATTAAAATTCGATGCGGTGTGTTAGAAAAATCTCCATATCTTTTAACTATATTTATACTTTTATCATCTCTAAATGATATTTTTGATTTACATTCTAAGTTGATGCTTGGATCCAATCCGATCATCATCATCATCATCTTCTAAGCCTTATCCCAATTAACTGGGGTTGGCTACTTGAATTGTGTTCCTCCCTGCCACTCTATCAAGGTACAGACCTTCAATTGGACAATAGGTCATCAAATTTTTTTCTTACTACCTCCCTCCATCCACATCTTTTTGGGCCTTCCTCTCATCCTTTTAGAGCCTTCAACTTGTCAATTCACTCCTAAACAATGCAAATCTTGGTCTCTGTTGCACATGATCAACCATCTAAGGGCCTGTTTGGTAAAACTTAATTTCAACACTTATTACTGAAAAAGGTCCTTTTCAATGATTTTTCCTAATTCAGGTCATTTGGTAAATCTAAAAATTTAAGTGCGTAATTTGGATTTTCACTGAAAAAATGGGTTTATTTTTAAGCATTCCTCTTTTGACCTGAGACCAAGGTGTCCCGTATCGGTATCGGTTGGCGTAACGGTGCCCTCTGAAACCGATACGGATACGGGGGCGTAACAGCGATACGGGGGCGTAACGGCCCATAACGGTGCAAAATTTTTTTTTTGCCAAAAAAATATGAAAAAATATGAATTAAATCCGAAATATTCTAAGCATTCCAAATATGCATTCATTTATAAATTGGAACATGTTTATGGTGGTGTAACGGTCCACTCTTTGGTCAGAAGTTGTATCGGACTGTCTGATGAATTTATGAACCAGATAACCTGAATTTGACTACAAAATTCATGTATTTAATTTTCTAACTATCTACTATCAATGATAGATATATTCGAATGAATGTAATATGAAAATATCTTACATTTAGGTGTTTGCAATTATTTTTGAGGGCCAAAATTCATGCATAAATAGAAAAAAATGTAAAAATAAAAAATAAAATGGCACCCCAAATATATAAAATGCACATTAACATGTTCTACTATGATTAACACATCACATGGCATCATTAAAACAGCAAAAGAATCATTAAAAAATGATTTTTCGAATTTTCAAAAAAAGGGTCAAAATAAATGCGTAAATAGAAAAAAATATAAAAAAAATTATAAAATGGCACCCCAAATCTGTAAAATGCACATTAACATGTTCTACTATGATTAACATATCATATGACATCATTAAAACAGCAAAAGAATCATTAAAAAATGATTTTTCGAATTTTCAAAAAAATGGCCAAAATAAATGCGTAAATAGAAAAAAATATAAAAAAAAATATAAAATGGCACCCCAAATCTATAAAATGCACATTAACATGTTCTACTATAATTAACACATCATATGGCATGATTAAAACAACAAAACAACTATTAAAAATTGATTTTTCGAATTTAAAAAAAAAGGGCCAAAATTCATGCGTAAATAGAAAAAAATATAAAAATATATATAAAATGGTACCCCAAATCTGTAAAATGCACATTAACATGTTCTACTATGATTAACACATCATATAGCACCATTAAAACAGCAAAAGAATCATTAAAAAATGATTTTTCGAATTTTCAAAAAAAGGGCCAAAATAAATGCGTAAATAGAAAAAAATATAAAAAAAAATATAAAATGGCACCCAAAATCTGTAAAATGCACATTAACATGTCCTACTATGATTAATACATCAAATGGCATAATTAAAACAACAATACAACCATTAAAAATTGATTTTTCAAAATTTAAAAAAAGGGGCCAAAATTCATGCGTAAATAGAAAAAAATATAAAAAAAATATTAAATGACACCCAAAATCTGTAAAATGCACATTAACATGTTTTACTATGATTAACACATCATATGGTATGATTAAAACAACAAAACGTATTAAAAATATATAAATACATATTTTTGACAAATTTCTGAAAAATGGCCCATCGAGCTTTGATTCAAGAAAATTCATAATATAATGTGTTTTTATCTCAAATACTCAGCCAAAGTTGGTCGAAATTAGTAGTAAAAGGAGTAAGAAACAGTTTGGAAGCAAGAGGTTTCAAAAAAACAGCAAAAACAAAGCTTAAAATGGAAAAAGGTCGATACGGGCCTGTTACGGGCCTGTAACGGCCCGTAACGGGCCCGTAACGGCCGATACGCCCCGTATCGGCCGATACGGCTACAAAAAACCGTATCGGCCGATACGACCCCGTAACGTGTAACGGTCACCACCGTTTCCGTTACGTATCGGCCGTATCGGCCGATACGTAACCGATTTGACATTCCTTGCCTGAGACTTGACATGGAATTTGATAAGTGATTTTGAGTTAAAATATTTTTCTAAATGACAACTCTATCCTTTTTGAAATAAGTTATCGGCGCAAGGTTTTAGGGCTAATTGCGTAGCAGTTGTGTTGATGTGGCAAAGTTCGTTGGGCCCCATCATTATGTATGTGTTATATCCATCTTGTCCATACATTTTGCCACGTCATTTTAGGGCACGAGACAAAACATGAGGCAGACCCAAAGCTCAAGTGGACCACACCACATAAAGCTCTGGGGACAATGATGCCCACCATAGACACCTTCCTAGGGCGCACCATGATGTTTATTTGCCATCCAATTTGTTTATTAGGTCATACAGACCTGGATGAAGGGAAAACACAAATAGTAGCTTGATCCAAAACTTGTGGCCCCCAAGAAGTTTTTAATTGTAGGTGTTCAATCTCCATTGATTTATGTGGTGTGGTCCACTTGAGCTTTGGATTTGCCACATTTTTAGTCTCATGACCTAAAATAATATGACAAAATCCATGGACAGTGTGGATCTAACACATACATCATGTTAGGTCCCACAGAACTTTGCCACATCAACACAGTACCCACAAAGGTGTGTGCTATGGTTAAAGAATCCCAAATGCGGATTTCCCGCAGAAGTCTTTTGCAGGAAGTTCCTCCGATGAGAAACTAGGTGGGGCCCATCGTGATATTTGTGAGAAATCTACTCCGTCCATATATTTTTTCATATCATTTTAAGACACGGGACCAAAAATTAGTTAGATCCAAAGCTCAAGTGGGATGCACGGCAGGAAACAATGAGGATTGAATGTTCACGATTGAAACATTTGTAGGGCACGAATGGCCATATAAACATCACTGTGGACCCCAGGGAGGTTTCAACAGTAGGCATTTCCTTACCCATTGTTTCCTATCGTGCGGCCCACTTGAGTTTTGGATATGCCTCATTTTTGGTCCCATGTCCTAAAGCAATTTGAAAAATTGAATGGATGGGGTGGATTTCTTACAAACACCACGGTGGGCCTCACCTAGCTTTCAATTGTAGGAACTTCTTGCAGAGCAAGAAATCTGCGCTGAGAATCCCACTCCACTTTGAGCAAGGGCGGATTGGGAGTGGATTAGGGTGCAACACTGGAACCACAATGTTGGTGCGACATTTACCGTGGGGCCATCTCGATGTATGTATTGTATATCCGCGCTACCCGCCCGTTTTTCCAGATCATTTTAGGGCATGAACCCAAAAATGAAGCAAATACAAATTTCAGGTGGATCACATGATAAAAAAGTGTTCATTGAAATCCTACCATTAAAAACTACCTAGGGTCCATCGTAATGCTTGTTGAACATCCAACCAGTTGATAAGGTCACACAAACCTGGATGAAAGGAAAAAAAAAAACAAATGTCAGCTTGATCTAAAACTTTTGTGGCCCACAAAATGTTTTTAATGGTCAATAACCACTTTTTGTGGTGTGGCCCACTTGAAACTTGTATCTGCTTTATTTTTGGGCTCATGCCCTCAAACGAGTTGGAAAAACGAATGAGCAGCATGGATATGCAATACATACATCTAGGTGGGCCCCACAGTTAGGGTCGCACCCACATCTCTGGTCCTGGGTTGCAACCAAGTTGCACTTGTGTTGCCTGAGTAACATGTTAGGGTGTTGCTGTCACCGTGGGGCCCCCTTAATAAATATATTTTATATCCACGCCATCCATCAATTTTTCTAGCTCATTTAGGGCATTGTCCAAAAAATGAGACATAATCTAATCTCAAGTGGACCACACCACAAGAAACAATGGTCATTGAATGCCCACCATTAAAAACATCCTACGGCCAACCATAATGTTTATTGGCCATCTAACTTGTTTATAAGGTCACATAGACCTAGATGAACGGAACATACAAATATTAGTTTGATCCAAAACTTTTGTTGCACCTAAAACGTTTTTAATGCTTGGAATTCAATACATATGGTGTGATCCACTTGAGATATGGATCTTCATTTTTGTGACCATGCCTTACGATGATTTAGAAAAATCGATGGGTCGTGTGGACATACAACGCACAAATCAATGTGAGCCCCACAGTCCAGGCAACACTGACGTCACTGCATAACACCTAATCCACTTCAACTTTGAAAGGAGATCGATTGCCAATTGATTACAGGGACATGAAGCTAGGTGGGCCCATCCTGATGTTGGTGAGAAATCCACCTTGTCCAGTTGTTTTTGCATATATTGTTGGGGTACAAAGCCCAAAAGTGAGGCAGATCCAAAACTCAAGTGGGCTGCACAATAGGAGAAGGTGACGATTTAATGTCCACCATTGCAACATTTTGGACCACAAAAGTTCAGGTCAAGCTAATATTTTTGTGTTTTCAGTTCATCCCAATAGGAATGACCTTGTGAATGGTATGGGTGGCATATAAACATCACAGTGGACCCCAGGGAGGTTTTAACAGTAGGCATTTCCCTACCCACTTTTTTTTTTTGGTCGTGCGGCCCACCTGAGTTTGGATTTGCTTCATTTTTGGGCCCATGTACTAAAATGATGTGGCAAAATGAATGGACGGGGTGGATTTCACAGTTGGCCTCACTTAGCTTATTGTTGTAAGAAGTTCCTGCAAAGGCTTGAGGTAATGGTCTTGATCTTTGTCCCATTGGTAGAGTGGTTCATATTTCAACAGGCAAGATGAGATGGTTTGTCACTTGGTGTGCTTGTCCCCTAGTAACACCAATTTAATAGTTATGATTATTCTATCAAGAAGAATATAGTTCATGGTCCATTAATAGTTTTGCCCATCTCATCAAGCACTTGGATCATAGGAGTGTTCGAAATATCGGTATCACGTTACATATTGCACCCTTGGGATACAAATATGTATCAGTTATCGCATAGGATGTATTGTTTGTATCAGGTAATTTATCGCACTTTTTGGAAAACATAGAGAAACATTGGGAAAATGGTTGAATTTTCAATGAAACTTTAGGGATTATTAAAAAAGGCTTTAAAACACATTATTAAATCATAACATCTCAAAAAGGAAGTGCACATGATAAGTTTCCTTTGTATAGGGTCACAAGCTATATGCTGTCTGACTGAACTAATGCAACTATATTCAAATTGAATGCATAACATTTAGAGTGTATGTGATGATCATTTCATCAAACACTCCTAAATAGTTCAAAATTAGTCTCAATTGATAGATAGTTGAAGGGAAATTTCAAAAAGAAATATTTTAATATATTTTTTTAATTAATTTTTAATTAAAAATAATTTTATTTTTTGAAAATTGACAAGGACTTAATAAATCAGTAGATCTGCCCTCATAACTGCTTGATTTCATGTTTGGAGTGCAACATTGCAAGCAATTTGGGAGAAATTAGGAAAATTTTGAATTTTTCCCAAATTTTCCCAAATTAGATCACCTACATTTTCCCCCAAATTTCCCCAAATTGGACCACGTACACTCAAAATTTAAAATTAGAGAGTATGTGATGATCATTTAATCAGGTACTCCTAAATACTTCGAAATTAGTCTCAATTGACAACTGGTTAAAGGAAAATTTTGAAAAAAAACATTAACCAATGGATATCAAATTCAAAGCTCTAACTCCATGATTTTTCATGCAAAACATGAAGAAACAATGGTTTTGTAACCATTCGACACCGATTTGACATAATTTCAGCAAAAAAGGGATTAGAAATTGAAAATGTTCACCAGATTGAACATGCGGTATATTTCGGCGCTACTTGTGCGTTTCATATCGCACAGATGAGATATAAGATATATCGTGGGATATATCGGTTGATATCGTCGATATTTAAAACATTGGATCATAGAACTAAAGGCAAGAGAACGTAGAAACTGGAAACCTAAACATATAGGGCATATCCTTGGGACGAGTATATATACTTACCTCATACAATTAATTGATGTTACTGCACATCGCAAACATACAAGATCCAGACCTTTCATTCACTTGGATTTACTTGGTAGGAAAATTATTAAAATTTTATTGGATGGTGTATGGGTATGCTAAATTTGGTGCCATGACAATAGCAGTTTTAGTGTTGTACTCTACAAAAGATAGAAATTGAGATAATAGGGGAAAATATGACAAATTGCTAATTTTCAAACATTTTTGGTCTGTGTTTACCAAACAAGCTTTTTATGAAAAAAATGATTATTTTCAGATATCAGTACTTTTTTTTTTTCAGACAAATTACTAAATGGAATTTTCAATACTCATATATACTAAACTTCAGTTCTTTACTTAATTTTCAGGCATTATTTTTCAATATACCAAACGACACCTAAGTCTACTTTCCATCATCTTATTGCCTATTGGTACTACTAAGTTCCCTCTAATTCTTTCATTTCTGATTCTATACTTCCTTTTCAATTTACCAATACGACTGTATCATATCTGTATTGGCACATTATGATACGCAATACGAGGCCATATTGGCCCGATGCAAAAAATTAAAAAACCCAAGTCGGCCGATACGGGTCATATCGACACCGATATGGGTCGATACGTCCATAAAAGCCCAAATTTTTGGAACTTTTTTTTTTCTTCAAAATTTCACTAGTTTCCTTTTCATTTTTCATTTAAACCATCGAAGAAGCTTAAAAACTCATTTTAGGCTAGATCTATGCCTATTTTGGGATCAAAACAAATGTGATTTGAATGGATTCGACAAATCGAAGCGAAGTTGAACATTGTGGGAAATTTTGAAAAGAAAGGTTTATATGTATGTATGTATTTCATTGTAATGGGCTCTAATTCACCAAATCATGCTTGATTTGTGTTCAACTAGGGCCCATTTAGTTGACCTTCTAGGAGTTAAATTGACTGACAGTATTCTCATCAAAGAATGGTCCAATACACCATCATATGTGTGTCCAAAATACAAAACAAATGGTTTGAATGGGATTTGACAAACCGAAGCGAAGTGGACCATTGTTAGAAAAATTGGAAAGAAGGGTAAACCTTCACTTCCTTTTTGATATTTTCTCTTCTTCTTCTTCTTCTTCCTTTTTTTTTTTTTTTTTTTTTTTTGTATTTCAATGTAATGGGCTCTAATTCACCAAGTCATTCTTGATTTGTGTTCAATTAGGGCTCATTTAGTTGACCTTCAACAAGTTAAATCAATTGACAGCATTCTCATCAAAGAATGGTCCGATACACCATATATGCGTGTCTAAAATATATATATATATATATATATATATATATATATATATATATATATATATATATACATAAATGATAGATTCTTAACTATCTTATTATTCTATTTTTCTTCCTGATATTTTCCTTGATTCTTTTTGTTAAAAAAATATTCAACCTATATGGTCTGATACGGACCGATATCGATACATGACGCCCGTATTGTATCGTTTTTTGGCCGGGCTGATAAGCCCCCCCGATACTGATATTCAGAATCATGCTTGCCACCCATCCATCTCAACATCCTCATTTCAGCTCTTGGATCCAATCTGATATGACAAATTTATGATTTTATAAGCTGAATCTGTTTTCTGAACAGTGGCTGTATCTTTTTTGTTTATCTGTTAAGAAGATGCTCCATTTCTTTTTTTTTTAAAAAAAAACCATTCGTTTTCATTTTGTAGGATCTTTTGGATATTTTGCCTATTAAGTTTGTTCTCTTAGCACATCTAAAGTATACAAGGCTTTATAACTCATGTAGTGTTGCTGCTTATGTCCAATACGCTCACAAGCGAATAGACAATGAATCCATCCATGCATGCACTTGCAGATTGGCCCACATTCATGCAGACGGACACATACATGTAGAGACCAAAATGTAATGCACGATTTGTGAAGTGGCTCTCAGTCTTATTAATCGATTCCAAATTCTTCTATTTCTTTCATAGGTGGGGCTCTGGATCTTTGGAGGTGTTCTGAATGTGGATGCTGTCACTGCTGCTATTCTTGGATTATCTGTCCTCCTCATAACTGGAGTTGTAACATGGAAGGAGTGTTTGTCTGAAGCGGTGGCCTGGGACACTCTGACATGGTTCGCTGCGCTTATTGCGATGGCTGGCTATCTCAACAAATACGGTCTCATCTCCTGGTTCAGTCAGACTGTTGTCAAGGTTTGTTTTCCTTTCAAATTCCGAATAGACAATTTCTTGTCAAAAGAGAGCAAATCTTGCAGAATCTGTTCTTTTTTCTTTATCTTTCTTCGTAATTTTTTTAGCCTGATTTGTGTGTGGAAACAAATTGAGGGCAATGTTTTGCTGATTCCAGACTATTTATCTGATGGGCAGCATAGTGGATGGTATATGCCTGAAAATATTCCAGGCGGGAGGCTCCTAATCTATCCTATCCTTGAACTTTTCTGGACTCCTGCTGTATTTGTTTCTTAACTGTCTATGTAGGCCAGTGACTGAATGGTTAGGATATCCCAGTCTGGGAGTATTTTTTGACATCCCCCATCTATGGTGGGGCTAATCACATAAACTGTCTGCAGCACATGACCATGAATATCACTTGTACAGGCGGGTATATCAAGCCACAATTCACAGCCAGTTGCTTTGGATTGGAAGGTCCTAACCATCCAATCTTGCCCCTCTCTGCACTCTTGTTGTATTTGTTTCTTAGTCGTCTATGTAGGCTTGTTTGTTAGGGTCTTCAAGATTGGAAGATCCTAACCATCCAAGGCATAATTCACAGCCTGATGCATCAGTTTGGAACATCCTATTCTTAACCATTCAGTCCTTGTCCCCTTTTTGTATTTATTTCTTAGCCGCTGTGTAGGTCAGTGATTCCTATCTTTGGCCCTTCTCTGGCTCTTACTTAACCATCTACCTAGTCCAGTGATTAAAGGGTTAGGACCTTCAATCTGAGAGGTCTTTTTGCTTCTCTTTCAATGGTGGGGCCCAGCAAATCAACAGTCTGATCACTTGACCATGGGACCCAAATATACACTGGTACTCAAAAAACACTATTCGCAGCCTGATGCATCTGGATGCTTGTTGACTTCCATAAGTATTAACATGCCCACCACTCTTCCTAGGCTCCCTATGATTGCTCACCACCATTGGATAATTGTTGTGGCCCAATGTAGATTGTTAATGGACCTAATGGCACCCAATCACCGTGATTGGGTGATCAAAGCCTTCCAATTAAGGGTATGCAAAATGGATGTTAAGAGTACAAATGGTCTTGCCGTTCATTTTGCATGTCCTTAATTATATTACTTGGATAATCTAATCGTGACGATGTTGGTGCCATTAGCAATCTACAGTGGATCCCTTTTGTATCCAATGGTCCACTATTGTTGTAGGCCGAGTGTTGGAGCACGTGTGTCCCACATGAAAGTTTAGAATAAGGCAAGAAGAATTTGCACCACAACTTGATACTGATTTATGTAAATAAAGTTTATGATATAGAACGGAACACTGGAATGTAATTTATTAGTGATCAGTAGGAACTTCCCATCGCGCAGCTAGGTTGTTCTTGCAGGGGCCCATGGATGGGCGGTCAAGACCATTGATTTACCGACCCCAATCGTGGATGGAGCATGTGTCAAAGCTCACCCCTATTGAGATGTCCTGACCTTTTGATTCTTTACCTGCAAATAGTTGGATATAGGACACCAAAAATCCACACTCAATGGAAAAGAGACATACTGGAGGGTTGACATTGTCCTAGTGGGGAGATCTCTGAGTAATGGGTCATCCATCATGGAATCATTAGATCCATGGTGTGGATAGCTGAACCATGGGCCTTGTGCTAACAAGCTAGTTGCAGTAGGGAATTTACCCATTTGTCACTCTAACAGAAAACTCTGCCTGTAATCTATTAAAAACCGAAAAGAAAAGAAGAGAGAACTCTGGTTCTAATATATGTATTTTTGTGCTTTCTTTTATGGTGGTGTTATCTTGTACTTGATTACAGAATTTCCTAGTTTCTTTGCCTTCAGTATTGAAGAATTATCCATGTCAAACTATTCAAAAAAAAAAAAAAACCAAACCATATTAATAATATAGTAATGAGTGTCGATATGAAATATGGCCATTTGAGCATTTAGTTTAGGTTATGTTTGGATGTTCCTGCATTTTGAGGCAGATTGGGATGCTCTCTGCCCAAATTGGCATTGGGATGGTTTTAAGTTGGTCTTGAATTGAAAAACTATCTGGCTGCCAACTTGGTTCTGCAATGCTCTGTTCTGGATTCAGTTTCCAGTAACAACACCTGCCCTAAATGCTGCGCTTAAGTGAATCTGACTGTTTTCATGCCAAATCATTCTGTCCATATTTTCGTGGAAATTCAAATTAGTTTCTCTGACGGAATCGAATTTCAAAAGCTATTCACTAACATTTTGAGTGAATGGGGCTTTGTTACAGTTTGTAGGTGGGCTGGGTCTGTCATGGCAGCTGTCATTCGGCATCCTGGTTCTCCTCTACTTCTACTCCCACTACTTCTTCGCCAGTGGGGCTGCACACATTGGTGCCATGTTCACGGCCTTCCTGTCGGTTGCAAGTGCACTGGGCACCCCACCACTCTTCGGTGCCATGGTCCTCTCCTTCCTCTCCAACCTCATGGGCGGTCTCACTCACTACGGCATCGGGTCTGCCCCCATCTTCTATGGTGCCAACTATGTGCCGCTGGGCAAGTGGTGGGGCTACGGATTCCTCATTTCAGTCGTCAACATAATCATCTGGCTTGGGGTCGGGGGCTTCTGGTGGAAGACCATTGGCTTGTGGTAATGTGCTCTGATTTTTGTCCGCCTTAGGTATCATTTTCTTTTTTTTTTTTCTTTTTTGTTTACTACCTGTTCCTGAGGGAGGCTGTTTATTTTTACTTTAATTAATTATTATTTTTTAAGTACCATCATCAATCGAGAGAGAGAGAGAGCTTAGGGAGGGAGGAGGAAGGGCACAGGTCTGTCTTAAACATAAGATCTGGCATTGTACCGAAATTTTTTGACGAGGCAGGTGGATTGCCTGCAGCTTCTGTTGAATGGTCATTTTGCTTGGGATGGATGATGAGAAAGAATCTCGTTCCTGCTTTTTGTTGCTATTTATCAGTTGGGAAATCATTTGATACTCTGGCATTCAACACCTGGCATGCATTAAACTTGAGGTATGCGTGGGGCATGCGGGCGGATTAAGTGCAGATTGGGTGGTGACCCTGACACCACCAAGCTAGGTGGTGTTGGGCACTGTAGCGTGATGTATGCGTTTTATATCCACGCTGCTCATCCATTTTGCTAGCTGAGCTAAAACATGAAGCAGATCCAAAGCTCAAGTGGACCATACCATAAGGAACAGTGGGGATAATGACATCCAACCTTGTAACCTTCACAGGGCTGCCTGGTGTTTGTTTGGAAAACAGGTGCATTATTTATTAGGTGGGACTGCGGATCCACCGAGGTGGGTGGGACCCCTGACTGTGGGGGCCCACTGATGTATGTGACTACATCCATGCCATCCATCCGTATTGAAAGCTCATTTAGGGCATGGTCCAAAAAAAAAAGAATAAAAAAATTGAAGCATATCCTAATCTCAGGTGGACCATAATACAGGAAACAGTGGTATTCGACCATTAAAAACTTCTTGTGAGCCACATAAGTTTTGGATCAAGCAGATATTTGTGTGGTCTCTTCATCTGCATCTTTGTGACCTTATCAACAGGTTATGTCAAATAAACATTCCGGTGGCCCCATGAAGTTTTTAATGGTGGGGATTCAATCATTACTGGTTCTCGTGGTATGGTCCATATAAGATTTGGATCTGCTTCACTTTTGGAATCATGCCCTAAAATGAGCTTTTGTAACGGTTGGGCGGTGTGGATTTAAGGCACATGCATCAATGTGAGCCCCGGGTGGGTCTCACTTAATCCGCTCCCATGAACACAGATGCCAGTTTGATTTTAGTGGCCTCTCTGGACGTTTTTAATAGCGGTCGTTCAATCACCACTTTACCTCATGATGTGGTCCACTTAGCTTTTGATCTGCCTCATTTTTGGAGTCATGCCCTAAAATTAGCTGGCAAAACAAATGAATGGTGCGGGTGATACATATGTCAAGGTGGGTCCTGCAGCGCAACGCCACCTAGCTGGGTGTTGGGATCGCCACCCAATCGGCTTCCATTTCTCTGTGCCTTGCATCACCCGTCACAGTGGACTCAGATTGAGCACTAACCTCGCCGGTAGTTCTGTCAATGGGTTCGGCCTGGAATTTGAACTGTTTTGGGCTGGGCTGCCGCCACGCCAGTCCTATTTAAAATTATGATTTCTCAGGCCCAGGCTTGGCCCATTGACACCCTGCTTTTCGGATAATAGCTCTGCGGGGCCATCCTGGTGTATGGGATTTATCCACTGTCTATCCATTTTGCCTTATTAAATTAGGATACAAGTCCAAAAATGAAGTAGATCCAAGGCTTAAGTAGACCACATCACATGAAGCAGTGGTGATAATAGCCAAGTCAAGAGTAAGGACCCATCGGTGGTGAAATCCCTTAACCTGCTGTCAAAACTCTTGCGAGTTTACCACTAGAGCATGAGTAAGGACGCATAGGTGGTGAAATCCTATGCGTCGAAATCCCTCGACTACGTGAGTGTGAGTGTGAGTGTGTGGGGTGAGTGTCTGTGTGTGGGGTGTGTGCATGTGGGAAAAAACAGTGAGTGATAATGACATCCATCGTTGAAACCTTTATAAGCTCCACCACGATGGTTAATTGCCAGTCAAACCGTTAATAAGGTCACATACACCTGGATGAGTATGACAGGGGTAGGTCTTATAAGTAATGATTGTGTTGGTAAGGTGATTGGATTTTGATCAATTTGTATAAGAATGTTCAATAGGGTAGAGCGTACTCTTACGGATGTGAGACACATTCCAAACCTAGAGAAGAATTTGATATCTCTAGGATCTCTCGAGGCACTTGGATACAAATTTACCAAAGATGTAGGTGTCCTAAAAGTTTTAAAAGGAGTACTCACAGTTATGAAGGTATTAGAGGAGTGAAAACCTTTGCAGATTTATCAGGGATACTGTGTCGGGTGGAGCCACAACATCTGTAGCGAAATTCACGTCTGGGCTGCATGAGCAAGTGATGTATGGAACTACTAATCCATTATAGTTTAATTCATATTTTAAATTTTTTTGATTTAAATGTATGTAAGCATTGCATATACAATAAACAGCTAAGATCGTCACTTAAAATTGAAAATATATAAGTAAAGGACAAATTCACTATGTGCATTTTGATGTGTGAGGGTTATCGCCTGTTATTTCTAAAAAAGGATTGTTATTTTTTGTAACATTTATTGGCAGCTAGTTTAGAAATGTATGAATTTATTTTTTAAAACATAAAATAAAATAAAATAAATTCGATGTGTTAACCATTTTTAAGTCATGAAAGGTTATGGTTTAAAAAAAATTTACGGGAAAAACTGAAAGTTATAACGACAAATAACAATGAAGAGTTTACTTTACAAGAATTTAATCAATTTTATAAGAATGAGGGGATCGTGGGACATAACATAGCTAGACATACCATTAGAGTAGAATGGTGTGGAGTGTATGGATTAGACTCTTTTGAAAATAGCTCAAAGTATGCTAAGTAATGCTAGGTTAGGTAAGACGTTATGGTCTGAGGCTATTAACATGACTTGCTATTTAGTGAATCGTTCACCATCTACGTCGATTGATTACAAAAGTCCATATGAAGTATAGAGTAGTTACGAAGTCGACTACTCAGGGTCGTGGATATTTAGTTATAATGTTTACTCTTATATACCGTTAGTTGAAAAAGATAAGATAAATCAAAATAGTGAAAAAATATATATTTGTCGGTTACGATAATGGAGTGAAAGGTTATAGATTGTACGATCGGGAATCACGAAAAATCATATGTAGTCGTGACGTTAAATTTGATGAAGTTTCTTGTATCAGAAGAATGTACACAAGGATACCAAAAAATTGGTTGTTAATGTTGAAACAGACAGAGGTGAAACTCATGAATAAGATGGGCCACATGAAAAGGTATATGAAGCGGTGGTGATACCACCTATCTGGAGGAGTCCATTGAGAAATCGCATATTACCAATGAGATACATAGATGACTCAAATGTTATTTTTGCCCTCATTATAGATGAGAGGGATCCATCCTTCTAGAAAGTATTAGACAACACTGATGCAGAAAACTGGATGACAACAATGCTTGATAAGATGGATTCTTTGTATAAAAATGAAACATCAAAGTTGGTGGAATTTTTCGTTAGACGAAAAGCGACTGGGTGCAAGTATATATTTGTAAGAAACTAAATAGGTACAAGGAGAGATTAGTTGGGAATGACTATGCTAAAAAAGAAGGTTTCGACTTTGGTTAAATATTCACACCAGTTGTGAAGCAGGTATCTATCAAATTTATATTGGCGTTAGTTGCTCAATACAATCTGGAATTAGAACGGTTGGATATGAAAACATCTTTTCTACACAGGAAACTAAAAGAGTAGATTTAAATGAAGAAACCTAAAATGTTCAATATGCAGAGAGTAAAGAATAAGATTTGTAGGTCAAAAATATCATTGTACTGCCTAAAATAGTCACTTATGAGTGGTATAAAAAGTTTGATTCTTTCATGTTAAGTCAGCAGTTATTAAAAATGTGTTCGATCATTGTTTCTACTTTAGATCACCAAGTGATGACGAATTCATTATTCTATGATTATACGTTGATGATATGCTTATCACCAGCCATAGAATGTCTGCAATTAATATACTGAAGACTCAGTTATCAGGACATTCAAGATAAAATATATGGGGGTTGCAAAAAGGATTCTCGACATTGATATACAAAGGGACAAGAAAAGGAGCAGGCCATGGTCGTCTCAGGATAAGTTTCTTGAGAAGGTCTTGGTTAGGTTTAGGCTTGATAAGGCTAAACTGATTAGCACATCCAATGCTGTTTACTTTCGGCTTTCTTCGTAATAGTGTCTTACGTCAGAAGAAGAAAAGCGACATGTCTCGTGTGCCCCACTCGAGTGCAGTTGGCAATCTTATGTACACCATAGTCTATATTAAACCTGACATTTCACATGCGGTGAGTGTTATGAGCAGATTCATGTCAAACCCCGACAAACAATAGTGGGAGATAGCGAAATGACTATTTTGTTACAAGACGAGATATGCCGGACTACATCTTGACATTAAAAAAAATCTGAGGAGAGACTAGTATACTATATGGATGTGTATTATGCTGGTAACGTGGATAACAAAAGATGAACTTCCGGTTAATCGTTTGTATTAGTGAGTGAAGCAATCAATTGGATGTCGAAACTTTAGTTTGTGGTTGCTTTTTTGACAACCAAAGATGAATATATATGACAATAATAGAGGCATTCAAGGAAGCTATTTAGTTAAGAGATATGATGAATGAGTTAGGGTTTCAGCAAGAAGTTGTACTTATGCATTGTGACAGTGAGAGCGCTATTAATTTGACAAAGAACTCAGTATTAGACTAAAAATATTGATGTGCGCTATCATTTTATCTGTTAGATGCTAGAGGAAGGCGATATTATTCTTGAGAAAATTCGCAGTAATAAATTTTAACTAACATGCTTACAAAAGTA
Organism: Magnolia kwangsiensis; assembly: GCA_037074715.1. NCBI lineage: Eukaryota > Viridiplantae > Streptophyta > Magnoliopsida > Magnoliales > Magnoliaceae > Magnolia > Magnolia kwangsiensis. The sequence goes on from CM073571.1 coordinate 2,012,323, forward strand.
GTTTCTGTAGAGAAATTCAAGTTTTACTCGACTTCTTTGAACTTGACAAAGAAGGAATGAAAACGGAGTGTGCACAAGAAGTGACGATGATGGTGCTATTATGAAGAAGAGTAAAGATGGTGATAGCAAGTGGAGCTAGAGAATTAAAACCATAGTGGAGATTGTTGTCAGAGTACCTTTAATCTGGTGATATAATATAGTTCGGTCGACCGAAGTCCAGTAGGATTAACCGAATCTTGTTGTAATGCTCCGGGTCAACCAAGGTATGGTTTGGCCAATCGTGGCTCCCTGTGATGTTTTCGGTCGACCAAAGGTTAGATGGGGGATGACCAAATGAAATGCATAAGTTTTAAAAAGTATAAATTTTGTTTCTTAATCTTTTATGGAAGTATATAATGGACTTTAAAACACGATCAAGGTATGGTAGATAGAGCCCACACAATTTTTAGGGTTTTGCAAGACAAAAGTATGATTTTTTTATTTTTATTTTTTTTTTATATAAGTTGTTCCATCCCTTGTAATTTTTTAATTATAGTGTATCGTTTGTCGTTTCATACCATGATTTTTGTTTCTGCGAGGGTATTTCTATGCAAAATGTTTATGTTTCTTTGTAATTACTCATGTTTTTCGTTTATGTATTTACATGTTTGATTTGCTCTAAAGTTGCTTCCGCGCCTAACATGATGCAGCTGTGTATAATACCAGTCCGCCATCCAACCCGTTCATCATAAAAGCATAACTCCGCCTGATTCCAAACTCAGGTGGGAGAAATTAGGTGAATTTAAAAGTTCTAAGGTACGATTTTACATTATTCCTCACAACATTAGGATCTCTACTGGTTTTTCTGTCAGCGTAAGGTGAACATAAAAAAAGTACGGACAGAGCAGGTGTCACACGCATCACAGTGGCTCCCACAACTCCGGGTGTTTTGCGCTGCTAACAATAGGTACTGCTCCTCGTCACACGTCAGGGTGGCCCCCACAGAGCTTAGGATGTTGCACGTGCTGCCTATTAGAGGCGCTGCAGAGATTTTAGGTCCCTTCAAAAAGTGGCCTGGAGGCGGAGGCTAATTGCCTGTGCCCCGTCAGTAGAGAAGTTCCTGTAGGCGGAAGCTACGTGGGCCCCACTACGATATCTGTGTGACATTGACTCTGTCCTTTAGTTTTGCAACGTCCTGTTAGGACATGAGTCCAAAACTCAAGCGGACTATGCCACAGGAAACAGTGAGATAGAATGCTGGCCGTTGAAACTTTCCGTCGGGTGGCTGAAATTCTGGATCAGGCTAATATTTATGTTTTCAGCTCATCCCAGTAGGAATAACCTTATAAACGGTTTGGATGGCATATAAAGCATCTTAGTGGGCCCCAGAATGGTTTGAACGGTGGGCACCATCCCTACTGTTTCCTCTAGTGTGGCCCACTTAAGTTTCGAATCTGGCTGATTTGTTAGCTAATGTCCTAACATGAGCTGGGGAAATGGATGGATGGAGTTGTTGTCGTAAGGATATTGAGGTGGGCCCACATGGATTCTTCCTGCATGAACTTCATGCATGGTAGCAGGGGCACAGGCAATTGGAGTGGGGTTGAGGCGTGGATCTCATCGACGAATACGACGGTTTCCTTTTCCTAGTGCAAGTAGTAGTGAAGAATGCCGCATATGATGTGGTAGTGAGTCTCACGTGGCCACCATCGATTGAAGATCAGATGGTTGATAGTCATGCTTTCACCAATATGGCTCACATCATCTTGTCTGGACAAGTGCTCTTCCTATCATGTCAATCATCAACTTTCACTCTCAAAAAAAAAATAAAATAATAATAATAAATAAATAAAAATGATATCACTACTTAGCCCTCACGGCATTGGTTAGGACAAATATATAGTAAAAATGTAGCTTCTTGGCTAGAAATGTTTGACATTTTACCCAACAAAGAATGAATAGATTGCACCGAATTACTTTCACTTCAACATTTTTCATTAACCCTTGCATTAATTCACACCCCACACACACTCAGGCACTTGCAACACAGAGGGATTTCACCACAATGAGTTCTCGAATTCATGACCTTGTGTCAAAACTCTCGTGAGTCTACCACCAAGAGGCATGAGTAAATTCCTTTGGAATTCTTATTTACTAAACAATACTTGAACTTTTGCAGACTACTAAAACGTGACATTTTGGTGATGAAGTGACTAAGATCTCTTTATATATAATATTTTCTAAAAAGATGGTAAAGTCAGGAACTATAGGGCTCACATGGTGCTGTCTTTATGGGTCTTTTGGCATGATAGATTTGGTAGTAATGGATGGTCATGGTAGGAAGTATTTTTGTTTTGGGATGGTGTATGGCGGGGTAAATGAAATCCATTTACCACCCATTAATGCATTTTTAAATTCTTTGGATGAGTTGTAATTTCAAACTTGATTTTCAAACTTGATTACCACCCATCGTGTCAATTTGAAAATCAATTTGAATTTGACCTTAACAATTAGCGGGCCCCACCATGATGTTTAAGTGAAATCCACCCTAATAATCAAATGTGTCATCCCATTTTAGCCATAATGCCCAAAAATCAGTTGGGTTCATGATTTAGGTGAATCATACAACAGGAAAGAACCATGAGAGGTAAGCCCACCTTTGATAATTATATGAAATCCACTTCAACCATTAAATGCCAAGCTAAAATTTAGACATTGTGGCTAAAAATCAAACCCATTCATAATTTAGGTGGCCACACAACAAGAAATAATTTGGAGGATGAGTGTTACTATTTTATTTTGGATGACTCACCTAAATCATGGATCAGGCTAATTTTTAGCCCTTATGGTTAAAATAGGGTAGTGCACCAGGTGATCGTGTTGATCTTACATAAACATTATGATGGGTTACATATGAGAATTTTTAAATGTGTATGTAGTTTAGTCAACGACTTGCATAATAATGGCTTGAATTTGACTTCAAGAATAGTGGACCTACTAAAATGAAGTGATGCATTTACTAATTGAGATAGATTTCATATAAAGATCATATGAGCCACATTTGAGAGTTCCTAGAATCGATCTCATATCTCCACATTATTATTATTTTTATTTACATGAATTCCATCTACATAATACCAAACATAACTAAGAATTTTAATTCAATGAATTCCATGATAATTATAATTTGGATTTCAATTCATACCAAATCTATTATGCCAAAACCCTTCATAATAATTGAGGCAACCAACAAGTGCATGTACGCAGATGATCAAACAAACCAAAGTGAGGCCACTCAACTAATCAAGTGGCCTCATTCTTCGTTCATATGATGATCATAGTGGGATGCAACCACTTGGATATCATACATACCCCGCATGCCAATTGCAATACTCCACTCTACCACTTTAAAAAAAGCATTTTAGTCATTTCACTCACCAAAGCTTAGATTTTGGTACTTCAACTTAAGTGACAGTATGATTTATTAGGTTTGAAAAAAATAGTAATAATGATAATTTGGTACTTCAACTTGAGTGACAGTTTAGGTTTGAAAAAAATAGAAATAATGATAATGATGACCTAAGACTTCTCCCTAGGAGGGCAAGAATCATGTGGTGATCAACTGAATGAATCCAGACTATAATTTAAACAAGCAACAAGAATCAGGATCATACGAGAAAAAGACATAGGTCAATTTAAAACCTGATAATTAGAGTTTTCAAAGAGCTTCAGATAAATAGAAGTTTGTGGACCCATGCAGTTGTACCAGCAGTGGAGGGAAGCATCTTAGGTGTGGCCCTGACCGTGGGGCTCACCTTGATATATGTATTACACTCCGCACTGTGCATCCGTTTTTTCTGCTTATCTTAGGGCATGAGCCAATAAATGAAGCAGATCCAAATCTCAGGTGGACCACATTACATGGTTTCATCTGCTTTATTTTTTGGGCTTCTAGCCATCATGGTAGGGCTTTAATAATTAAGTAAATAACATTTTTAAATAGTAATAAAATTTTAAAGTATAAAATTAAAATAATGATGCTGATAAACTGATAAACCAATGTACCCTCGTACATAGGTGGAGAACATGGAAAATATCTGTTTCAAGTAGAGTGACTCAGTTGAAGTTATCCAGTTTCACATCAATCAATTAAACTAGTCTGTTGATAGTGATAAGTTAGGTCGGGTGAAGGTTCAGTCTCACTATTTTTCAATTTTCCAATGGGTTAGAGCATATATAATTCCATCTACTTATGTTGACTCACAACTGCATACGACGGTTTTCCTTTTCCTAGTGCAGGTAACAATGAAGAATGCCAATTCATACTTATGATATGGTGGTAGTGAGTCTCACGTGGCCACCATCAAGTGAAGATTAGTCATGCTTTCACCAATATGCCTCACATGATCTTGTGTGGGAAAGTCTTCCTATCAATTATCAATTTTCACTCTCAAAAGAAAGATATCTCTACCATATATGACATGATAGTTTTGAACATTTTCGGTGCAAGTAGCTAGCCTTCGAGGCATTATGTTGAGGGTCAAATATTATATATTAGACCCTAGTTATTACCTGGATTTACGAACATTGTATTGTCTAATAGCCCGATTTAATTGTGTTTGTGAAGCAGAGTGTCTTTATGATCTTGAACTGAAAATAGGTGTTTAAAGTATGGATTTAATGCTCAGAATTCACCAGAGCAAGGGACGGACTTCAGGGAATCAAGATCGACGAAATTATACGCCAGAGATTCGAGAAAATTGAAAAACTGAGGCTCAAGTGGTCTGAAATTGGCTCAGAATGCAAGATCACAAGGTTCTCACTATTCGATCAGCTCGAAACTTCATACATGGCCTGAGGACCATAAATGAACCGTACACGTTAAATTTCAGCTATTGAAGATCTCTGAAAGTGGGCCAACGGCTAGATCAGCCCCTTAATTCATTAAGTGGGGCCTGCTTGATATCTGGATCTACTCTAATTTTGGTATCAACTTATAAAATGTGGTGAAAAAATGAATGGACGGAGCGAATTTCTCAAGAACATCAGTATGAACCCCGCATGTACGTTGCATGTACATGGGGAAAGGCGGCACACGCCGTGCACCATTACAGCAATAGTCGGTCAGCGTACGCTGACCGACTCCTTCTTCCAAAATTAAAAAAAACTCAACAGCGTCCCTTCGCACGGCGCCGGTTTCATACAGTGGGGCCCACACATCATTATTTTAAAAGATCAGGACCGTCCATTCACTCAGGGGCACGGCCACAACCCTCGCCAAGCTTTCCTTTTGGTCCCCTGCGTACGATCACTTGATTTTCATCGTTAAACGTCAGATGGACGGCGAAGCAAAATATTCCATGGGCCAAGCCAAAATCAATCTAAAACCAGTCATTTCTTACTGGTTTTTCGACGTGATTTCAATGGACGGCATGAATTTTTCAAGAAATGTCGTCCTGGGGCCCACCGACCATCACAGCGAGCGTAAGTGAGAGCTCTGTTTCGTAACAGAGGACGCTGATTTATGTTGTGGGCCCCATACATTGTACATATGGACAATCCGGACCGTCCATTAGACCAAAATGGTCCATGTTACCACTACCTAAGTGGCATTATTTCAGAATATCGCGAGGATCTAAATCCAATCCGTCAAATGCAGGATTGACGGCAGAATGAAAGATTAAGTGGGCCGCGTCAAAAGACGTCCAAAACTATCCATATCCGGCTAAAATTTCAAGCTGAACAAGATGAATGGAATGGATTTCCTGCCTGACCTCAATCAAGGGCCCACCAACAAGGACAGATGCGTAAGATGTGTTCTTAGCTGCGTAAGTGGGAGTTGCGAAACTCCACCGACAATCTGCGTGACCCTTCTGCCGACTCCAGCACCGGTTTCCTTGCTGGCTATAAAAGGAGAGGGAAGGGAGAGAGAGAGAGGGAGACACACCTGAAGGCCAGGGAGGTGAAGAGCTTGGGGCTTGGAGAGCTTGGCAAGAATGTGAGAAGAAAGAGAGAGAGAGAGAGAGAGAGAGTTGAGTTTGTTTCTTTTATTTTATTTTATTTTTAGAGATCTAGCCCACTCATGTGCGGCTAATCCTCTTAGCTAGGGCTAAGAGGTGAAGCTTGTAGTGTGATGGGAGAGCTCCATGCTTGTGCCTTTTGCCTAGATTAACTGATGATTGATTATAATTTAATTAAGAGAATATTTCTAGTCTTTAATGGTCTGTTGTGACTGAAATTACAATGGGTCTGAGATGGCTTTGAATATTTCTTTTTCCTTTTAATGTTTATGACGTCAGGAAGCTCTATTGTTCACCATCGTCTCCTGGGCATGGTCGGATGTCGGTACCCTTCCTAACCTTCATACATGTGATTGGTTGGTAATTAGTTTAATTCTATTGTTTGCCATAGTCTCTTGGGCATGGTTTGGTGATGGAATCCATTCTAATTCATATACCTTTCATCTCTTTGAAAACTAGATCAACGACAGTTCAGTAAATTCCATGATTCTTGAAGCAGGCATAAGATCTCTCTGATCTCTACAAGTGGATCCTCTGAATCCCTAGTTTCTCACCTCTGATTTCTCCTAAGTTTTAGATTAATATTTTATAATCATTCTTCAAATTACAACTCAATTTAGATTTCATCTCATTCTAGTTATAGTTCTGGTTAGTTTTAGATTACGTACAGTTTCAGTCCTTTAGGATTCGACCTTGGTCTAACCGAGTTATTACTACATCACAACCCTGCACTTGGGGAGTGAACACATTGGTTAGGGTAAATTTATAGTAAAAATGTAGCTCCTTAAAGTAATGAGTGGTTGACATTTTACCAAACACGTAATGATATATATTACCTAGGATGACATAGATTGCACCGAAATCTTTACACTTCTTTTTTGCTAAAAATTATTCTGTATGTGTTCACATGAAGCATTTAATTAAAAAGACTACAAGCCAAAAGGTCTATATGTTAAAAGTTCGAATAAGAAGAGAAAAGAGAGAGGTGCCTAATGTACTCTCTCTCTATATCATTTATATTAAAATTACTCTAATAAAGGAAAGATAAGGATGGGGTATGTCCTCGACGAATAATGTATTTGTTGTGATCCTTTGACCGCTTCTTCTCCAACACTATAAGCCATTTCTAAAGATTGTGCGACATCCACTCCATATGTAGTTATGGTGGCTTATATTAAGACATCCGTGCAAAATTATGCAGATCAAAGGCTTGAATGAGCCACACCAAGATATATAATTAGATATTCACAATTCTGCATGTAGGCCTCATATCTCTCTCTCTCTCTCTCTCTACACACACCTGATGTCATCCCTAGTATTTTTAACATATGATATGTTCTATATTTTGCCCAATAAAGCTTATTCTTCATACTAAAATTTCTTGAGAATTCTTATTTTACCAAACAATGCTGAAACTCTTGCAAACAACCAAAATGTGGCATTTTGGCGATGAAGTTACTAAAATATCATTATTTATATTTTCAAAAAAGAAAAATGGTAAAGTCAAGAACTATGAGGTTCACATGGTCTGACTTTAACGAAGGTTTGGTACCATGGATTCAGTGGTAATTGATGATAATAAAAAAAAAGCATGTGTTTGGAATAATATATGGTAGAGATAATGGGAATTCATATACCACCGATTCACACATTTTGAAATTCCTGAGATGAGATGAAATGTAATTTCAAACCCAATTACCACTAATTACATCAGCATGAAATTCAACTTGAATTTGACTTCAAGGATTAATGGGCTCCATCACGATGTTTAAGTGAAATCCAATATGATCACCAAATAAGTCACAACATTTTAGCCATATGGCAAAAAAATCAGTCCAGTCTATGATTCCCATGGACTTTATGAAGGGAAACAAGTTGGAAAAGGTACACCTACCCTTGATTTTTCAAGGGCCCACTGCTATGATTATGTGAAATCTATTAGCAGTCATCGGGTTGTAACAGAATATAATAGCTCTTTACTTTCTTTTGGATTCAGTCAAACTAGTTGTTAGGAAACAGTTTCAACCACTTTATATTTTAGGATTTCAAATATTTGTTTGTTATCTCATATGTGTATTTAATGGCTGTAAATGTATATGAAAAAATATCGAATTTTCTCAATCTGAAAAAATCCATGCTAACCGTTGGATGCCAAACTAAAGCTTAGGCCTTGGAAAAAAAAAAAACAATTTATCATTCAAGTGACCCACAAGAAGGGAAACAATTCGGAGGCTGAGCATTATTGTTTTCCATCACATGGCCCATCGATTCACGGACTAATATGATTTTTGGGCCTTATGGCTAAAATGGGGCAATGCATCTGGTGATGGTCATGTATAAGAATTTTTTAAACATGCGTGTAGTTCTGTCAGTGACTTTTGCATGAAAATGGCCTGAGTTTGACTTCAACAATTAGTGGATTCTATTAAAATAGAGTGACAAACTTGTGATCAAAGTAGATTTCACATAAGCATTATGGTGGGTCAAAATTGGCCCCATACATAAACAACAAATATTTTTATTTACGTGGATTTCATTTAGACAATGTTAAATGCAATTGAGGATTCTAATTCAAAGGATTCCATGGTAAATGGGATTTGGATTCCAATTCTTACAAAAACCTATGCTGCCAAAGCCCTTTATGGTAATCGAACCATCCAAATGGTGCATGAAAATGATCATACGAACCCACGTAAGGCTGCTCCAATAATCAATTTGCCTCATTTGTTCATATGATGATCATGTTGAGGGATACCTCTTGGACATTATACAGACACCATGTGTTAACCGCAATAGTCTACTCTATCACTTCCTTAACAAAAAATGCATTTTGTTTATTTCTGATGTAGAGCGGGTTGCGGACACTTTCATGTCCAAGATGGAATAGAGAAGGCATGAAGGCATGATTGGAGGCAGAAGTGATTAGGATTGTCAGAACCCTAAAGTAGACATATCTCGCAAATCGGAATGAGCAATTCGATGTACCATATATGATTTTCAGGTAGAAGAATCTACCTTAGCCACCTAACCTGCTATGCCGGGTTGCCCGTGCCTAATTTGTAAAATTCCATCAAATTGACAGTCAAAAGTCCTTTTTAATTTCATTTTTACCGTTTATAATAAGTTTTAGTTCAATCAAGGTGGTAGACTCTTAAGAGTTTCAACACTTAGTCAAGGGTTCAAGTATCCATAGGTGGTGAAATCCCACTACAGCGTGAGTGTGTGGGGGTTAGTTCAATCATAACTCTTGATCCCTTGAGCTTTAGGAGTAGTGCCTAATATGAAAATGGCTTAGAAAAGTTAGGAGAATAATGTGGTTAGGCCAAATCGGGTACTATTTTTAGCCAAAAACCATAAAGTCTTGTAGAATTCTTGACCGTCTATTTATAGCAAGTCACGTTTTTTTAGAGAGTTTGATTTGGAGTTTGATTCTAAAACGTCTTTCTAAGTTTGGTATCACTATTTAAAGCTATTTAAAGGGTTGTAAATTCATTTTTACCATTAATCAAGTTATTTTCGAATTTAATAGAATTTATTTCTAGTGTTTCTATTTTTCATCATTTGTGAGGAGTCTAGAAAAGCTACATGGATTTGGAGTAATTAGCCCCTTGAGGAAGACGGCGATCAACCTCATCACCTCCACCCGTGTCAATTTCACTCACCAAAGCTTAGGTTTTGGTACTTCAACCTAAGCGACGTATTATTCGATAAAATCATATTCTAAAAGAATATTTTTTAAAAATAGCAAAAATAAATAAATTTAATTTTAACAAAATAATAATAATAATAATAATGACTTAAGAATTCTCTCAAAGAAGGCAAGAATCATGTAGTCAACTGAAGGAATCGAGAATAGAATCTAAGCAAACAACAAGAATCAGGACTCAACGAGAAAAAGACACGTAAAATAGAATAATCAGGACTATGCGAGAAAAAGACAGGTCAGGCAAAAATGTGATAATTAGAATTTTAAAAAAGCATCAGAAAAACAAAAGTTTCTGGGTCTATGTGCTTGTGCCAGCAGTGAAGTGGAGCTAGGTGCATGCGGCTCAGGCTCACCCAACACAGCATGGCCCTGACCACTTTGATACATGGATTGTATAACCACAGCGTCCATCCATTTTGTCCGCTTATTTTGCGGCATGAGCCAAAAAAAATGAAGCAGATCCAAATCTCAGGTGGACCACAGTCCATGAAACAGTAGTGGTTGGCCATTAAAAACTTCTTATGAGCCGCAAAAGTGTAGGATCAAGCTGATATTTATTTTTTCCCTTCATCCATGTTTGTGTGACCTTAGCAATAGGTTTGATGGAAAATAAATATTACAATGGGCATTAATGTGGACCCTTTGAAGTTTTCAACAGTTGAGATTCAATCACCACTGTTTCTGACGGTGTGGTCTACTTGAGAATATGATCTGCTTCATTTTTTGGATTATACCTTAAAATAAGTTAGTAAAATGGATGGACAGAGAGGACATACAATACATACATCAAGATGGGCCCCACATTCAAGGCACACGATGGGAGCGCAACTAATCCAATTCCTGCTAGATGTTTATTAAATAATGAATAAATCAATGGAATTTGCTTACAATTCATATTAAATGTGCATGTCTGGCCCGCCTGATGAGTGCTAAGGCATGCTTTTCGTGCATGATATCTTGATGGATGAAGACACCTTATGCTTAACATTAATATCAATCCTCCCATGCTTCCATTTGGTTTTTTGAATGACATATCCAAACCATCCAAAAGGTGCCCCACCATGCTATCCAGTTGGTGTAAATCAGGCAATTAATCCAGTCATCAGATGAGCCACAAAATAGAAACAACCCATTGAAGCCCCGAAAAATCACAAATTTGGATAGTGAGGCCCAAGTGGTATGTGCATTGCATCTAATCCATTCAAAAGCTGCGCCCACCATACGTTGTTGAGTTACCATTAACATAAGGCTAATCAATCATCAGGTGGACCCACTATTTGAATTTGGAAGTTTTTGGCATTTTCTTTGTTTTCTATTTTGTGGACAACCTGGTGGTTGCATTCCCTAACTATCCTGGTCGACTCAGCTCTAAGACGTTGATTATTGTTCATATCACTCAGATGCAATATTTAATAATTAAGTTAATAATATTTTGAAATAGTAATTAATTTTTACAGTGTAAAATTAAAATAATGATGCCAATACACCAATGACGTTGCAGGTTCACCAAGATTTCTCCCCTCTTATGTAGGCGAAAAACATGAAAAAGAACTGTTTCAAGTGAGTGGATCCCTTTTACGAAAGGATCCACCAAGATCGTTGGAGCCCACCTTGATGTATGTGCCTTATACTCCTTTCTTCTGTCTGTTTTAAATGCTAATTTTAATGCACAATACTAAAAATGAGGCAGATCCAAATCTTAAGTGAACCACATCATGGACAAGTGGGTAGTTGAATACTCAAAATTTAAAAAAATTATCTTAGGCTACCAAAATATTTATTTGTCATCCAACCTATGGATACGGTCACGAAGAACCTGGATGAAGGGATCACACAAATATCAACTTGATCAAAAGCTCTTGTGGGCTATAATAAGTTATTAATAGTCAATCACTACTGTTTCCTATCATGGGCCCACCTGAGATTTGGATCTACTTCATTTTTGAAAAGATGCCCTAAAATGAGCCATCAAAAGACACATTAAGTCCTGCATCCGGGGTTCGCAACCCACTTCAGTCTATCCAGTAATCCACTGAAGGTGCCACGCCCCAAATCTTGAGAGTGATGAGAGGTGGAGGTTCAGTCTCGCAACCTTGCGGATTTTTCCAGAGTCATCAAGTTCTAAAACCATACTTGAGAATGGTAAGGAAGCTGGTGGATGGATGGAATAACAATACGATATAAGATCTTCAAAAGAAGCATAATAGATAGATTGTTTGAATGTGAGGAATCCATTGTGTGGACATGAATAACTGTAAATATAATGTTTTTTAATATTGGTTGTGGGTAAATTTTTAATTTTTTATTAGACAATAGTCATCTTATATTTAAAGCTAATTATAATTAACGTTAATGATTATTGTCTAGAATCTATAATTTTATTTACAAATCAAATAATCATGCCCATCTAATTGAGGAAAAACCGGTTGTTTTTTTTTTTTTTCATGAATTCCTGATCTGCAAAGAGGTTAGTTTCCATGTATAAGGATAATCCCATCCAAACGAGTTCACCGAACTCATGATGCATGGAAATAGGGAATGTTGGAAATGGATTGTCTACTACCCCTGCCACCAGCCCCGTGGCTGATAGTCGGTGCTCTGTGGGCCCCATCATGATGTATGTGTTTCATCCATTCTGTTCATCCATTTTTACATATCATTTTAGGTTGTATCCTAAAATGAGAGGGATATAAATCTCAGGTGGACCACACCACATGAAAACAATAGAAATTGGATATCCACCGTTAAAATCCTCCTAAGGCCCAATGTACTGCTTATTTGACATCCAATCTGTTGATCAGGTCATACAGGCCCAGATGAAGGGAAAACAAAAATCATCTTGATCCAAAACTTCTATGGCCCCCAAAATGTTTTTAATGGTCGAAACTCATTCAACACTGTTTCCTGGAATGTGGTCCACTTGAGAGTGGGATGTAACTAATTTTTTGTCTCATACTTTAAAATGATCTATAAAAATAGATGGACCGCATGGATATAACACATACATCATGGCGAGGCCCACGTAGCACCAACCACCAGCCATTGGCCGGTGTCAGGGGGAGTCGCCAATCCGTTTGCGGGAATGTCCATGCATCAAAGGTAGAGACAAAAAACCATGACGAGACAATAGAAGCGTGCTCTCATGCCTCCTGAGTCACGCACTCTTTCCAGCGACAATGACATGACGCATGCTCTCTCTCTCTCTCTCTCTCTCTCTCTCTCTCTTATGAAAATGAGACCGGATCTAGGGCTTACCATGGACTAGATTGAGATCATTCATTTGATTGGGTCCACTAGTCAATGGACCATATGGTACAAAAATTACACTCTTTGAACGACATTAACCCTCCAATTAACATAATAAAAGTGGACGGTAAAACGAACAAGGACAAAAAAAAAAAAAAAAAAAAAAAAACAGCAACTTGTCACAGTCAGCGGGGAAAGATGTTCATTTATTATATGGTTAATTTGGTTAGTCCTATCAATCCAGCTTTCGATTAAATCACAATCACACGTAGAGCCCACATGATAGCACGGTTCTAACTATCATACACGGGCGCTTCTCTACGCACTGGATTGAGTTCTTATAAGAAAATGGGCCCAATCACTCTGATTGGTTCGTTTAGCTGGTGCACCTATCCACCATCCATTTCTTCATAGGTGGGCAGCTGCGGCCCACCTGTTAGATGATGTCGCAATATTTTGGGTGAAGAGAATTTTGTTGAAGGAGATGACCGTGTAAACGTCTCGGATCCCCACACACGTGTGCCGGGTGTCATGTGCGGTGCGTTTATGTTTGGAGCTTGGAGATAGGGAACGGCTCTAAATACTCTTGATGTGTATTTGTATGGCCCACGGACAAGTGTTTGATATGTTTAATACTTTCGTGTGCAAGGCACGAGCATTAGATATCTCTATCATTCAAGCGTATTGATTTGATGAAAACAAGATCATTTGGCCACTTGCATTGATTTTTGGAATTGAAAGCACTTGCTTTACTACTGTCCGTACTCGTAGTGCTCTTATAGGAGGACAGCTGAGCAATATTTTGGAAAATTATCAAAAAACCGCAGCTAAAAAGAATTAGCACAGAAATCTACTTTGAGATATTTCTCATGGACGCGGATTGGGTGCTACCCCCACTTTTCCATGGCTAGGAACCGACAGGGGCTCTGAGGGGTAACAGTGATGTATGGGCTTTATCCACACCGTCCATCCATTTTACAATATTATTTTAAGTTACAATCCAAAAAATGAAGTAGTTACCAGGGTCGAGTGGACTACACAGTTGGGGATTAAACGTTTCCGTTGAAAACTTTTCAGGGGCCACATAAGCTTTGGATGAAGCTGATATTTGATTTTTCCCTTCATCCATGTCTATGTGGGCTTACGAACAGGTTGGATAGAAAATAGCCATCACAGTGGACCCTAGGAATGTTTCAATGGTGTGTCATTATCACTACTGCTTCCTGTGGTGTGGTCCACTTGATCCTTGGATATGCCCCATTTTTAGATCTATATCCTTAGATGATAAGAAAAATAGTTAGACTATGTAGACAAAACACATACATCACAGTGACCCGTCAGAGCCCCTGTTTTTCCTGGCTTAGGAATGGAAGGCTAGTATCCAATCCGTGTACACTTCCCATTGCTTACTAAAATCTTTATGCGAGGTCACACTTCCACGTTAAGCTCTATATCCAGGGAAAAGGTACTATGCGCTCGACCTCACGGGTCCATCCCATGCGGTCGAGCTGTGTGGGCCCCACCGTGATGTGTTTCTAACATCTACCCCATCAGTCAGATGCAACATTCCATAGTGGGCTTAGGTCTCAAAAATAAAGTAATCCGTGACTTATGTGGGCCACACCACATACAGAAGTGGAGAGGGACCGTGCACCATTAAAATATTCATAATCATTTGTGGGGCCCACAAAAGATGTGTTTTGAAAATCCAACCCATCCATTATGTGTGTCCCACTTTTATGATGGTTAAGACCAAGTTTCAGCAGTATTCAAAACTCAGGTGGGGCCCACAAAGTGCTTTTATATGTTTTAACGGTGTTTCACATGATTTTAGATGATATGGCCTACCTGAGCTCCATATACGGACAATTTTTGGAATATCCCATAATTTAAAGGGGAACCATCAAATGCACGGTGTTGATGGTCGACACACATCACGGTGGCCCCACACAGCTCGACCTCACGTTTGCTTATCGTGAGGTCGAGCGCATAGTACGTTTTCCCCTATATCTATATTCCCGTTTTGCTCTTCCTTTTGTTTCTCTATTTTTCTCTTTAATTTTTTTATTTCTTCTTTTACTTTTCTGTTATGGTTTTTTTTTTAAAAAAAAAATTTTAAAAGATAGGCAAAGTTTATAAGGAAAACGAGAAATCACAGTCTAAATTGTGTGTGTGTGTGTGTGTTTAAAGAACAAGGGACTATGTACCAGACATTCTGGTGGAGAGTGATCTCGGTTCCTGTACAATGCAAAAGACTAATAGGTCTGCGCATACCTAAGGCCATATCTCAAAAATTGCTAGTAATTGGGTAGATCCATCTAATCTGTGGCTATCAAAGTGATGGTGGAAAATAAGACAACTAATGGAAAATATACAGTCAGATAAACAGTACAAAAGTAATGGATAGGGCCATCTCATGGGTTTTATTTTCAAAACCTAAGCCAACCATCCTAGCAATCTTAAAGCCATTTTATGGGTGGACTTAATACTCAATGAAAAAAGAGAAATAAAAAGAAAAAAGAAAAAAAGTGGATCTTGAGATCAATCCTTGTAAAAAAATACTTTAATTGGATGATCTTACGATCTATTTGTTTAACAACAACAATAATAAAGGAAAGAGATGATGATTATAAATTCCTTTACCTTTCCAACGGCTTCAACTGCATCTGATCATAATAATGTCGCTAGGTACTTATTTGATTCATCATAATAAAAATATAATAATAACATATTTACATTATCCCTGCAACATCAAAATAAATTGATGTTAGTGTTTGGATTGAATTTTCAAATGCAATACAATGTGTAAATTTATAGTGTTTGAAAATACGTATACTAATATCTGTTTACAGTACAAAAGTTATAAAATTATAATGATGTCCCATTTGCATTATCTTACCACAAAAGTTTGTTAAGTTAACAGGTCGTTAATTATTTGAAATGGTATAGCAGTTGTTGGGGGAAAAAAATGAGAAGTTCAGGGACTCGGTCATAGAATAGAACAACCCCGCTAAACTCACCTAAGGCAAGAGGCAAGACCGAGGTAATAGGCAAGACTGAGGCAAGAGGCAAGACTGAGGCAATAGGCAAGACCGACCGAGTCAAGAGGCAAGACCGAGGTAAGAGGCAAGACCGAGGCAAAAGGCAAGACCGAGGTAAGAGGCAAGACCGAGGCAATAGATAAGTCCGGGGTAATAGACAAGTCCGAGGCAATAGACAAGACCGAGGCAACAGGCAAGTTCAAGTCAACAGGTAAAACCGAGCCAAGCAAAGGAAAGACGGTGTAATCTTAAACACCGTTCCAAAAATCTTGTAAGAGGACTCCCGACCCCGAAAATCTTAGGATCGGGAAGTATCCATAAACAATTAGCAACTAAATCAAATCCTCCAAAAATCGAGGAGAGAATCCCCTTACACCGGGGCCCTTCAAGCCTATAAAAAGAGGGCTCTCCAGGGAACAAAGGTATGCAAAAACTCTCTTCAAGAACCCCTCAATACTATAAGACCCAGATTCCTAGCCTGACTTTGGCATCGGAGGGTCCCCTGCTCTAGTCAGGGTCTCATTTGTCTTCTTCCTGTGCAGGTACTCAAAGGTCTAAAGAGGATGGACCAGATTTTTGCATCAACAGTTTGGCGCCGTCTGTGGGAACGACATCTTAAGTCGTTCCTGCTCTATAATAAATACTCCAAACAATCTACTATAGCGAAATGAAAGAAGAAGGCTCTTCATGAATCATTGCTGCAGCCAAGTCGAAGCTCTTCCTGAATAACCCTGAGCCCGTTGGGTGGCATAACTGCCAAAACAAGCTCAGCCTCCATAGGTCAATCGGCCTCAACAGGCTCAGCTCGGCCTCGGCAGCTTAGCTCGGCCTCAATAGCTTAGCTCAGCCTCGACAAGTTAGCTCAGCCTTCACAGGTCAATCGGCCTCAACAGGCTCAGCTCGGCCTCTACACCTTAGCTCGGCCTCTAGAGCTTAACTCGGCCTCGACAGCTTAACTCGGCCTCGACAGATTAGCTCGGCCTCGGCAGATTAGCTCGGCTTCGGCAGCTTAGCTCGGCCTCAACAGCTTAGCTTGGCCTTAACAAGCTCAACTCGGCCTCGACAGCTTAGCTCGGTCTCGACAGCTTAGCTCGGCCTCGGTAGCTTAGCTCGGCTTCGGTAGGTTAGCTCGGCCTCCACAGGTCAATCGGCCTCAACAGGCTCAGCTCGGCCTTAACAAGCTCAACTTGGCTTCGACAGCTTAGCTCGGCCTCGACACCTTAACTCGGCTTCGACAGCTTAGCTCGGCCTCGGCAGTTTAGCTCGGCCTTAACAAGCTCAACTCGGCCTCGACAGCTTAGCTCGGCGTCGACACCTTAACTCGGCTTCGACAGCTTAGCTCGACCTCGACACCTTAACTCGGCCTTAACAAGCTTAACTCGGCCTTAACAAGCTCGACTCGGCCTCGACAACTTAGCTCGGTCTCGACACCTTAACTCAGCCTTAACAAGCTTAACTCGGCCTTAACAAGCTCAACTCGGTCTCAACAGCTTAGCTCGGCCTCGACAGCTTAGTTCGGCCTCCACAGGTCAATCGGCCTCAACAGGCTCAGCTCGGCCTCGGCAGCTTAACTCGGTCGTAACAAGCTCAACTCGGCCTCGACAGCTTAGCTTGGCCTCGACACCTTAACTCGGCTTCGACAGCTTAGCTCGGCCTCAGCAGCTTAGCTCGGCCTCCACAGGTCAATCGGCCTCAACAGGCTCAGCTCGGCCTCGGCAGCTTAGCTCGGCCTTAACAAGCTCAACTCGGCCTCGACAGCTTAGCTCGGCCTCGACACCTTAACTCGGCCTTAACAAGCTTAACTCGGCCTTAACAAGCTCAACTCGGTCTCGACAGCTTAGCTCGGCCTCGACACCTTAACTCGGCTTCGACAGCTTAGCTCGGCCTCGGCAGGTTAGCTCGGCCTCCACAGGTCAATCCGCCTCAACAGGCTCAGCTCGCCCTCAGCAGCTTAGCTCAGCCTTAACAAGCTCAACTCGGCCTCGACAGCTTAGCTCGGCCTCGACACCTTAATTCGGCCTTAACAAGCTTAACTCGGCCTTAACAAGCTCAACTCGGCCTCGATAGCTTAGCTCGGCCTCGACAGCTTAGCTCGGTCTCAACAGCTTAACTCGGCCTTAATAAGCTTAACTCGGCCTTAACAAGCTCAACTCGGTCTTAATAGCTTAACTCGGCCTCAACAGCTTAGCTCGGCCTCGACAGCTTAGCTCAGCCTCGACAGCTTAGCTCGGCCTTGACAAGCTCAGCTCAGCCTCGACAGCTTAGCTCGGCCTCAACAGGTCACTCGACCTCAATAGGTCAGATCGGCCTCAACAGCTTAGCTCGGCCTTAACAGCTAAGCTCGGCCTTGACAGGTTAGCTCGGCTTAAGCAACTTATGTCAGCCTCGAAAGGTCAGCCCGACCTCGACAAGTCAGATCGGTGCTCGATCTCGCACCTGGAAGTACTATTCGAAAAGGAAACAACTCGGTTAAGGATATGGAGCAAAATGAAGAAGGAGAGAATTCTTCCGTTAACGACCAGAGGATTTCTAGGGATCCATCCATGCCGACCTATTTCATGAGTCAACCATTATTCAGGCATAAGCCAACTGAGCATAAGCTGACCAAGCATAAGCCAACTGAGCGTAAGCTGACTAGGCATAAGCCAACGATGTATAATCCGACCAACTTACTTCTCGAACCTCTACAGGTCAGCCCGATAAGTAAGGGGGGCTTACTGTTGGGGGAAAAAAATGAGAAGTTCAGGGACTCGGTCATAGAATAGAACAACCCCGCTAAACTCACCTGAGGCAAGAGGCAAGACCGAGGTAATAGGCAAGACTGAGGCAAGAGGCAAGACCGAGTCAAGAGGCAAGACCGAGGTAAGAGGCAAGACCGAGGCAAGAGGCAAGACCGAGGCAATAGACAAGTCCGAGGCAATAGACAAGACCGAGGCAACAGGCAAGTTCGAGTCAACAGGCAAAACCGAGCCAAGCAAAGGAAAGACGGTGTAATCTTAAACACCGTTCCAAAAATCTTGTAAGAGGACTCCCGACCCCGAAAATCTCGGGATCGGGAAGTATCCATAAACAATTAGCAACTAAATCAAATCCTCCAAAAATCAGGGAGAGAATCCCCTTACACCGGGGCCCTTCAAGCATATAAAAAGAGGGCTCTCCAGGGAACAAAGGTATGCAAAAACTCTCTTCAAGAACCCCTCAATACTATAAGACCCAGATTCCTAGCCTGACTTTGGCATCGGAAGATTCCCTGCTCTAGCCAGGGTCTTCTTTGTCTTCTTTCTGTGCAGGTACTCAAAGGTCTAAAGAGGATGAACCAGATTTTTACATCAACAGCAGTATCAACTGCAAGTGATTTAAAGGCCATCTTTGATTGCTGGTACACTTAAAAATCACTATCATCCAATTGATGTTTAGGAAAACAGGTGATTCGTAATTATTATAATATAAAAGGTTCAATTAGTTATTCCAATAATTAACCAATTGGAGTTAGCTTTCATTGTTGATCCTTTTTAAATTTTACTTTAATTGGATAATCCTAACCACCCAATTGATGATCATTAAAATGAACAACCTATATTTATGATAATTAATAGAAAAGGTTATATCATTACTTGGCCGTATATACTAAACAAGGGCCACCTTTCACTGTAAATCTCGATGATCTTGACCATTGGATCAATGCTTGGGAAGATGGAATATTGGACATTTGTAATTACAGAGACGGTCCAATCAATGATATGGATCATCCATCATATGGGGTCCACTTTTCATGCATGTACCTCTCAAAGTTAACTTTGATAGTAGGATCCTAACCATCTAATCAATCAATAGGAATGCAAACAGCCTATACTAATTACAATACAATAGGTCTACTCATGATCTAGACCGTCTGCGACACATGCATGATAGGACGTTGGTCGCCACCTTTGAGATGAGAGAGAGAGGGCCACCGCATCGAGGTTTTCCTTGAAACCAGTCTTTCACCCTATCTAAAAATGAATATTTATAGGCTAACAGATTGAAATACATATGGCTTTTTTTTTTTTTTTTCATAAAATTATTGTCCTACTTCATTTTAGGTGGGGCTTTGGTGAGTTTTTTCACCCTTTTTTTTTTTCTCGTAAGTGGGTGTGGGCCCCACCCACTTTACTACGGAAAAACATGAGGTCCAAACTAAGTGGTGTTGCAAATACCATCTGTTCCAATAGCCGTAGTGATTTTAAATGTGAAACTATCCACTAATGTCGACACTCCCACAGCCCACAGGCTAGCTAACGTACGTGGATGTATTATTTTATACCTTGCTCGACTATGATAATTCACGTGGATTCAAACATTCGCTATACATTTGTTGTACGTATCTGTAATCCAAACCGACTGATTCGATGGATCCACTGCAAATGAGGTGAAGTCCAACATTTACTCGAAACTGATGATGCCAACTGGCTGATTGATGGCCATTGAACATGCGTTTAAAACCGATGAAAGTAAAAAGGACCAAATTCACCGGATAAGGGTAATGTGATCAACATGGTTTGAGTGCTTTGCACCATCGTCTAGCGGATTCACCATTTTGACAGTTTGGATTGATGTATACATAAGCCAGATGTGCAGGGTAGTGTGCATGCGCACGGATGGTAGTGGTCCGCCGGGGTACCGATGTTATCATGGAAGTAGGTGGCTGGCATTTGGATTTTGCACACGAAGAGAATTATTTAAGGGGGAGAGAGTGGGAAGGTGAGTTGGGTCACTTGCAAGTATCCACGTTAAAAAGGAGAATCCTTTGAAGTGAAGTTGAGCCAAGGTCAAGTATCCCCAGCACACATTCCATCAGGAAAGGAAAGGGAGAGCATTGCGGGAAAAACAAAGGTATGCCATTTCATACAGCTAGCTACTATCCTCCCTTCTCTTTCCGTTTCTACATTTGTCACCGTTGATTTGATTGCACTTTCATTAGCATCCTGTTCTTTCTTTATCTTAGCCGTACATTGATTGAGACCATTCACCAATTGCGTGTCAGACAGAAATACCACCATGCACCATTTGAATGGGAGAGAGAGAGAGAGAGCATGCCAGTGTACTGGGTGCATGTATTCAATACAGCCACGGAAAGACATTGTGGAATCATTAGAAAACCATGGATCTTTGGTACTACCTTACTCGCTCTTCTCATGCATAGCAAATATGCGGGAGAAACCGTTCATCAGGCGGTCCTTGCATTAGACGGACCCGCATTCCAAAGTTCTTTCTAACTCTACAAGCGTCACCTTCGGATGGCTTATTTTTTATAGCATACACGTGCGAAGAGATTTTGAAGCGGTGGCTTGCAAGAACTTGGTGACGTAAAAAAATAATAATAATAATCCTGCGAAAGATCTTTGCCGCTCGTTGCGTGGGGCAACTATCAAAATGTACTGGCACACAAAAGAGGCCGATCCATTCATCATATGGGAAGCACTCGTGTGTTTGGAAGATAATCACTAATCCGAGATCTGCCATTGTAACTCGCCCTTGTATATAAGAACGGTGAGGATCCCTGATCAGTGATTTTCTTTTCCACGTGGCCTACTTATTGTGGGACCTTCCACATGAACGGTCTGGACCATTGCATTGTGGGCAGAGTGGGTAACTTTTGTAGGCGAGAGCCCGTACGAGGCCAGCCTCTTAATCACTTTTTCAGTTTCGTTCAAAGTTGACACGTCAGATAGTGGGGCCATCATTTTCATGTGAAATCGTCTTTCCGTACGCAATCATTTCCCCGTAAAGGGTGAAGTGTGCGGGCGCGGATTGGATACTGACAAGGTCAGTAACCAAGATGCTATTTATGTGACGTCCCCAGCTTCTATGCACCCCACCATGATATATATATTGTATACATACCGTCCAACCATTTAACCATTTAGAAAGATACTTTTATAGCATTATAAAAAAAACAGAAGATAAGTCTAAAGCTCAATTATACCCTATCATAAAAAACAGTAAGAATAATGACATCTATCATTCAAAACTTCTCACGGTCTATAGTAATTTTCAATCAAGCTGGTATTTTTTTTTCACTTCATCTACCTTTTCTTATGAGTAGCTTGGATCTCAAAAATAAATCACACTTGTTCCTATAAATGTTTTAACAGTGGGTGTGACTGCTCGCACGGTTCTCTGTAATGAGTTCACTTGAACTTTAGATCTACCTCAATCCTTTTGTAATGCCCTAAAAAGATCTCTGAAAATGGTTGAACCGTATGGATACAAGACATGCATCATGGTGAAGTATGGTGACGTCACTTCAGTAGCCATCGTCAGTATCTAATCCGCTTCCAAAGCGTGTGCCCTGTTACGTCGAGGGCTTGTATATGTATGCACGCAAAGTCATGTACACGTACCATACAGCATGCAGGACTACTTGTGATGTACTCTTTTTATTTTTTTTCAAGAATTAAAGATACATGATGTGAGTGCCGAGTGACACGTGTTGCACGTGTGAGGACTTGGACAGTCGATTGTGGTACATGTGATACATCCGAGTAGTTAAATATGGATGCTCACAAAAATAGAGCATCTGACACGTGTGAGAGATGCACGTATAATATTATGTTTTTGCCTGGACCGTATAAAGCTTTTTATAGCAATGATTTATCTAACCCTTTCAAGTAGCTAGCTAGCTAGCCTAACAAGCACCTGTGCAACCCTGCGCTTCCACAATCAAGCATAGATGACACACGTGCAAAATCTAAGTATTTCCACTTGGTGGGAGACGTTGATTAGTTCCTACCTAAATAAAGCGAGCATTTTCACTTGGCGTGTTGTCCACAATATATAAAACAAATCGGTAGTTGAAATAGATATTCAGCCACAACATTTTCTTTTGAATCATGCTTCACCTAATTAGTGAAATTGTCTGACTGGTACGCAAAAGATACAACCCTGTGGCCCACCTAATGAAAAGCTCAAACTATATATATATATATATATATATATATATATATATATATATATATATGGGGGCACCTCTTGGGAACTTCCCATTAGGTCGAGCTATATGTGCCCCACCGTGATGTGTGTTGAATATCTACCCCATCAGTCAGATGCAACATTTCATGTTGTGCCTCGGTTTTAAAAATCAAGTCAATCTATAACTTTTGTGGGCCACACTACATACAAAAGTTGAAAGGGGTTATCCTCCCATTAAAACATTCATAATAATTTTTTAGACCCATTGAGATGTGATTCACAAATCCAATCCATCCATGTGTGTCCCACTTGGATGAGGGATCAGACCAAGTTTTAGACTCATCCAAATTTTAAATGGGCCCCACCAAGTGCTTTTATATGTTTTATGCCTGTATTCACATGATTTTAGATGGTATGGTCCACCTGAGTTCCATATATGATTGATTTTTGGAATATCCCATAATTTAAAGGGGACCCATCCATCAAATACATGATGTTGATGTTCGATACACACCGCGATGAGCTCCACACAGCTCAACCTCATGGGAAGTTCCCATGAGGTTCACTGCATAGAACCATTTCCACACACACACACACACACACACACACATATATATGGAGAAGAGGTAGAGTTTAGCAAATTGCCTTGATTAAAATTGTGAATAACCATAATATCATCTAGCCAAATCTTACTCACCAGTGTCATTTTAGGGCTTGTTTGGCCAGGCAGATGCCACAGTATTAGGAGGGATGGGATCGACAATATCCTGGGATAGGCATGACGAGCCAAACAGATCCAGTGAACTTGTCTTGGGATATGAGCAATCCTATAGATCTTAAGACAATCCACTGACATCACCATCATTACCTTAAAATTGATCCTATCCGTTGGTTGGATGGATTGGAAGGTAAAATCCCTGGATATGCAGGGCGTGCCAAACAGACCCAGTGAACTTGTCCCAGGATATAAGCAATCCCATGGATCTTAAGACAATCCACTGACACCACCATCATTACCTTAAAATTGATCTCATCCCTCCTAATACCATGGGATCTGCCCGGCCAAATAGGCCCTTAGGTCTAGCTTCTTAGGTCCATACAGTTACGTTATGTTTGGAGTTTCAGGCTAAATGAGATCTCTAAGGGCCTGTTTGGCCAGGCAGATCCCATGGTATTGGAGGGAAGGGATTGGCAATATCCTTGGATAGGCATGACGAGCCAAACAAGTCCGGTGAACTTGTCCCGGGATATAAGCCATCCCATGGATCTTAAGACAATCCACTGACATCACCATCATTACCTTAAAATTGATCCTATCCCTTGGATATGGGGGGCATGCCAAACACACCCAGTGAACTTGTCCTGGGATATAAGCAATCCCATGGATCTTAAGACAATCCACTGACACCACCATCATTACCTTAAAATTGATCCCATCTCTCCTAATACCATGGGATCTGCCTGGCCAAACAGGCCCTAAAATATTTTTGAGCCATTGGTTAATAGTAAAATGTGAGTGCCATTAATTAGATGTCATATATGTAAAAGGTTGGAAATCATTTGGTAGTTTGACTCTGTGGACTCTCTCTCTCTCTCTCTCTCTCTCTCTCTCTCCATGTGTGCATAGAGAAAGTATGATGAATAAGATGGTAGGAACCAGTCATGTTGTCATTGACTGGGGTGAGCCCTAATGTTTATGTAAAATCCACTTCAACCATTATATGTGTCATCGCTATTTATGTACAAAGGGAAAAAAAGAAAGAAAAAAAAGAAGAGCCAAACTATTATCCAGTTGGACTAAACAAAAGGAAATAGGGGAGATAAATATGCCCTTGATTTTTTTTCAAGCCCGCCATAATGATTATATGAAATCCACTCCCATCATTAGATGGTGCACTAAAATTTAGGCATGGGGCTCAAAGTTCAGGCCCATCTATGATTAAGGTAGGCTACATGGAGAGAAATAGTTTGGTGAGTGAGTGTTGCCCAGTGCACTATTTCACTTGGTGTGGCCCACTTGAAACACAATATGGGCTAAGTTTTGGGATCTACACTAATATGGGGTGATGCATATAGTGGTCGGGGTGGATTTCACATAAACATTATGATAGGCCTCATAAAAAAATCAAAGATGGCTACCACCCAACTATTTCTCTGGTATGGCAACATGAATCACGTCTCTACCTAGTTTTTAAACCTTAGGTCTAAAATGCAGTCATACATCAAATGGTCAAAGCGTATTTTGAAAACACATCATGGTAGGGTGCACTATAGCAACCACCCTTTTGCTCATAAGTACATTTGCAGGAGAGGGCTGCGTATATGTACATGAGCAATTTCTCAAAGCCAGTTCTCATGAGAACCCTTCTAAAACTTATCTCAGATGATGTGGGCACAATCTTCAAACCATCTACTAAATAAGGCACCTCATGAAATCCCTAGAGCCCAAAAGTTAGCCTGATTCAAAATTCATGTGGGCCATTGCAAGGTGGGAGGGAATTCCCACCCTTGATTTTCACCATGGCCTGCCTAAGTTGCAAAAGAATATAATTTTTTGCCCAATCCTTTATCCAAGCCAGATGAAGAGCATATATATTCCCTAGATTACATATACAAATCACAGGAAATGAGCTCTCATAAGAACTAGCTCTTGGGAGAAATTTTCTCCATATATGTGTGTTGAGAGGGAGAGATCTCAAGTCCAATTGTTCAAACTATAAATTACAATCCACCTAGTGGATAACTATCAACCTTCCAAGTTTGTCCACATTCAACTCACCGAATTAGTTGGCCACACTGCAAAGATCACCATGTGCAAAATCAGGCATATACATTTGCTAGATGTTATTTTCTATGAAGTGGCTTAAGGTTGTTTTTCTAGTGGATGATCCTCATGGTGAGGCTATTGGAGTGGACTCTTGTCCTATAGGCAATTGAACTTGAAACCTTCGTATTCACGTGGGAAGCTTCCCATGAGGTCGAGTTGTGTGGGCCCCACTAAAATCTATTTCAGGCATCCACCCCATTAATCAGATGCACCCTAACATGGTAGGCCACATGCTTAAAAATCTGGCAAATCCATGACTTAGGTTGGCCTCAACATAGACAACAGATGAGAGTAGACATCCGCTCATCGAAAACTTCAGGATCATTTATAGGGCTAACTGAGATGTGGTTCAGACATCCAACCCATCCATTGTATGTGTCCCACTTGGATGATTGGTCACACCAAGTTTCAACCGTATACAAGACTCAAGTGGGCCCCAACAAGTACTTTTAGATATTTTAAACATGATTTCACAAAATTTTAGATGTTGTGGCCCACTTGAGTTTCGGATATGAATGATTTTTGTCATATCCCATAACCTAGAAGGGACCCACCAAATACATGGTGCAAATGTCCGAGGAAATTCCCATGAGGTTGACCTCATAGCCACACCATCAATAGGTTAGCCTTATCACAAGAATCACCATGTGCAAATCACCCATCCATTTGCTGGATGTTGTTTTCTATGGAGTAGCTCACCTACTGAGTAGGTAAGGTTGTTTTTCTATCGGATGATCCTTGTGGTGAGGCTATTGGAGTGGACTCTTAACATGTGATCTAAGCAATTGCACTTGAGACTTAAAAATTCATACACACACACATATGAGATAAATCTTATGGGCAGCTTC
Organism: Magnolia kwangsiensis; assembly: GCA_037074715.1. Taxonomy (NCBI): domain Eukaryota; kingdom Viridiplantae; phylum Streptophyta; class Magnoliopsida; order Magnoliales; family Magnoliaceae; genus Magnolia; species Magnolia kwangsiensis. Next base: position 2,038,941 of record CM073571.1, read on the forward strand.
CTCTGATGTCGAGTTGTGTGAGGCCTTATTGTGATCTATGCTAGACATCCATCCCATTAATCGGATGCAACCTTCTATGTGGGCCATGAGTCTAAAAATCGGACCAATTCATGGCGTAAAATCCAAACTATCTACTGGATGAGTCAACTCATGAAACCCTTAAGGCCTAATAGACAGCCTAATGTAAAAGTCAGATGAGCCATGGTAAAGTGGAGGAAATTTCCACACTTGATTTTCTTCCACGTCTACCTAAGTCGCAAAATAATATGATTTTTTGCCGGACTCTTCATCTAGGCTAGATGAAGGATTTGTATGGCCTTGATTGCATATACAAATAATGTTAAATGAATTCTAAAAGGATTCTCACTAGTTCTCATAAGAAGTGGTTCCTAAGAGAAAATCTTTCCTTATATATGTATATAATTAAATAATAAGTTATTATCATTTTTTATTTTCAAAAATTCTTAATTTTCAAGTAAGCCATATGCGAATAAACCCATCTCTGCTACATCTGTGAATTACTCTGATCTTTAATTTTCTTTTTGAAAAAAAGAAAGAAAAGAAAGCTTAGCAAAACAGAAGAATAAGAAAAAATAAAAGAAAAGAAAAACACATGTTTCATTCAGTTTGCATTTTCGTAGTTTATCGACTAAATCAGCGCAGATTCCCTCAGATATCAACTGCAAATCCTCCTCCTCCATCTGTACAAATCTCTGCCGTCTATTCTCGATCCAGCGACTGTGATTTCCCATTCCAGAAACTCTCCCTAGCTCTCCCGGTTTCGCTCCAAAAGAATCAAAGACCGGTCAGAACCTGGCAATTCCCGCCAGAACGGAGTACGATCCGTTGAAGATACTAGATCTATACCGTCGAATCCATCAAAACGTCCTCCGATTCCGTCCATTCCACTCGGTCTCCTCGAACCGGAGCCATTAACGGTTAAAAAACTAGTGGTAGTTTCAGATCTAAAATGTTGTAACGGAAGATCTTAATCCAAAAGACATGAATGCTTGTACGTCAGATTTCCGGTCTAATTCCGACGGATTGTGTCAGATATTGCTACAAACGGCCCTAAATGACGCGATTTTACTTTCTTCGAAATGAAAATTAGGACAAGAATCCGATGAAATTGCAGTGGAAGATGAAGATGGGGGAGGAAGTGAGCTCGATCCGTTAGAAATCTACTTCGTTTCGGATTTTCTTAGTGCATAAATCAATAGTTTTGAGAATTCCTTGCCCTAGAAACGAAAATTAGGGTAAGAATCGGAGAAATCAGAGCTCGATTCAACCAGCTCTGATGAGTTTCGGCTTCGAAAGGTATAGGCGTAGTGGTATTTTTAGGGTTTCTGTTCGAGCATCAGTCGCGTTCTTGTTTTCTATTCAATCTTGAGAATGGGACATGGCCGGAAAATCTCACCGTGGAGGCTCTCAACGGCTCGATTGGTGGCATCGGTTGCTGGAAAAGTAAATCGACGGAATCAACAGACAGATCTCGTATTGGGAGTTTGTCACCAGCAAGTGTCACCAATCTCACCCATATACCTTGAGCTATTCCGGATGGATCAAGTGGATGTGTAACGGGTCGCGGATGAATGTGGACGGACGGAAGAAATGCTCTTTGCAAATCGATGGTCAGGATTATCCCTTCAGCAGGATTACTGGACTGTGATCCAACCAAAATAGTGCCCAGAAGATAATGAGCGGTTCTGATCATCAAACAATCGGGAGCGGATTGCCGGTGATCCCAAGCACAGGGCTGGCTGTGTGGGGTCCACCGAGATGTATGTGACAAATCCACTCCGTTCATCCGTTTTGAATACTACATTGGTTTTAAAATAGGCAGATCCGAAACTCAGGTGGGCTACTCCAACAAAACTTGGGTCACTAGCCAAACCAGCTCGCTTACTTGAAGTGATGTCACCACGTATTTTTAGGCCCCACCATGATGTATGTGTTGTATCAACACAATCCATCCCTTTGGAGAGATATCTTCTAGGCATGAGCCAAAGAATGAGCCAGGTCCAAAGCCCAGTGGACCCACCATAGAAAATAGTGAGAATTAAACACATACCGTTAAAAACTTCTTTAGGTCACGGAAGTTTTAGATCAAGATAATATTTGTGTGTTCCTTTATTTCATGTCTGTGTTAACTTATAAACGAGATAGATATCAAATAAACATCATGGTGGGCCCAAAGACGGTTCCAACATTGGGCATTATTCTCACCATTATTTCCTATGATTAGCCAACTTTAGATCTACCTCATGCTTTAGCTCATGCCTTGAAATGATCTCTCCATGAGGGATGAATGGCATAGACATTTAACGTACATCATGATAGGGCCTAAAAAATGTAGTAGCGAGTCCAATGTGAGTCGCAGGCACACCTTGGTATATGAATTTATTTATTTTAAGTCGTGGTCTTAGTAATAGATTAGATAAAAAGTTAAAAGTGAAACACATCACATGAGACCATGACTTTTGGCTATTAAAACCTTCTGAGAGGTAAATAAATATTTTTTTTAATCAATCTCATATTTATTTATTTTCTTTCAACCAAGCCTTTGTTGACGCTTGAAAGTTTCAAATAGTGGGTGTTCAATGACCACAATTTCCTTTGGTATGGTCCACCTGAAATTTATATTTGCTTTATTTTTTAAATCATGATTTAAAATAAGTTGAAAAATATACAGACATTGTGAGAAATGAGAATATAATGCATACATGAAGGTGGGTCCTACAGTAGGGTCAGACCCAGGTAGCTGGTTTCGATTCCCAGCCAATTGGCAGGATCGGCTAAGGTGGATTCCCAATCCACCCGATTGGATGGATCCTTAATGTAGGCTCACCCTCATGTATTTTCCATCCTTTTACCGTCTATTTTAATGGCATGATCATAAAAATGAAGCAGATTTAGATCTCAATGGACCAGACCATAGGAAACAGCGATGATTGACCATAAAATTTTCACGGGGCCAGACCTCATCAATAGGTGGGGTGGCAAATAAATATTCCCGTGACTCTCCATAAGTTCTTAATAGTGAGTATTCAGTCACCACTGTTTTCTTTAGTGTGGTCCACCTGAGATTTGGATTTTCTTTCTTTTTTGTTTGATTCCCTAAAATAATCTGTCAAAATGGATGGACGGCGTGGATATAAGAAAAATATATCAAGGTAGGCCCCACAGTCAAGGGAGCACCCACTTACTGAATCCGGACGCGGATTGGGTACTTCCCCCCCTGGCAACGGTGATGAATGGTTTTATCCACCGTCCAACTTACTTTTCCGTACTATTTTTACAAGTCCAAAATTAAGGTAGATACAAGTCTCGAGTGGACCACTACACGTAGCAGTGTTGATAATGATGTCGCCGTTGAGACTTTATAGGCCCACCGTGATGATTATTTGACATCCAGTCCTTAAATTCAAGTAGACCCAGATGAAGGCAAAACAAAAATATCAGTTTGATCCAAAACTTACGCGGCTCCCGATAAATTTTAAATGTAAGCATTTTTAATCCCAACTGTGTGGTTCACTTGATGATTAGATATGACTCATTTTTTAGCATCTATTTTAAAATGATATGAAAAAATTGATAGATGGTGTGGATAAACTTATGCATCATGGTGGCCTCCTCAGAGCCACAGGCTGCTTGGAGCTAGGAGAATCGGGGTTGGTAACTGATCCACGTTCGCTGAATCCGGCATCCACCGAAGTCTCCCATATTCCATTTTTGCCACGTGTGAAGTAGTCGCGTTGTCCAAGGCGGACACCTGAGGAAGATTTTCAATATCCTCGTTCCCGTTTACTTCTCCCAGATATTCTGCAGAGTCTGTAATGAAGGTATAAACCATTAAAAAGATCCGCTGTTTTCCCCCTATCCTGGATTTTTTCAGCCCCTGGTTGTACGGTACTAACGGCAGTAGGACTGTAGGAGTAGGGACTAGAGTACCCTACACCACCAACCAAGCCTATGTGGGCCACCATGTTGTATATATAAAATCTACTCCGTTTATCAGGTTCTCCATTTTGTGTATTAGAAGAGAGAATAAGCTATATTTACAACTCATGTGGGCCATAACACACGGAACAATGGGGAAAGAATGCTGACTATAAGTTTTAGTAGGGCTGTCACAGTGTGTATCTTTCATCAAACCCCTTAACTAGGTTTAACCCAACAAGATGAAGAGAAGATTCAAAACTCAGCCTGAGAAAAAACATGTTCATCAGGTTTTGTGAGTAATTTTACACTGTTCCCACTGGGGTAGTCCATGTGAGTTTACACGTAAGGTACTAATAATGGTTCTCACCTGATGGACTTAGTGGATTTTACATATGCAAGATGGTGGACTCCAACGCTAACAAATAATGTGTAATTGCTGTCCAAAATAGTGGATCAATTTACATCTCTACCTTTTGGTCTATACCCTGCTGGTGAAATTATGGATCAAAAATGTTGCTTGGACGGTCGCATTAGTATGATTGAGCATACACTGCCAGAGCATAGCTTCGCTTGTATGATGCATGCATGTTGAGCAGCCGTGTGGACAGTTGGCGAATGCTTAGAGCATGTTTGGGAGCGTGGATTTAGAACCCTTGGGAATGAAAACCACCTGATTGGCAATCCTCCCGCTGTGCTTATTTGGCACACCTTGGGTGTGAATTAACTTTAATTCAAAAATACCCACGGTATATTTATAGGGGTTTGAATTTAATTACTAAATTAACTTGAATATCTTTAATTAGTGAGGTATATAATTTTGGATATTATAGTTGTGATTAGCCCGCTGGAATATACACTTTGCCTAAAAATGATGAAATTTCAAGTCTCAAATGGACTGCAAGCATAAGATTATGTCTGAGTGGCCAACCAATGATTTTTAATCATTGATTATATATGGACAATGTTTGGACGGTATTGGACAATGGTTGGATGATGCTGATTTACATAGACAATGTTTGGACGGTGCTGATCATCATTAGTGGGTCATGTGCTCAATAGAAAGATAGTGTACAATGACATATATGTTACACCTGTGACTATTGAAATAATTTTAGGGCCTGTTTGGCCAGACAGATTAGATGGGATTGGATGGTATTAGAGTGGATTGCATAGATTTAAAGGTAATGATATCTGCATAAGTGGAATGGTGCAAGATCTATGGGATTGCTATATCCCGGGATTGTTATATCCGGTTTGTTTGGCACACTCGGCCAATCTCGAGATTAAACCTTCCAATCCCTTTCAATCCCTAAAACCAAACACATCCAAGGCATTTTTGAAGGGATTAGGGTGGATTCAATGGGATTTAAAGGTAATGATGGTGATGTCAATGGATTGTCTTAAGATCCATGAGATTGCTATATCCTGGGATCAGGATCCCGTGTCTGTTTAGCACTCCTGGCCAATCTCGGGATCTATCTTCCAATCCCTTCATATTTACCTGGCCAAACAAGCCCTTAGGTGTAATCCAAGCTCTCATCATGAATTACAAACCCTTTTAAAGAGGAGATTGGAAACCCCTTAAATTGGCAATCCCTATTTACTTTATGTTGCCAAACAACCAAGCGGATTTGAAACCCCCCTCCGACCCCCTCCAACTCATGGTGCCGGCACCGGCCCATTAGGTTATTTTATTTTGATGGGTTCGCAACTGCACCACCACTTCCAAACAGCTGTTATTTCGAAGCTTTTGAATTGATGGCTCTGTTCTTGGGTCCCACTACCTAACTTCCCGTGACCACAGCACCGACTAGCTAGCTGGTGTCAAAGCTATGTGGGCTCGCCATGACATATGCGTTTTATCCTGGCCGTCTATCTTTTTTCTTAGCTTATCTTAGTACGTATGTCCAAAAACGATGGCTTGATGGTTCTATAGAAAAAGTGAGGGTTAAATGCTTTCCGTTGAAAGCTTGGTGGGAGCTATAGAAGTCTTGGATTATATGAATTTATTTCATTTTTGAGCATTGTCCTCAAATGAGTTGGCAAAATGGATGGACCGTGTTGATAAAACACATACATGACAGGGCCCGCAGAGCTTTGACGCCGGTTATCTAGTCGGTGCTGGGGTCACTAGTCAAACCGCGTCACAGGTTCCGCTGCCTTCTTCAGAGGAAGGAGGTTATATCTGGGTAGGTTGTAACAGGTACATCTCTCCTGACATACGAACCTTCCTAGTTAACTTCCTGAAAATTTTAAAAAAGCAAAAAATAAACTTTTGCAAGTACATTAAGATTTCAGGCTGATGAGAGAAAAAAGATGTGTGAATTGGGTTAACCTGGAAAAGGACTAGAAGGTAGCGTTTTGTCGGCTTTCCTATTTCAGAGACTGAGGGGGGTTTTATCTTCCTCTGCTTCACATATAACTTATAATTCACGCGTCAGTTGACCAGAAGACCTTTTCATGTACTTGATGACACGTATCATCTTTTATATTCAAAGGCTTATATATATATATATATATATCGAAGATATTTCTGACCTGCTGACGATCCCATATCATCGGATCATTGCCAGGATCTTTGGAAATTGGGTTAGTTCATGCCACGGATGATTGGCTACCTGGGGTGTTTGTGATACAGGGATAAACGTGATGCGGTCGATCGATCACCGTCTTCCTTAATAATAACTACTCCAAATCTACGGAGCTTTTCTGGACTCCTCACGAAAACTTTTCGAATCCACAAGGAAAAAAAGCAGAAAAATAGAAATAAATTCTAATAAATTCAAAATTAATTGATGAATGCATAAAAACGAGTTCACACCCCTTTAAATAAGGGAACCAAGCAACAGGAAAGAAATCAGACTCAAACTACAACTAAAACTCCTAGAATCCGTGACTTACTATAAATAGTAAACTTACTATTTATAGATGGTCGTGATGTCTACTAGTGCACAAGGTTTTCGGCCAAAAATAGTAAGTGTCCTGTTTGGCTTCACCAAACTATTCTCCTAATTATCCTAAACACTTTTCATGTTAGACACAACTCCTAAAGCCCAACGGATGAAGAGCTATAAGTAAACTAAAACTTACTATTTATAGTAAAAACGAAATTAAAACAGGAAAACGACCGTCGATCAAAGGATTTCTTCTAAATACGAGTTGCACAACCCGATGTAGCGGATTAGTCGGCTAAAGTAGCTCGTTCTACCCCAAATTCATATATTTTACGTCAGATAACTCATTCCGAATTGCAAGATACGCCCGATCTAAGGTCCAACTATCCGAATCACTTATGTTGTCGACCGTGCCTTTTCTGATCCATCTTGGCCATGAAATTGTCCGCGACCCGCTCTACATCAATCTCCTCCACTTGAAAAGAACTCGTCCTTGAGTTCTCCTCCTGCGCTGGTTCATGATACTCAGTCAGGTCCGCGACGTTGAAAGTCCGTGAGATCGTCAGGTCATCTGGAAGATCAATAACATAAGCATTGTCATTGATCTTTCGGATGATCAGTACTGGTTCAATCTTCTTATTTTTCAACTTGTTGTATGTCCCAGTCGGAAATCTCTCTTTACGCAGATGGACCATAACGCGGTCGCCCACCTCGAACACTTTTTATTGCCGGTGCTTGTCCATTTGTTCCTTGTACTTCTCGTTCGAGGCATGTAGCTTGGCCTACACTTCTGCATGGATGCCCATGATCTTATCTGTCATATGTTCTGCTACAACGCTCGTGCCTGGGTGCTTGGGCAAAGGGACCAAGTCAGGTGTGTTGCGAGGCACTCGTCCATGGATAATCTGGAACGGCGATTTTCCTGTCGAGCGGTTCACCATGTTGTTGAACGCAAACTCTGCTTGAGATAAGGCTAAGTCCCACTACTTCGGCTTTTCTCCTACAATACTGCGAAGAAGGTTTCCCAATGTGCGATTTACAACTTCGGTCTGCCCATCAGTCTGTATGTCACGCCCCAAATCTAAAAATCAGATTCACATGAATCCCGATTGCCGAATCCGGTGCCGACAGCCTCCGTAGTGCCCCATTCTCGACTCCTGATAATCAAATGCCAGATTCCGATCCTGGGATCCTACAAGGAGGATTTTGAGAATGAGTTTTTAATTTATTTTGGAACATAACCACAAGCATAACCAAGTCACAAAACAACATCACCACATATCCACTATATCAAAAACTTTAAGTACAGTGCGGAAAGGAAAATACAATGTGATCAAAAAGCTCCAAAGGGTCCTAATACGCACTCATGTCTCAGCGCTGCTACTGTCCAACGCTACCTGCACGCAACTGTCGTGCATAAGCTTACAAAAGCTTAGAAGGTGGTGTAAGTATGTGCGCAAGGCAAACGCCGAGTGTACAATATCAGATAATGCAGAAGTATGCGGTAAGTCCATGAATAAAATCAACCATACCAAGGCTATGTAATGTAAGGCATGAATGCTATCGGCCATACCAAGGCCATGCGATGCGAGATATGAATGTCATCGGCCACACCGATGCAATGCAAGGCCTACATAGCCGAATGTCATATGCGAAATATAATCCAAGCAAGTCGGTACTCATCAAATACACATATCAGTACAGTTCCTCTCTAGATATCACCGGGGTCTAATACACTTCGCAGAGACTGCCACCTCCCTAGCTGCACAGTCAAGCAAGCGGAATAGACCTCACTATCCACCTGATTAGTAGTCTGTCAATACCTACCCGGCTCGTCGATAGCGGACTCATTTGCAAGCTGGTCAAACTCAGCCTAGATTATAACCCCCTCACTTAGGCGGATAAGACCACACCCCCTTCCTACCGACCACCACACAGTGGGAGACGCGACCTACTGGTATTCTGCACTCGGGCGCTCATGTATCCACTCAGTCTAGACGTTGGAGCATCTCCTGGTACAAAAAACGTTCTGAAACTTTCACCCAAGGACATCCTAAGTGCCCACAGTGCTAGAATAAGTATTTTCGGTATCCAATATGACCATCCACGATGTACCTGTGAAGCCACGGCCCTGATGCCGCTAGAGCGTGCAGTGATCAAGTCACACATATGGGAGAAGCATGAGTCACGCTGTCAAATCATGCAAAAATTCAGCGCGTACTGCGCGATCATGTGGGGCACTCCATCTCATAACGGGTCCCATAAGTGGTTTGCCCAATGGCATATGCTATGATCAGTCACTACTCAAATCAAGCATACATATAATGCGTATGGGCATGAGTCATGGGATTACACTAAGCATGTTATAAAGCGATGAATAGTAACGAGTATGGGCCTATCAATGGGCCCTACGGAGAGTTACAATGCGGACATTTAATCAACATTGTACTTAAAATGTGGACGTCAAACCAACATTGTTCCTTAGGCACGACCCGCCATAAATATCATTACATGAACCATGAGAAGTCACACATTGCAATGGACCCTAAGGTCATCCCGTTGGGCCTCGACCCATGGGCCTTAGATACATCAAATGGGCCGAATCACATGGGCCTTACATTCATCAAATAGGCTGCGTTAATGGGCCTCACCAATGAGCCTTATGTACATTGCAATGGTCCATGATCCATGGGCCTCATATATGTCAAATGGGCTTAATCCCATAGGCCTTATATATATCAAATGAGCTTAGGATCGTGGGCCTTATATAGATTAAATGGGTCGGATCTCATGGGCATTGTATATGTCAAATGGGCCTAAACCCATGGGCCTTATATATATGCCAAATGGGCTTAATCCCATACGCCTTATATGCGTCAAATGGGCCTAATCATTTGGGCCTTAGATATATACCAAGGTAGGCCTCAATGAATGGCCAAAGTTAAATCAATAAAGGGCCCTATACACATGCCATGGTGGGCCCATTTGAACCATAGATCTGGCTCATTTTTAGCTCAAGCCATAAAAATAAATTTACAAAAATAAATGGACGGTTTAGATGCAACACATGCATCATGGTGGTTTCCACATAAAAATGGATGGATTTGACTCATTCTTTAGCTCATGCCCAAAAAAAATGAGCTTTCAAGGTGGTTGAACGGTTTGGATGCAACCCATGCATCATGGTGGGTTTTACACATACGGCCCACCAATGGAATGAACGGTTTGGATATGATACAAACATCAAGGGTGGGGGTCCACCGACCGTCCAACAACCAAAGAAATGGCTGGACGGAATGGGGATCACATACATTGCAATGGGCTCCACCGTCCGGGCAGACGGTGGAACTAAGGCACATACATCATTGTGGGTCCCACGTGGGTTCATGCCATCCAACCCGTTGATAAGGTCACGCAGACCTAGTTGAAGAGAAAATATAAATTTTCGCTTGATTCGAAACTCCTGTGGGGCCCAAAAAAAGTTTCAACGGTAGAATTCAATCACCGATGTTTCTTGTGGTGTGGGCCACCTAAGACCTGGATTAAGCTGATTTTTAGGTGGGGCCTACTTCAGAGGGTGGCCCACCATATGAACAGCTTAGATGGAATATAAACATCAAGATGGGGCCCACGGCTGGAGCCGTGGGGCCCTGCCCTACGCAACCCACAGGAGCAACTGCTGCTGTGTAATTTTTTAAAAAAATTTTGAAACCCGTTTTTTTGGGGTTTTTCATGTGTACGGCCCACCCCAAGTAAATCCACTCCATCCATTGAATTCCTCAGCCTACAACAATTCCATCGAGACCAATATTGGACCTCGTTCAGCGCGTAAGAAGAATTTTATGAGATTTCAACGGTAAAGATACAGTTTTCAACGCTATGGCCCACCGGATACTCTGATCAATCTCATTTTTCGGCTCAACGCCTAAAATGAGTCTAAAAATAGGATGGACGGCATGGATTAGAAACATACATCGAGGTGGGTCCTGTACAAATGGCCCATCCCATAGGCTTGTAAAATCAAGCCAATATATGTGTTTTTCCTTCCACGTCCAGCGTCCAGACGCTGGACGTTTCTTTCTCTTTTTTTATTTTTATTTTGGACTTATCAAACACATTTAGGGTGGGCCCTGTTTAGGTGGGCCACCACATGGTGAGGTGGTGTGGTTACAATACATATGTAAAGTGGGCCCCACCTTTAGATGGTTTGGATCCAATACATGCTCCATTGTGGGGTCCATCCAAGTAGGCCATAAGGTCATTTCATCATACAAAAATAAAGTAAATGAAAAGAGAGGGAGAGAGAGATAAAGTGGGACACAGGTGATGGAGAGACCCCGACACTATGGGCCCTCCGTTTTAACCATCCAATCATACGTCAATGGGTCCCATTGCATATGCGCCATCCAAATAAAAGATCAACGGTGGAGATCCCTCCCCATCCAAAATGAACGGTCTATATGACCTCTTAATGCAAGAAAAGTAAATATTATGATGGGGTCCATGGAGAATGGCATCATCATGGAATGATTTGATGATCAAGATGGGCCATCGGCCACATCTTAGGGTCCCAAGTGAGATCCAAACCATTGATCGGTTGGCCTCACTTGGCCCATCTTAAAAATATGAAAAAACTAGGTTATGGAAGCACCCACCACTTGATCTTCTTGGTTCATTGGATAGCCTATCTCCTAGAGCTTCACTTTGATGGTGGAGATGAGAAATGGATGGCTAAGATGAGAGGTTTTGGGATGGGAAGTGGGCCACCAAAATACACTCTCTCACATGGAAGAGAGCTTAGACGTGAGAGGGCTCTTGCTTGCTTGAAATTGTTGAGAAATGAGAGAGGGAGATGGGATGTAAGGAGGAGTGATGGGAGATGGGTGATGGATGTGAGTGATGGGTGAGGTGATGGTGTACTTGACATGAGAGTTGATTTGGTGGTTACTTAGCTTGGGGAGAAAGAAAGCATGGTTGCTTTTTACTTGACATGAGAGGTGATTGATGTAATTGATTGGACATGTTGTAGAGATTCTCTTCGGATTACAAATGCGCAGTGTTTTCTTGAAATAAATGTTGGCTCACATCTCTTAGTCAGGGTATCGGATCGGTACATGAGTCGCGGCGTTGGAACCGCGGTGATGGTGCGGTCGCAATGATACAAGTCTTAGATTAAGCCGACTCAAATGTATAAGATACAACTTACGGTCGTGTGCAACGTCAACTACAGGTCACGGATTGCTAGAATTTGACGAGAAGGATCGCGGGAAGCAACGGAACAGTACGGATTGAGATACGGGTCTTACACTGTGGGTAGTAAGCACTGCTGAATTGAAGTCGTGTATCGAATTGGGTCCACTAAAATCTACCAAAAATGACTAATGAACTTTGTGTCACGATCAGAAGTAATGGTCTTAGGGACCCCGTGTAGCCGTACGACCTCCCTGAAGAAGAGATTCGCCACGTGTGTTGCGTCGAGGGTCTTCTTGCATGGGATAAAGTGCGTCATCTTGGAGAAACGATCGACCACCACGAACACCGAATCCATACCACGTTATGTTCGTGGAACACCGAATCCATACCGCGTTATGTTCGTGGAAGACCAAGCACGAAGTCCATTGATAAATCCTCTCAAGGACTATCAGGCACAGGTAACGGGGTGTAGAGTCCCGTATTCTGAGATTGCCCCTTGAAAGTTTGACAAATATGACAACGTTGTACGGTTCTTCCCACATCACGTATTAATTGTGGCCAGTAATACCGTTCTTCCACAAGGGCTCACGTCTTGTCTCGCCTAAGGTGTCCACCGAGGCCACCTCCATGTAGCTCCTGAATAATCTTCTCCCTTAGAGAACTTTGGGGGATGCACAATCGATTCTCTTTGAAGAGAAAATCGTCCTGTATATGAAGGTCACTAGGTGACCTTCTTAGCACTTTATCTAAGAATCCTTGAAATCCTTATCCTCGGCATACAGCTCCTTGAGACAATCGAAGCCGACCACCTCCTTACTTATCGTAACAAGTAGTGATACACGATGGCTAAGTGCATCAGCCACCTTGTTCTGCTGTCCTGACTTATGCTTAAGAATGAACATAAATTCCTGTAAAAATGCAACCCATCTAGCATGCACATGATTCACGTTAGTCTAACTATTAATAAAATTTAATGCTTGATGGTCAGTGTACAGAACAAACTCTCTTTGAATTAGATAATGCCGCCAATGTCGCAGCGCCTGAACACTGCGTACAACTCGAGCTCATATGTCGACCACTTATTTCGTGCTTCGCTAAGCTTCTCGCTGTAGAAGGCTACCAGCCTGCCTTCCTGTAATAATACTCCCCCAATTCCGACGTATGAAGCGTCACACTCAACCTCAAATAATTTATCGAAATTAGGAAGCACCAATACCAGTGTTGTAGACAAACGATGCTTGATCTCGTTAAAGCTCTGGTCAGCTTTATCGGTCCACTGGAACGGTTCCTTTTTCATGCAATCTGTCATAGGCGCGATCATAGTGCTAAAATCTCGCATAAATCGACGATAAAAAGTCACCAAACCGTGAAAACTCCTCACCTCATGGATGTTTGTCGAGATCGGTCATTCCTTAATAGCTCGCATCTTTTCATCGTCCATTTGAATGCCTGTGGACGTTATAACAAATCCTAGAAACAACAAGCTGTCAGTTAAAAAGCTACACTTTTTCAAGTTGAGGTACAACTTATTATATTTTTGGACCTGCAGCACCTGCCTGAGATGTTTCTTGTGCTCCGCCTCATCCTGACTATATATTAATATGTCATCAAAATATACTACCACAAATCGGCCAGTGAACGGTTTTAGAACTTGATTCATCAAACGCATAAAAGTACTTGGTGCGTTTAATAAGGCGAAGGGCATGACCAGCCACTCATACAATCCTTCCTTTGTCTTTAATGCCGTTTTCCACTCATCACCGGGTTGGATACGAATCTGATGGTACCCACTCTTTAAATCTAGTTTAGAGAACACATTGGCCACTCCCAGCATATCGAGCATGTCGTCCAACCGTGGTATTGAAAACCGATATTTGATGGTAATTTTGTTAATTGCTCGGCTATCGACATACATGCGCCAACTTTCATCTTTTTTTTTGTGTTAATAACGCTGGTATAGCACATGGGCTCATGCTCTCTCTTAATAGACCATTACGGATCAATTTCTCCACTTACCCCTGAAGTATCTCACACTCTTTCGGACTCATCCGATAATGAGGGTGATTGGGCAGGCTAGCCCCAGGGACGAGGTATATGTGATGTTGGATGTCCCTCATGGGAGATAATCCATTAGGTAAATCTTCAGGCCAAACTTTTTTGAATTCGTTTAGCAACAGTTTTAAGCTTGGAGGGATGTTTGAGGGTTCCTCTTCCTCGTCCTTCACCACTATGGCGTATACCTCGCCGGTTTTCTTGGATTCCTTCATAAAATCCTGAATGGTCAAGAGAGAACTCCCCTCCACTTTAGAGGCTTTAGGGTGGTTCTCTGATGCCATAGGGGCAAGGATTATTTTTTGACTATCCTTGACGAATATGTAAACATTGTCTCGTCCCCGATGGGTCGCATCACGGTTCGACTGCTAGGGTCAACTGAGTAGCATATGGCAGGCTTCCATGTCAACCACGTCGCAAAGTATCTAATCCTTATAATATTTACCAATTGAAAACAAGATAGTGCATTGTTTAGTTACCTTGGTCTCATTCACCTTTTTTATCCAGCCAATTGAGTACGGGAAAGGATGTATCGTCATTGGTAGCTGCAACTTGTCCACCATCACTCTTGAGACGATGTTCTCACTGCTACCACTATCTATGATCACATCACAGACCTTTCCACTGACAGTGCATCGAGTACGAAATATATTGTGCCGCTGTGGATGTAATTCTTTTCGCGGGGTATACAGTAGTCGCCTCACAACGAGAGACTCACCACGATCATCGCCTGTCACTTCACCGCCACCTGCTATTTCTTCAGTAGTTTATTCATATTCATCAATGCCATGATCTTCTTCTGCGACCTCATCTTCAGTGCCCCATTCGTTTATAGTCAAGTGTACGGCCGGACGTTGAGGACAAGTGTTTGATAAGTGACCTGGTTGGCCACAGCGGTAATAATTGTTTGGCCTTGGCCGAGCATAAGGATTCGAAATTCTACTCGGGCCCGTTGTTGTGGGTGCTGCCCGTTGAGGTCTAGATGGTCTGCTCCCAGTATCATGGTTTGCCCGTGGAGGAGGTTGAGGACGCTCTCCTACAGGATCTTTTCCTCTAGCCAGCACTGGATCCTGTATGGGACCCGTCATAGGGGATCGATTTAAAGGATAGGGACGAGCAGGAGTTCTTATAAGTTGTGTTTCTGCCCTTCCTGCCAATTGAACTACTTCATCTATGGTCCCGACTGGGTACATCTGAACTCGATCCTGAATTGTCGGTCGCAACCCACCTATAAATTGTGCTACCTTTTGTGACTTAGATTCTGACAGATCATTTCATGTAGCCAACCGCTGAAATTCTTCGGTGTAATCTGTAACAGTTTGATTTCCTTGTTGACAATTCTGGTATTGCTGGAATAAGATCTGCTCATAATCACTGGGGAGAAATCGTGATCGAAGAAGATATGTCATCCGAGGCCATGATGTGATGGGCGCCTTGTTTTGGCGGGCTCGTGAGAGTTGTAATTGTTCCCACCATACAAAAGTACTAGATTTTAATTTAAATGCTACCAATTTTACCCTTTTATGATCTGACACATCCATATAATCGAAATATTTCTCTACTTCGGCTAGCCAATCGAGGAAATCTTCGATACGTAATAAACTGTTAAAACTAGGAAGTTCAGCCTTATCTCGATAGTCCCTTTCAGCACGATCTAGGCGATCGCCTCCATGGATTGGTCGTCGGTCAAAACCCTCATTGATGTTCTCATCGCTGGAACTAGAATCATCTGGTGTAGCCTTACGGTTTGCCACTGGTAGTGCTCTGCGATAATCGGGGTCACGTCATACAGCAACCATGGGTGGTGGAGCGACCATAGGTGGTGGAGCACCGCTTAGGGCTCGAGGCGAAAGTAGTGCATCCACCAGAAGGTTGAGGATTGCCTGCAGCCCTTGCATGGTAAATTGACTCTCCTGATAGAAAGATTCCATTCTTTTCGAAAGATAACGAATCCTTGTATCACCGTCCACAGGATTTTGATTCATACCTTCGTTGTTTGTCATCGGCTCGAGGGGAAACCTCGCTCCGATACCAAATTGATGCAGGGATGAACGTGATGAGGTCAATCACTGTCTTCCTTAAGGATAACTACTCTGAATCCACGGAGCTTCTCTGGACTCCTCACAGAGACTTATTGAATCCACGAGGAAAGAAAGCAGGAAAATAGAAGTAAATTCTAATAAATTCAAAATTAATTGACGAATGCATAAAAATGAGTTTACACCCCTTTAAATAAGGGAACTAAGCAACAGGAAAAAAATCAGACTCAAACTACAACTAAAACTCTTAGAATCCGCGACTTATTATAAATAGTAAACTTACTATTTATAGACGGTCGTGATGTCTACTAGTGCGTAAGGTTTTCAGCCAAAAATAGTAAGTGTCCTATTTGGCCTCACCAAACCATTCTCCTAATTATCTTAAGCACTTTTCATGTTGGACACAACTCCTAAAGCCCAACGGATGAAGAGCTATAAGCAAATTAAAACTTACTATTTATAGTAAAAACGAAATTAAAACGGGGAAACGACCGTCAATCAGGGGGTTTCTCGCAAATACGGGCTGTGCAACCCGGCATAGCAGGGTTGGTTGACTAAAGTAGCTCGTTCTACCCCAAATACATATATTTTACATCAGATAACTCATTCCGGATTGCAAGATACGCCCGATCTAAGGTCCAATGGTCCGGATCACTTATGTTGTCGACCGTGCCTTTTCTGATCCATCTTGACCATGAAATTGTCCGCGACCCGCTCTACATCAGTTTGGCACATGGTACTAGAAAGGATTAGGTTAGATGGGATTCAAAAAAACATAATTTGATGTTATTGGGAAGAATTGTCCCTAGTTAATATGGGATGAGCTTAATTTCATGCTATGTTTGTAATTCGGTAATATATTGAATGGATATACCCACCATCATTTGAAACTACTGAAAATAACATATATGTATTATATTCAAGCTGTTTATCTGTTTTGTAATCTCATTTTATAGCATGGGTTAAAAAATGAGGTAGATCCAAAACTTATGTGAACCCAAAAATGTTTTAAATGGTAGGTATTCAATCCCGGTTGCTTTCTATGGTGGGGTCCACTTGAGCTTTAGGTCTACTTGATTTTTTAACTCATGCTATAAAATGATCTCAAAAAATGGGTGGACAGTAGGGATATATCCCACACATCATGGTGAGACTTACACAACTTGCTTACTTTGAGTAAAATTAGCACAGACCTGATGCATTTCCATCTAAACTAATTCTAAGCTTTTTCAGTCTATCCAAACATCGAGTGAAATTGGGGGATACCAAATACAATTCCATCCCACGTAATCCCATGTGCCTTGCAAATTCCACGGAATGAAAATAGCCAGTTGTCGCATTTTTTGTTTTCAATAAGGGGGTTTTAGCTGCCTCTATTTCGGCGAGAGTTACGATCCAAGCATCGGTGTTTGGTACAGTTGCAGTACTTATTATTATTATTATTATTATTTATAAGCTGCCTCTGCGTTAGTGTTACTTTTAAATTATCCATTCCGGACCTCTTAATATTTTCACCTTCGACCTAAAACCGCTCGCATTGTAGCACGCCGTATGTCTCGCATCCTTACGGACTGAAGTAATTTTTATAAATGTAATTTAAATTCGGAAACCTTTAGGTAACGTCGTTTAAAATACACACAAAACCATGTGGGCCCACTTTTCGTGATGGTTCTAACAAATCTGATCGCTGATCCAATGCAAAGGTGGGTCCCACAGTGGAAAAAGCCTTTAGTGGTCCACTTAAGTGTTGGATCTGGTTCATATTCTGATCACTCAGATAAAATTATCTAACCAAACTCGTGAATATCTCTCAAACATAACGGTGGGCCCCACTATCACCCCACCGTCACGGAAGCTATTTTCATTGCATTTTTAATACAGAACCAGACAGGTATGTGACAGGGTTCGACTCGTTATCATGCAACCGTTGAGTCTAGGTGAGGCCCACTTTAGTGATGATTGTGACAAATCCGACCCGTCCACCAATTTTGTCATGTCATTTTGGGGTGTGATCCAATACATAGGTTGACTCCATGGAAAGAAAATGTCGGATGGTAGTTTTTAACGGTCCAATCTTTCTTAGGTTGTGTCCTACTTGCATTAGATCTTGCTCATCTTTCACTCCGTTAGGTAAAATTACTGGGCCAAACTTTTAACCAAGGTGGATTCCTCTCAAAAATCATGGTCGGCCCCACCATCGCTGAAGCCAGAGATGCGAGTATGATCGTTGTTATCATGAAACGGTTGAATCAGGTGGAGCCGACTGTCGCAATACTTACGACAAATCCTACCCTTGCACCATTTTCCTCCTCTCATTTTAGGGCGTGGCCCCAAAATTAAGGTTGATCTAATGCACAGGTGGATACAACAGCAAGATAAAATTAGATGGTAGCCTTTAACGGTCCACTCTTCCTTAGCTTGTGGTCAACTTACGAAATGGATGTGGCTCATCCCTCGGTCACTAGTAAAATTACCTAACCATAGACTTGTGATCGGGATAGATTTCTCAAACATCTCCTCCCCCCCCCCACCCCCCTCCCCCCATCACCGAGGCCATCTCCAGTAAATTTCTCTCAAACATCACGGTTGACCCCACCGTCACGGAAGCCTCTCCCATCGCATTCTGACAGAAGATCACATCAAGGTTGGCCCCACCGTCACGGAAGCCATCTCCATTGCATTGTGACACAGATCCAGAGACATGACAACGTGTCAGTACTTATCATCCAACTGTTAGTTCGGACCTATTTATCATCTTTCAGTTTCTCATTTTAGGGCGTGGTCCAACTTCCATACTAATCTAATATTCAAGTACGTCCCACAGCATAAAACGGATATAAGCCTTTATAAGGGTCTAATTTTTCAGCCACATCTTATATCTAGACTAATCTAATCATGGAAGGACAATGGTTATTCACTTTTGAAGACGGCAGAATTGTCATTTCTCCACTGCTCATATGAACAGGCTCAAATGAGACAGAACGTATAGTATCATGGTTATTCATTTTTTAAGAGGAGAGAATTGCCAATTTTCCTATACATTGGCAGTTAAAAGCTGCCTTAGCGGTGGGTGGCCTGATATGGTAACAGTGAATGGCTTTTAAGAAATAATTTAAAAGTAATAGTTTTTCAATCCATAGACCAAAGCAAAAGCAGCTTTGGATTGATAGACTAAACCAGGAGTAACTATATAAGTATGGAAGCTTGCATTCTTGCGGTTTCTGCAGTGGCATTGAGGTTGAGGATGTTGGAAACATAGTGTGTATTCGGTTTTCCAATTACAAGGGTAATGCAAAGTAAATTATCCGTCTGTTTAAACAAAAATTATGACTTGCAGATTAAGAGTCAAATAGACATATAGGAAAAGTAAGTAAGTATATATATATATATATATATATATATATATATATATATATATATATATATATAATAGTTATATTATTACATTATAAAATAATTATTTTTGTGGAGATTTTAGAGTGAAACAAGCAATGATGGCAAATTCATCATTGCAATTAAGCATAGGTGATATACCACCCATTTATAAAAGTAATCATTGTCTATTTTCATTTACCTTAGTAATTGGAAAGGCAAGCACCGCACAAAATAGGAAAGTGGATTGTCCAGGCTTAGAAAATAATCCGCATAGGCATAAGCTCTTTAGGGCTTACTATGATTAGGAGTGTACATCGAGTCGAGCTAGCCTCAGCTCGACTCGGCTCGGCCATTGATTAACCTCAGCTTGAACTCGTCTTGGCTTAGTCCTTAAGCCTGACTGACCAGCCTGGTTCGGTTCGATTCGGTCAGCAACTTGGGCCGAGTTCGAGCCAAAATTGAGCCGAGTTCATCATTGAGGCATTGCCACAAACACCTAGATTGCACCTTCAAAATGCCTTTGTATATAAATCAGAAGCAATAGTTTTACAGGTATTTTATCAACCACCTTTTAAACAACATAAAAACCAAGAAAACTCAAGAAAAAAAAAAGGTATTTGTTTCATGTACATACCTTCCTTGCCACCGGCCACACTTCGTTGAGTCATTTTATCAAAAAGCTTGATGAGCAACATCAATGACAAAGTAACCGAGTCACCGAACTAGTTCAAACTGAGTTTAATTCGAGCTGGATTCAATCTGAGTCGAGTCGAGATGGGGCTTGCTCAAACTCGACTCAAACTCATTTTCAAGTTCAAAAAATCAGCTCAACCCAGCTTGAATTCAACTTTGAAATGAGTTGAGTCAAGCTTTTTCAGTTTGAGTTGAGCGAGCTGAGCGAGCTAACAGAGCTAGCTTGGTTCGTGTATACCTTAGCTATGATATATAGGTTTCATCCATGCTGCTCATCCTGTTTTAAAGATTATTTTAGGGTATATTTTTGAAAATGAGAATGATCTAAAACTCAAGTGGACCACACTAGGGGAAGTAGTGGTGATAATAACACTCACTATTGAAACCCTCCCATGAGCCCCTTTAACATTTATTTGACATCAAGCTTGTTTAGAATGCCAGAATGCCACATGGAATTGGATAAACAGAAAATGTTAAAAACAAATATTATCTTGATCCAAGACTTTTGTAGCCTTAAAATGTTTTCAAAAAATAAATGATTAATCCTCATTGTGTGATTTACTTGAACATTGAAGCTGCCTCATTTTTGGACTTTTACCCTAAAATCATATCGCAAAATAGACCGAAGGCATGGATAATCTCCATAAATCACAATGGTCCTCACAGAGCCCGTCTGGGCCGATTAGGCAGTACTGAATCTGCTTTCACGAAATAGAGGAGGCGAAATGCGTAGAACGCCACCTACCTTGACGTCACCCAGTTCTATAGGGCCCAGCATAATATATGTGTGTTATATCCACACCGCTCTATCCTTTTCTCTACAGCATTTTAGTGATGGACTGAAAGGACTGAAAACTGAGGCTGATATAAATCTCAAGTGGACCACACGGCCAAAAGCATTCAAAAATTTTTAGGGCCACCAAAGTTTAGGAACAAGCTGGTATTTGTGTTTTCCCTTCATCCAGGTCCAAGTGACCTCATGGATGACAAATAACCATCCTAGTTCGCCTAAGAACAAAAGTTTAGGAAGCGAATTGCGTAGTATGCCACCGACCTTGACGTCACCCAGTTCTATAGGGCCAAACATAATATATGTGTGTTATATCCACACCGTTCTATCCTTTTCTCTACATT
The DNA here is from genome assembly GCA_037074715.1 of Magnolia kwangsiensis. Taxonomy (NCBI): domain Eukaryota; kingdom Viridiplantae; phylum Streptophyta; class Magnoliopsida; order Magnoliales; family Magnoliaceae; genus Magnolia; species Magnolia kwangsiensis. The sequence goes on from CM073571.1 coordinate 2,060,263, forward strand.
ATTTTAGTGACGGACTGAAAACTGAGGCAGATATAAATCTCTAGTGGACCACACCACCAAAAGCAGCAAGGATTGAACACCTGTCATCCAAAAATTTTTAGGGCCACAAAAGTTTAGGAACAAGCTGATATTTGTGTTTTCCCCTCATCCAGGTCCACGTGACCTCGTGAACAGGTTGGATGACAAATAAACATCATGGTTCGCATAAGAAAGCTTCAAAAGTTTAGGAGGCCAATTGTGTGGTATGCCACCGACCTTGACGTCACCCAATTCTATAGGGCCCAACATAATATATGTGTGTTATATCCACACCGTTCTATCCTTTTCTCTACATCATTTTAGTGACGGAATGAAAACTGAGGCAGATATAAATCTCCAGTGGACCGCACCACCAAAAGCAACGAGGATTGAACACCTGTCATCCAAAAATTTTTAGGGCCACGAAAGTTTAGGATCAAGCTGATATTTGTGTTTTCCCTTCATCCAGGTCCAAGTGACCTCATGAACAGGTTGGATGACAAATAAACATCATGGTTCGCCTAAGAAAGCTTCAAAAGTTTAGCAGGCCAATTGCCTAGTATGCCACCGACCTTGACGTCACCCAGTTTTATAGGACCCAACATAATATATGTGTGTTATATCCGCACCGTTCTATCCTTTTCTCTACATTATTTTAGTGACGGACTTACAACTGAGGCAGATATAAATCTCCAGTAGACCACACCACCAAAAGCAGCGAGGATTGAACACCTGTCATCCAAAAATTTTTAGGGCCACAAAAGTTTAGGATCAAGCTGATATTTGTGTTTTCCCTTCATCCAGGTCCAAGTGACCTCATGAACAGGTTGGATGACAAATAAACATCATGGTTCACCCTAAGAAAGCTTCAACGGTGGGTGTCATTGTCCCATTTCTTTCTATGGTGTGGCTCACTTGAGTTTTCCATCTACCTCATTTTTTGGCCCATTGCCTAAAATGATATCGCAAAACGGATGGACGGTGTTTATATAACACACATCATGGTGGGACCTACAGATTTAGGTAACGTCAGTACACCACCAAGGTTGGCCGCTTGTCGAATCAGGCGCTGGCTATTTGTTGCATCGTATGTAGTGATTACCGAGGGAGGGTTTATCTGCCTCTATTTCGATGTAAGTTACATTCAAACACCGATGGTTGGTCCAGATTCGCTTTTCTTAGACATTGTATTCTCTGTGCGTCCTTTAAATATAGCATCCTTTCTTTGGAGTGATCTGTGACTTGCAGATTCTTCATTTCTTCTTGTCTGCTCCTGTTACTTCTTCTTTGGTATTTGCCTTGTGCTGCCTCTTCTCTATTTTCCCAAATTGTTAGCTGTGAGCTGATGATTTTTAACTTGGTTTCTACTTTTTCGTCTATGATGAATCCAGAATAAGAAAGAATCGTGCTGCCGAAGTTGAGTTTTCTCTTCTTGCCTTGCAGTTGCCGTCCTCAGGAGGAGTTAGTTATAACAGATGGACGCCCCAGCTACGGCCAAAGAGAGTGAGGCCGCAGCTATGCCAAACGACCCAGAAGCCCCAGCGATGCCTGAGGACACTGACGTTGATTCATCTGGAAATATTGGACTTAAGAGCCCCTTTCATCTTTTTTTCATGGATGCAAGGTTACCATTTCACTCTGTTCTTCAAAATGAAAATTCAAATATAAAGATATGCAATGAAGTAGATTCATCTGATGCTTAGGGGCTTTATCTCTCAGGCTTCTTGATTCATCATCATCATATTCAATTAATTGAAATTGTTTGAAGTCATAAAATCCCTTGGTATACATTGATACACCACACTATGACATCTTAAACTTTTGGAGTAAATGGTTGTTTAACATGATATCAGAGAGGATGGTCATATGTTCGAATCTCAAGAGCAAATATGCCTTGAATCATAATACTTTTAAATTGGAATTTATCTACCAATTGCTTTGGATTCATCATCTAAGACTTATTTCAGGCTTCTTGATTACTTTTAAATTTTCAGAGTGTGGTTGTAGGTTTTTAAACTAATCCCTATTTCAATAATGGAATTACCAGGAGTATTTTCAAGAGGGATGAGCTAGGCTCGGAGATTGCACGGATTGCAATACCTGCTGCTCTGGCTTTAGCAGCTGACCCTATTGCTTCTCTAATAGACACAGCATTCATCGGCCATATAGGTATGTCTTTTTCACTGTGATTAGTTGTGTCAATGGGCTGTTGGCAGCTACATTCTTTTAAAAAAAAAATTTAATATATTCAATATAAATGCATATTCCATTTCCTATCCTTTAATGCTTATATGCTTGCTTTGAATTTTTTTTGCTGATATTGTGGAAAGACAGAGTTGTTTAGAGTTTTAAAAAATCCCAGCTCTCTGATGTCTTGATAATGTGGAAAGTTGAAAATATAGAGATTTCTCCTTTTCTCCCCTTATTTATAATAAAATAATAATGAAATATTCTGATAGTCCAAAGGATCACACATTACTATAGTTCACATGCATACTACTTACTCTAACATCTGCCTTGTTCATATCTAGTATACAATATACACCTCTCTATCTCTCAGCTCAGCTTTTGTGACATGATAAAGAACTTAATTAGTCCTTTTTTTTTTTCTATTTTCTCACCAAAAATACTCATTAGTGACTTTGAAGTACCACTGTTATGTTTTGCCTTTTAAGAAAAGAGTACCATTTTTACACTCACATGCGAGTATGAGAAAGGAGTAAAAGATATTGGATGAATAGAAAAGTAATCAAGGATTCATTATTACTACTGTTGCTACCGTCATCAATCAGCATGACCTTGTCCAAGTTATTTGGGTAGGCTTTAACTCCAACAAGTAAAAAAAAAATAAAAAAATAAAAAAATAAATCCTATTTTTCTCTGGAAGCGATACCAAGAACCTTACTACTAAAAACAAGGTTATCTTCATTAAGTCTACCACTGGAGCAATGGATTAATGTATTTAATATTTCTCTTGGCTTTATTCGGTTTTAAGGTTATCAATAAAAAGATGCAGGCTTTTACCATAGTTAAAGTAATATTCCCAAGTTTTAAGCCATGTGCAACCAGAACATTTTACATATTAAAAACCCAGGTAAAAACTCCTGTACTATCCCGCCATCAATTCCCTAACAACCATCTTCTTCACATCATCTAACCGCAGCAATCAATCACCACCTTCACCATGGCTCGCTCCCATCCTCAGCTCCTCCATCACCATCCTCGCATTGAATCTTCTTCCCCTCCGGTCTGGGACCGTTCCTGTCCTCGGGACTGCCCGCCAATGTTTTTTTTTTTTTTTTTAAAATTAAAATCTGATTACGTATGGTAGATCACAGTACCGTGTTAACGCGGGAAAGTAACGTCGGGTCCACCATGATGTATGTTTATATCCACACCGTCCATCCACTTTTTCAGATCATTTTAGAATACAACTACCAAAAATGAGCCAGATCCAAAGCTCAAAGTGGACCACATCACAGAAAGCAATGGGGATTGAACGCTTACCATTGAAAACTTCTTGGGAGGACAGAAGTTTTTGATAAAGCTGATATTTGTGTTTTCCCTTCATCCAGGTCTGCGTGACCTTATTAACAGGTTGGATGGAAAATAAACATTAGGGTGGGCCCTAGGAAGTTTCTAATGGTCGGCGGAGTGATTGTCCCCACTGCCTTCTGTGGTGTGGTCCACTTGAGCTTTCGATCTGCCTCCTTTTTATTGACTCGTACGTTAAATTAATCTAGAAAATGGATAGACGGTGTGGATATAGCATATACATGGTGGAGCCTACAGAACTTTTCCACATCACACACACTACCACTTCGGAGTTGTGTTCTACACATGACATGGGAGCGGATCAGGTGCGGCCCTGACTGCGGGGTCCACCTTGATGTATTTATTGTATATCCACCCCGTCCATCCGTTAGCCCATTTTAGGCAAAGAGCCCTGAAATGAAGTAGATCTAAATCTCAGGTGGACCATATCATGGGAAAAAGTGGTGATTGAACACCCACCATAAAAAATTCTAAGGGCCCACCTTAATGGCCATCTTAATGTTTATTTTCCATCCAACCTGTTGATATGGTTACACACACCTAGATGAAAGGAAAAAATATCAGCTTCATCTAAAACTTGTTGCTCACAAGACTCTTTTAATGGTCAATCGCAACTGTTGCCTGTGGTGTGGTCCATCTGAGATGTGGATCTTCTTTCGTTTGGGAACATGCCCTAAAATCAGCTGGAAAACGGATGGACGGCATGGATATACAGTACATACATCAATGTAGGCTCCACGGTCATGGCCTCACCATGTTGGGGGAGGCTGGGCTGGGCCTCACCTATTCTGCTCCCGTTCAATCCGAGTCCTTTTTTACGAGGAATGATTGTTCCATACTCACCCCATCGTCAAGCACCATACATGAATGCCCAGCACGTGCCATCTTGGCACATGTGTAGGATCTGATACGTTCATGAGGTGGTTGTTGAATTTTCATTTAATCAAAACCTGTTTTTCTTTTGAATTTCCTTCTTGATCAATGATAATGTTGCTCTGGGAATTGTCCTCCAACACATGCTGCAATATCTTGGTAGATAACTTTTGAGTTTCTATTGAAATTAAGCTGTAGCATTCTGAAAAGAAATTATCTTATAGATAGATTATCACAAATACTGATGGGTTTATGGTTTACAGGTCCAGTAGAGCTTGCTGCTGTGGGAGTTTCAATTGCTATATTTAATCAAGTATCAAGGATTGCTATCTTCCCACTTGTTAGTATTACAACATCCTTTGTTGCTGAGGAAGATGCTCTCTGTAAGACAATGGCAATTGAAAAACAAGAAAAAGAAACCATGGAAAAGGCTTTACCTACAAACAGTGAAATGAAAGAGTTGACTCCAAATGCTGGTATGCCTATACTTACACATACTTTTCCGTTTGAAGAAATAAACATCAAATGAATATTGAATGTTCTTGAAGTTTATTTCTGATTGATTTATACATTGTTTTTTCTATGTATGTTGTATCGATGTCGTCAAGCAGGTTAGATTGACATGTTTTCTTTGGTCATTGTAGCAGCAGATTCTGATAAGGTTGATGCTAACTCATTCCTTACTGGGAAAAAAAATCAGACCACATTTGGGTATGGGAAAAGGAATAATGGGAAAAGACATATTCCATCAGTATCAACAGCACTGGTTATTGGTGGAATGCTTGGCCTTATCCAAGCCATTTCTCTCATTTTTGGTGCAAAAATCTGCTTATACCTCATGGGCGTGCACTCGGTAAGTGTATTCATTTTGGAATAATGCTATGGGAGCTTGAATTTATTGTTCTTGTTGTTTGTCACTGCTTTTATTGGCTTCCCTACTCTTTTAGTACCAGATTACCATCCATCTATTGTAAGTAGTATGATTTGAAAGAGAATAGAAACATGGCTTCCTATTTTGATTCATAAGCTGGTTGATTTATAGCTCCAGAAATATGCAAGTGTCGAATTCTCTATACTCAAATTGTTTGTAATAGCATAATCTGCCTCAGGCAGCCTCGATTTTCCTTAGACAGGATTCCCTTGGAGTTTAGAGAATTGGGTTAAAGAAATTAGGCAAATCTCCCAATGCATTTTTTTCCTTTAAAAAAAAAAAAAAAAAAGAGAGAGAGAGAGAGACCTTTATAAGGTGGTAACGGCTGTTATGGGGACTGTAACACCATTACAACCTGAATCGTAACAGTCATACAACCAGCCATTACCATTACCAGATACCCAATTACTAAACAATTCACGAATTATTCCAAATCTAATTTTCTTTTTGAAGTTTCTGGAAAAAGTTGGGCAAGTTTTAAAAATATCATAGAAACTATAATATATATCTTGGTCTATTCATACAGAGATGCATATGGATATATCTGTTGCATGCATTTAAATTCTCACATTTTCATCTTGATATGGTAAAGATGTACCGTTGGAACTTATAATATGATCATAATAATAACTGGTCCCCTTTGTCCAAATAGGATTCCCCTATGCTATCCCCTGCCCGACGATACTTGACATTGAGGTCGCTCGGTGCTCCTGCCGTTCTTTTATCTCTGGCCATGCAAGGAGTTTTTCGAGGATTCAAGGATACCAAAACTCCTCTATATGCTACAGGTAAGCAGAAAATCAGCAAAGTTTTTTTTTTTCCCTTCTTTTTGATATTCCTATCATCCAGCTGTTTGTTTGATTTCCTCAACTGTTTAAGAGAAGAATGTTTATTTCAACCAAAAAATGATACAACATAGTAATTATTCTTTTTGGCTCTTGGATGTGTCATGTTCTCAATGGTCATAACTTGGATGGAAACTGAAGGGTTGTTCTAATGAGTTGTAGCTGTGGAAGACATATTACCATTATAATATCCAAGGCATTTTCAGTTTCTAATAGCTGGAGTGATGCATGAAATATAATTTGAATTAGTTGTCTAGTAAAGATGCTGTCTTCTACAAGTTGCCATAGACAATGACATTGTCTAATAAGTTGATTTTGGTCTGTGGCCCACCCATGGCAGGGGTTTCTAGTGAATGGCCTTGATTGCCAGACCATTACAGTTCATGTCTGTTATATGTTCCCATCAGACGATAATAACATTTACCTGTCAAATATTAGATTTTTACTTAATGCATTCCATCATTTACTGATGAGAAAGTTCCGATAATTTGTAGAGGCTTTGGGGAATTACTTACATCATTGATGAGATGATTTACATCATTGCTATCTTGGCCAGTTTGATGCTTTTCTCAAAGTGACATTAAAGTTTTGAATTCATATAAGTACTTGTATTTGCATACTTCTAATGAATACTTCTTCTTCATTAAAACACAAAATTTGAGTAGGATTCAATAAACCGAAGTAGAGTGGACCATTTTGGGAAATATTAGAAGGGATGAACTCTCGCTTTTAAAAAAAAAAAATCTTTTTTCATCTACACTATGTAGTATTTGTATGTAGCCTTTATCCGCCAAATCATGCTTGATTTGTGTTCAATTATAGTCTATTCAGATAATTCAGCAGGTTAAGCTGACTCTGACAGATAGACAACATTCTTACCAACGAATGGCCCGCTATACCATCAATACTTGTCCAAAACCCAAAAAGACTACATATTTGATATACTCACATTTTAAAGAATTTTACAAATAAGTTTTTAGATCCCATCCCCCCCCCCCCCCGGAAAAAAAAAAAAAAAAAAAAGAAAAGAAAAGAAAAGAAATTCAGCTGTTACAGTGTCAGCCGATGCAGCCTTGATCATATCAGCCAGCAAGTTTGCTGATATGCCAGCTGATACCATTGTGTAATACCTTCAACTGGAGACTCGACACTAGGAAATGCTTCAGCAGGCATTGTAGCCAGCTCCACGATCAAGCTGGAGACAAACGAATTCATTATTTACTTTGAATAAACAAGACACAGATTGAGAATGTGATATTGAATTTCCAAGTTCTGTAATTGCATCTATAATTATTTGGATGGTGGTTTGGCATTAACAATTTTTTCCCCTTTATTTCCTCCATTTAAGGCAATTGTGTTGTTGCTTCTGGGTTTTAATATCTAAATAGAGACTGAATACTCCTCTCGTAATCTTTCAGCTGTCTTATTTGGGTCTTATATACAGTTGTATCTAGCACTAATAATTTTTAACTTGACTGGATTTAGTGGCAGGAGATGTTACAAATATCATTTTAGACCCAATTCTTATATTCGTCTGCCGCTTAGGTGTCAGCGGGGCAGCCATTGCCCATGTTGTCTCTCAGTAAGTTGTATCTGATTGCTCTCCTGAAACATGCATCTTCCCACTACTTTCTCTGGTTTCTGAGCATGGAAGCATTGTTATTTTCTTATTATTTGCTAACTATTTATGTCTGGTGTATGGCCTTCTCATGTCTTAAAAACCTTGTTCTCTTGTAGGTACCTAATTTCACTGATACTGTTATTGAGGCTAATGCAAAAGGTTGAAGTCTTGCCTCCAAGTTTCAAAGAACTGCAGTTCAGTCGGTTTCTTAAAAATGGTAAGTGGGTCTATTCCCTCACATCAGTAAAAGGCATGTTGGAAATTTCTTTTCTAGGATTTAGATTTAGCACCCCTTGTCTTGTTGAGAGTGCCTATTTCTTCTTGAAATTTGTGTATGTATTTTTCAAGAACGCTGAGGTATATGATAGGCGAGGCCTGTCTCTCTTTTTTGGCGCCCACCCGAATGTGTGTAAAGCCATTTTCTATTTCAAAAAAGTTACAGGTGTGCTCTCACCTTTCGGGGGGAGAAGAAAGAAACGGACATAGATAAAATTCTTATCTTTTTCGAAAATTTATTAAAATTTGGATCTTCATTGAATCACAAGCCTAACTCTGTTTGGGTGCTTGTACTCAGGGTCTCTACTGCTAGCGAGGGTAATAGCTGTAACAATCTGTGTCACTCTAGCTGCATCTTTGGCTGCACGCCAAGGATCGATTTCCATGGCAGCATTTCAGATCTGCTTGCAGATTTGGTTGACAACATCTCTTCTTGCTGACGGGTTGGCTGTTGCGGCACAGGTCAGGAATGCATTCCTAACTGAGTCATGTTAGCATTGGCAGAAAAAAAAAAAAAAACACAAATAACTTGAGTTTCCACTCTGTTATTTTATTTTATTTTTCATTTTCATTGTCATCCTTACTCGCACTCGATACAAATTTCAAAACTTAAAATTTGCTGATAGGTGATGGATTCTGCTTTTTTGCACAGTTTCCATGCATGTCCAAATTCAATACCTTTCATACCCTCTCTCTCTCTCTCTTGGACATACCTGAGTTTTCTGAACTTACTAATTTATTAGGGCCGGCCAGTGTGGAAGTCAGCCCAAATTCTAATTAATTCTGCTTTTTCATGGGAACCAATGTGCCTTGTGTTTTGGATATAGCGGATAAAGGGAACCACATTAAGTGGGTTCCAGTTTCTCCACATTTCCTAGCTAAGCCACCACTCTGTTCAGGACGGCTTTGAGACACTCTGACCCAATTTTGATTTGGGGGAGTGTTTCCAATCTGCTGGTTTTTTGGAAGAACTTCCCGAGGTGCTCTTGGGGGCTATTTGGTTACTGGATCTTCCAAGTGCCCCAAATGCCAATAACCTTGTGTACATGTGCCACATGCGCCACCATGTATATTCAAAAGAACGACATATGCTCCCATGTATCTTCAAGTGATCCATGTGTCACATATGCACTTATTAACCTACAAGTGCACTGCATGTTCACACAAGCCAATGTGCCTAAGTTTATAAGAGCTACATATGCTTATCTAGACAGAGAATTTGACAAACAACAAACAATACAACAAAATAGCTCATTCATACAAGCCTGTTCAAACACCTTGGTTGGACACATTTGTTTAAAAAGTTCTATCCAAGGTATTAAAAAACAGTAACATAACTGCTCTAATGAGTGGCACCGTGATGAGTGACAACTGTTGCACGTTATGAGGCTGTAATGACTGTTACAAATTACAGAAAAATGGCCTGTAACAGCCCCATAACGGTCTGTTACGGGACCAGTACAAGGTTAGAGAGAGAGAGAGAGAGAGAGAGAGAGAGACCGTATCGTAACAGTAACAGTAGTAACCATTACAGCCATCACCATTACCATTATTGAATACCTTGGTTTTATCCGAACACAACTTTGATGGGAACGAAATGGCCCATTACTGGTTTCATATATTCCTAATCAGTTACTTCCAAGTACCTTAGATCCATGTATTATAGTTTCAAATGCTTTGTTTTTTATGAAGTCAATCTCCTTCAGCACAAATTAATTAAAACTAGCTTAGATTTGGAATAGTTTATAGTCAAACTCAATGATGGTAACTACTCTCAGGCAATACTTGCATCCGCTTTTGCCCGAGGAGAAAAAAGCAAAGCAATGGCCACCACATCTCGAGTATTGCAGGTACAGTGTTGCTTTCCATACAAAAGAAATTAAAAAAAAAAAAAAAAACTTTCCTTTTCTCATATTTCTTCATCTGTTTTTATTATTTAGACAGATACATATAGAGACTAATCCTAATTGTCCAGCCAATTATTGGTATTAGGTTATTCTTAGTACTTCATGTGCTTTATTCTGCAGTTGAGCATTGTTATGGGATTTTTCCTGGCTGTCTTCCTTGGTGTCGGCATGCAGTTCGGAGGGGGAATATTTACAAAGAACGCTGAAGTGTTGCGACTCATGCGTATAGGCATCCCGGTATCTCATCATTCCTTTTTAGAAGAAGAAAAAAAATATATTTATATAAATAATGGTTGCCTTCTTACTTAAGAATTTGAAGGATTATAACTAAAATTTCTCTTCACTAACTGCAGTTTGTTGCCGCTACCCAACCAATCAATTCATTGGCATTTGTTTTGGATGGGGTCAACTTTGGAGCATCAGATTTTGCGTATACTGCTTACTCCATGGCAAGTCCAAGAACTAATCTATCTTCTGTAGAAAATGGGCCACTATTTACACCCCATCTTTTTCATTACATGCACCCTTTTCTTCTAATTTTGGTTATTCAGTCTACAAATTTGTACTGTTTGCATCATAGTTCTAAAACTTGATGACTCAACTCGAAACTCATCCAAGTCAACTCGATGAGATTTGGAGCCGAGACTCTTGGAAACTTGCTACCAAGCTTGGCTCGGTCAGGACTCGATAAGATCCATCAAGTTTACTCGAAAACTTGGTCAACTCGACATGACTTGGCGTCACCCAATCGAGTCACTTGCTACCGATGAGCTGTGAGCTGCATGTGTTTGGATATGTGTATTCTACATATTATAACAGTTTCCAAATATATCAAAAATTCCACGCAAGATGAATATCCATTCCCCCCAAAAATCATCTTTCTTTTTCCTGATAAAAATATGTGACAATTATTTGTTTTCAGGTCATTGTGGCTATTATTAGCATTGGGAGCTTGTTTCCTCTCTCTTTAAGTAATGGTTTTGTTGGAATTTGGATCGCTTTGACTATCTATATGAGTCTTCGCACAGTTGCTGGTTTTGGAAGGTAATGTGCAAATCTTTAAACTTTTTATTTATGTACTTGGGGCCTGTTTGGATTGATGGAATTCAGAAAGTAAATTTGGAAAGGGAAACTTCATTGCGGAGGAAATATGTGGAGGTAGAAATCTGTTGGAAAGTATCTTAAATAAAATGTTTGTTTTATAACCATGATTTCATCCAAATGTGTATAGGTCAATGGTAAAAAAAAGTGAGAGCTCTCTCTTTCAAAAAATATGGAAATCTTCATTTCTTAAGTTCTGTTTTGAGGAAATGGAAATTACCAGTTTTTGAGGAAATTTGCAGAAATGGAAATCGATATCACAGCTGTTACTTTTTTTCGGCTAAATGGCAGAAAATGTTATTTCCAAAGGAAAATGATTTCTTTTCCACAGTAGAAAAAAGCATTCCACTAATCCACGCAGGCCCTACCCACGTCAAAACTTAGTGGAGCTTATGCTATTGATCATCTTAAAGAAAATATCTCAGTTGTGCCCCATGATGTCCTTTAATCTGTAAATACTACTTTGTTTGCAAGATGGAAATGGTTGGAATCGAAATCGTTTTCTGTGAATATGATGTCTTCTACTGTTTTTATTACAACAGATAGCCAAGGAAATCGATTGTCACTATTACTCTTTTCCTCAGAAAACAAGTGACTTGAAGTCTCCCAAAATGTTAATCCAGAGGCATTTTATTGGACACCAACCAACCACTGAGGGTTCTTTTTTGGTTTTGCTCACTAAAAAGAATTTCCAATCCAAACAATGGTAAAGGAAAAACAAATGGATTTCCCTGAAAATTTTAGTTGCAAAACAAGCAGCGGACTGGATGCTGAAATAATAACTTTTATCCCTTTTAGAGATCCATTTGAAGCAAGAATAGTCATTTAAAAAAGGTGAAGATTTAAGTTCCCTTCACTCATTTGTGAAGGTTTGGAAAGCTGCCACTTTCCCGTATTAATTGATTGAAGGCTGCTGGCAAGCCTCTACCTAGATATAGGGGTTGTCCATCTCTCATACGTGGAACACTCTTTGGGTGGTTGAGACCATTGATTTTGATGGCCCACCAAGTGTATGAGCCATGTCCAAAAGTCATGGGGGATTAAGTATCTTAGTTGTTGCTTCAATGGCCTGAATAAAAATTGAGGAAACTTTTTTTAGCAATTCTCATCAATGGTGAGAACTGCACCCATGGACAAATGTTTTGTCCAATCACCGCTAGTTTTTAACATGGTGATCCTCATGGTGGCCCAACCTATTGGAAAGGTGGGATGCAGCACGTACATGATCAATGGACCTCACCTCTCTTCCACCCCCCCCCCCCCCCCCCCCACAAAACAAGAAATAAAAGGTCCAAATAGATCATAAAAAGTAGGATGATGTTTAAGGAGCAAAATGAAGAAAAATGCAATATGTTGAAATCCCCTCACATTTGCAGTGGGAACTCTTGAAACTCTAATAAAACGTTTTTCTGTTTTTCATTTGCAGGATTGGGACTACAACTGGACCTTGGAGGTTCCTCCGCCTTTGACTATTTTCGCTCTTTGTGCTAATAAAAGTAGTTTGATTTAGATTCTCACTTTCACTTACCGGAGTGTTTGTTTGTTTTTGGCCTGTATTTTTCTTCTACAATATATATACATATACATATCATGCTGTGGCTCGAGTTTTTTATTCTTCGGATACTCTCTTAAAATAATGATCATAATCATCTGATTAATGGGCATTAACCTGTTGTATGTGAAATGTCAGCCATATGTTTGGTGAACCATCCATTTTGGGTCATCAATGGATATCATATGGTCAGGGTGATTTTAGACAATCATGGCCCAACTGATTATTGGTTTGGATTATGTACATGTGGTTGCCATGTACATAGGACGTGCCAAATGATCATTCCTTATTCCAGGTGCTTGCTTGACAAACAAGATGAGAATAATTTTTTCAAACCAGAATATTCAAGATACAAGCTTGATCTAAACAGGCTGTTGTCCAAAACTAAGCTTTTGCTGCTACCAAATGAGCTTTTAGGTTAAACTCATCGGTAGGGCAGTCATTAGGCCAGGTTCGGGCTAAGGAAAAATCAAAATTTGAATAGCCATCCCCTCACTAGGCTTAGCCTGTTGACAGCCCTATTCATCAGTTATTAGTCTCAGTTCTCTCTATCAAAAGTGGAGTTGAACTGAAATGAGGTTTATATAGGACCCCTTCCTATATAGCTATTGGTTAAGATTCCTTCGTGTAAGTACTCATCTAGCGAGGTTCCAAGCATTGAGTCTGTGCAGGGGCAAGGGGAGGTAGGGTTGTTTGGGTGCTTTTGGCACGTGCATGTCGTGGCAGAGTTGGGCTAGGCTAGCCTTTGTCGGGGCTCAGCTATTTTATTAAATGCATGGTTGTTATGTCTTGGTTGAGTGGTACAAGCTTGCTAGAAGGCTGAATCAAGTCAGGCGTAATTGAATCTTGGGAGGGTATTTGATGTAAAGCGGGTTAGTGATACTTTCATGAGAAAGATGGACTAGAGAAGGCCCAATCAAAGGCGAAAACAATTCAAACTGTCAGAACCTCAAGTCAGTCTAATCTCACAAACTATGATGAGTTTTTTGACACATTATATATGATTTTGGGGTAGTGGGAACTACTCAAGCCAAATAACACAGATATGCTGGGTTGCCCACACAATATTTGCGAGATTCCATTAGATTGACAGTCAAAAGTCCCATTTAGTTTTGTTTTTACTATAAATATAAGTTTTAATTTGAGTATAACTTTTAATCCTTTGAGTTGTAAAAGTCGTGCCCAACACGAAAAGGGCTTAGAAAAGTTAGGAGAGTAAAGTGGTTGGGCTAAATTGGACACTTACTATTTTTGGCCAAAAACCACGAAGCTAGTTAGGCCTTGTTTGGGAGCATGGATTTGGAACCCCTTGAATTCAGAACCCCCTGATCTGAAATCTTCCTATTGTGTTTGGCACCTTAGATTTAGAATCAACTTTAATCCAAAAGTAGCTATGCATGGTATATTTACAAGGGTTTGAATTTAATTACTAAATCAACTTTAATATCTCTAATTAGTGAACATATGTAATATTTGATACAATGGTTGTAATAAGCCCACTGAAATATATATATTTCCCCTGAAAATGATGAAATTCCAAGTCTCGGAAGGGCCGCAGGCACAAGATCATGTCCGAGTGACTAAGCAAGGATTTTTAACTATTGATTTACAAGGATAATGTTTGTACAGTGTTGACCATCATATTAAAGTAATTATAGTGATGCAATTGATAATCTAATTGTTTTGGGCTATCATTAGTGGATCATGTGCCTAATCGATTAATAGTCTATTGACACATGTTTCGCATGCAACTCTTGAAAGGATTTAAGATGTAATCCAAGCTTTCACTGTGGATTTGAATCCCCCGGTTACTTTATGGTGCCAAACAACTAAGAGATTTGAAATCCCTCCAAATCCATGGTGCCAAACGACCCCTTATAGGTGTTTGAGTTGAAATATAAGTATAAAACTCTATCCTAGCTTTGAGTTTCTTGTTTAAAGAGTCATTAACAATTATTCTTGCTTTTATCACTCATGGATTCAAGGAAGATTTGTGAGGATTCCAAAAAACTCCGTGGATTCGAAGTAGTTGTCCTCCAAGAAAAATGGTGATCGACCTCATCACTTCCCTCCCTGTGCTAGTAGTATAGGTAAATCTCTTGTCAATTTGAAAATCTTTGACAATCTTTAAAAAGCGGAGCGTGGTATACACTTTTAAACCACTCTCGACATTATTTAAGTGAAAGTATGTTTTCCATATTTTATTTCCTAACTACTTTTCAAGATTCAGTTGGGACTGACTGAGAAAATGTGCTAGCTCGAGCATCAAGTTTGTCCACTCATGTGAGGCCCACATGTGTGTTGAACATAGGCCACTTGCCACTTCTTATGAAATGTTCATTTACGGCTTCATGAACATAGACTACTCTCCTCATTAAAGTCGCCAATTTCTCCTTCTATAGTGAAAGAAGGCTCATTTGTCAATATCAAGGGCCTCACTCCATCACCTACGTACGGCAGTCTGCATCACCATCCAATCGAAATGAGCTTGATCCAACATTGATGCGACAAAGCCTGCACCCAAAATGGCCCACCTCAGAAAATCGTGATTGCTCTTTAGGTGGGCCCCACATTGCATAATCGTGAATCTTTAGCTATATCTTGCCCGTTTTAATAAATGAAAGGCATTAGAGCTGGCACTAATTACATCTTGCGAGAGAGGGTATAATCCCGTGCAGGGCTCTAGTATGCTAGTGTTTTCGTTTTGTACAAGCTACGCCTCATGCTTCGGTGATATGATTGGACAGATGTTGGATGACCAATGTCCCAAATACCTCTCAGATGGAAAAATCATAACCCTTCAATGTTGTCCAGGAAATAGATGGTTGGGAAGGAATATACAGCAAGGGTCCATATTAAAACTAAAAAGATCGTAAAGATTTGATTGCTATGATATCCCAATCTATGGGATTTTCACCAAGTGGACCATCCGATATGGGTTCCATCACATCAACGGTTTGGATTACTTAATCATGACCCCGCACTTGTACAAACTGAAACCTGCCGTAGCATTGTATAATGCCTCCTTGCTTTGTATATACCCTCACTTTCATCATGACCGCCCAATTCAGGGGACCCTTGAAAAATAACTCTTCAAAGGAAAGCAATCCTGTGGGAAATGGTTTTTATATTATTTTTCTTATAAAAGAAAACAGCCAACAATCATTTTGTCGAGATTAATGATTTTCTCCATCACAAGTAAAATTGGAATAATAATAAGAGAAAATCATAGCACACTTGGACAGAGGATCATTTTTTTCGTACTCGGTTGCATATATACCATCCTTGAGCATTCATCCGGACCTTTCATTTCATGGCATTACTTTGGATGTACCATGGCTCTAGGAACAAAACTCAGGCGAGTAACTCAAATTAAATCAACAAGATCGTGGGGCCCACTTTATATGGGACCAAAAAAGAACGTTACACTCAACTGATTCCCTGACTGACCAGTTGATGGACATCTAACGGACGGTCAAAATAGAAAACCATCGATGTTATGAATTGGACAAACAAATGTACACTCATCGGATTTTAAAGCCGTTCGATTGATCTGATTTTGGGATTATGAGATATCCATAGTGGGTCATGCAATCTGGACGGCTTGATTTGAGTTCTATAAATGTGAAGTGTATATTTTGAGTCCGCATGCTTATTAACCATCATACTCTCCCAGAGTATCAAATAACTCCTCTGGTTCAAAAGCTGTAGTTGATTGGATAAACATAACCTTCTGATCATTGGCCTGAAAATGGACGGATAAAAAGAAAGATGGGCAACAGCCCATACATCCGACACTCAATGGTCAAAAAAAGGTCACCCTTAGAAAGCAACTGTCCATTTATTGGTTCTATCAGACATTTCTGGCCCACCTATGGTTGGGGGCCCACAATCGGGACGATGTCTGCACCACCATGGATGGTCTCTGATCAAACACCTGCAACAACTGAAGCCAAGGGAAAGGACATGTATTGAGAAGGGGTGCGTATTACGCACCGTTGGGCATTCGAGTGGGGCCCTTTGATTTTCGATTAAGATACGCAAAGCACGCGAACTTTGTCATCATTCCTCCATTCTTGAAAGTCACAGACATTTCGGTCGAAAGTCGAGGAATGGATACCTAAAGAACTTCTTTCCGTAAATCTCGCCCATGACCTCGTATCTTCTCGGCTCGACGCGGTTCGGCTCAGCTATCAGCTCCCAGAGTACCCTAGTAAGTAACTAGATACTCGGTGTTAGTTTTACACTGTTTATAAAAAGAGCCATTATTTCGGGACGCGTATTGCATGTGAGTTGTGACCCCGGCACAGAGATTTTTCTGTGGAGATATGTTTGGCTCGTGACCCTAACACCAGCCGTCTAGCTGGTGTCTCTGTGGACGCCACCATGATGTATGTGTTCTATCCCACCATCCATCTATTTTTCCAGCTCACCTTAGGGTGTGAGCTCAAAATTGAGAAAGATCCAAAGATTAAGTGGACCACACCATAGGAAATAGTGGGGATTGAATGCTTACCGTTAAAAACTTCTTGTGGCACAGAAGTTTTGGATCAAACTGATGTTTGTGTTTTAACTTTATTAAGGTTGTGTGACCTTACGAATTGGTTTGGATGGAAAATAAACATCACTGTGGGTCCTGAGAAGGTTTCAACAGTGGACGGCACTATGGCCATTGTTTTATGTGATGTGGTACACTTGAGTCTTGGATTTGCTTCGATTTTGGGCTCATGAACTAAAATGACCTGAAAAAATGTGTAAACGGCGAGGATAAAACACAAACATCGTAATGAGAGCCACAGAACTTTGACATCAGCTACATGACTGGCATTGGGTCACCATCACCAACCAAACCGTGTCCATTCATGTGTCCCTTTGTGTGCCCAACAGAGATGCCCGCGACAAATCCATTTCGTCCCTGCGTTTTCCAAGACCATAGCATGAAAGGAAACTAAAAGTCATGAAGATCCAAAACTCAGGTGGGCTATACAAAACGAGACGGGGAACGGAAAAGTCCCCCATTAAAACCTTCCCGGAGCTGACCATGATGTTTATATGCCAGCCAAATCGTTGATAGGGTTGTTACTGTAGGCACAAATCCCATCCTGATAACTAAAAAAAAACTCCAGTGCCCCCACAAAGTTTCCAATGATGGGTGTTCAATTAGTAATGCCCACATGAGTATGGGATCTGCCCGATTTTTAGAATCGTATTCTATACCAGTCTTGCAAAACTGATGGACTTTGTGAATTTGTCACGTGCATCCCTATGGTCCCCACACAGCTTCCGACAATTATCTGTGTGCGGGGGACAGGCAATCCACTTCCGCGATTAAAGGGGCGAAATGCGTGTCGTAGATCAATGTTTATGGAAGACATGTTAAAGGTCCAGGCAGGTAGGGAAGGTGGTGATCATGCCATGGACCAAAATTGGTGTTAACCCGTAGCTCAAGACAAAAAAAAAAAAAAAAAGAATAAAAAAAGGAGACAGTTAAAAGATGTCCAATGGTAAGAAATCAACATACATGTGTGGCTGACTCGACAAGTTAACCGTCCTGACCTGATATTTGCTACGTTGTGTGCTCACATTGTTCCGTACTTAATGAATGGACCAGATCTCTGTCACGTGTCTTATATACGTACGGGTCTCTTACACATATGACATACCCATCCTCTGATGTTACTCAGTCCATCGCGACGCTTTTTTAAAAGATAGTGGGAACTCTTCATGCGGACAGGTGGGGCCAGTTGTCCAGCAATCAAACTGCTCAGATCGTGGACCCAACTTGGATGAAGCATAACAAAAAGAGCTGTACGGAATAGATGCTAAGAATTTTACACATATGACATACTCATCCTCTGATATTTCTCAGTTTTCTCTGAATAAAAGTAGCACCTCTACAGCCACACTGCCTCACATGCCCACGCCCTCGCACCGAGTCCATGCCCGAGATCGAGACTAAGACCGAGACCGAGACCGAGCCCGTGCCCATGCACGTGGGCGAGCGCATGCGCGTGCGGGTGCGCGGTGTCAAGTCCCATAGTCCACGGACTAGGTAAACAAATATTATAGTACTCCACTATTATCATTTAAACCATATTTCTTTCTTCTCTTTTTTCAATGTGGGACTATTCCCAAAAAACCACAAAAGGTGTTTTCCAAACACTTTTATATATTATATTATATATATTTTTATAAAATCAATATTTTTTACAACAATCCCCCACTTGATTTTTATAAAATATATTTTTTTTCGATTAAACATTTCTACCAGAATAATCAGCTTATATGCATAAAGAAAGATATCTTTCAATTTTAATCTTCCCTTAGTGTAAGTATCTCAAAACTCTATCGAAATGACTGGTAGCCGCAGCTTTGAACCAGTTATTCCTAGATAACAGAGTCGAAGAAACCACACACTGTAATACCCCAGATTTTGGCCAATCTGGGATTAGACGTCCTTAGGCAATGGGTTAACTAAAACACCTGAAAAATCGCTCAGAACCCAATTCCATAGCCAAAGAAATCACTTAGGGTTAATTCCTTTAGAAACTAAGCATAAGTTAGCTAGCGTGACGCTAAAGTAGCTGGGAAATAGTCCCTGATTACTTTAAATACGTTTTACAAGACCCAAAGCGAGTGGAACCAACAACCCTATAACACTCTATAACCTCAGATCAAACTCTAAGCCGGTTTGTTCTCTGGACCTCTTTGAAACTTTGTATTTGATCTAGACCGCGTGTCGAAAGTCCGATGCCTACCATCTTAGACCGTTATAACCGCTTAGCTGGGCTTGACAATCGTTTCGAAAATCAAGTCCAACCGATGTTCAGAGGCTATTTCGTTGAGCCTGGAGTGAAGAGAGTGAGAAAAGGGTAGATTTGAAAATTTGAAATTCAAATCTGGCACATAACTTGACGCATCAGTATTAAGCGTTCTGACCATCAGAATCCAGCCAAATTACACCCTCGGATCAGGAAAAATTTATATTTCATATCACGAGATTTGTAGACCTGATCTAGGTGCGATGACCGTTGAACTGAAATTGGACCGCCACATGCGATCTGGGAACCCTACTGGTCTGAAAACTTGATGCATGCTAGATCCAGTATGCATGAGCTTAAGTCTGACCGCATTTGGCCAGGGGACCTTCAGAAATGCTCTTTTGGACCGAAACAGCTCCGATTTTGTTAGGCATCAAGTAAACATTGTTCCCAAGCCTATTTTGGGCATGTTTTAGGCTATAAAAGGGCTTGAAACCCTCACTCCTCTCTCTCATCCGAATTTGTAAAAATCTCTAGATTGGGAGGGAGAAAAGGTGAGAGTTTGTGAGAGAAGGTGGGAGAGAATTCCCTGCTGCTTGTGCCACGTGCTATACTTGCTTAGGCAACGCACTCCGATCACTTTCCCGGCGATTCCTCCACGTTTTCAAGTAAGAAAAATCCTAGAAGTTGCTGATTTGGCATTCCTTTCGTTCCATAGCTTGTTAACTGATAGATCTTGTAAATTAGGTTCTCTATTCGCCGTAGACGAAGCGTATACGCTCCGTTCGAATTCACACGTTTATAAGAGATAAGGTGTGGATTTTAGACGCTTTGATTGACTGTTTCCAATGCTTTCAATGTCGTTTAATAGTAAATTATCGACGGCAACGCCGTTTGACATGTACAACATGCTGTCCGTTTCCTGTTTCGTAAACCGACGGAGAATATGAGATTTAGGGCATTTTAGTCATTTGTAGGAAGTACTATTTTCATTCATATTTTTCTGATGTGATTGACATGGTTTATTGTCGCATTAGAATATTAGGAATGCGTGCATAATTAGTTTGGCGAAGAGATTCGCCTAAATGCGCACTTCGGGTCCACATACTATATGTAGACTTAAGTGTGTAGTGTAAGTGTTTGTATAAATGTTTGTATTAGTATGTATTGAATCAAATGGTGTTATGAATTAGTTTGAGATTGATTTCTCAATTAATATGCTGGTGTAAATGGTTTCCTACATGTTAGCGATATGCATGATTTCATTATATGGATGAAATGCATGTACTTGATGATTCGCTTAAGTTGTATGTTATAACGTGTGCTTGATGATTTCATTATGATTTAGTTTGAGATTGAATTCTCAATTAATATGCTGATGGAAATGATTTCCTATATGTTGGCGATATGCATAATTTCACTATATGTATGAAAGGCATGTGTCAGATGATTTACTTAAGTTGTACAATATAACATGTGTTAACATGCTCACATGATTACTGATATGGATTCTTATGTGTTTGGGACTATACTTAGTCCAGGCAGTCGGTAACAGAGAAAATTCGTGGCTAGCTGGTATTTACCACGAACGACGCGTCGATGAACGCGAGTCGTGTTTTGGAGTTGGCGGCAGTGGTTAGGCCACGCGAAGTGTTTTACGCACTTCATGTCATTCGACTTGAGATGCGATCGCGCTAGTCGAGCCCGTCAAGTAACCCGACTAGCCGATGTATGTTCACCCTGTATGAGTCATAACTGCTTGAACTTAGGGTACTGAACTTACCATTGTAAACCCTGTTAACCATGGTACCTTGATCCACGAAGACTCATGAGCCTGGCATGGTGGTATGGGACACCGTGGTCGAGCTATCGGCCTACGCTAGGGCCACAAACCTTCCCGTAGTGACCAGTGAGCACCTAGTCTCGTGAGCAGATTATGGTGGTATGGGACACTATATTCTAGCTGTCGGCCTATACTGATCAGGCGACGAGTCCTTTGTAGTGACCGCGAGGGTATTCTGAGTCTACGGGAGGCGACGACCCTTCAGTAGCAGTAGAGTACAGTAGGCCTGTATTGATAAGGTGATGCGGGAGCGGTGCAACGAGTGCGAGCAACAGCCCTTGCAGCTACCTACAAAATATACATCGTATGAGATTACTAGGAGTGACGACCCTAGACAGGATCTGTGTTGGGATTAATACAAGGGAAGTACCTTAGTTTCCCAATCCTGCTGTTTGAATGGACTAATAACAACTCGGAAACCATATCACCATAACATTGCATGTGCTTGGAAGATGTGGAGCACTCTAGGGAGTGTGGCATGCCGCGGTCGTAAGATGTTGCCGTATGAGAGAGATCGTCGGTGAGGGCATACATCACGTCATGTCATACTGCATTAACAACAGTTTTAGGATTGTTTGATTTACTGCTTTACTATTATCGCATGATTGATTTGAGAACATGTTAATCCTTGCTCTATTATTCCACTGAGTTAGCTACTCACTCCCACGTTACGGGATGGTATTTTCGGACACCCACCAGTCCCTTTTTGTGATTGCAGATGATGGCGCTGCTCGAGAAGCGGAGCTGGACCTGATGATGAGGAGGAGAATTCCTCCTTCATGTGTGTTCTGATTGACGGGATTATAGGGAGGTTGATTAGATACCTTGACACTTGTCATTTTATATTTTTAGCGCACTCATGTATATTCGTTTTGTTTATTTTCGGAGTATACATGTATGTATATAACCTGGTAACATATTCACACTCTGGAGACATACAACAGTTTATATATACTACACCTACTATCATAGTCTTCCGCTTGTTAATTTAACTGTCTCTGGAGTATGATATGTTGTTCTAGCTTAATCTCACTCATGTTTAATACATTATCACAGACAACATTCAATCATACATATCTATGTTGCATAAATAACATTTTGGAACTCGGGAGTTGGGTTTTTGCTCGACCCCCCGATTTTCGGGATGTTACACACACATATTCGCTATGTGTTGTTAGAGTTCTCACAATCTTGCTCAGCACAATTAATGTCCATGTGCTTATCCTAATTCGTGAACGATCCCAAGAGAAAACTCTTAACTCTTATGAGAGACGGCACTATCTCTACGTTCATATAGGTAAAATCCTTCCAGTGTCTCCGTTACTATAAGACACTTGTCCTAAAGACTGGATTTCATTAAGAGTTCTAAGACTCAACCCTCTTTCGTAACGCTCAGCACTTTTCGTAACGCTCAGCACTTATCTATTATGGATGAGGTTATATAATTTAGTGCTGAAAACTTTTCACATATCAATGACTTGTTCTTACCCATTAAATTCAAGATTAGAGATTTTCTGACTTTAGGTAGGTTGGGTTACCATCACTGGTGAAACTTTAGTTGAAGAGTTTCAACCTCATCCCTCTAGATGTAGCCTTTACTACCTCTCTCGGTAGAGGTTTAGTGAAAGGATCTGTCAGGTTATTACTTGATTTCACATAGGAAATAACAATGATTCCATCTTGAATCAATTGTTTGACATAATCATGTCGAAGACTAATATGTCTAGACTTACCATTATAAGTGCCGTTATAGGTTCTAGATAATGTGGCTTCACTATCACAATGTAATGATACAGCCGATATAGGCTTTATACAAAAAGAAATTTCTAATAGAAGATCCCTTAGCCACTCAACCTCTTTGCCTTTTACAGCTAGGGCTATAAACATAGACTTCATAGTCGAGTGCATTATGCAAGTCTGTTTCTTGGATCCCCAAGATACAGCAGCACCTCCTAGGGTGAATACCCACCTTGTAGTAGATTTTTTGTCCCCAGCACTCGATATTCAGCTCGCATCGGTATATCCTTTCAATACGGCAGGAAACTCTGAATAAAATAGTCCTAAGTCTTTGGTTGCTTTTAAGTAACCAAGGATTCTACTGATTGCAATCCAGTGTTCATTACTGGGGATACTAGTAAACCTACTAAGTTTACTCACTGCATATGCGATATCAGGTCTAGTGCATTGCATAGCATACATAAGACTTCCTATAGCACTCACATATTCTAATTGCGCAAATGTTCTTCCAATATTTTCTTTTAGTTTGATACTTGGATCAAATGGGATTTTTGCTTTCTTTATATTTAGATGGTTAAACTTGTTTAGTATCTTCTCAATATAATGAGATTGACACAAAGCATAACCCCCACAATTTTTTTTAACTTTAATACCTAAGATGGTATCAACTTGTCTAAGATCCTTCATTTTAAATACGAAAGAAAGAAACTTCTTTGTTTCAGTCACACCTTCTATTTTATTACTTATTATTAACATGTCATCAACATACAGACAGATAATAACGATATAATTATCATCTACTTTAGAATATATGCATTTGTCAGCTACATTATGCATGAAACCATGAGATAATATTTTGGAATCAAACTTCTCATGTCACTGTTTTGGTGCTTGTTTTAATCCATACAATGATTTGACTAATCTACATACTTTGTTTTCATTTTCTGGTAGAACGAAACCTTCAGATTGTTCCATGTATACCTCCTCATCGAGGTCACCATTTAGAAATGCGGTCTTTACATCCATTTGGTGGATGTAAAGATAATGTATGGAAGCTAGCGCAAATAATATCCTAATGGATGTTATCCTAACTATAGGTGAGTATGTGTCAAAGTAGTCTATCCCTTCTTTTTGTCTAAAACCCTTAGCTTCTACTCGAGCTTTAAAGGTTTGGATAGTTCCATCAGTGTGATATTTCTTTCTAAATACCCACTTACAACCTATGGGTGTAGAACCTGAAGGTAAGTTTACTAGTTCCCATGTTTGATTTGATAGTATAGATTTCATTTCATCATTTATATCTTCTTTCCAAAAAGCTAAGTCTCTAGAGGATACAACTTCCTTATATGTTTTAGGATCATCTTCTATAGTCATTACTATAGGTATTTGTCTTATAACATTTTCTCTATCTGCTTCTACCAGATGAAAAATGATGCGTTGTGAGTTTATGTAGTCATTTCTAAGACTCTTATCTATTCTATTTCTTTGACTCTTATGGGGTTCAATAGCAGCTTCCACTATATGTGGAGTTATGCTATCTGGTTCTCTATTAGGAGTTTGGATTTCATTATCCTTTAATTCCAAGGATAGTAAGTTCTCAAAGAATTCAACGTCTCTTGATTCTATAATTGTATTAGACTCCATGTCTAGAAGTTTATAAGCTTTAATATTTTGTGCATACCCTACGAAGGCGCACTTAATAGCTCTTGGTCCTAACTTAGTTCTTTTTGGATCAGGAGTTCTTCAGTATGCAAGACACCCCCACACTTTAAGATATCTTAAGTTATGTTTTCTATCTCTACACGTTTCATATGGAGATATTTTATATTTTTTAAACGGAATTCTGTTTATTATATGACATCCTGCAAGCAGTGCCTCACCCCACAGACTTAGTGGCAACTTTGCTCTTATTAGCATTGAGTTGACCATTTCTACTAATGTTCTATTCTTCCTTTCCGCTATTCTGTTTTGTTGAGGTGTGTATGGAGCTGTACATTGATGTACCAGTCCATGTTCTTCACAGAAATTATCGAATTCATTTGAGAAGTATTCTCCTCCTCTATCGCTACGGAAAATTTTTATCTTCTTACTTAGTTGATTCTCTACTTCTACTTTATATATCTTAAACATGTTCAATGCTACATCTTTCCTCTTTAATAGATAAACATACACATATCTAGAACAATCATCTATAAAGGTTATGAAGTACCGTTTACCTCCACGAGTAAGAATGCCATTTAACTCACAGATATCACTGTGCAAAAGATCTAAAATTTGAGACGATCTTTCAACACTTGGAAAAAGTTTTTTCATCATTTTGGATTGTATGCACACTTCACATTTATTAGTTTTATTATCTGTGTATGAGATTAAACCATTCTTAGCCATGAACTTCAAGGTACTATACCCTATATGGGCTAGTCTATCATGCCACAGTCCAGCAGATTCAACCATATACGCAGAAGTGCTACTTTTATTTAGAGAAAACTTAACCATCCCGTTACAAGCATATCCCTTTCTAACAAAATTCTCATTCTTGAACAGAATCAGTTTTTCTGACTCGTACACTACCCTTATACCTGGTTTTCCCAAAAGGTCCCTACAAACTAAGTTTCGTCTCATGTCTGGGACGTGCAGTGCATTAGTCAAAATCACTTTCTTCTCAGAAGAGAATATCAGTTCAACAGTTCCTTTGCCTACGACCTTTGATCCGACTTCATTATCCATTTAGACTTCTTGACCATCGGTCAATTTCTCATAGGTTTTAAAGGCTGATTTGTCGTAGCACACATATACTGTAGCGGCAGTATCATACCACTAACCTGGAACTTTGCCTTGGATGGTATTCACCTCACTGATCATAGTCACGATATCGCCCTCTTCTACTGCATTTGCCTCTTTTTTAGATTTGCGATATCGGCATACTCGAGCATAGTGCCCAATTTTTCCACAAATAAGGCATGGGCCTTTGAACTTTCCGTTCTTCTTTTGGGCAGTTTTCTTGAATTTTCCTTTATTGGGTTCAAGGGAATCGTCCTTCTCGGTATTCTTGTTATTAGCATTTTCTACTGCATGTACCTTGGACGAGGCATTCCCGTTATCATTCTTTTTGTCACGGTTACGGGATTCTTCCTCAATCCTTAGGTGTTTTTGGATTTGTTCCAATGTATAGTCCTCGGTTTTATGTAGCAACTTCTTTATATAGTCTTTTCACATCGGTGGCAATTTATCGATTACAGCCCCGACTTGGAATGATTCAGGAAGATCGATTTTGATCGCTTTGATTTTGTTTACTATTACCTGCAGTTCTTGGATTTGGGGCAGCAGCGGTTTATTATCTACCATGCTGAAGTCAAAATACCTGGCGATGAGAAATTTGTTGGTCCCTTCTTCTTCAGCCTTGTACTTGAACTCCAGTGCGGCCCAGATCTCCTTTGCTGATGATGTCTGCTAGTACAGATCATACAGGCGGTCGAAGAGTGCGTTCAGAATGTGTCCACGACACAAGAGTTCGTCTTCCGCTCTTTTAGCGCGGGCAGCCACCTGCTCAGGTGTGTCTTTGTCGGTTGTTTCATGCAACGCTTGCAGATTTGGATCTAGTAGTAGTAGATCTTCAGCGCCGTCAGGAGAAATTTCAGCTTGTCTTGCCATCTTGTAAAATTGGTTCCATCGAACCGATCAAGATGTATCAAGTCCTGATTCATCAACTTAATAGATGAAACGCTATTGGCTTCCATCTTAGGAAATAACGCTTTAAGCTTGTTGAGAATTTTATACAGATTAATATAATTCTGTATAATGTGGAAATCGAAAATCGCAAATGCTATAAAAATTTGGACAGGCTGAAGCACGTCTGAAACGCTGTCCTTAAAGCGTTATTTGCCCCTACTTAGGTAAGTTGAGTATGCTGATAGGTTACAGGCAAATAGCTTCTAGGATACGACAAGCCTGATGTGGGTCTACGTTCAGCAAACACGAAGGCCCACTAATGGAACTCTATTACACAGTCTGGCAGAAATACAATGAATGAAAAAATCCCAGAAGAAAGAAAAGAAGAAGAAAATTATTTTAAACTACTGCACTGGTCAAGTCTTCAGCTACTGGTTCTATTGAACCGTTCTAGATCACACCGTTGGTCTGTTCTTCTTACAAAGGGTTTAACCGTTGCTATCTTACTGGAATTACTTGAGTATAGAGAGAGGAGTAGTGGGCTGTCTCAAATTCGTATAATAGTGCTGGAATGGGTTGTGAGATGGTTTGGAAACCCATCCAGGCCCTCCTTTTATATGCTATGGTGGCTGGGGGTTATGGTGCAGGGAAATAAATTCCATGACCGTTTTCTGGCTGTTGAGAAAACTAGTCGTTTTATGGCCGTTTTCTGACTGTTGTACATGGGCCATTAAGCTGCTGCATGCTGACTGTTGGGAGACAGCAACTAGCCATTTTATAGCTGTTGGGGCTAGCCATGCAGCAGTTTCAGCTGGACCCTACACTTATTGCACAGATATTAAAGATTTTCTGCAACAGCTCTTTTCCAGCCCTCTATATATTCTAAGGGACTCACATTCAGTCTTTTAGATTTTCGTCCAGCCAGCCATCTGCCTTAGCCACTAGTCACACCGCGACTCGCACACGTGCGAAGTGCAAAGTGCGCCACTAGCGCCTCTACAGTCACACTGCCTCACATGCCCATGCCCTCGCACCGAACTCGAGACCGAACGCGTGCGCAAGTCTCATACTCCACGGACTAGGTAAGCAAATATTATAGTACTCCACTATTATCATTTAAACCATATTTCCTTTTTCTCTTTTTTCAATGTGGGGCTATTCTCAAAAAATCACAAAAGGTGTTATATTATATATATTTTTATTATTTAAAATATTTTTATAAAATCAATATTTTTTACAACAGTAGATAATATCAAGCATCTGATTCTTCCATTTAATTTTGGACCGTTGCTATTTTTCTTTGGGATTGATTAGCTGTAAGTACGCGGGTGTCACAAGTGAGGAGGATGAGTCACCTCTTTTTTTAACCATACAAAACTAACACAGGAGTCTGCCCGTAAGGACGCGAATATCCTGCGAAAGGCTTTCGCAGGATGTTCCTGCGCTGGGAACCCAGGTGGGGCCCACTGTCATATTTGTGGGAAATCCTCTCCGTCCATCCGTTTTTTGAGTTCATTTTATTAGAAAAAGCCAGAAATGAACCGTATCCAATGCTCAAGTGGGCTGAAAAAGTGATAATTGAACGTCTACAGTTGAAATATTCGTGGGCCAAAATAATTTTGAATCATGGTATTATTTTTCTTTTCAGTTCATCCCAGTAAAAATGAGGTTATTAACGGTATGGATGGCATTTAGACATCACTGTCGACCCTAGGGAGGTTTCAACGGTAGAAATTTTCCTAACCACCTTTTCCTTTAGTACGGCCCACCTGAGTCTTCTATCATGTTCGATTTTGGTTTCAGCATCTAAAATGAGCTCCCAAAACTTATGGACGGAGTGGATTTCTGGAAAACATCAGGGTGGACCCACCTAAATTTCAAGCGCAGGAACTTCCTGGCTTTCGCAGGAAATCCGCGTCCTGCCCGTAAAGTGTCACGAGCAATACAATTTTCAAAAACATATCTGAGAAGAGAAATTTCACCTAAGGTGGACCCCGCCTGATCAACGGTTCAAATGGGTGTGGCCTACCATTCTTTACACATGTATGTCTAACACCAATTTGGCTTAAACGATAAACAGGAAAGAGATCAAAGAGAACTGATCACGGACAAGGCACCGCACCACAGCTAGTGGTGCCGCAGGGTCTTTCCCTCCTGCATGCTACTTGTATAAGAAATCCATTCCATTCAAACAACAGAGCTCACAGTAAGAATAAGCTGACACAGAAACCAGACTATCATGATTATCACATGGACCACACTGTTGGGATCTAAGGAGTAAGGATAACAGACTGTTTGACTCAATGGACAGGTGTGTCCCACCTAGTTAGTAGATCACCTGATTTTCGTTGAGGGTTATCCTCATGGAATGCGGATTGCCACCTGGCCATTATGTGGAGCCATTGTTATGTATGTGTTTTTATTCATACCATGGAGCCACTATGCTGTATGTGTTTTATCCACACCATTCATCTGTTTTACCCTCGAGAAACAATGGGATTAAGCGGCTACCTATTGAAAATATCTTGGTAGCCGTAAAAGTTTTGTATCGAAATGGTATTTGTGTTTTGGATGGCAAATAAACATCATGGTCGGCCCTGTAAAGGTTTCTATGATGGATGTGGTTATCCCACCGTTTATATTGGTGTGAGCCAGTTGATCTCTGCATCTGACTCATTT
The DNA here is from genome assembly GCA_037074715.1 of Magnolia kwangsiensis. Taxonomy (NCBI): domain Eukaryota; kingdom Viridiplantae; phylum Streptophyta; class Magnoliopsida; order Magnoliales; family Magnoliaceae; genus Magnolia; species Magnolia kwangsiensis. The sequence goes on from CM073571.1 coordinate 2,089,631, forward strand.
TTTGAATCATGAAGAAAAATGATGAAGCAAAAACATGACGGTGGCCCCACAGCATCTGATAGGGTCTCGAGGCAATCCGTGTCATCTCCATGGTGGCGGGCTGCGGCTTTAATGGTACAAATTGCCTAAAGAAGGGGATTGGCTACTGCCCATGCCACCAGCCAATGGCTTGTGGTTACTCTACTGTGATGTATGTGTTTCATTCATGCTAACCATCTATTTTTTTACATCATTTTATGACATGAGACTAAAAATTATTTATATCACAATCTCAAGTTGACCACATTATGGGAACAGTGTTGAATGGATGTCGACCATTAAAAAATTTTGAGGGGCTATAAAAGTTTTGGATCAAGCTGATCTTTGGTTTTTGCCTTCATCCGGGTCTGTATGACCTAATAAACGGATTGGATGTCAAATAATCAGTACAGTAGGACTTGGGAGGATTAAAAAGGCAGATATCTAATTACTATTGTTTTCCTGTGGTGTGGTCCACACGATATTTATATTCCTCTCAGTTTTTGGAAAAAGTCCCAAAATGATATGTAAAAATGGATGAACAGAGGGGATGAAACACATACATCATGGTGGGTTACATACATTATGGTGGGACTCACAGAGGACGGACCATTGGCCATGGGGCCGGTGGCGGGGGAGCAGCCAATCCGTTTGGCGTGTTGGCGGTGAAAAATGGAAACGTTTTGGATACTCCCCCCCGCCACCAGCACATGGCTGATGGTCCGTACTTTGTGATCTCCACTATAATGTATTTGTTTCATCCATTCCATTCATCAATTCATAAAGATCATTTTAGTTATTGGTGCCAAAAATGGGAGGGATATAAATTTCATGTGGACCACACCACAGGAAAACAATAGCGATTGGATATCTACCATTAAAATCCTCCTGAGGCCGACTGTACTGTTTATTTAACATCCAATCTGTTAATTAGATCACACAAAACCCAATGAAGGAAAAGAATAAATATCAACTTGATCAAAAACTTTTGTGGCCCTCAAAAAGTTTTTAATGGTCGATGTTCATTAAACATTGTTTCCTGTGATGTGATTCATTTGAGACTTTGATATACCTCATTTTCTGTCTCATATCATAAAATAATCTAGAAAAATAGATGAACGGCATGGATGTAACATAAACATCATGGTGGGGCCCACAGAGCACCGAGCAGCAGCCATTTGCTGGTGGCAGGGGGAGTAGCCAATCCGTTTCCGTGAAAGATGATACGGCTCTACATGCGGTTGCGCGAAGGGGAACAGTTCCGGCGGGGTCAAATGCAACTGGTTGGATTAGTTAGTCGCTGCCATCTTTTCAAGTGGGTATGACATGCACCGTCTAAAATGGGCCCCACCGTAAAGATTCTCCGCTGCAAAAATGAGGCTAATCCACTGACAAAACCACGGCTTAGAACATAGAAGCCGCTTGCCTTTGCAACCTAGCTGACTTCCCGCCCAAAAAGTAACGGTTTGTTTCATGTTTAAAAAAGAAAAATAAATAAATAAATTATATGATCCGTAGCGCACCTTTGCAGAGCATACACTGACATTCAGTTCTGATTAGTGGGATCCATGATTTAGTAATGTAGACCGTTTATCTGATGTGACACGCTATCGATGTACGGTATCTCATAAATATTACTAATCATAATAAGGAAAATTCATTTCGTGGAGTACAGACAGATGGTAAAAAGGGGAACAAAACAACAGTTCACATTCAACCCCAAAAAGTTGGAATTTTGGTTTTTTTTTTTTCTGACAGTCCCACAACCACAATGGAACAAGAGACAGACCGACGGTCTAGATTACCCAAATATGGGCCCAAATTCTAAGAATTCGTAACACGTGTTGACTGTAGAAAGATTCTGGCCGCGAACCATACAGCATAATTCATCTTAAAACTGTCCAAATTTTGAGACCCAGTTAAGATTAGACATTTATTGGACGGTATAGACTGGAAAAAAAAAAAAAAAAAAAAAGTCCCATGGTGTAGTTTCAACAAACAGGTGTCCAGGACGAGAGGTTATGATTTTTTTTAAACCAATCTTTTTTTCTTTTCTTTTTTTCCTTTTTTATGTGATCATTACTTATAGATAGTGGGTTCCCAGTCTGTTTACGTTGAGTTGTGAATGCCACATATACTGTTTTCAGAGTGCATGCGTATCAATCATCTTGCGCTCCAGAGTATCAAATAACAGCCTCTTAATTAAAAACCCCACCCTTCGTCTTCCTTTTTCTTCCTGAAAGGTCCATCTTAAGGAGCCCATCGCCCCCCCCCCCTCTCTCTCTCTCTCTCTCTAACAGAGACAGCATGTATGGAGATGAGGAAGAAGCTCTGTTCCATAGCTACCCACATGCAATGTACTTCGTGCAGAGCCCATCAACAGTCTCACACGCCAACAGCACTGACTGCAGGAATCCAGACTCTGCTTTTCTCTCTCCCTTCAATCCTAACCCTTCAAACCCCAACCCTACCCCGAACAACCCCAACACCTCCATCTCCACCGTTCATTGCCCAGAAGTATCCCGTTTCACCCTCTCCCGCTACTCATCATCCCGAGGCTCCAACAACTCCTTCCTTCATGATAAAAAGATCTCCTACGATCTCCGCAGCCATGGGAACGGTGCAGATAGCGTTGATAACCGTATGATCGACGGCCCCGATGAGGAGGAAGGTGACGATGAAGAAGGTGGGATTTTCCCTTCAAGCGGTGGAGGCGGCCCCCGTCGCCGGCCTTCTTCTTCTTTGTTGTGCGTTTGTTTTCAGATAATGTGGAGGATGATGGTGAGCTTGGGAGTCGCAATGCTTGTATTCTTCCTTTTCACAAAACCTCCTCCTCCCAAGATGTCTGTTCAGGTATGGAGTCTTACCTTTCTTGCCTATTATCCAGACAGTGGGCCCCACTAATTGGATTTCATTCGTTGGATTTTTTTTTCCCCATTTTTTGGCCGTTGGTTAGATGTCCACTAATCAGTTTTCCTGTACACGTGGCACAATGTTCATAAGATCCAAACAGTGGGCCCCACTAACATGTCTTTGTCGAATTCCATCCGTCGGACTTAATTTCTCTCCATTTTGGCCGATGGTTACCTGTCCACTACTCAGTTTTCCTGAACACGTGGCACAATAATGTTCGTAAGATCCAAACAGTGGGCCCCACTAACATGTCTTTGTCGAATTCCATCCGTCAGACTTTTTTCTACTTTTTAGTCATTGGTTAGATGTCCACTAAACAGTTTTCCTGTACACGTGGCACACTGTTGGTAAGATCCAAACAGTGGGCCCCACTAACATGTCTTTGTCGAATTCCATCCGTCGGGCTTTCTCTCCATTTTGGCCGATGGTTAGATGTCTCATAATCAGTTTTCCTGTACACGTGGCACAATAATGTTAGTAAGATCCAAACAGTGGGCTCCACTAACATGTCTTTGATGAATTCGATCCATTTTGGCCATTGGTTAGATGTCCACTAACTAGTTTTTTTTTCCTGCTTCTACACGTGGCAAATGTTCCTAAGATCCAAACGGTGGGCCCCACTAAAACTTCGTTGTTGAATTCCAGCCGTTGGATTTTTTCTATTTTAGCCATTAATCCGATGTCCACTAATTAGCGTAATCACGTCTCGTTTATTTTGGGTTATGACACTTGTACATTGGGCCATCATTTTGGACGGTTCGGATTGAAAAAAATGTGTACCATAAGTACAAAAGCTACCTGCATGTGCGTGGATAATTGCCCTCTGTCAGAATATCAATGGTTGTCCATGTTTCCCGCGTTGTGACATCACGTTTATAGGCTAGAGTCTGCACAATTTCTTAAATGGTGGTGACTCATACGTTGGACAGTATTATGCAGGCATTTCAATCCAGATCATCCAAATCCTGGTTGTTCCTCGTTGTGGACATCCTGAAAACTACATAGTGGATGATCCTAACCATCCATTAGGTGGTTAACGGAAGAGAAAAAAAAAATCAATGCGAATTCAATGGCTGATTATAGATGGTTGAGATGATTCGTTTGACGTGATTTAAGGGATGCTCATCCAAAATGGACCCACGTGTAAAGTGGATGATTCACCACCATGTAGGAAAAGGTGCAACGCAAAGTAGTGTATCCTAGTATTTATGAAGTCACAAAAAGTGTCGAAAGAAAGATGGCCCACTTTATAATGTTATCACATAGGTTACGTGCGTACAGTGGAATCGATGTCAAGTCCTTATTTGACAGTGACCAGCTAGTGGGGCCCACTGTCTGAGTAGTTCAGGAGCTACCAGTGATGATTACTGCATACACCGTTGATTCCCGGTATTTTTATTTTTTGCTCTGTGAAGGATGATACGCTTGCGGGACTCCGATTCGGCAGTGATGCTGATGGGTACCGGGCCCCACCATAATGTATGTGCTTTATCCGCGCCGTCCATCCATTTTAAAAGCTTATTTCACGAGGTGAGCCCAAAAATGAGCCAGCTCCAAATCTCAGGTTAACCCCGCCACAAGAAATAGTGGTGATTGAACGCGGACCATTCAAATGAGCTGAAAAAACAGGGACGGTGTAGATAAACCATATACATTCACTGTAAGCCTAATAATGTTTACTCAGTATGAAACGAATAACTCCATTTCCTCGTGACCAAACAGTCCAACGCGGGAAGCAAAAGTAAAAAATAAAAATAAAAAATAAAAAATCCAGCATACCACTTTGTTATCTTCGGATTCAAATACTTGCAAAGGTGCACCAAGTGTTTTACCTAATGAAAATCAAAGAGGATGATGGAAAAGCAAAACTTACTATTACCATGAAATCACCGTTCTAGCTTAGAATAACGAAGTCCTTAACCGAGCAACGATTTTTATAAGCAAAGAATGGGCAATGTTGTCAACCCGGCATATGAGCATAGGTGAACCGCTCCTAAAACTAGGATCTTCTTTCAAATCTGGTGTGCATGCATGTAAAGATAGAAGGAAACTACAACTACTGATTATGATTAAGTTGGTACGGCATAGAATAGGGATGGACTAAACTAATCTTATAAGCTAAGGATTTTCACACTGATGAGTTGTGAAGACAATAAATGTCTAGTAGAATTGGACATGCAGTGTTTTGAATGATTGATTCTGGATCCTTGGCTTAACATTCACCTTCATTATTTATAGAACTTCTAACGACATTGTAATAATAATCGTCATTTACATGACAATATCATATACTGTCACATGCGAAATGGTGATTGTATTTGACCGTGCTTTACTTTTGTCAAACACATCCTTATCATGATAGTTGGTTATAGAACATGCTTTGTTGCTAATGTAACCCAAATATTACCCAAGCACCATGAGTCCTCGAAAACTTGATCATTAAATAGTTATCATTTATATATGACGTGCATGTCATGAAGATATCATACCTACCATATGGTTGCATCTACATAGTTGAATATTGTGATACTAGATCTTGTCGAAGTAGTCTACTGGCCAATCTGGTCATCAGGTGGGCCACAAATACAGAGAAAGAGTGGATCTGCTCAACGAAAACAATAATCTAAAACTCAGATGAGTTTTGACGAAAACTCATATGGGTATTTCTGACTTTTGTTGGCAATATTTAATATTTAATAAGAAATACGTAAGAAACGCCAGATTGTGCTGATGCGAATTGAACTCCAGGCCTTGAGTGAGTCAGGACCAGGTTGATTTTTTCTACGAGTCATTGTGATCTGATTGAGTCGAGTTTTTCTAAGAGTCTTTGGTGGAATCTGGTTGAGTCTAGTATTTTTTTTTTATCTGTGAATCAAGAGATGAAGTGTAAGCTGTGTGTTTCTTTCTAACTAAAATAAAAAAATAATAAAATAATAAAATCAAATGGGAATGTTGTATTACAGATGACAGGAATTCGACAGTTTGGGCTTGGAGAAGGGACAGACAACTCTGGAGTGGTCACTAAAATCCTAACCAGCAATTGCTCCCTGGATTTAGAGATAGAGAACAGATCAAAGTTCTTTGGACTTCATCTCCGCCCGCCTACTATCGATATTGCCTTCGGACGCCTCACTTTCGCAACTTCACTAGTACAGAAACTAACCCCAGAATCTTATTACTGTTATTTTTAACCATCTGATCCTGATCGGACGGTGATCACATGTGGGGTCCACTGAATATAGGCTTCAAGCAGGGATCCCCATATGCGATCGATGTCCATCCCACATTTTTCATAGCATGTGTGTCAGATTTGGGTCATTCATCAAGTGGGCCACTCGTTGATCTTGTTCTTTTCCCGTCATCCATTTTATTCACACACGTAGGACCTCCCATTACACGTGGATCAGCGAGATGAATGATCTAGATCTTGTCACAATTCTAAAACTTGGAGACTCGACTCAAAACTCAGCCGAGTCAAGTCAACTCAAAATGCTTCCAGCTCTAGCTCTCCACCAATGAAGCAAACACCCGTACCGAGTCGAATAAATTTGTGATATTCTTACTCTCTTTTTTCCCTGGAATTCGAAGGGGCCAGCATTGTACGTGGAAGCTGATAGTTTGGAGACATTTCGGCTATACGTGGGGACGAGAAACAAGGCGATGTACGGCGCAGGACGGGCCATGCAAGATATGCTGGAATCAGGGAAGGGGCTGCCGTTGATCATTCGTGTGAGGCTGAGGTCCAGCATCCGAGTCATTTGGAACATCGTTAGGCCACGGTACCGACACCACGCAGAGTGTCTCCTGGTCCTTGGTGGAACGTACGATCGCCGACATCACTCGCACACCTACAATAGCACTTGCACAACCAGTTCATAATATAAACGCCATTTTTCTCCTTTTCTGCCGGAAAGAATTTTTGTTTTCATGTATGAAACTATGAATACATTATGCCTTAAGGTTATTAATTTTGATTATATATAGAGAGAGTAGTGATCACCTAGGCACGTGAGCACACGCACGCACTTTTGCACACATATCTTAGGCACAAAATCTGAATGATTTAGGTGATGCGGCACCCCCTGAAACTCTATGAGCCTAGTTTGCAGCCTGATCCAAAAATCTAACGGGCTATAGCAAAGAGAAATGCAAATCAATAAAGGAAACTGTTTCTTTTTTTCATGGCTTACTAGAGTTTTGTTTCAGGCTGAAAGTTGGGGTTGTAAGGGTGCCGCATCAGGTGGACCGTTTAGATTTTGTGCCTAAGATACATGTGTAAATTAAGGTATGGAAGGACGCTCACATAAAGAATGTGTGAAGGTGAGGACCCGCTGAAATCGTTGGTCAAATGAGAATGGAGAGACATTGTGTAAATACCAAAAAAATAGAAATTGAAAGTCCAAAAAACTAATGCAACGTACTCGAAAATGAGTTGATCTTATTTTAATTAATATTAATTGTTATGGAAAAAATTGAATTGATTAGTCATACGAGACACGTGACAAAGAACCAATAGAGCAACTTCCTTGAGTCATCAATGCGTTTACCACTAAGGAAGCTAAGCTAAGCTTCAGTGAAGAACTTAACTGCCGAACTAAACCAGTCAAGGTCATAACTTGATAATAAGATTTATCGCCCAGCCTAATCATCTCGATTGAACTATCTAACTAATTCGAAATCAACCTTAGAAACTGTCTTTTACTTCAAAATAGAAATGTCTGAAGAGAATCTCGCATCAAATCAAGAGGGGATTGATCCGATGAGATCCTAATAAAAAATCATACCAATTAATGTGGAATCGAAGATATTCTCATAAGCAGATCCTTACTCCAATATGGGCCCCTCTAACGTATTTGACAAATCCATTGAGATACACACTGCCTAAGGAACCTGTAAATATACTCCATATCTTAGGTAAAAGGGACATAGAAAAATCCTAACTCTCGTCGCACTTGTTTTAGATGTTTTAGGTTCATTTACCTTAGGCAGCAGAAAGTCCCTGGCCACAACTGGCGCCCTAACGCAGGGGAGGACGTGAGGTCGAGCACTGTCTTCCTCAAGATGATAACTATTCTGAATCCACGGAACTTCTCTGGACTCCTCACAAAGACTTCCTGAATCCACGGGGAAAGAAAGTAAGAAAATAGAAATAAATATTAATAAAATCGAAATTGATTGATGAATGAAAAAAAAAAAAAAAAAATAAGTTCACAACCCTTTAAATAGGGATACCAAGCAATGAGAGAGAAATTAGAATCAAAATACGACTAAAACTCCTAGAATTCGCGACTTACTATAAATAGTAAATTTACTATTTATAAACGGTCGTGATGTCTACTAGTGGGCAAGGTTTTCGGCCACAAATAGTAAGTGTTGAGGGTCAAATATTGCATAATAGACCCCAGTTACTACCTAAATTTATGAACATAATATTGTTTAATGGCCTATTTTAATCGTGTTTGTGGTGTAAAGTGAAGTTGCAAGCTTGGACCGAAACAGGGCGCTAAAAGTTGAGGTTTAACGCTCAGAATCCACCAAAGCATGGGATGGACCCTAGGGGACCAAGATCGATGGATTTATACGCCAGAGATCCGAAAAAATAAAGAAACTGAAGCTCAACTGGCTTAAAAATGGTCCAGAATGCGAGATCCTAGGGTTTCTACCATCCAGTTAGCTCAAAACTTCATATATGGCCTAAGGACCATAAATTAACCGTACACGTCAAATTCGAGCCATTGAATCCTGGTGGAAGCGTCCTAACAGATAGATCAGCCTAGAAATCATTGATTTGCGGCCCTCCTGACATCTGCATATGCTTCAAGTTTGGTATCAACGTCTTTAAATGAGTGGCACATCAGATGGACGGAACAGATTTCACATAAGCATCACAGTGGACTCTACACTTGAGGTGTGTGTACACCATGTACACGCACGTTGGATGCGCACCGTACCGTCTAAATCGGTTTCGTTGACCGATGAAGTTTTTAAAATCTTAAAGAACGCACAGTGTCCTTCACGTGTTCGACCAGACGTTGCTAGTGGGCCCCACCCATAATCCTTTCCACTAATCTGAACAGTCCATTAAGTCTAGAGGGAGGGCATAACCCACGCCTAGGTATTCTTTCAGCCTCGTGCACTTGTACACACGTGGACTATTGTACAACATAGGACAGACGACAATGAAAAAAATCCTATGGGCCACACCAATTTCACTCCAAAAACATTCCTCACAAAATGGTTTTTCAAGTAGATTCCAATGTACGGAATGGATTTTCTTCTTGACATCAATCAGTGGACCATCATCTATCACAGTGCCAACGCAGAAGCTCTGTTCGCAAACAGAGTTTGCTTTTGATCTTTGTAGGGCTCCATAGGACAACAATAGTCTGATCTAGACCGTCCATCAGAAGCCCACGCTCCCTCTCACCCAAGCCTAGGTGACAGAATGACAAAAGTTAATAAAGATCAGTTTTAAACTGTCCAAACAAGACAACTGACGGTAAAGTAAAAAGTTTTGTGAGCCACATCGAATGCAAGCCATACCACATCATTTCTAACTGGTTTTTCGTTCTTCATCCAATGGACAGCTTAGATTCTTCCGTCGAAATCAGGAATGGGCCCCACCAAACAACCAGCGTAAGCTCTGTTACGCGCGTTCTGTTACAATGCATAAAACCTCCGCAGCATTTTCTGTTGTGCTTAAAGGCTACGCACACAAGCTGCCACCGACTCCTTGCTCTATAAAAGGAAAAGAAAAGGAGAGAGAAGGGATATTCAATATCCAGGGACGCCTAGAAAAGAGAGAAAGAGAGAGAATGTGCTTTTTATTTTCCTGTTTTCTTTTATGATTTCTAAGGATTAGCCGAATTATGTTGGGCTAAACCTCTTAGTTAAGGCTAAGAGGTGAAGCTTATAGCATGATGGGAAGATTTTTTTACTTGTGTCTTTTGTTTAGATTGAATTGATGTTGATTTTAGTTTAATTAAGGGAATATTTTTTATTTTTAATGGTCTGTTGTGACTAAAATTATAATGGGTCTGCGATAGTTTTGAGCATGTTCATTTCCTTTTTATGTTTATAATGTTAGGAAGCCCTGTTGTTCACTATCGTCTCCTGAGCATGGTCGAATGACGGTACCTTTCCTAACCTTCATATCATGTTGATTGGTTGGTAATTAGTTTAATTTTGTTGTTTACTTTGTCTCCTAGGCATGGTTTGGTGATGGAATCCATTCTAATTCATATACTTTTCATCTCTTGAAAACTATATCAAAGGAAGTTCAGTTTTGATCTTCATAGTTACACCCTTCAATTAGATGAAGATGGGACTCTTAGTCCAGTTGAGTTCTTGAAGCAAGCATAAGATCTCTCTGATCTCTACAAGTGGATCTTCTGAATCCCGAGTTTCTTACCTCTAATTTTTATAAATTTTAAATAAATATTCCACCATTACTCTTTAAATTTATTTGATTTATATTTCATCTTAGTCTAGTTCTACTTAGTTTCAGATAACGTATAGGTTCCAGTCCCTTAGGATTCGACCTCGGTCTCACCAAATTTATTACTACATCACAACCCTATACTTGGGATGTGAACAATAAGTGTCCTATTTGGCTTCACCGAGCTATTCTCATATTTTTCTAAGATCTTTTCGTGTTGGGCGCAACTCTTAAAGCCCAACGAATAAAGAGTTATAATGAAACTAAAACATACTATTTATAGTAAAAACGGAATTAAAATAGGGAAACAAACGTCGATCTAGCGGTATTTTTCAAATTCGGCTTGCGCAACCCGACATAGTGAGTTGGTTGGCTAGAGTAGCTCGTTATACCCCAAAATCATATATTTTACGTCCGATAACTCATTCCGGATTGCGAGATACGCTCGATTTAAGGTTCAACGGTCCGGATCATTTTTGTCATCGACCGGGCCTTTTTTTATCCATCTTCGCCATGTAACTGTCCGCGACCCGCTCTACATCAATCTCCTCCACTTCAAAAGAATTCGCCTTCGAGTTCTCATCTTGTTCTGCTTCATGATACTCGGTCAGGTCCACGACATTGAAAGTCCGTGAGATCGCCATGTCATCTGAAAGATCAACAATGTAAGCGTTGTTATTGATTTTTCGGATGATTGGTATCAGTCCAATCTTCTTATTTTTCAGCTTGTTGTACGTTCCGGTCGAAAATCTTTCTTTGCGCAGATGGACTGGTACTTGGTCGGCAACCTCGAACACTTTTTATCGACGCTGCTTGTCTGCTTACTCTTTGTACACTTTGTTCAATGCATGTAGCTTGATCTGTACCTCCACATGAATGCCCATGATCCTGTCTATCATATGTTCTATTGCAATGCTCATGCCTGAGAGCTTGGGTAGAGGGACCAAGTCAAGTGTGTGGCGAGGTACTCGTCTGTCAATAACTTGGAATAGGGATTTTCCTGTTGAGCAGTTCACCTTGTTGTTGAATGCAAACTCCAGTACTTGAAATAAATCTCACTGCTTCGGTTTTTCTCTTAAAATACATCGAAGGAAGTTTCCCAACATACGATTCACAACCTCGGTTTGCCCGTCAGTTTGTGAGTGATAGACGTTGCTGAACTGAAGTCATGTATCAAATCAAGTCCACAAAATTCGTCAAAAGTGACTAATGAACTTCGCGTCATGATCAGAAGTAATAGTCAACTTGATGGTCGCTTTTAATCAAATAACGTCGCTAGTATCGTAGTGCCTGGACCACTGCGTACAACTCGATCTCATAGATAGACCACTTCTTACGTGCATAACTAAGTTATATCCAAGCCGTATATTCATTTTAACAGCTTATTTTAGGTCATTTTTCTAAAAAAAAAATAAGTTGACGTAAATAACAGGTGGACCACACTAAAAGAAATAGTGTTCATTGAACGCTCACCATTAAAAAAATTCTAGATCCACCGTACTGTTTTCTTGCCATCCAACTTGTTGAAAAGGTTACACACCTGGATTGGATGAAGGGAAAACACAAATAGAAGCTTAATCCAAAACTTCTGGCTCCCAAGAAGTTTTTAATGGTGGTAATTCAATAGTTACCGTGCGGTCCATACAAGATATATATCTGTTTCGTTTTTGGGGATATGACTTAAAATAAGCTGTAAAAATGGATGGTCTGTATGGATGTACAATGTCATACATGTAGGTGGGCCTCACGGTCAAGGTCGCACCCATCTGGATGGATCCGAGGCCGCAGGTAATCAAACATCTTATTTACTTGAAGAAAGTGAAAGTACGAGAGTCCTTGTCTGGAGCGGATTACCTGTGACCCGGAAGCGGATTGGCTGGTGTTCCTCACACCACCGACAAGGTTGGTGTATGACGTCACCAAGTTCTTAGGGTCCCACATAAGGTATGTGTTATATCCAATCCGTCCATCCACATCGTTGGTGTGTAGTACACCAGCCAATCCACTTCCCTGTAACCCAAGTTATATATATACCTGTGCCTGTTGCTGTGTGTGGTCTGAAAAGATGTCATTGATAAATCCACTCCGCCCATCTGTTTTAAAAGATTATACAGTATTCTAAATTAATCAGTCGTAAAAGCTCACGTAGACCAATGAAACATTAGTGACAGAAACGTCCACCGTTGAAATCTTCTTGAAGCTGACCATGATGTTAATATGCCATCCAAACCGTTCATAGGGTTATTACCACTCAGATAAACTGTAGGGAAAAATAACATCCTTATACAAAACTTCTATCAGCGACGGGCGTTCAATCACCACTGTTTTGTGTGGTATGGCACACGTGAAATTTCGATCCGTCTGATTTTTAGAATCCTCTACTGCTGCGGTCTTTCGAGGATGGAGTCGATTTTTGGGTCCCACAGCCCCTAGCACCGGAATATCTCTGGTCACGGTAGGCGTATTTCCTTTGGTGGGAAGTTCCTGCACAAGGATGCTGGGTGGGGCCCTCCATGATGTTTGTGAGAAATCCAGCCCGTCCATCCGTTTTATAAGCTCATTTTAGATATGGGATTAAAAACGAGATGTATACAACACTCAAGTAAGCCACACGAGAGGTAACAATGGGGATCCGATGAGCACAATTGAAGCATTCTTATGGTTATAAAAGTTTTGCATAAGGCTATCCGTGTCACTTGAAAAATATCCCATATGAGTTTTTAGATACTAACATCGAGCTCAAGTGGACCACATCGCGGGAAACTGTGAGGATAATGACAACCACCGTTGAAACTTTTCTAGAGCCCATCGTAATGTTTATTTGTCATCCAACATGTTGATAAGGTTACTCAGACCTTGATGAAGGAAGAACACAAATATAATGCTGATCCAAAATTTTTGTGGCCCACAATAAGTTTCTAACAGTGGGTGTTCAATCACTGCTGTTTCTTATGCTATGGTCCATTTGAGCTTAGGATCTATTGCATTTTTGAGTTCATTCCCTAAAATGGGGAGGGGAGGTGAGGGGATAGATGAACAGTGTAGATATAAAACAAAAGCATCAGGTTGTGGACCTGTGGTGATGCGTACACCACCTGATCTACGGCTGATGAAATAAATTGCAATGAAAAAATTAGCACTGTAGAGGTGCCCGTGTCATGCCTTTTTTTCTTCTCTACCTAAAGTGTATTTGGCCAAACGTGATTTTTAGAGTACGACTGTTGATTTTTTGAAGAAAATACTACAAATCTATTATGGTAAAACAATTGAAAAAAAATAGATATATTTTTAGTCTTTTTGATTTCAACAATACGACTGGAGGCCTAGTTTACCATCTAATGAGAACACGTGGGTAGTACGTTGGGTCTATACAGGCCCACAACATGGAGCCTTGAAGGAAGAACACAAATATAATGCTGGTCCAAAATTTTTGTGGCCCACAATAAGTTTCTAACTGTGGGTGTTCACACCGCTGTTTCTTATGCTGTGGTCCATTTGAGCTTAGGATCTATTGCATTTTTGAAATCATTTCCTAAAATGGGGAGGGGAGGTGAGGGGACAGATGAACGGCGTAGATATAAAACAAATGCATCAAGTTGTGGTGATGCGTACACCACCTGATCTACGTCCGATGAAATGAATTGCAATGAAAAAATTAGCATGGTAGAGGTGTCCATGAAATGTCTTCTTTTCCTTCTCTGCCTTATATGTATTCGACTCGGGGCACAGATGTTAGTTTTTTAAAGAAAATATCACTACATATTAAGGTAAAGCAGCTGAGAAGAATGGAAATATTTTCAGTCTTTTTGAATTCAACAGTACAGCTCAAGGTCTACTTTACCATCTAATGAAAACACGTGGGTAGTAGGTTGGTTGGGTCTATACGGGCCCACAATATGGGGCCTTGAGTTTGGTGATGTGATTTCTCACCGTACCAAAATGGAATTCGCCTTCTTTGGTGGGCCCATACGAGAATAAATCAGAACCCGTCCTCTGTGACGAACGCAAGTAATAGTATTTCTTTATAAATATATTTGGTTCTATCTCATCATCCATAGTCGCTTTGGCCGAGTGGTTAAGGCGTGTGCCTGCTAAGTACATGGGGTTTCCCCGCGAGAGTTCGAATCTCTCAGGCGACGAATTTCTTTTTTATTGCCCTTTTCGTTCAACTGCAACGCTGGACGATCAGGATTATCTTTTTATTGCCCTTTTCGTTCACCTGCAAGGCTGGACGATCAGGATTGTCCGACGGTAGCATATCTGATTACAGCCACCCACTGGATGGTCCAGATTCACAATCTTCACCTTCACCTTGAAGGACAACTATTGGATGGTCCAGACTCATCGTCCTCACCATCACTTTGAATGTCGATGATTGGATGGCTGGGATAGTCTGGTCGTGATTTTAGATTAGGACCTACTGGGCTTGAGCCAACTTAATCAATGGATAGATTAGGAAGGGTCAACTAGGAAATAGGGATTTAATCAATTTTCTAGCCGTCCAACCAACTTTTTAAGGTTCGAGTTTGGGCCTACAGGGCTTGAGCCTTTCTCAGGCCTTGGGTCCAGGCTGCACTTTTAAGTGGGTCAGACCCACAGGATAATGGATCGTAGGTGCCATTTAGAAAAGAATTCTTGGGCTTGTTGAGTGAGTCGGGTTTGGACTGATATGGACCCGGGTCCGAAAACCCATTGCCATGACCGTTCAAAACGGCAAATTCGAAACGTTTGGTAACACATCGTAATGATGAGGAATGAGAGATGGAAAAGCACAGCATCCTAGATTTCAGAACGTGAATAGTTCATGAGAGTTCATGAGGCACCAATGTGTGCAAATAGGGCCTATAGTTCGGTGATCCTGACCGTTGTTGTGATGGGACCCACTATTTGTGGGATAGATCCCAAAAAAAATCTACCAAATTAGAGATATTAACTCTTTGATCAGTGGCCATACAAACGAACGGTAAAAAGAAAATTGCATAAACGGTACGCAAAGAACCAAATATTGGATTTTTCTAAGATCTTCAAATTTGGAAGAGTTTTGGATCATCCCCCGTGTATGTTAAATCCCGTTTGGATTAGCTCTTTAGATGACCGAACCATGGGCCCACGTGAGTTGTTTGCTACTCTGGAAGAGTGATGGTTGATACGCAGTCACTCAGAAAATATCCGGCCCATCGATTGTGTGTCCCACGTGGACGTGGGGTCATATTAATTATTAAATTTTTAGACATTACGAACGTAAGTGGGCTCCACCATTAGTGCATATCGGTGTTTTAGTCCTCATTTCACGTGGTTTCAGATGGTGTGGCTCACCTGTGTTCCAAGTACGGCTAATTTTTAGGATATCTTTCAATTTAGAAGGAAATACGATGTTAAGGAGTACATGACGATGACATCAACCACCTTTTTACTCGATCGATGAATATTTTGAATCTTGAATTTATAAGAGAAAAATTAGAATTTATGGGAATAAATAGAATTCTATAAAGTTTTAATTGATGAATTGAATAATTTTAAAAAAAATGAATTTAACACCTTTTAAATAATTCTAAATAAATTTTAAAAACGTAATTAAAGAGATCTAATTAAATAGGAAAATAAATTCTGAAAAACATCTAAATTTCCATCATTTGTCAACCTATAGAGTCGGCATGTCGAAACAGTCAAAGAGTGTCAAGAGATTTAGATTGAAAATTTTGTGATTTTCGGCCTGTTAACCCAATATGTCGACCTTTTGAATAGTATTTCAACCTGTCGAACGTATTTCAAGCAAAAATCAGCCAACAAGCAATTTGGAATATTATTTTGACCTGTCGAACAGTATTTTGACTTGTCTAAATTGGCAGAAATCAACCAGCAAGTAATCTGAAAATTTTGGTAGAATTTTAACATGTTGACCATAAAGGTTGACTGATCAAACTATGTTAAATTTTTGTCGATTTCTCCTTAATCTTCTTCCAGTCCATGTGCATCAGGAACATGCTTGATCTTCATCTTACATTAGACCCCTCCATTTGAAAAAAACTCGTCCTCAAGGTTGATTCACGATACGTGTTCAACTTTCTTGAGTTATTCAATGAACTTGATTCACAATACATATTCAACTTCAGGTAACAACATTAACAGCATCTTCCCTCTACTTTGCAATAGGTTTCTCTGATCTCGTATGGGCATCAGCAGAGAGAAGATGGTCTGATGATGCGAAGCTAGGGAGGTATGCTCCTTTGATTCTGAGTGACCAGCTGATGAAGATGTGGCATTTTTCTGAGGGCTTGTGGCCCGAGATCAGATCGAAGATGTGCTGTGCGAGCATTTCTTCATATGCAGAGCTGGTGAGTATGTCCTTGCGTGCAGAGCAGGACGGGGACAGGTCGGCCCGCACACGAGCACCTATGGTTCCTAGGCCGCGACATGAGTTCGAGAGTAGGCCTTTCCTCGCGAAAAGGCCTTGATTGGAGACACCACGGGAGTCTTCTGCACCTACTGCCTATGTGAGGCGCCCTGATGTGCGGTGCAGCTATTGTAGGAAGCCTGGCCACACCGAGACTACATGTTTCTCTAGGATGCGAGACAGTGGGTTCTCGCCGCCTCAACGGATTGGTCGTCCGATGCCTCAGACCATTTCACCACCACCCCTTCGTTCTGCACCAGCTCATCCGTCTTTCCGACCTCCAGCACCTCATAGATCGTATAGATCGTATATCTAACCCCTTGCTCTGGCAACACTAGCACAGGGGCGGACGTCAGCCTGTCTTTCAGCTCCTGAAAAGTTGATTCCGCCTTCTCATTCCAGGCGAACTTTAGCTCCTTCCGTGTCAACTGAGACAAGGGTCTAGCTATCTTGGAGAAGTCCCGAATGAATCGTCGATAGTAAGCAGTAAGTCCCAAGAAACTCCTCACCTCGGTAACTGAACCAGGCTGTTTCTAGTCCTGCACCGCGGCTACCTTAGCAAGGTCCACTGCGATACCATCCTTGGACACGACATGTCCCATGAACTTGACTTCCTCCTTCCAGAAGTCACACTTCTTTTACTGTGCGAACAATTGGTGCTGTCTTAGAGTATCTAAGACCAATCGCAAGTGCTCCTCTTGCTCCTCTCGGCTCCTGGAGTATATCAAAATGTCGTCTATAAATACGATGACGAATCGATAGAGGAACGGCCGAAATACACGGTTCATCAGGTCCATAAACACGGCTGGTGCGTTCATAAGACCGAACGACATCACGAGTAACTCATAATGGCCAAAACTAGTCCTGAAAGCCGTCTTCTGTACATCCTCATTCCAGACGTGCAGCTGGTGATACCCTAATTGTAGATCAATCTTCGAGAAGTACTGTGCTCCTCTCAGTTGATCAAACAAGTCATCTATACTTGACAATGGGTACTTGTTCTTCACCGTAACCTGATTCAGCCTGCAGTAGTCAATGCACAACCGCAATGAGCCGTCTTTCTTCGTCACGAACAACACAGGTGCTTCCTAAGGAGACACACTCGGTCGTATGAATCCAACCTCTAATAAATCATCGATATGTTTCCTTAACTCCTCCATCTCACACAAGGCCAGGCAATACGTCGGCAATGAGATGGGCATCGATCCGGGTACCAAGTCGATAGTAAAATCGATCTCGCGCTGGGGTGATAACCCAGGTATCTTCCTGAACACATCCTCATAATCACGGACTACTAGCATGCTTTTAAGTGTCGAGACATCAACATTCCTTAAGAAGGAAGCATAACAAATCACTCGAGAGGGGTGACTGACCTGCACCGAAAATGTAAAGGACGTGCCCTCCGGCTTGTAAACTGTCACTATGCGGGTCTCGCTGTCAATCTTGGCCCTCCCCACAGTCAGCCAATTCATGCCAAGGATGACGTCGAAATGATAGAGAGAGAGGTCGACGATAAGGTCAATGGTCATCGTCCTATTCCCTAGATCCAGCCAACAACCCTCACACATCGTTGTGGCATCAGTACAGGTCCCGTGTGCTGAAATAACTCACACCTCAACCATACAAGTAGTCTGTAGCCCAAGGCACTTGACCACTGAAGAAGATATGACTGAAATCGTGGATCCTGTATCCACCAACAAGAATATAGGAGTACCTCCGATATGGGCGGTGACCTCAAAGGCCAAAGGTGGTGCGGTCTCTGTCCCGGATGGCTCAGCTGTCAATGCGTGTACCCGAGCCTGCTGAGGACGGTTAGGCTGTGGTACCATAGGCCGCTACGGCGGCCTAAAATAAGGTGCTGGAGGTCGAAAAGACAGATGAGCTGGTGCAGAATGAAGGGGTGGTGGTGAAATGGTTTGAAGTATCGGACGACCAATCCGCTGAGGCGGCGAAAATCCACTGTCTCACATCCTGGAGAAACATGTAGTCTCGGTGTGGTCAGGCTTCCTACAATAGCTGCACCGCACATAAGGGCGCCTCACATAGGCAGGAGGTGCAGAAGACCCCCGCGGTGTCTCCAATCGAGGCCTCTTCGCGAGGAAAGGCCTACTCTCGAACTCAAGTCGCGGCCTAGGAACCATACGTGCTCGTGTGCGGGCCGACCTGTCTCCGTCCTGCTCTGCACGCAAGGACATACTCACCAGCTCTTATAGGAAGAAATGCTCGCACAGCACATCTTCGATCTGATCTCGGGCCGCAAGCCCTCAGAAAAACGTCACATCCTCATCAGCTGGTCACTCAGAATCAAAGGAGTATACCTCCCTAGCTCCGTAAACCTGTTTTCATATTCTGTCACCGACATGCCTCACTGACGAAAGCGAAGGAACTCAATCTCCTTCTCGTGCCGATACGTGACAGGGAAATACTTCTCGTGGAAGCGTGCCTCAAACGCTACCCACGTCCACTCATACCCCTCTGCCACAGTGCGGAGAATGCTGTCCCACCATAGGCTAGCCTCCTTCTCAAACATGAAGGTGGCCAACTCAACCTGTTCCACCTCAGAACAGTGCAACGGTCTGAGCATCTTCGAGATGCGGTCTATCCAATACTCAGCCTCCTCAAGTCTGTGAGTACCTGTAAATGTAGGAGGCATCAAGGGCTGAAATCACTCGAAAGATCCGCTCGCACTAACATGCCCAACAAGGTGTAGAGGCGAGGCAGGTGGAGTCGCCGCCATCGACTGAGCAAAAATGTCAGCCATGGAGGACAAGAACTGTTGTTGCTGCTGTTGTATCTGTTACTGCTGCATCAACAGCATCATCTGCTCTAGCCTATCAAGAGGCGGAACGGACTGTGTTGTAGAGGGCATCGACGCAGACGCACGATGCTGCTCAGGAGGCACAGGTGTGACAGGAGGCATCACAAAAGGTGTCGCGGGAGGTGGCCCAGCAGCAGGACCAGAAGTCGGCTGAGAACTCGGCCTGGGATCTGAACCAGATGGGCCCGCATGAGGGTCCATAGGAGTATCACTCACGGCGAGGGCCCCGTCAAGTGAATCTCCCAGAGAAAGACAAGCCGAAGATCTCGAACCCTTAGGCGGCATACCCTACACACAACAGAGGGTAGCAACCAAAGAAATTAGGCATTTACACAATCCATTCATAGTCTGTACTTCACAAACTAAGAAAACCACATGTATCTCATTAACAAAATTGTCACAATACATGATTTGCAGCATTACATGAATCGCGACAGAGAAAGCATGTGAACAAAACACTTAAGCTTCACACACGAAGCTTCAACACTAAACAACTACCAACTGATAAACGACAAGCAAACCACGCATAAAAACAAACATCAAACAAGCAAACAACGACTACATGAGTCTATGCATCGAAATCTGACGATGGAGAAGGGGCACCCTTATCCTTCAGGCAGCATAGGATAGCTTTCAAGGTGCGAGTCACCTTACCAAATTTTCACTTCATGACAGCCTTGGTATCTTCAAGCTCTTGTTTTACCTCAGCCCGGAGTTCTTAGACTTCTCGTCGCAAAGCAACCTGACTCTCCTCAAGTCGGGCTATATGAACAACCCTTGTATCCCGAGTCATAGGAAGAGGACTCTCATCAGTATCCTGAGCCTCCTCTTCTTCTTCTTCCTGAGCTTCTTCCTTTATCTCTGCCCACCTTCCTCTTCACTTTCTTCCTCTTCACTATCATACTTTCCCTCACTGTCATCATCAAGCTGGGCCTCGCGCTGCCGAGACCCTATCTTCATCTGGTTCATAGTAGCCTCATTGATGAAATGAATCGGCATAGGCAGCTCTGCTCCAAGTCTATAGCCAAACTTGAGCGCAATCTTATATATTAGCCGGCCAAAGGGAAGTGACTCAGACGTTCTTCTCGATTGTGCTATGAGGATGATCTGTCGAGGCACAAACGTAGGCATGCACACGTTCTCTCCCAACCCCACTTGGTACAGAAAGTCTCCATAAGACGCGTACATTCACTGCTATTGCTCCACCTGGGATAAACATTAAACGTGCAAATGTGGTGAAGCAGGAAAAAATCATTCGACATGTGGATCGCTAAAAGGCCCTTGTTAGGCTGCCACTCAAATAAACGACCACATAGAAACCTGGTGCAGCGATCTCTCTCACAAACACTGTTCAAATTCTTAGCACTTAGATGTACCTCGTCAAGTGGCACATTCAGAAGTCGTGCTATCAACCGAACATCGATTGTGGCTTCTTGATCTCTGCCAAAGGGAATCTTGAACTGCAATGGCTCCAGCGTAGGGTCCCTAATATGAGCATAAAAGGCATGAACGGTGTTCACATTAGCACGAGACTGGCCTTCAAAGAGCGGACCCCACCCAGCAGCTTCAATCCGGTCAAACAATAAGAACTCACCAAAGAGGCGCCCATCCACATGCGCTTCAAAAAGAACCCTACGGTCCGTATATGCACCATGAGCCAAATCCGCCAATAGTATTCTTCCTATCGGAGCATGGGGATCCAAAACCCGTTTCGTGTGTATTTCTCTCCCGACACTTGGAGAACTCGCGGTAGCTCCTCTAGGCCACCTTGAACGAGCGGGATAACTAGGCCCAGCCTCCTTCACAGGGGCACGTTTCTTGCCCATCAATGAGAGGATGGTGGAAAAAGAGAAAAAGGCCACAATAGCCTCTATAAAGGCCATGGAGAAGGGATGAAAGGGAGAAAAAGGGCTGACCTAGTGGGTTGCCACGGATCTAGATCTAAGAGATGAGGGAAACAGGCCCTAAAGGGCTAGGATTGAAAAGAAAAAAGGAAGAAACGTGAGGGGTTGAAAGCGCACACGATTTTGAGCCTCAAATGAGAGCTTGGGAGCTCCAATCGCAGAAAATGGATGAAGTAACTGCTGGATATGATTGACAACGGTAGAGGGATGAAGGAAATAACATAAAATAAAGGAAGGAACGATTGAAAGAGAGTTGGAGAGAGAAAACAGCAAGTTTAGATGAAAGGGAGAGCTTAAAGGGATAATTTGTGAAGGAAGTAGAAGATTTTGATTGAATGGGTGGCCGAACCCTATATAGAGGGGTCCCATTTAACCCCAAACAGCATCGACCCAGGCGGCCCGGCCCGACCAGCCCGCTGACTGGCGAGGCCTCGCCGTCCTCTGAACATTCTGGCGAGGCCTCGCCAAAGGGGCAAGGTCCTCCTGCCCCCCTATGGCCAAAAACATGTGGAGCCCACCCTGGGTCCCCCTGGATGTGTTCGATTTGAGCCCTACCTCCGTTTTGAACCATTTCGGGTAGTTTCGGAACTAACCTGATCTCTGTTCAAAATTAACAGTTTCTAACGGCTGGAATGGAATGAAATGCGGTATATACCCGTCAATTGACGGTCTAGAAGCGAATTGCGGTCGCCGTGTGTGATCGGGAGTGTGCACGGACTCGATCTCGACGATCGTTTTCGATAAACTTTCACCGAAAAATAACTGAGAGTCCTAGTTCTGTTTCTAAATTATCCCTACACCCTCCTACGTTATAGTAGCATCAACGTGCGATGTGTGACCCTGACCCAGGTCTAGATTAATCCAAATCATGCTCTGATACCAACTTGTAACGCCCTGAAATTCGGGGGTCGAGCATAACTCAGCTCCCGAGTTCCAAAATATCACTTATGCAACATATTTGATGATAATTGTATGTTGACTGTAAGAATGCATAAAACATGAAATAGATCAAGCCAGATTAGCAGACATAATTCAGGGATATTCAGAAAATGCAAGAGGAAGACTTAAACACATATATAATCCAAAATAAATCTCCAAATGATGCGTGCTCTGCCCAGGGCAATATACATATATCTGTGTCTCAAAATACATACATGAACTGTTCAAAATGATCCAATACATTTTCTAAAAATAATCTTCGTTGGTCAGGACAAGGCTCACATGAACCCGCCTGAGAACTGCATATATGAGAATGCCTCCTCGTCCTCGTCGAAGTCTGGCTCCGGCTCGCAAGCATCAACATCTCCTGTAGCTAAGTCAGAGTCTGGTTAGTGTTTAAACATCGTCCCAGAACGTGGGAGTGAGTGATCAACTCAATGGTACTATATAGTAAAAGTTAACATGTTATCAATCCAGTCAAGCAGTAATGATAAGGCAGTATAACCACACAAGTCCTATATCTCTTGTTAATGCTGGGATGATATGAAGAATGATGCATGCCCTCACCACAATCCCCTCTGCGACATCATCTAACGATCGCGGCATGACTCACTTCCTCAGTGCTTTATCACCAACACCATTAGCACATATAATGCGGTGTTATGAATATGATTATCAAGTTCGTATTAGTCCTTTTCATATAGTAGAATTGGGAAGCTAAGACACCTCCCTTGTATCATTTTTCAACCCTAGGAATCTCATACGATATTATGGTTCTAGGTTACTGCAAGGGCTGTCAAGGCTGTTGCGCACAATCGTTACACCACTCCCCCATCACCTTATCAATACAGGCCTAATTATATCCTCAAGACTGCATCAGGACTCGTCGCCCCTATGCGGTGTCAGGATAAAGTCAAGGTCACTACAAAGGGCTCGTCACCAATCAGTGTAGACCGACAGCAAGAATATCGTATCTCATACCACCATAATCTGCTCAGAGTAGGGCGCTCACTGGTCACTACGGGGAGGTTTGTGGCCCCAGCGTAGGCCGACAGCACAACCACGGTGTCCCATACCACCATGCCCGGCTCATGAGTCTTAGTGGATCTCGGTACCATGGTTAACGGAAGTTTCACTGGTAAGCTCAGTGCCTTAGATTCAAACAGTAGCGACCAAACATGGTGAACAAGTATCAGTCAATCGGGTTAGTTGATAAGCTCAACTAGGTCAAGCGCACGTTGAGTTGAACGACATGGAATGCATAAGCACTCCGTGTGGCCTAACCACTGGCGAACACCCCAAGCACGACTCAGATTCGCTAAACTCACCTCATGTGGCGAAGACAACCTCAACCACTAATTATGGAACGGTTTCCGATTACCTGGACTGTAGTACAGCCCCATTCACATACAAAACGAATAATTAGCATATGATTCATATCTTGTATTCATATGAACAATCATGGAATACAACTTGAATGTAAACACAGTACCTGCAGGAATTCATACACTCATTTAACATGATTCAACCAAGTAAATAATCCATGGAGAAAATCATACACTCATTTAGCATGAATAACCTAAATTACATGATTCATGGAGGAAATCATACACACAAATACTATGGTTGAAATCCATATCTCAACCACCTTAGCATGCACATAATACTAACTACCATTTCATTTAAACATTTAAACAAACACTTAGCTTACACTATTCAACATACATCACGTATGTCGACACCGTTGCAAATTAGGGCAAGTCCTCTCACTAAGGAGTTGCCGCATTCATATTAGGCATATCACAACGACAATTTATCATGGCAAGCAAATTAGTAAATTCCATATACATACGTGTATTCTAACATATACATGAAATACGGTATTTACAATACAAAGTATACGTATGCAGAAGACAAAACAAATAGCATATTTGGCATGTGTAACGGTAAGCACAACATGAATAAATCATTATATAACATTGAAAGGGCTGAAAACCATAACCTAAGCGTATATAGTCCGCACCTTAAACCAGAAAAGACGTATTTAAGATGATTCAGACAACGTGTCTTCGTCAACGGCGGATACACTACCTATGGCAAGAAACAGGTTAGCTAGAACTCTACTACAGCTAGTCTAATCTTCAAAACAGGTTAGGGTTAGCTTAACTTACCCAAAAATGGAATCAGAATCGCTGGAAGAACGATTCAGAAACGCCAGTTCAAAGTATGAATGCACTAAGAAGAATCCTACGGAGTTTCACCTGATTCTCCCACACTTTCTCTCTCTTTTCTCTCTCTTAAAACTCTAGGGTTTGAGAAATTCGTATGGGTTAGAAAGCTAAGGGTTTAAGGTCCTTTTATAAGCCCAAACATGACGAAAATGGACTTTAAGTCAAGGTACTTAGGTAATAACCAAATCGGGATCTTTCTGATCCAACGGAGCATTTCTGGAGGTCCTCTGATCAAATGCGGTCGAACTTAAGATCACTAACATCGGATCTTTAGTAAGTTAAGTTTTCAGTCCGATCGGATTCCAGATTGTCCGTGGCGGACCAATTTCAATTCAACGGTCACCGAACATAAATCAGGGCTACAAGATCTATGACATGAAAGGGCCAACTTTCCTGATCCGATGGTGAAATTTGGTTGAATTCCAACGGTTAGAATGCTTAAAAATAATGCGCAAGTGAACCGTGCCAGATTTCATAATATTCTAATTAATTTTCTAAAAATCTTCATTTTCCTAACTTTTTTACTCCAGACTTAGTAAAGTGGTGTCAGGACATCAATTGGGCTTAATTTTTGAAAGGATGGTCAAGTCCAACTAAGTGGTCATAACAGTCTAGGATTATAGATATCGGACCCTCGACGCGCGGTCTAGATTCAATACAAAGTTACCAAACATTCCCTAAAACAACTGAATTTAGAGTTGGATCCTAGATTTCAGGATATTATAGCATCATTTATTCTACAAGTTTTAGGTCTTGCAGAACGTATGTAAAGCGAACAGTGCAAATTTCACAACCAGTCTAACGTAGCGCTAGCTAACTTATGGTTAATTTCTAAGAGAATTAATCCTAAGTGATATCTGATCAAGGTGGTACTCGGGTCTTGGTACGGAATTTTTCGAGTCGTTACATCCATGGTGGGCCTAGGGCTTAAAAATCAAGTCAATCCGTGACTTTTTTGGGCCACAACACATACAAAAGTTGAGAGGGGTTACCCTCCATTAAAATATTCATAATCATTTGTTAGGCCCACTGAGATGTGGTTCACAAATATTCTAGCCCATCCATTATGTGTGTCCCACTTGGATTAGGAGTCAGACCAAGTTTCAAATACATAAAAATTTTAGGTGGGCCCCACCAAGTGCTTTTATATGTTTTAGGCATTTCTTCACATGATTTTATATGGTATGGCCCACGTAAGTTCCGTATACGGTTGATTTTTGGGATATCTCATAATTTAAAGGGGGCTCATCAAATGCACGGTGTTGATGTTTGACACAGGTCATGATGGGGCCTACACAGCTTGGCCTTTGTGTTTAATCCATGTCTTCCCCATGAGGTCATGCACATAGACAGAAAATTCTTGTAATGAATGTTTATGAGTACTTGGTAATTTTGGAATCCTTGGTTAGGGTTTGAGCTAAAAGTACGAGTGTTAAAGGCTACGCTTTCGGAATCCGAACTCATTCTTTTGAAAAATAGAAAAATAAAAATATTAGTAAATATGGATTTTCTTGTTAAGAAGAAAATGGAAGGTAAAGAAGAGACATAACTGAAATTTTACACTGTGAAAAGTAATATTAACCATCTTACTTTCCCCGTTAAATTTGACGTCCAAGAAATGGACCTTTTTCAGAAAACCATGGATTTAAAACGATTAAATCCTTCTTAGAAATCTAAGTTTATTGAACTGAATTGAATTATTACAATTCATTTTTGTTGAATATCCAAAAACAACGTTTCCATGAATTAGGCAAATGAATTCATTCTAACCCATTTTGTTGAATATTCAAACGTAAGGATTTTTTATTTTATTATTATTATTATTTATGATATGCAATAGCTTTTCAGAATTCATATGTAGGTGCATACTTGTGCTCATTCACATGGACTTTAACTATCTTTCTTAAATTTCTTTGGTTTTTCTAATTTTTGTATCTAATTTTGAATTTTTAGGCCCTAAAACAAGATTCGAGGTACCGTCAACAATGCTAACAGAATCATCCAGGTCAGATTGTTAATTGGACCTGATTTTATTTAAATGATCTTGATGATCCATTTTATTTAAACGAGCAGACCCAGATGTGCGTCGGAGCTATTCGGATGTTGAGTAGGGGTTCCTAGAATGTGGGAACCGTTGTTATGACCATGATAAAGTTGTCCATTTCCTATGGATAGCATTGAAGTAGCCTAGCCATTTGGACAGGCCGTGTATATATCTGTATTTGCTCGAAATTGATGGAGTAGACCCGGATGTGCGTCGGAGCTATCCGGATGTTGAGCAAGGGTCCCTAAAAGGTGGGAACAGCTGTTATAACCATGATGAAGTTGTCCATTTCCTATGGATAATATTGGAGTGGCCTGGCCATTTAGACAGACCGTGTTTATATCTGTATTTACTCGAAATTGATGGACCAGACCCGGATGTGCTTCGGAGCTATCCGGATGTTGAGTGGGAGTCCTTAGAAGGTGGGAACCGCTGTTATGACTACGTTGAAGCTGTCCATTTCCTATGGACAGCATTAGAGTGGCCTGACCATTTGGACAGGCCGTGTTTATATCTGTACTTGCAAGGACCACACCCTTAACCTATAACTTAAAGCTATTTTCAAATCTCAAAGCCTATAACTACAACCTAAACTCAATTCCCTAAACTCTAACCTACAACCTAATGTAAACCTATACTTATAACCTAAACCTATACTTATAACCTAAATTCAATTTCTTAAACTCTAACCTACACCCTAACGTACACCTATACTTATAACTTAAACCTATTCTCAAATCCCAAAACCTATAACCTAAACCCAATTCCCTAAACCTTAACCTATAACCTAACTTAAACCTACACTTATAACCTAAACCTATTCTCAAATCCCAAAACCTATAACTATAACCTAAACTTTAACCAAAAACCTATAACCTATAACCTAAACTCAATTCCCTAAACCTTAACCTACGCCCTAACCTAAACCTATACTTATAACTTAAACCTATTCTCAAATCTCAAAACCTATAACTTATACCTAAACCTTAACCTAAACCTATAACCTATAACCTAAACTCAATCCCTAAACCTTAACCTATAACCTAACCTAAACCTATACTTATAACCTAAACCTATTCTCAAATCCCAAAATCTATAACTATAACATAAACCTTAACCAAAAAGCTATAACCTATAACCTAAACTCATTTCCTTAAACCTTAACCTACACCCTAACCTAAACCTATTCTCAAATCCCAAAACCTATAAACTTAAACCTTAACCTATAATCTAATGTTATAACCTATAACCTAAACCTAAACTTAAACCTAAACCTACACTTATAACATATAACCTAAACCTAAACCTAAAACCCAAACATAAACCCAATCTCAAACCCGAACCCGATTTCCTAAACCTATACCTTAACGTATTCTCAAATCCCTGAACCTAAACCTATAACCTAAACTCAATTCCCTAAACCTTAACCTATAACCTAACCTAAACCTAAACCTATAACCTACACTTATAACCTAAACCTAAACCTATAACCTTAACCTAAACATAAAACCTAAACCTAAACCTATTCTCAAATCCCAAAACCTATAACCTAAACCTAAACCTTAACCTTCACTTATAACCTATAGCCTAAACCTAAACCTACACTTATAACCTATAGCCTAAACCTAAACCTAAAACCCAAGCATAAACCCAATCTCAAACTCGAACCCGATTTCCTAAACCTAAACCCTAACGTTTTCTCAAATCCCTAAACCTAAACCTACACTTAATCCTAATCTCAACTCCCTAACCTAAACCTAAACCTAAACTTGAAAACCCAAACCTAAACCCGATCCCTAACCTAAACCCGATTTTCTAAACCTAAACCTAAACCTATTCTCAAATCTCAAAACCTATAACCTAAACCTAAACCTAAAACTTAACCTATAACCTAAACCTTAACCTATAACCTTAACTTATAACCTCAACCGATAACCTAAACTCAATTTCCTAAACCTTAACGTATAACCTAACCTAAACTTAAACCTATAACCCGAATCCGATTTCCTAAACCTAAACCTACACCTAATCCTAATCTCAACTCCCTAACCTAAACCTAAACCTAAACTTGAAAACCCAAACCTAAACCCGATTCCAAACCTGAACACGATTTTCTAAACCTAAACTTATAACCTTAACCTAAACCTATTCTCAAATCCCAAAACCTATAACCTAAACCTAAACCTAAACCTAAACCTTAACCTATAACCTTAACTCAATTTCCTAAACCCTAACCTATAACCTAACCTAAACCTAAACTTATAATCCGAACCTAATTTTCTAAACTTAAACCTTAACGTATTCTCAAATCCCTAAACCTAAACCTACACCTAATCCTAATCTCAACTCTCTAACCTGAGCCTAAACCTAAACTTGAAAGCCCAAACCTAAACCCGAACCCGATTTCCTAAACCTAAACTTATAACCTTAACCTAAACCTATTCTCAAATCCTAAAACCTATAACCTAAACCTATATAACCTTAACCTAAACCTAAAACTTAACATATAACCTAAACCTTAACCTATAACCTTAACTTATAACCTAAACCTAAACCTATAACCCGAACCCGATTTCCTAAACCTAAACCTTAACGTATTCTCAAATCCTTGAACCTAAACCTAAACCTAAACTTGAAAACCCAAACCTAAACCCGATCCCGAACCCGAACTCGATTTCCTAAAACTAAACTTATAACCTTAACCTAAACCTATTCTTAAATCTCAAAACCTATAACCTAAACATAAACTTGAAAACCCGAACCTAAACTCAATTCCGAACCAGAACCCGATTTCCTAAACCTACATTTATAGGTTATAGTTTAGGTTTCGGTTTAGGTTATAGGTTTAGGTTTAGGTTTAGGTTATAGGTTTTAGGCTTTAGGTTTAGGTTAAGGTTTAGGATTAGGGATTTTTGTTTATAATGTTAAGCTTATATGTATTTATGCGTGAATGAATGTGATGTGGATACGATTGTTTGTGTTTGGATGAATGTAGTTTATGTTTGGATGGATTCACTAGTTTAGGTTTAGATGGATGGATGTGAATGTGAATATGATGAAATATATTATATAACAGTTGTATATTAGGATGAATATGATGAAATATATTGTAACAGGTGTATATCAGGAATTTTGTACGGAATTTTGTGCACGAATATATATTTTTTTTAAAAAAAAAAGAGAGAGACTTTTAGCGACGAAAATTTTCCTAGCTAAAACTTTTGCAAAATATTTTTAGCGACGACAATTTTCGTAGTTAAAAGTTACGTAAAAATTTTTAACAACGAAACTTTTCGTAGCTAAAGGTTTTGAAAAATATTTTTCACTACGAAAATTTTCGTAACTAAAAGTTTTGTAAATATTTTTTACCAACAAAAAATTTCATAGCTAAAAGTTTTGCAAATATTTTGTAGCGACGAAATTTTTTGTAGCTAAAAGATATGCAAATATTTTCTAACAATGAAACTTTTCGTAGCTAAAAGTTTTACAAAATATTTTTCGTAATGAAAATTTTCAAAGCTAAAAGTTATGCAAATATTTTTTAGCGACGACAATTTTCGCATTTAAACATTTTAGAAAACGTTTTAGCGACGAAAAGTTTTGTAAATATTTTAGCGACGAAACTTTTCGTAGCTAAAAGTGTTGCAAATATTTTTAGCAACGAAAAATTTCGTCACTAAAAGTTTCACATTTATTATTTAGCGACGAAATAATTCATAGCTAAAAGTTTTGCAAAATTTTTTTGGCAATGAAATGTTTTGTCGCTAAAAGTTGTTTTAGCGACAAAAATTTTTGTCGCTAAAAAACTTCCCTTTGGCAATGATTACAATATTTCATCGCTAAAAACCATTTGCTTCGGTCTTTCAGCGACGAAAATTTTCATCGCTAAAACTTTTTAGTTATGAAAATTTTTGTCGCTAAAGGTAGGATTTCTTGTAGTGCAGCACTTTGGCATGTATGTTAGTAAAACCGGTGATATATTGATGACATACACTCAAGCCATTGTGCACGCCTTCCCTTGTTTGGCCATGGGCCCAAAAAATCAGGCCTTGCCAACTTCACATGCAACCGCTTCAATGGTGCCAACGTTCACTTGGATGCAACACCCAAGCCATGTAAATGGTGGACCCCACCACAATGAACACCTCATGAAAATACAGTCGATCCACTGATCATGTGGGCCACACTATAGATCTAATCACAATGTATATATATTTTCATTTTTATAAGAGGGGTCCATGCATGGATCATAATTTAGACTAGAGATGGGCATCGAGTCGAGTCGGACCAAGTTAGGGCTAACCCGAACTCAACCCAACTCAATACCGAATCTAGCATGCCTTACCCAATCTGAGTCCGGGTCTGGCCTATACTGATACGGACCAAGTCTAACCCATTCAAAAGTGTTGAGTCGGGTCAAGTTGGCACTGAGTCGTATCAAGAGATGAGGAATGGGGAGAGAGAGAGAGAGAGAGTGAGAGAGAGAGAAGGTGGTGATGGTAGGGGTGGGCTTCGAGCTGAGTCGAGTCGAGGTGGGCCAAGCTCGGCTCGGCTTGATCATGTTGTACTCGAGTTTGAGCTCGAGCACGAGCTCGGCCTCGAGCTCAACATTGAAGCTTGGCTTGTTTGTCAAAGTTGTCGAGTCGAGTTCGAGTCGAGCTAGTGGTTCGAATCGAGTCGAGTTTACCTCGAGTCAAGCTCGAGCTTGTTGAGAGAGTAATGGATTATGTTCTTAATCCTCCTCCATTGATTTAGAAGAGAAGCTAAATTTATATATATATATATATATATATATATATATATATATATATATATATATATATATATATATATATATATATAAAGGCATTTTACATGATGCTCCACCAAACGAAATTCATTTTTGGTTTAGCCCGGCAACCAAAATATGGTGTAGTCCATCTTTTAGCAGTCCAGAAAATCCATCTATGTGAGCCTTATAATAGAAGAACCATGGGTCAAAGGCATCCTCAATTGTAGGTTCTGAATTACCTATCATCAAGGCCATACTTTTTAATGGATAGGATTTTGAATAGACATGGGACCACAGAAAAGTGGGACCCACATGTATTGTTGCTGCTCAGACAAAAGCGCAGTTTTCATTACCTTACAGATGATCTGAGGACTTGTAATGCACAACATATTCAGGAAAGATATGTTTATTCATGTAAGTGTTCCATACAATATATACATTTTGGATTCAAGAGATCGTCAACACCAACATTAAACTCTTCACTACTGGGGTGAAAGGAAAGAGATATCACTTCAACTTTCTCTGCATTCCTCACAACTTTAATATATTTATTAATCGAGCCGAGTCGAACTCAAGTGAGTCAAGTCGAGTCGAGTTGAAATGCCCCCTGGTTGAACTCGGGTCGAACTCAACTCGAGCTTCAAATAATTAGCCTGACTCAACCCGAATCAGTCATTCAAGCCAAGTCAATCTGAGCTGACTTGAGCCGAGTCGAGCGAGTTTTTCAAGCTAGCTCGACTCGTGAACAACCCTAGTAGTGGGCGGTTGTCGGGCTTAGAAGAGGAGGATGAAGAGGGAGAGAGAGAATTTGGGTTCAAGTCAGGATTGACAGAGATGGCTAAGATTAGAGATACTTAGAAACTAGGGTGTGTGTGTGTATCCAAATTCGAGTTGAGCCGAGTTTTGGATCGTGGACTGACTCACCCGAGTCTGACTGACGCGCGCTTCGGGTCAAGTGGGTCAAGTGCTCAATTTGAATTCTATAGAGTGAAGCCTACTCATTTTGAACCCACTCACCCGTTTGGTTCGGTTCAAGTCAGAGGAGTAGAGTTATCTTGTGCCCATCTCTAATCCAAACCATTGATGTCAAGTCAGAGGAGCCGAGTTATCCCGTGCCCAGCTCTAATCCAGACCATTGATCAGTTGAGTCCCGCTGCGGATGGAAAATGCCCCAAAAATCTCCCAAACAGGAAGATTCCATCGACAATCGTTGGGACCATTTTTATTCCAGTTTAATATATACCATTTTTTTTTAGTTAATATGTACCTTTGATATCTTTCTCTTCGTAACATTGTGATCATAAGGAGATTTTTTAGGCACATTCCATCCATGATGTGACACCACAAACCAACGATCTGGATTACCGGACCACATTCCCCAATTCTCAGAATTGAAAATCTACATTGGGCAAAGATTCTGGCCACATATCATATGCATGTTGTTTTCATGGTCGAGAAATTATCCATATGTACGTATGCCACACTTGTACGGCTTCAAAGTACTGTTCGTCGAGTGTGACCCACAGTGTATAGACCATCCGCCTAAAGTCACTCCATTCAGATGGAGTGCTTTTTGCTAATTGAATATTAACCGTATGACTTTCTGGGTACATGCTATTCATAATGGGGCCGATGGATGAAAGGTTGAGATCTTGTACACGCTTAGGTCGTGTGAGGATGTCAAATGCTTGATAACTAAGTTAACGTTGATGGCAATGGACCCCACCTCTCTCTCTCTCTCTCCTTTTTTTTTTAATAGATAGATCCTTTGCACGAGGGTATTTGGACTTCTAAGATAGTTCACAACCATTTTGAAAATGGGTTGACTCTTCAAAATTACTCATAGGGCATCGTATATGGTAATCTAGACCACCCAAATCACTGACCTAATTCTTACTGGATCATAAACCGAAAATTACATGAGAAGATGATAATAACCATCATATTTTAACCTTGAAATATGGACCACTCACTTCACTTTTAACCATCCATTCGATACCCATCAATTGGATGGCTAGGATTTCATGATAAGTGTTTATTTCAAAGAGATACTCCATCTACAATGTGCCCCACAATTTGGACGATCTGGATAATTGTAAATGAGTGCTGCCACGTGTGAAGAGCATGAGTCACCGCCATTTCAGAAGGGTGATAAACCATCACAGGGTCCAATCGGGAGTGAGGATACATCACACAAATTAATAGAATGGAATTATTATTTTCATATCTAAGCTGCGTAACGACCAAAATGATGAGAAAAAGATGTCACAAGTAGACGGTCTAATCAGGTCCATGTGGGCCATTCATCTATGTGATTGAATCCTACTTGACTGAAACAAAGCTCTTCCTACAAACCCAAAACAAATAGAAAGGCTTGCCGTATTTGGAGGATAACCAAGAGGCTGGATTTCCTACAAAAGCTTTGTATGGATCGGTCCATGATGTATATATGGCATCCAATCCGTCCATCATGTGTGTGCCCTAGGTTCTTCTTGGCACCCAAAAAATCAAGAGCACCCAAAACTCAAGCCAGCCACACAACTGGGAACAGTTGGGATGGAACATCCAAACCTTCCAGATTGTGAGTGGGACTACCTTGTTTTATAGTACTCCATTCATAAGATCATGCATCCCACCAGGATGAATGGATAACCCAAAAATCAGACCATTCTTAAACTAAGGTGGGCCACACCAAATCATTTTAGTGGTCTTAGGCATGATTTTGCATGAGCGAGGCCCCTGATTTTCGGGCTCTAAGGAGAACAATGGAAACATGACGGACGGGTTGGATGTCATGCAGACATCACCGTGAGAGAGAGAGAGAGAGAGAGAGAGAGAGAGAGGTGGTAAATCCTATTCAACTCCAGAATTCCACTCTACATTCCCTTTGTTTTTACATTTCATTGAAACTACAAATCACCACCAATGTAGTGGTCCCCTCTACTTGCATCATCACTATTCACATTTCTCTTCAGCTATTTTTATTGCCCCACAAGATTGAAATGCCCCCTCCAAAATATGCAATCCGTACTTCATATGAAAGAATATGCGAGCCCAACATTCTCAGGGTTCCTAAAATACCCTTGCCACATTCCTAAGCATTGGTAAATAATTCTAAGTGACTACAGGATATTTTTGGATTTTTCCAAAGCATTTTTTTTTCTTGGTTATCTGAGTAGAGGAACTTGAGTTTTTTTATTATTAATTTTTATTTCTTTTTACTAAAGGAGAGAGCTGTGTCCATCCCCATAGAAATTTAAAATGAAAAAAAAATGGAAAAAGAAAACAGTGGGACCCACTATGTTCTTGATCATCAATCATTCAACTTGGAAATCAAGGAAAGGAAAATAGGAAGAAATATCTCCCATCAAATCCTCCAACTCCCACTCCCCCACCCTTAAATTTTCACCTCCCCAATAATTCCCACTCCCTATGACACTACCTCCTTTATTGTTGCTGTTGTTGTTGTTGTTGTTGTGGTTGTTGTTGGGGATGTTTATGTCATTATTGTTGTTGTTGTTGTCATAAGTGATATTATTATCACTAATGCTATGAGCAATTGTAGTAATAATACTATCTTCTAAGCTTACACTCTCTAAGGGTGGAACAAAATTCTCTCCTTCTACCCCCATGTGACCACCCATCAACATCCCATCATCCCCATACAATGCATCATCCATGCCATCTTGTGTTAAGCAAGGAGGCATATATGGGTAGCCCAACGAGCCGGCGACAATGCAACTGTTGTCGAAATGGGGGGACGGATCCAACCGGTTGCCCAGAGTAATAGCTTGAATTGATGATGATGATGACGCCGAGGACGCATCCATGCATATGGTCATGATATCATGGTCGTGAATGGATGTGTGTCCCACCATGAGTTCACAAGGTTCCGAAGAATCGCTATGCTTTGGTGACGAAAATGATGAATTCCTAAGCCTTTTCTTTATGGTGGAATTCCAAAAGTTCTTTATTTCGTTGTCGGTCCGCCCCGGCAAGCGAGCAGCGATCTGCGACCATCTGCTTTGATTGTAAAAGTAAAACAAGTGAGAATTTAAAATAATAATAATAATAATAAGTAAATAAAAACATGGTTTGAGTGAATTTTAGGGTCCCTAGCTGAATCTTTTTTTCCATTTTCTTTTCTTTTTACACATGCACTCACACCTCAAAGAACACGGACATGTATGCATGCACGCATGCATGCATGTATATATGTATTTATGTAGGTATGAATGCATGTGTGTATCCTTATCTCAAAAGGTAGAGTGAAATCCAATCCATGCCACTGTCCCTCTCGGTTCTTATTTTCTATACAAATTTGAATACATATGTAATAGGTCTTTGTTGCCCTAATATGTCAATGTCCAATAATTTCAAAGTTCCCATTATCTTCTAAATGCCCTCATACGTGCTTGCAAATTTTCTAGACAACCAATGCCAAAGAAATGCATGATGGTGTAGCTTACATTCTTAGATTAGCAAATTACAAATTCTATATACAAAATTCAAGAAGTAAGCCAAACAGCTCCAAGAGCAAATGATTTTATGATATTCTTCTACATATCCATATAATATCATAATCTTCTCTTCTACACAAAGTCTCTTGGTCAACCTTAAGAATATGGTAGATGCTCGCATGCATGCATGACAAACATGCCAAGATATGAGTCATGTATATATATATATGGGGAGTGATGTGGGAAGTGCCCTATGGACGACCCAGATACATGCAGCACACTTATGTGCCATGTTGGTATGTATGGTGCATCTGGAATTAGCATTTCCTTTGTTTATAGAGATAGAGATATAGAGAGAGAGGGAAATAACCTGTTTCCAAGGATGGAATGTAAATGGATGATGAGATCTTCTTCCTGGGAAGAGAAGGCGCCTCGTTTGAGATCAGGCCTGAGGTAATTGATCCAACGAAGACGGCAGCTCTTGCCACAGCGTTGGAGGCCGGCATTGCGAGCGACGTCACTCCAACAGCCTTGGCCATTGCGAAGCATGTAGGTAATGAGCTTGTCGTCTTCTTCAGGAGACCAGAGGCCTTTCCTAAGTTTGGTGTTGTTCTGGGTGTGGGTGTTTTTGGGTAACTGATCTGGCTTCCTCATTTGAAGTATATGACTACTTTCTTAAGAATCTTGTTATTCCAACTGGCATGAAATAGAGAAGAAGGGAATTTATAGAAGAAAAAAAAGAAAGGTGGTGGAGGGAGTAACAAGGTTCGATAAAGATCATGATCATCATGATTTGTGATAGCTGTGGGGTTTGCTTAGAATATGGAGAAGGAGAAAGAGAAAGAGAGGTTTTTTTGTTTGTTTTTGGGTGGAGTGGCAAACGGTTTGGAGGGGGACCTTCCAAGTGTGAGAGAGAGAGAGGGGAAGGCAGGGGGGGAATTGAGTGGTGACACTGCCACCACCGACCTCCCTGGCGGCAAGACTGTGGGGGTCGCCCTTATGTATGTGTTTTATCCCCACCGTCCATATGCTTTTCTAGATCATTTTAGGCGGTTATGAACCCAAATTGAAAGAAAATCTGAAGTTCAAGTAGACCACACCACAGGAAATAGTGAGGATAATGACGTTGGCCGTTGAAACCTCCCTAGGGCCCACCGTGACGGTTAATAGCCATCCAACTTGTTCATACGGTCAATAGACCTGGACGAAGGGAAAACACAAATATCAGCATGATCCAAAACTTCTGTGGTCTCAAGAAGTTTTAAAAGGTAAGCACTCAATCCTCACTGTTTCCCGTGGTCCACTTGAGCTTCGAATATGGGTTCATTACCTGAAATGAGATGGAAAACAGATGGACGGTGTGGATAAAACACAAACATTATGGAGGGCCCCACAGAGTCCTGCCACCACGGAGGTCGTCGGTGGCAGGGTCACCCCGCAATCTGCGTCTGAGAGGAGACGATTGGTCTTCTTGTCTTTGACTCCAGCTATTGTCTTTTACGTTGCATTTTTCTTCACTCACAAGGTAATCACCGTACCTGGAGTGAGAGAGAGAGAGAGAGAAAAAAGAGAGAGAGAGATTATGTGAAGTCCAAGCAAATACCTAGCTTGGTCTTCACATAATCTCTCTCTCTCTCTCCACACGCGTGAATCATGTGTGTTCGTCTGAATGTTTTTTATAATGTTTGCATGTCTGTACATTCATTAAGAGAATTGATCGCCCACAGGCAACAACTTGTGTTACCTGGACATCTTTACCGCCAACATGCCACTTCTGGATGAAATCACCACCCTTTAAACGGTAGGCCCGACAATGAAAATCATGCTTCTCGGAAATCAAGCTGACCCACTCACTAGGTGGGCCACACAGACTGTCATTTGTCCATCAATTCCAATATTGTGACCTACCTGACGGCCTGATAGCCATGACTTTCGCACCAGGTCATTTTCAGTACGGGGCCTTCCGTTTTAATGGTACAAATGTCTTACACAACTGGCCTACTACTTAATTATTGGGAAAGATGGTACGGTACCACAAGTTCTGGTACCTCGTATGCAGATGATCAGTTGTATACATACAATCATGTTATTGGGATATGTACTTTTATTGTGTACGCGTATATACGTCCATATGTTGTACATGAAAAACTAATATCAGAGGAAGGATTACTATTTCTTACGTTGAATACTGCGAAGCATCTTACGTGCTTTTGCATGTGAAAAATGTAAAAGAAGATGAATTGAGTTTTACGAAAGCTTCAGAACATTTCCCCATAGAAAAGTAACTTTCATTCAAGAAACAAAGAGACAAACACGCCGAGAATCTTTGAAATTTGTGCCGGCTGCTGGGCAATATGCTTTACTGAATGAGAGAAGGGGGGGACCTCAGTCATCCACGTGGAACATGTGTATTGGGTGTACCACGGAAGCGGATTGCGTACTGAGTCACCTCCGGAAGCGGATTGCGCACTGAGTAACTCAGTACGGTAAGCGTACTGAGTAAACTCCATGGGCCCCAGTGTCATTCATGCATTATATCCACTCCGTCCATCTCTTTTAACACATAATTTTAGGGCTTTAGCCCAAAAATGAAGTATATCCAAACCTCAAATGGACCACACCACCTGAAACGGTGTGAATTAAACATCTACCGTTGAAATATTATTGGGGACAACAGAAGTTTTAGATCAAGCTGATATTTGTGTTTTCCCTTCATCCATGTCTTTCTGATATTATGAACAGGTTGGATGACAAATAAACATCACTGGGGGCCTTACAAAGTTTTCAACAGTTGAAATCAATATTTACACTTTTTCCAGTAGTATGGTCCACTTGTGGTTTGTATATGCATCAATTTTGGTTTGAACCCATAAAATGATCTGAAAAAACGAATGGACGGCGTGGATAAACCACATGCATTCTCGGTGGGCTCAACTGACTTTACTCACTAGGATAAGAGCATATTGAGTAACTCAGCATGCAATCCGATTTCCTACGCTCCTACCTATGCCCATACCGCCTCGACACCAGCCAGCCAGCTGGCGTCAAAGCTCTGTGGGCCCTGTCATGCTGTATGTGTTTTATCCACTCCGTCCCTCCATTTTTCCAACTCATTTTAGGGCATGAGCCCAAAAATGAGTGAGAACTAACTCTCAGGTGAACCGCACCATAGAAAACAGTGGAGATTGAACGCTTACCATTGAAAAAATTTTGGGGGCCATAAAAGTTTTGGATCAAGCTGATACTTGTATTTTGACTTCATCTAGGTCTGTGTGACCTTATCGACAGGTTGGATGGCAATCAACACTATTTTCTTGTGGCGTGGTCCACCTGAGATTTGGACTCATTTTCTTGGGCTCATGCCCTAAATAGAGCTAGCAAAATGACACATACATGTTGAGGGTCAAATAGTGCATATTAGACCCCAAATATTGTCAGGATTTACGAGCATAATAGTGTTTAATGGCTGATTTAATCGTGTTTATGTTGCAGGTTGATTTTACAAGCTTGGATCGAAATAGGATACTAAATGCATGGATTTAACGCTCCAAATTCACCAAAGCATGGGACACTCTCCAGGGGACCAAGATCGACATATATACATGGTCAGAAATCCGAGAAAACTAAGAAACTAAAGTTCAAGTGGCTTGAAACGTATCCAAAATACAAGATCACAGGGTTCCCACCATCCGATTGTCCTGAAACTTCATACATGGCCTGAAGACCATAAATGAACCGTACACGTCAAATTTCAGCTATTGAAGATCTTTGGAAGTGGGCCAACGGACTGATCAGCCCCTTAATTCATTAAGTGGGGCCCACCTGATATCTGGAACTGCCTCAAAATTGTTCTCGACGGTTAAAATAATATGAGGAAGAGGATGGACGGTGTAGATTTCTCGTAAACATCACGGTGGGCCCTGTGTATAGGGTGTGTGCACACTACACAATATACACATGCGTGCACTAAAAAAAACACACGCGGGTCAGCACCTTTCTAAAACAGCAACTGCCGTTTCGTTTTTGCTTACGCACGGACGGCCTGCGTCCGTTTTGCGATCGACTGTGGGTCCCACCTATGGACCGTATGACTCATCTGATCCGACCATCTTGTAGAGAGCTGCAAATACTACAAAATCATATTGACTCTTTTCTTCCATGCGTACACACGTGTTCGATACAGGGGCCACAAAAGGGCTACCCTTAGACGTTCAAAATTGATTCTTTTGTGATTTCTTCTCTGGGCCACGTCAATGGATGTTCAAAACCACCCATTCTTGACTAAAATTTCATTCTCAATCCAATGGATGGGGTGAATTTTCTAGAAAATGCTTCTGTGTGGCCCACCGATCACAACAGCGAAATGGTGCGAAAGGTTTCGCACATCCACAAAAACTGACTTTTTCAGGCGGTTTTGGCCCACCATCTTTGATCATATGGCAGATCTGAACCGTATATCATGTAGAGGACCCAATGAAATCCTAAGGGACGATGTTTCTTTAAAATTTGAGCAAGGAAAGTGGCGTGTTTCGAGGTACCGAACTTGGCTGCGAAAAAGCTTTCAATGGGCATGCATAGCTTTCCAAATCCGATTCAAATTCGATTTTTATCACTCCAGCAGTTATATAAGGAGGTTTTGGACGTGAGGAGCATTCATTCAGGTCTAGGAAGGAAGAAAAAGAGAGACGTGGAGGCTCGGACAGGGACTTGAAGCAGACGTGAGGGAGAGAGTATTTTCTTTTCTTTTCTTTTATTATGAGATTTAACCCGTTCATGGCGGGCTGAACCTCTTAGCTAGGGCTAAGAGGTGAAGCTTGTAGTGAGATGGGAGATTTGATTTTATTTTTATTTTAATGCATGAATTAACGTTGATTTTAGTTAATTATTATGGGAATGTTTTAGGCTTTTAATGGTCTGTTGTGACTGAAATTACAATGGGTCTGCAATGGCTTTAAATATTTCCGTTCTCTTTAATGTTTATGATGTTAGGAAGCCCTGTTGTTCACCATAGTCTCCTGGGCATAGTTGGATGTCGGTACCCTTCCTAACTTTCATACATGTGATAAGTTGGTAATTAGTTTAATTCTGTTGTTTGCCACAGTCTTTTGGGAATGGTTTGGCGATGGAATCCACTCTAATTCATATACCTTTCATCTCTTTGAAAACTAAATCAACGGCAGTTCAGTAAATTCCATAATTCTTGAAGCAGGCATAAAATCTCTCTGATCTCTACAAGTGAATCTTCTGAATCCCTAGTTTCTCTTCCTCTGATTTATCTTAAGTTTAGAAAATTATTATATCATTATTTCTCAATTTATACTTGATTTAGAATTCATCTTTTTCTACTTCAAATTCTATTTAATTTTAGATAACCTACAAGTTTCAGTCCCTTGGATTCGACCTCGGTCTTACCGAGTTATTACTACATCACAACCCTGCACTTGGGGAGTGAACAATACATTATGGTGGGGCCAACAGAACTTTGACACCAGCTAGCGGGTCGTGTTCGGGTCACAAGCGGAACCGTGTCCTGTTCAACAGCCCCAAAATTACATCGACTCTGTGATCATAACTGTCCATCAATGACCCTGCTGATCATCTGATAGCAAGCACTCAATCGGATGGTTGGAACACCTAACAGGTGTGATTCTAATAAAAACGGATGATAAATTGGACGGTTAAGATGAAAGGGCATATGCACCAATCGGATGAGACAAAGTTTGCATAACCCACTCCATAGAGATTGTTAAAACAATACTTTTGGCATATATTGGTAAAAAGGACGTCCGTTGGTGAATGGAGACAAACTTTATAATGCTTGCGGCCTACTCACAAGCAATCGAAATCTGCTTGGGTACAATAGATGAGTGGGCACCAAAGCATATAGTAAAGCGTCACAGCAAAAGCTTGGTTTTTTTTTTTTTTTTTTTTCATTTTCCCACATCGGAATGGTGCGTCTCCTTCTCATCAAAGTATGTTTTGGCAGCAAAAGATGGCCACAAGATGGGGTTATCTTTCAAAGTTCTGGCCACCACCAAAACATTACACACACAAATCCAAGTTGCCATTTCCATATAGCACCTGCAGCATCTACAACAGAAAGTAAAGGTAAAAGGAAAATATCCAAGCTACTCAAAGTTCCAACCACTTCATTTTTACTTTATTTCCCATCCCAAGTCCCTGCTCTCTCTCTCTCTCTCTAGCCGAATGCTCGGCTGCGCGCCAGTTCGCACCAAACTTATGCCAACTTTTTTAAGAACTCATCCTATGTGATGTGACTCTAAAATCTGAACGGACGTGAAGCACCACCTCATGAAACCCCCAGGGCCCAATTTTTACTTTGATCCAAAACTTTGGTAGGCCATGAAAAATGAAAACAGTTTCCTCCCTTGATTTGCATTTCTCTTTTCTATGGCCCACCAGAATTTTAGATCAGGGTGAAAATTTGTCCCATGCGGTTTCATGGAATTGCGCATCACATGGACCGTTCGGATTACACACCCATGACACGTGTGCAAAGGTGAGCATGACTACATATATATATATATATATATATATATATATATATATATATATATATATATATATACACGGTGGGTAAGAAACAGTTGAAGGAGAGAGAAAATGTCAGAAAATAGCCCCATTGCTTCCTTCAGAAAATGAGAAGAAAAGGTAAGAAAATAGCCCCATCGCTTCCTTCATCAGAGAATGAATACCGAAGGGAAAATAAAAAATTAATTTAAAAAAAATAACGGGGCCAGTGGCAATGTTCAGTGGCTTATGATGAGAAACGAATACCTAAAATTTAAAATTGTTGCAGGGTGTCCCCACAAGACCTTTAAAAAACGGACTTCAAGAAAAGAAAAAAAGTAACAGAAAGGAGTGTCCCCCTTTTCATTTCTAGCTTTTATTTTAGAGGTGGATGGAGACCCGACCCAACCCACCCCACCCCACAAGAAAAGAGAGGGAAAAGACCAGCCCATCAAGAAAAAACCCCAG
Organism: Magnolia kwangsiensis; assembly: GCA_037074715.1. Classification (NCBI taxonomy): domain Eukaryota; kingdom Viridiplantae; phylum Streptophyta; class Magnoliopsida; order Magnoliales; family Magnoliaceae; genus Magnolia; species Magnolia kwangsiensis. The sequence continues at coordinate 2,132,560 of CM073571.1, forward strand.
TCCAACATGATGGAAATTAAAGTTAAAAGGAAATTTGTAGAGCAGGGTCTTTCAGCAGGTTGATGAAACACAGCCAAAAGCTTCTAGAAGCTCTAGAAGTTGACAGGATCCCTCAGGAACTTTTCCATCTGCCTTGCTCTCGTCCTGATCAACATATCAAAGAGCTTTTGCCCAAACTCAACCACCAATCCCCCAAGAATGCCTTGATCGATCTGTGAAGAATGTACCAGAGAGAATAAATTATCAGCTTGGCAATTGTGCCTTGATTTTTCTTTATTTTTCTCTGTTTTTTTATTTTTGTTCTTAACGATCATGTTAATAGCCAGCATGCTGCTGAACAAATAAATGAACCAGCTAAAGAAAAGGGATAACGATTTACATTTTTTTTTAATAAAGAAACATGTTTTGTGCAAGCATTTGGGCAGTGCTCAATGTTGCTAGTTCCATATTGAGAGGGAGGTAAAGAGGAAGGGAGAGAGGACATTAGGGGGCAATTTAGAGATAATGAGAAAACCAATGAGCATCTAATGCCATTTCACACTAGCCACGGCTGACCGCTAATGCTTCGGTTCATAATGAGAATGGTAATTCTGCCACTACACAGTTATAAAGTGATCAAAGAAGGTGATTTGATAGACTTTTTTCTTTCTTTCTTTCTTTCTTTTTTTTGGTGGTAAATAGATGTAAAAGCTCAAGACAATAGTACGAATAATTGTTGGGGACTGATGACAAATCATTTTCAGAAATCCAAAAATGGAACTATGAAACTCATAAATTTGAAATCCAGAATGGAGGGGGGAGAATATGCATACAAGACATAAGGAAAGAGGATTACAGCTGTCAATGGGCCAAGCCTGGGCCAGGTCTCAACCCAGATTTTGAACTGTTTCAGGCTGGGCCATCGGCCAGCCCTATTCAAAATTCTGATTTTTCAGGCCTGAGCCCATTGACACCCCTAAAGAGGATGGTGTTAGACATCTATTATGACAAATTGCACAGATAAACAATCAGTGGTTGGCATATGCATGTGCTATCAAGGAGTACCTTCTGTTCAAGCTTCACTGTCTTCCCATGTCCAATAATATCCTGCAAGGTGTCTTTCAGCTGTTTTTCCTCTTCTGGGGGGAGTGACTGGTCAAAAGAAAAGGAGAAAAAAAATTAACGAGTTTAAGAAATGAATCTTACCGCTGATAGAATGGTGGGAATACCATTGAAGAGCAAGGAATTTCAGACCAACAGCTTCCTAAAATAAGCTTACGAGAATCCTTTCTCTTATTGGAGAAGCATCCCTTTTGTTATGGCTATAATCGGGAAGAATAGAGACTCCTTTTATGTGAAAGATTATATGATGTTCAAAGTAACAAAACAGCATTTATTTTTTGATCAACCACACTAACCACTACATTACCCACTTTCAGGTGATCCAGACTATTCATTTGGTGGGCTCAATCATGGATGAGCAGTGCTGCGAAATCTCCTCCATTAGACAATCTTACCGTGTCTGGTTGGTCTGCAAATGAACAGTTTCACCAATTGCCTCCATCACAGTTCCAAAATTCCATGACTCAGCTTGAAACTCGGCTGAGTCAACTCAACTCAACAAGGTATGAGCTGAGTCGCCAGGAAAGCTGCTAGTGAGTGTGGCTCACCCAAATCGACAAGGCTCATTGACACGGCTCACTGACTTGGTCAATTCGGCATGACTCGTGGTGACTCAAATCATGTCATTTGCCTTCTCGGCTATCCTCCTCTTCTTTTTTTCTTTTTTTCTTTTTTTTTTGGTTAAGTTTAAAGGAATCAATGAGGTTTGAAGTCACAACCTTAGCTAAGGAAGCAAAGGTCTATAACAGCTACAGACACAGGGTCTATAACCAGGACACCATGGGTTGCACATTTGTTTATTTTGGCCAAATTTATATACTTCCACAAAACTATTTTAAATATGGGTTTTTGCTAACCCCAAAGCTTTTAAATGACACATGGGATGATCTATTGCTGATTTGAATTGTTCATTGATTCATACAACTAGGAGCAAGCCATGGTGCAAAAATCAAACCAATCAGATGATCCTAAATATCCAATCCATAGCATGAAAAATGGACCACCGAGATTCTAGAGAAACAAAATAGTTCCAATCAGTGTTCAAAATATTGGTATCGCGCAATGTATCACACCCTTGGGATACATATACGTATCGGTTATCGCACAGGGTATATCGTTTGTATCGCATAATTTATCACACTTTTTGGGAAACATAGGGAAACATTGGGAAAATGTTTGAATTTTTCAATGAAACTTCAGAGATTATTAAAAATGACCTTAATACACTTTTAAATCATAAAATCTCAAAAAAACTTGCACATAATAGGTTTCCTTTGTATAGTGTCCTAAGTTGTGTTGTCCGAATGAACTAAAACAACTATATTCAAATATGTTGCATAACATTTATAAATGCATCAAGAATGAAGCATATCAAAAATGTATCCACACTGTCCATCTGTTTTGCCACCTTAATTTACGGCACCATACCAAAAATGAAGCATGTCCAATTATCAAGTGGACCATGCCATCGGAAACAGTATTGATTGAAGGCCCTACCATTAAAACCTTCTTAGGGCTAACCTTAATGTTCTCGTAGTGTTTATTTACCATCAAATCTGTTGATAAGTTCGCATAAGCCTGGATGAAAGGAAAAATAAATAAATATCAGATTGATCCAGAACTTTTGTGGCCCATTAATAGTCAATCACAACTTTTTCCTTTGGTATGGTCCACCCGATATTTGGATGTGCTTCGTTTTTTGGATAATAAATTAAAATGATTTGGAAAAATGGATGAACAACATGGATACAGAATACATACATTAAGGTGGGCCCCCCATTAAGTGCCGCACCATCTTGGGTGAGTATTGGCTCTCACCTAATCCACTCTCTAATTCCTAATGTTGATATTTTAGTTTTTGATAGGTCCTGGCTCAAAAAATGAAGTAGATTGTGTGGGCCCCATGCATTGTATCCATGCCGTCCATTCATTTTTTTGGATCGTTTTAAAGCCTAAGAAAAAAATGAGGCAGATCCAAAGATCAAGTGGACCACATCAGAGGATGTATGTAATATGGTGGGACCATGACTGTGGGGCCACCTCGACGTAATATTGTGTATATACACCGTCAATTCATTTTGGCATATTATTTTTGGGAATGTGCCAAAAAATGAGGCAAATCCAAAAATGAGGTGGACCGCACCACACGGAAAAGTGGTCATTGAATGGCCACCATTAAAAAAAATTTAAGGGCTACGAAAGTTTTGGATCAAGCTAATATTTATTTTTTCCCTTCATCTAAGTTTGTTTGACCTTATGAACAGATTGGATAGCAAAAAAAATTCACAATGGGCCTTAGGAAAGCTTCAACAGTGGATATCATTGTCACCACAACTTCCTGTCATGTGGTTCACTTGAACCTTATATTTAACTACATTTTAGGCTTATACCCTAAAATGACCTATCAAAATGGATGGACGATGTGGATAAAACACATATCATGGTGGGCCCTACGTAACCTTTGACTGGACCATCTGTCTCCAAGGCTTTCAATCCGCATTGGATGCGGATTTCCCGCAAAAGGCCTTCGCAGGAAGTTCCTAAGCTTGGATGTTAGGTAGGGCCCATTGTGATGTTTGTGAGAAATCCACCCCATCCATCCAATTTTATGAGCTCATTTTAGGAGATGCGACAGAAAATGAGGTGGATCCAAAACTCCAGTGGGCCATACGAGAGGGAAAACTAGGGAAAGAGTTTCCTACCATTGAAACTTTCCTAGGATCCACCTTGATGTTTATGTGCCATCCAAACCGTTTATGAGGTCATTCCCACTGGGATGAAGTGAAAACATAAAAAACTTATCCCGATACGAAACTTCTGGGGCCATAAAAATGTTTCAACGATGGTCACCGAGTCCCTATTGTTTCCTCTCGTGCGGCCCACCTGAGTTTTGGATCCACTTCATTTTTGGCCGCATGTCCTAAAATGAGTTTGCAAAACAGATGGACATGGCGGATTTCTCGCAAACATCACCGTGGAGCGCAAGTACTTCATGCGCGGAAGTCTTTCGCATGAAATCCGTGTCCAGCCACCTGATAGAAAAGGCTCAGAAGCCCTATTTCACAGCAGAGAGGGTTTTCGGCCCCTTAGAACCCTAATTTCTCTCCCAAATCTTCGGATTTCTCCGGATTTTTTTCACATTATCTTCCGAAATCAATTCCCTACAAACTTCCGAAATCAACTCCCTACAACTTCGATTCGAATGGCCCACTAAATGAGCTTCCGATCAGCGCAAACTCTTCTACAGGTACAGAAATCCACATTGTTGAAGGTTTCTCTCTTTTTTATTTTTTTTCCCGATTTTTTTGGATATTTACATACAAAAATTTTTATAAAAAAAAATTTAAAAATTCTTTTTAAAAAAATTCTTGGTATCTTTTGACGGGTTTCGTATCGCTAGACTACAATACCGATAATATCGGCCGATAGTATTGATATTGCAAACACTGGTTCCAATCATCATCTTGAAATATCTGTTCAAGAAATTTCACTGTGTTGTTTATGATTCCAAAGTAGCACTTTGGTTTAATGATTTTAACCATGTGATCTCTGGCCCATAAACAATGGATGGTTTTAACAAATCAGCCCCATTCAAAGGGTTACAATCATCTGATCATTGTGATTCTTGCACCATGTCTTGTCCCAATAGTACTATTGAATGAACGGTCATGATTAATGATTAGGCATCCCACATGACATTTAAAAGCCTTGAGGACATTGCTAATGTTCTCATGAAGGTAGGGATGTTAGCAAAACCATTTTAAATATTTATTACAACTCTAACTACTTTAAATTTAATTATTGAATGCCAAGCCGGTTAAGGCAAGCAAAGAATAGGTCAAGTTTACGCGACCCAGCTGGCCATTGAACCAACTCAAGTTTTTGAGTTTTAAACTATAGTCCAAACTCATCATGAAAATTTCATAGTTGACACGGCTTAAATTCCTATGGAGTACATTTGTGGGGCATGGCATGTTCACAATGTTGATAGGGTTGCTAGGTAAGTGGTATGTATTATAGATATGGAGGTCCTATGCCTCCTATTTATGGAAGCGGATTGTTTCTTGGCCTTGCCTAGACGGAAATCGGTCCAAGCAGGAGCTCTATAGGGCCCACTGCGATGTATGGGTTTTATCCACTCCATTCATCCATTTTTCCATATCAATTTAAGGTATGAGCCCAAAAATAAGGCAGATCCAAGGCTCAAGTGGACCACACCATAGGAAGCAGTTTTGATAATGACGCCCACCATTGAAACCTTCCTAGGGCCCGCCATGATGTTTATTTGCCATCCAACATGTTCATAAGGTCACATAGACCTATATGAAGGGTAAAAAATAAATGTCAGCATGATCTGAAACTTTTGTGGCCCCCAAGAAATTTTTAGTGGTGGGCATTCAATCCCCACTGTGAGGTCCACTTGAGCCTTCGATCTAGCTCAGTTTTGGGTTCAAACGCTAAAATGATATGGAAAAATGGATGAACAGAGTGGATAAAACACATACATCATGGTGGGCCCCACAGAGACCCTGCCTGGACCAATTCCATCCAAGCAGGGGCATGACGTAATCCACTTCCCCTACTTATATGGTTGTTGACTATTGATCAACGTGTTCCGTATCCGTTACGATATGGCCATAAAGGCCGATGCGTGTAAGTAACGGCTGTGACCGTTATGCGATACAGGGGTGAAACGGGGCATTTGGTATTTTTGGGACTGTATCAGCTATTACAGGAGTCGTATCAGCCGTTACTCCCATAACGGTAGAAAAACGGCCACTTTTTCCTATTTATATCCATTTTTCTCTTCATTTTTCTACTTCTCTCATTTCAAAAACTTTCCTGAATTATTTTACAGTAGATTTTGACAACTCATACTATAGTTTTTAGGATTAAAGATTGTAGATTGAAGCGATTTGGGCGAATAGCGGAGGGTCATTTGTTCAATGGAAAAAAAAAAAGTGGTACTTATGCCTCTTTTTTCAATTTCTAGCTCTAACGTTTGATTGTTATGTGTTAATATTAGAGACACAACCAAACTCACAAATTCACCAGATACAACATTCTCACCAAAGAGTGGACCATTACGTTACCATAAACACATTGAAAACAAAAACAAAACAAAAAAATGAATACATATTTGGAACATTAACATGATTCTAAATTTTCTAAATATTTTTCCAGAATTTTTCAGGCAACTAAAAAAAAAAAAAAACAACCATTACGGAAGTCATAACCGTCATTACGGCCGACACCCATATCATTAATGGTGGTGATTGTTACGGCCACCGTTACCGATACAAAGTACCCAAGGTGTTCCAAAATGGTAACGGTCCACCGTTATCGTTATGATACTGTCTGTAACAACCATTACGGCCCCCGTACCTTTTTTTACTTTTTTGAAAAACTGTTACAAGACCATTACGGGACCATTACGGCCTATTTTTTCTGTAACAGTTATTATGGCCATTTCAACCCCATAACGTGTAACAGCCATTATGTAACTGATTTTGAATACCTTGAAAATACCTTGTTGCTGACTAGAAGAAAAAGTTGTTTGCTCGGTAGAACATTGGATGCTTTTCCCAGTTTGCAATAAATACATATTTTGGTAATAAAAAAAATAAAAAATAAAAATATTTAAAGATAACGGGGATGTATAAATAAGAAAGAAAATACAAGAAAAGGATCTGCTGAGATAGCAGAAAGCACTAGGGGCCTAGGAATACGAGATCGTAGCAAAGAGAACTACAAAAACAAATTTATGAAACCAGGAATACTGTCTGCAAGGGTAATAACAGAACCCCATGGGAAAAAACAGATCACAAACCAGATGCAAGCCAGAACAAACACAACTACCATGTAGCATAGAGATCATCATCATCATCATAGTCGTGTCCCATCAATTTAGGGTTGGCTTTTATAAATCCTGTTTTACCAATCATTCCTATCTAAGGCTCTATGCTCGGTAAGTAAACAAGCCTTAATATCCCTCGTTACCAACTCAATCCAAGTTCTTTTAGATTTTCCACTCATCCTCTTTCAAGACCTTCAACCCTAATCAAAGTAACCCTCCTTGCAAGATCCATATATGGTCTTCATTGCACATTATTATAGTTACACAGAGTTTTAAGGGAAGTGGCAGCAAATTTTTGGAGCGGAAGCAAGGAAACACCTGTTTCAAAATCCTAACATGTATAAAAACTTAGTAAGCAAGAATGAGATCAAGTTCGAAGTATGATACAGGAGAAGAACATGGGTGAAGGTTCTTGCAACTAAGCACATGACAAAAACCATCTCAATCTGATTCTCCTTCATTTTTTTCCTCTTATGAGGACTACTCCTGGCCTACTACTGCGGACTTCATTCTTAATCTATCCTGCCCAGTCTTTCCACACATCCATCTCAAAATCACCAGCTCTGCAACACTCATCCCTTGCTTATGTTGCCTTCTGACTGCCTAGCACTCTGCCCCATAATCATAGCCAGTTGAAAGAGTTCTCTTATAAAATGTTTCCCCAAGTTCCATACACATGCGGCAATCAAACAAACTCCAAGTGCCCATCTCTATTTAATTGACTCAATTATAAGTCTGCTGGAAACCTCCTCCTTGATATCTCAATCCTTTTGAATAATAGCTGCAAGGCAGCGAAACAAATTGCTTTGAGAGATCTCCTGACCATCCATTTTAACTAATGTCTATCTTCTATAACGATTTCCTACTAAAGTTACATAGCACACTACAGATCCTCCAAACTGAGTTAACGCTTAATAATTGATGAAATAAAAAATAAGTTAGGTGAATTGAACAAATAAGGAATTTTCCAATTCATTATAAGGAACTAACACACTCCAGAGGCCCAAATTCAGAACCCAAAAAGAAAAGGAAAAAAGATCCAATGCCGACATAGGCCATGTAACTGTCAATCATGCCAAAAGAGATGGAGCAACCAGGTCACCTAAGAATGTTTCCCACGAATCCTAACAGAATTGATGCTTGCCACTTTATGAAAGATACACAGAAACAATTCCTTCAACAATGCCATCTCTCAAGCTTTGGGGGAAAAAAATCAGGTGTTCATCATGATCAGCTAGTCCCTATGTTTCTGCAGTGTCAACTATCAGCTTAAGTAGCAACAAGTTTTTCTTGACCCTAGAAGAGATTTCCAGCACTAAGTCAAATGCAACTTCCCCAGGCCTCATTGCAGATTATTCTTCAGCATCTTACCATATGCTACGAATGGCAAGACATCACCATTCTTGTTGGATCAAGTACACCTACTGCTGCAGGGTTGCCCCTTTTGTAACATGCTTTTAACAAGCGATTGGTATTTTCCAGTCCAAGTAAGACCAGATTCACACACATAATAAAGAACTTGAGCACTTTCAAACATTCTAGAATTAGAGATTTTTCAGCCCTCAATGCTCCTCCAGACTCCTCTGGCCATCTATGTCACTAGACAGAAATATGTGGATATGCCAGTCAAAAGTAAATTCACATGGAAGTCATTTGGCACTTGACAGCATAAGGTGATTGATAGCTTTTACTGCTATTGTTAATTGGAAAAAAAAAACAGACAGCTTTTACTTCTATTTTATATATGAAATAGCTGCTGATATTTTCTGGATATATAGCATGGCATACCTGCCAACTTTGTCAGCACAGCTTCTGGTCCCTAGAAAGCATGAAGGCGCATCTCAGCTTTCGCACTGATTTTTTTATTCCCTCCATCTTAAATCTGACCGTGTATCTCAAAACAAATTACCATTTTTCATTTCATTAGTAAGTCCTAATGATGCATTCACACATGTGCAGTAAGCATGCACGAAATTGGCTACCAATAGAAATTAAGTTGATGTCCTATTAAAGTAAATATAAGGCTTGACATCTACAAATTTAACTTGCAGACCATCAGAGATAATAAAACTTAATTAGAGCTAGCAAAAGCATTTCCTTCATTAATGCTACCAACAATAATGTTCACAGAACCTTTAGCTCTAGAAATAGAACAACATCAGAGCATCAACAATTCAATGTTCCATAAGAGGAGACATCCAGTAGCAAGAAAATATCGTTACAGACGTTCACATGCTATTTCTTTTCTTTAAATAGTTCAGATACAGTGTTACTGTGTTAGTGATATTTACCAGTTTTGCAAAGAAAGTACAATCAAAACCCAATTGAAAAGTATAAAAACAGGTTCAGTGCCACAATCACTGATGAGCACCCTTTTAAGAAAGACAATTGCTGACAAACTTTATCAAATACTTTAATTAGGTTTAGAAGTTAGACTAAATAATTCATACCCAGGTGTTCACACTCACGATGGACACTAAGTTCCAATTATGCAATATCTTTCAACCAGGGATTCAGGATGCTATTTGCAATGCAAGATAACATTCCAAGGAGACAACTTACAATTACAGTCATCACGATAGCTTTCACCTCTCCCCTATGTGCCATGGTCAACTCAAGAAAACTCTTGGTGATACTCTCAATGTGTCTCAGCCTCCCATTGTCAGCCAAAACAGCTTAGCAAATAAAACATAAAGAACAATAAGCAAGAGGTGTACCTGTAAACTCAAATGACCCCATATAAGCATAAACCTTTCATGTCAGCCGAAGCAGCTTGGCAAATATAAGACATAATCATGTGTAAGAACAATAAGCAAGTATCTGTAGACTCATATGACCCCATATAGCATAAACCTCTCATGTCATGAAATTACGTCGCTCGGTGATTAATGGTTTGGTAACAATTCAAAGAAAATTTGGTGACAAGCCAAGGATGTCAATAACAAAATCACAAACCTTTGCAATTTAGATGCTCTCTGAAGTTCAGAGCTCAGCTACCCAAAGAGCCATAACATGCTATTACTATCCAATATTTTTTATCCATAGAAGTCATCAAATAATTGCAGCATTAAATCTTTAAGAAGATCCGTAAAATCAATTAATCCAAAACTAGTTCCACCACTTCTACAGAAGCTTGAAACAATATGGTGGATATTACATACCCATGTTGAAATATTGTGAGAGTGCTAAAGTGGCTTGATAACATTAGCAACACATACCCAATAGAACCATAATGGTGCAGTGAAGTGTGTGTGGGTAGCAATAATGCGGCATATCAGCACAAGTACAATTGTTGGAACGAAGAATCAGTATCACATAGTGCTAGATTCAATGTGTACTTACCCGAATCACAAAGAAATGGACAAGTGCACCCACAAGTATATTTGAGTGTAGAGGGAGAAATAATTTCATTGATTAGAAACTTCTTCTATTACAATACTTCAGAAAACTCACACTCAGAAATTTTGAAATGCCCACCTCCTAATGGCTAATGGCCCCCTCCCCTACCAGCCCAATAATAGTAAAAGTAAATCTAGGAAATAATCCTCAAAATATTCAATCACATATTTAAATCAACCCCCCGTATCTTTCACAAATAGTAAATTGCAGTTCCATAGCCATGGGCCTACATCATTCCCCCAGATTGGAAAGAACTCAACTTTGGCAAGTTGGATGCCTCACACGAGTAGTAGAGTTCTAGATCCAAATTTTTCAATTTGTCGTCCGTGATCCATATGCATTCAGAATAGAACTTGTTCTTGCATTCACCAAGTATTGTTTGTATTGGCCTCATCAAGTACCAATGATCTTCATCTGCAACGCTGATTCAATTTTTTATTTTTGTTTCTTGGGAAATTGTTTGTCCATATCGGTAATAACTTCCTCTTGCACATCAAGCACCTCGCTATGATACTCGAACAAATCCACCACAACTAAAGTTGGTGAGATAGCCAAGTTATCCAGCAACTCGATCTTATAAGCGTTGCCACCCAATTTTCTTTTGACCTGGCATGGTCCAATCTTCTTATACTTGAGCATGTTGTAAGCTCCCCTCAGAAACCTTTCCTTGCAGAAATAATCCATAACTAAGTCACCTCCTTTATATATCTTCTCATTGCAATGTCCATTTGCAATTTCTCCCTACTCGGCTTTGCTCTCCTTGATATCCTTCTTTCGCTTCTTTTTCTTCTTTCTCTTTCTTCTTTTGAACTTCTTTATGTCAGACCATTCAATCGACATGAGTTTGGCTTCTTCGACCGAACTCATTCAGTAATGCGCAAGATTCAGCATGTTCAAACCTAGTGCCAAGTCAATATGATTTTGAATGTTCCTCATAGGAGGAAGTTGTGGGTGCTTCAAGCACCAAGTCTTGATATTTACAAAGGAGCTTCTACATGAGAGGTAGAACATCCGACTGTTTTGCTTCTTGTTTAGAAACTAAGACATAGATGGTGTAAGTCCCCTTCATTCATCAGACTTTTGTACACTGAGCGATTTTTTTTACCATCTTTATCAGATTTGAGTGTTGGAAGATATTTCATCAGGTACAATGTGATCAGAGTTTTAAATAGCGTCAGTAGTGTAGCATAATATAGTTACGACACTACATACAGTTAGCAAATAGCATAAATCCCCTGTAATGTATGCTACAAGTGTTGTAACATATGCATAGCATATGTAGCGTAAGCATAGCGTATGTAGTGTTGTAGCGTATGCTACTTTTTTCTATAAATGATAATTGTATTTTGTATTTTGTACTTAATACTCTCAACCTATGGGATTTTAATTTCTTTTCATACTTGTGACTTGTGGTTTCAATTAGACATTATTAATTAAAGTGGTTTGCTTAAAAAGTTGATGATGTGATCATGATTTGATTTGGTTTAATATGTGGCTTTTGATAAATGATAACTAATTACTTGTTTGAACATGCTTATACTTGGAAGAAAAAAAAATGAATCATCTTTTAGGCATTTTTATATTTGTTTTATTTTTTTCTTACTACTTATCATATTTTTTCCTACTTCTAAATTAAAAAATAAAAGTATTGTGTGACTTACATTACACACTACAAAGGGTTGGGCACTACGCAACACACTACCACTATTTAAAACACTAAATTTGATATTAGCACCATTCTTAAGAAATGAATGGTGTTAGCCTAAGTCAATTGAACCATATCTCTATCCCATAACCACAATCTTCCCAATAAAATATGGCATGCATCCATGGGAACTACGTCACACCAAACCTCACCCTTGTACTTAAATCCAATAGAGAAGAAAAGTGAGCATCCAAGGTTAACAGAGACTTCCTGGCCTTTCTTAAACCAATGAATTTAGTATGGTCGTGGATGTTTATGTTCTTTGAGTTTTAATTTATTCACCATTTCTTGTGAAGCAATATTCTCATTGCTCCCCCCATCGTCTACCAAAATCATACACATCTTCCTACCAAAAGTGCAAGTGGTGTAAAAGATATTGTGTCACAACCATTGCCCCTCATCACACACCCCAAGGCATTGATAGCACGATCCATTAGATAATCAATGGCTCGCCCTTATCACCATACACATCTGTTACATTTCCAACATGTGCACCCCATTCTCGTATGCATGTTCGGCATATTTTGTGTCATCTTCGGCTTTCATTTGCTTGCAGTCGAGAATGACTTCAACATATTCTCCTCCTTCACCAAATTTACTTTAATTGTGGACTGATGTTCAAGATAGCGAAAGGAACAATGTCTCAACTCCCAACTACCCACACTTAAAGCACGTGAAAGTAGTATTGTTTTGCCCCATCTTGGATGCACTAGCCACTCATCCATAACCACCTTCCCCCTGAGTTAAGATTTTTCTTTACCGTTAGACATCGGCCCTGTTGGGGCAAAAAAAATGCACGAGTTAATAGGAGTTTGGTTTGTTACGCATCAAGGTTCCAAGATAGGCAGGCCTACCCATTGCACGGCCCTCTCTCTATCTCCCTGGACCTCTCATTTGCACAACATTCTCCCATTGCACGGCCCTCTCGATCATCCCTCTCTGGTGAATAGTATTGTGTGTGAATAGTGTTGCATGGGAATAGTGTTGCGTGTGAATAGTGTTGCACGTGAATAGTGTTGTTGTGGGGGTTTGTTAGGTTTGTTGCATGGAATGGGGCCCATGGCACATAAATTGAGGCCCCACACATGTGAAAGCCTATAAATACCCCCTCCCCCTCTCATTTGCATGATTAGAAGTTTCAGAGAGGTGCCAAAAGCAAGGGGAGAGAGAGAGAGAGAGAGAGAGAGAGAGAGAGGAGTGGGTATTGGGAAGATGTGTTATACGGACCCACGCAACAGAAGATGTGTTGCACGGACCTGCACAACAGATATTTGTTGTACGTGCTCGCACAACAGGGTATACTGCATATGGGTGCAACAAGTGTCCCCACGACTCTATTCTTTGCAGTTTTGTGGATTCTTTTACAGTCCGACCTCCAATATATATATATGTATGTGTGTGTACACAAATGTCGACTTGAAGCAAGAATCTTGGACCCACACAGCCCTTTTGTCTCCCCGACAGATGCAAAACACGCCAAAGTGTTGCTGAAATTGCCATTGAATTACTTCTTTTTCATGTCCTTGTATTAATTCATTGTACTTTGTTTCAGAATCAAGGGAAACACGAGGATATAAATGAATCTAAAATCAATAAAATCTATGATGATACACGAGGATGTAAATGAATCTAAAATCAATAAAATCTATGATGATGAATGTTCTTCTATCTTCTTTGTTAAATCAATAAAATCTATGATGATTCATACATCTATGGACAATTTATCCAAAAGGATTCAGCTCATTCAGTCTTTGTCAGTGAGGGCCCTGGATAATGAAATTGGGTGGAAACAAAGATCCCGAGCTAAATGGTTGAAAGAAGGGGATAAATATTCCAAATTCTTTCATTCGTTGCCAGCATGCACTCCAAATACAACAGAATAAGTATCATCCACGCCAATGGTCGTCGCATCGAGGATAAATATGAAATAGCTAACGAAGCAATTCTCTATTTCAGTTCCCTTCTCAGCAAGGACAAATGGAACAGACCGGGCCTCGATTCTCTCCAATTTGACAGTCTCAGCTCGCTCGAGGCTGATTCCCTTGTTGCCCCCTTTTTCTGAGGAAGAAGTGAAGATGGCTCTGAGTTCCCTCGGCAGTGACAAAGCCCCAGGCCCTGATGGTTTCCCTCCTTGTTTCTTCATCTTTTTCTGCGATCTGATCAAAGTAGATATCATGCTATTCTTCAAAGAATTTCATGACAGAGGAATCCTGTCCAAAGGTCTTAGATCTTCCTTCATCGCGCTTACCCCTAAAGTCCAAGGTGCTAGTTCTTTCTCAAAATTTAGACCAATAAGTCTGATTGGGGGTCTCTACAAAATTTTGGCCAAAGTCTTGGCCTCCTGCCTGAAGCTTTCTCTCGACAAGATCATATCCTCGCACCAAAGTGCTTTCCTCCTGGGCAAACAGATCACAGATTGTGCATTGATAGCTAATGAATGCCTTCATTCCACTTTTAAAGACGGCCATAAATCTATCTGCTGCAAGCTTGATATCAAAAAGGCCTACAACCATGTTGATTGGAAATTCCTCCAATATAAGATGAGGCATATGCGATTCCCCAACAAATGGTGTAGATGGATTGGAGAGTGCTTAGGGTTGGCCAATTTTTCTATCCTCCTCAACAGTACCCCAAAGGATTTCTGCAAGAGCTCCAGAGGCATCCAACAGGGAGATCCCCTATCCCCATTCCTATTTCTTATCATTGGAGAAGCTCTTTCCAACATGATTCAAGCAGGGCAATCTGCGGGCATTCTTAGTGGTATCAAAATGAGAGGTCTATCAACCCCAGTCTCCCACATTTTTTTCGTTGACGACACCCTCCTTTTCAGCAAGGCGGACCTGGTTAAAATCAACAATATTCACACTACAATCAGGTGTTTTGAGGCAATCTCGGGCCTTAGAATCAATCTGTCCAAATCCAAAATGTTTGGTGTTAATCTTAAGGACAAAGAGGTCAGTTCTTTCGCCCTCGCGTTTGGGTGTTCCTCCACTTCCCTGCCAACTTCTTTCGTTGGTCTCCCGCTATGCTTGGGGCTGGCCCCTATATCCATTTGGGATAAGGTCATCAACAAATTCGTTAAATATCTGGTCAGATGGAAGTGCAGATAGCTGTCCTTGGGAGGCTGCATCACTCTCACTAAGGCAGCCCTTTCCAATCTCCCAACATACTTCATGTCTCTCCTAAAATGTCCAACAGCGGATATCTCGCTACTCGAAAAACTCAGACATGATTTTCTATGGAACGGCAAGGAAGACTCCAACAAATTTCACCTAGTTAATTGGTCTCAAGTATGTCAGCGGACCGAGTGCGAGGATGCAGGCATAAAATATTTGAAGAGAATGAACAAAGCCCTTCTAGGTAAGTGGTTTTGGAGACTCGGTTTGGAGGACGACAACATGTGGAACAAGATCTTCAAAGGAAAATACGGAAAATTGAGCGGTGGCTGGTGGTCAAAAGATTCTTCTCGATATAGGGACTCGCCCATTTGGAAGGGATTATGCCTGTAAAAAAGGCAGTTCTCCCAGGTTTCGGCTTCATCTTGGGAAATGGGGCCAAAATCCAATTTGGGAAGACACTTGGGTGGGCGAAGCCCCTTGAAAGCCGATTTTTCGAATATTCATCGCCTCGCCTCCAACCCCAAGTCTTTTGTAGCCGACTGCTATACATATCTAGACAGCAAGATAGACTGGATCATAGACTGCAGGAGGAAGCTTCAGGACTGGGAGATCGACGAGCTAGTGCGTCTTCTTCAGCGCATTCATTCGAGCACGCCAGATCCTTTGAGTCAGGACAAGCTAATTTGGAAGGCAGATAAATCTTCCAGCACTTTCTCTATCAAATCTTTTTATCAGCAACTGGACCAAGGCTTGATCCTCATCGAGGTCCTCCCTCCTTTCAAGTTCTGGAAGTACTATGTTCCCCCCAAACACGCTGCCTTCGCCTAGTTAGTGGAGTCCAAAAGAATCCTCACGATGGACAATTTGAGAAAAAGAGACATGTCTATTGTCAACATCTGCCTATGTTGTATGAAGAATGAAGAAAGCACTAACCACCTCTTACTCTCATGTTCGTTCATCTCAGAAATTTGGAAAGATTTTCTCAAGTGCTTTAATTTGAAGTGGTGTTTTCTTGATTCGGTCTCGCTCCTCATCAAAGCCTTGCACGAGGCCAGTTTGGGTAAGAAGAAGAAGAGGATCTGGCACATGGCGATCATAGCAATCTGGTGGTCGGTCTGGGAAGAAAGAAACAACAGGTGTTTTAGGGATATCTCTAACCCGCCATGGCTATAGCCAGTAAAGCCAAGCGTCTCCTGATTGAATGGATGGTCTATGTTGTTGGCTTTAACCAAGTTGATTTTCTGTTTCTTGGGGTGTAATGGCTTGTTTTTGCCTGCTCGGCAACTCCCATTCTCTCCCATTTTTGTTTCCCCTTGTTTTTCTCCCCTTTCTCCTTTTCAATATATTCAGTGACTTTTAAAAAAATAATAATAATAATAATCCCCAAACGAAATACATTCGTTTCTTGTCGAAACAAAATGGCGACTCTGCTAAGGAAGATGAACTATTATGAGATTCGAAACCAGCATACTGCAGCTTCAAAGGACCAACTGACTCAAATCGCAATATCCTTGGTGCACGAGTTCGTGTTAAATTCTTTGGGGGGGTGTTGTACGCAAACATTCGCTTGTCACAACGGCTTTCCCTTTGTTCTTCTAAATTTGTAATGATTCTGTGGAAGATGTCTTTACAGTTGTAGTTGGCAGTACTGGAAGACATTCGAGAGTGATGGCCTTTTCAGTCCTTCTCAAATGAAATGATTGCGTGATTGAGGCGAGGCTGCGCCTCATGACATTTCGCATGATTGACCCTCTAATCATACTTGGCGGGACGATACTTCTTGTGGGAACAGATCGAACCCTTCGTCTTTCGAATGTTACTATCATCCATCTTTCATCGTCTTGCTGCACTGCTGGTGAAGTAGAAACTATTTTAGAGATCACCTGGCATTGTCTATCTTTGATCGTAACTGATTCAACTTTCTCTGATACTTCCTATAGCGGTGATCGCGTATTGTCGATATAATCTACCGCGAATCCATTGGTTGTGAAGTAAACAATCGCATTAGTCGAGAGAGAAACTATTGCGGTTGTGTAAGGACGGAATACCTACTATTCAAAACATAGTACCAGTTATTTTAATTAAATAAAATTGTATTTTGTTTTAGAGAAGGAGAGGATGTCCCCAGTGGAGTCTCCATTTTGTTTCGACAAGAAACGAATGTATTTCGTTTAGAGATTATCTTATTCAATAATAACAAAGAAGATAGAAAAACATTCATCATCATAAATTTTATTGATTTTAGGTTCGTTTACATCATCATGTTTCCCTTAATTCTGAAACAAATACAATAAATCGGCACAATAACATAAAAAATAAGTAATCCAATGGCAATTTCGGCAGCATTTCAATGTGTTTTGCATCCGTCGGGGCGACAAAAGGGTTGTGCGGGTCCAAGATCCTTGCTTTAAGCCGACATTCGCTAAATATATATATACATATATATTTAAGGTCGGATCGTAAAAGAATCCACAAAACTGCAAAGAATAGAGCTGTGGGAACACTTGTTACACCCATATGCAATGTACCTTGTTGTGCGAGCGTGCACAACACATCTCTACTGTGCGGGTCTGCACTACACATCTTTTGTTGTACGGATCTACACAACACATCTTCTCAATACCTGCTCCTCTCTCTCACTCAATGCTTCTGGCACCTCTCTAAAACTTTTGATCATGCAAATGAGAGGGGGAGGGGGTATTAATAGGCTTTCACATGTGTGAGGCCACAATTTATGTGTCACGGGCCCCATTCCGCGCAACAGCACTATTCCCACGCAACACTATTCACCAGAGAGGGATTATAGAGAGAGGGACGCTTAATGGGAAAATGCTGCGCAAATGAGAGATCCAGGAAGAGAGAAAGGGTCATGCGATGGGAAGGCCTGCCTATCTTGGAACCTTGATGCACAACAAACCAAACTCTTATTGACTCGTGCATTTTTTATGCCCCAACAGGCCCATCATCCCTCGACCTATAGAAAGCCATGTAGTTACATTACGTGGAAAGTTAGCATGCCGCCCCATCATTAATAATGATCCTCGTGAGGCACTAAATCGTCTCCCAAGTTACCAATTAATTATCTCATCGGCTTTTAATGCAAGTGTATACACATCGAACATCTTAAATATATCTTTGAAAGTCAATTCATTTTTTACACCCAAGTTAAGACACTAAGATATCTTGAAGTCTTTTGGTCTTCATAATCAGGAAAAATAAATAAATAAATAAACGTGCTCATGATATTAATTTCTGGAACTCCATGGCATATTCATTTACCAATTTATTCCCTTCACTTAAATTTTAACATCTTTAACAAAAGTCACAAGCATAAATTGTATGTAGAACTTTTTTAACTTATTTTTCATCTTTTCTCAAAAATTTACTTTCTCCTTGGCAGATTCGTTAAGCTTGGAGTCCCACCATGCCAACTTGTCACCAGATAACTTAGCTACCAACTTAACATTCTAATTGTCCATGATTTCCTCATACTCAAACACTTTTTCCCAAGCTATTTAATGATGATAATGTCGTTACCATTATGATATGGGATATAAAGGTTGTTACAACTCTCGTAATAGCCGCTACAGGCTTTTTTATTTTGAAAAATTATTGTATTGGCCTCATGACGAGCCATTACATTACCAGTTTTTGATACCTTGCCTTTTCGACCTTGCTTAGCCAATCGATGAAGTCGTCAATATGCAACCAACCATGGAATTCCACAAACGTTTCAACAATCGAATGGCGTGATCAATGTATCTTTACAAGTCAGGGCTGCCCATTGTTAGTTAGGACCTTAGTGGGGACATTCGCGATTCGCCTACGTGTCCATGTACACCAACTTCGGGCTCTGGATTCCCTCTATGTTAGAGCTCTCTCACTTAATTAGTGAGATTTTTCCTGCCGTATGCATGTGTTGATCTACTCGGTCTATGAGTGTATAGATCAATTGGGTTACTTCCACAAACCCTTCCTGTGTCACCCCTTTCAAAACCATTAGGAAATGACTTAAGAGTTAAAAATACCCATAGATGAACCACTCTGAAACCAATATGGTCCAACCCAGTTATCGAGTCAATGAGATCTCAACACCCAAATTGCAAAAAATATGAACAAGAGTCCACCCACAAAAATATTAGAGTAGGGAGGGAGAAATAACTTTATTGATATCAAACCTTTTTTTTTTACAATACTCGAGAAAACTTGAACTTCGAAATTTTGGAATGCCTACCTTCCACACATCGATTGCCTATGATTTTTTTAAAAATGTATATATATCGGCCTCATAATGGAGCCATAACTGGTCTTTTTTCCGTAATAGCCGTTACGTAACCGTTTTTGGATACCTTACTTTTTTCTACTGTAATCAATCAATGGAGTCATCAACATGTAACTGACTACAGAATTCAACAATTCCTACTTTAATTCTGAGCTCTCTGTCATGTCCCAACAATCGAAGGATTCGATCATTGTGTCTTCATAAGTTAGGGTTGCCCATTGTTGGTTAGGACCTTGGTTGGGGCATTTCTCTACGTGTCCAGATGCTCTAACTTCCGTCTTTATATTCCCTCCATGTCGGAGCTCTCCCACTTGATTAGGGAGTTTGTCTACCATATACGTGAGTTGACACACTTGATCTGTGAGTGTGCAAATCAATTGGGTTAATTGCAAAAACTCTTCCTGTGCCACCCCTTTCAAAGCCATTAGAAGATTATTTAGAGTCGAAAATCCCCAAAGATGACCCACCTTGATCCCAAAATGGTGCAACCTAGTTATTGAGTCAATGTGATCTCAACACCCAAACTGCAAAGAAAGGGATAAGAATACACCCACAAGAATATTTGATTACAGAGGGAGAAATAACTTTTTGTTTAGGATTGAGGGAGAAATAACTTTATTGATGTCAAACTTATAATACCTAAACCTCACACAGAAAATATGAATTGCATAACTCCACCCCTATTGACCCTAAAAACAATCTCTATGAATCTGTAATGAAAATTCCCCAACTACTGATCGATTTCAAATCAATCTAATCCATCTAAGATGACAACAAGCCTAATATTGGGAAAAGCAAATCTAGGAAATAATCCTCAAAATCTTCAACATCATCTTTAAATCAGCCCTCATATCAATTACATCTTTAAATCAGCCCCCATATCTTCCACAAATAGTAAATGGTCATTCCTGACATTTAGGCCCTAATATAGCAACAAACAGTCTGAAATCAGCATATGTTGGACACTATAGTAGGCCATGGGCCTACAGTAGTACTGCTCATACTGTCATTCATATGCAAAAATAATAATAATAATTAATAAATAAATAAATCCATAGTCACATGTTATTTATACCCACAAAGATATGTTTCTATAAATTCAATTATCTAGCAATTTCCAAGTGCTACGAGTTCATTAGAAGAGAAACAAATCCCTAGATGCAGAGAAGTCATGCCCAAAAAATTCTTGGTGATATCTAAAAATCCAGCTTCAGAAAAAATCTCCTGTATAGCCTTTACTCTGGTCTCTCCAGGCACTGATTAGTCCTTTATGAACTGTGAAAACACAGAACTTTTCTTGGAAGCCTTGACAAGGTCAAGAAGCTCAGATTCAACTTCGTCCAACAAGTTAGCTTTGGATGCTGAAAGGAACAGAGCAGAGGCATAGTTCCCAGACACTCCAAACAAAGCCAAAGATACCTGCAATGTCATGGAGAACCCCCAAGAGAAAATCAGCATGGGTAGAACTAGCACTTAAAAGATAAAATTTACTGGAAAGTAAAAGAGCAATAGATGTTCTTGTCAGTAAAATAATCCTAAAAGCTAATCACCCCACAACAAAGATGGAAGTATAAGAGGGAGAAATTTTAGAATGCATTCACCAACAAAATTGTGAACTATTATCCATGCGATTCGTTCAACTACAGACATCACAGAGTCTTGGAAAGAATTACACAATTCGATGCAAGTCCCCAAGCCCATCAAGTGTCAAATTTGTGGGCTGTTCGTTGATGACTTCGGGCCTAAATTTCAGGGTCTACAATTGCTGTTTTTGAAGGATTCTAGTTCAAGATTCTGCTGATTCTTTGAAGATCATGGAGGCTGATTCTCTGGATTTGCAAAAGCTACTTTTTAGACATTAAATTTTTGAAAAATCCTTAAACATTCGTTTGTTGCTATTTTGGATAGATTTTATTGAAGTGGAATCAATCTAACAGTTGGGAAATGTTCTTAGAATTTAATAAGCATTTTAGGGTGTTTCATCAGGATCTATAAATAGGGGTTGTTCTATGAGTAGGGTTGCATGAAGCTTGAAGCTAAGTGCCAACAGATACAGGAATGGAAGCGGAAAGAATCTGTTTCAAAATGTTTCAAGTATAAACAGGTAGCAAATGAGAGAATTTCTAGAATTCTAGTGGGTGCATTCTTCATCCATTCTTGCGATTTGAGCATTGAGTTTGGTATCAGAACGGGTGAGCATTTGCAGATTTTTATTTTTTATTTTTATGAAAACAGGGTGTCCCCGCCCCTTTAAGGCAAGACTATTCCCTGCAGATTTTGACTCTACATGTCTCATGTTGGCTTCAAAAGAAGTGACACAGTGGATATATCAACTCACACATAAGTTAGACAATGATACTAATAGAGTGAGAGAGCTCCAACATGGAGGGAATTTGGAGGCTGGAATTAGAGCACGAGGACACAAAGAAAGTCAACAACAGATGGCCACAACTGGTGAAGGCACCAATGATCAAATTCTTTGACAGTTGATAAATCTGGAATTAATGCAGAAATTCCATAATCCCAGAGTCCTTTGCACATAGACAAAAAGACCATTAGAAGGTTAAATTGGAAGCCAAGAAGTTTTTCCATCACATATTAACAACGGTCAAACAATCTTCAAGCTGAATGAATCCATCAAGGCAAGGGAAAGGTAATTTCTTGCGAAAAATGAAGAAGAAGGTGGAAAGAAAGTTCTTACCCATGACTTACACACAAAACCTCTAGGAAAGATGTCACAGTCCGTTAAAGAAACAAATCATTAAATGAATATATCTAGGGATTTCATGCATTGACATCACGAGCAAGATTGCACTAGTACAGAGACCAAAAGTTTTCAAGATATATTAATGGTATTAGCACGGACATAAGGAATAAATTGGCTCTCAAAGATGTTTTAAAATGTCCAATGCTTACACACTTGCATTGATGGCAGAAGAGATAATTAATTGCGGACTTGGGAGATGATCCAACATCCCACAAGGACCATCAACAATGAGGCAGCAGGATAACTTCCCATGTAAGACAACCAAGACTTCGGAGACAACCCACTACCCCAAAGCACCAACATCGATGATGGAACAAGAAGCTAACTTCCCATGTAAGACAACCAAGACTTCGGAGACAACCCACTACCCCAAAGCACCAACATCGATGATGGAACAAGAAGCTAACTTCCCATGTAAGACAGCCACGGGACCTCCCATAGGTTGAGGGATGGTAGGTGGCTCTAGATGAAGGATTATTGCTTTTAATAGAGATGTTCAAACTTTCGGCTTGGGTGGCATTCTGCTTGACAATTGGGGAAAGATGGCCTTCGGTTTCTATGATCCTTCCAGGGCAGACCCCAAGATGAAGGCCATTTCCTTCCTCCTTAAGAAGCTGTCAAGCTGTATTTAAGCATTTTTGGCATTAGCATCTCTATTGAATGTGTGCTTACAAAGGTTATTAGTTGGGCTAATGAGGCAGGTTGCACCCCATTGTCTCTTCATTTTTTGTTTAAAGAAATCAAAGCTTTTGCTCACAAATTAAACATTTCATTTGCTCTGTTGGCCGGTGGTTTTAATCCCACTGTGTTCAATCTTGCATTTGCAGGTGTTTGTCCATCCATTCCTTTGTTCTGGGAATTCCCTTTCCCTCTTTTAATGAATGACCTTTGTTATCTTCTAAAAAAAGGTAGAACTTCATGTAATGTAAATGTGGGAAGCTACGACATTGTGCTTTTAAATGTCCTTCACATAAGTGCAAAGTAAAAGCGGATTTGGTCAAGGAAAGAGACTATGTCAAAGACACCAAATTGTGTGCAATAAAAAGTAAAGCATTAGAATAAAGAGCATGTGATGATAAGGCACAAGTTGTAAAAAAATGCAACAAATGTGTATGGAGATAGCAGGAGACGTTGATTATTGGTCGATGCTAGGGATAAATGAATGGCAATAGTTGAAGTACAATAGGAATGTGTTAAGTTCGGCTAGATTCTCGATTTTAGTGAGCGGATCACTCAAAGGTTGCTTCAAATGTTCAGAAGGCATAAGGCAAGGAGGTCTGCTTTCCCCTTTTTTGTTCGCCGTCATTGTCGAACCCTTGGGTAGGATGCTTTCCAAAGGTCAGGAGGTGGGGTTGTTTACTGGGATCCAAGTGAGCCATGAGATCCCTCCAATCTCCCATATTCAATTTGTGGATGATACGATTCTTTTTTGCAAGGCAGGCAAAGTTAAGATTAATAATCTAAGTATGATCATCCAACGCTTTGAAGTTCTGTCAAGTCAAAAGGTAAATTTACCCAACTGCGAACTACTCGAAACCCATATGGTTCACAATCCATATGGACAAGGAAGAAAATGGTCTCCTAGCTGATCTCTTGGGATCCAAGGCAGGATCAGTCACCTTGTCTTATTTGGGCCTTCCCCTATGTATTGGAAAGCCGGCCAAGCATCTTTGAGACAAGGTGGTGGAGAGGTTTGAGAGACAATTGGCAGGTTGGAGGAGGTGGTATCTACTCTTGGCAAGCAGATTACCCTTATTGAAGCAACTTTATCCAATCTTCTCATCCATTTCATGTCTCTATTCAAATGCCCAAAGGCGGTCCTTCATCACTTAGATAGGTTAAGGTGGGATTTTCTTTGGGGAGGTTCAGCCAAGAAGAAAAGGCTTCACCTTCTGAGGTGGAGTGAAGTGTGCAAACCCTTTGTTGAAGGTGGTGCCAATATTCGATCCTTGGAGTTGATGAACAAAGCCCTCTTGGGCAAATGTTGGCAGAGATTTGGTACAAAGATGTGAGCTCTCTGGAGAAGGGTGGTTGCTAGCAAATATGGATGTAAGAATGGAGGATGGTGGACTAAGAACTCTTCTATTTATAGAGCTTCCCCTGTTTGGAAAGGCATCTTTGGAATGAAGCATAAGGCGCGGCTCACTCTTTAGGGATTTGAGAGGGGGGGGGGGGGGGGGGTGTGATGTGGGTGATTTACTGTCGTGCCTTGAAATTCGAGTATAGAGTATGCACCCTCGAACCCGAGTTTCAAATCGTAACTCCTACACAAAGTGTACTAATTTCGTTCAATTATACGATTATTCATCTACCTACTATCTCTACCATAGATCTACATTTCATTCATACTCAACAACATCTTAAGAATAAGAAACGATCATTTATTCCAATAACCAATCATAAACATAGTTAAGGATCCTCACATTCAAGATCTTATAAATGAATAAGTATGTCCAACAACTTAAAAGACTTGACTAACAATTTAAGAAAACCAAATATAATTAAAGTAAAAATATCATGATTAGTCTAAAGCAGCAATTTCTTCCTCTGTCAAGTAGGGTCACGTGTCCCTTAAGTCCTTTCCGGCTCGACTACGTATTCCTAATCTCGAGCCACCGGCTCACCCTCATTCACATCTTTACGGTTTTTTCATCAATAAAAAGGATAAGCTGGCCAGGCCTAGTGAGAATTCCTGACAAGGTTGTTTACATCAAATTATAATAGAATGTCAATAATCATACACTATAAATTTGATAAAAAAAATGCTAATGCAATGCATCAATGCATCAAGTGGGAATCCGTCCACTTGCTTAGAGTTGGAAACCCGTCAACCCGCATCTGCCCCTGGTAGGCTTCTACCATTTGGTAAGCATAGGCAAGGCCCGCATCTACTCCTTGAGTAGGCTTCCACTAGTATGGTGGGCTTCTGGTAACGATTCTATTAGGATATATCATCCAGGGAGGTCCCCCATGAATCCAGCATGTGTTGTACATGCAATTGATAGATGCACCATGTAATCATGAATTATTTATAGCATAGGTTATTAATCAAATCATATCATTATTAATACAGAAATCACAGTCCTTTAAATCAACCAAGAGTACATGGCAATTAAATTAGGATAATAATATAACACATCAAACAATCCATCTATTTTAACTTAATGGATGAGAAACACATCGGGATCACTTACCCTGATGTGGTGAAGATGATTCCGTGAACCAACGGTTTGAATTGTATTAGAACTTCTTAAAATCACATAAATAAGAATTTTCTTTAATCTTATGATTACACATAATGAATAAAACATATGATTTATCATTTATCATTTATTCAGATCGATGATCAATCCAAAATCTGAGGCCTTAATATATCTTACCCTTAGGAATCATATGATCAACATGGATCTAATCTAATTAAACTAAGCGATCCCACACCAATCTCTATAGCAAGAGATTTTGCCTAAGATTTACTATTTTCATCACATATATCAATAGGCCAATGCGATGAACATGTGATCAATCCAACTCGTTCATTGCATAGATCTTAAAGAATACTTCTAAATTATGAGAAAATAAAATTAAAATATCCATCACTAACCTGTATCAAAGGCAACTTAAAGTTTCTTCATTTCTCACTTGTCTTTCTGCTAAGAAGCATTTTGAAAACATGGTGGTTTTTAAAAAGCTTCGGATCCAATTCTAGAATTTTCATTAACAACCAAAGATATGGCATGGATTTGATGATATCGAGTGGTTAGGATTTGACTCTTCCAAGTACGATTCCAAGTTATCGCTTGAAACAACCCACCAACTAGAAAACATATGTAAAGACTGCCGATGTATTTTGATTTAATTAAAGTCCAGAGACAATGGAGAACATTCCATATAGATGGTTGAAATTTGATGGATGAGTTTAACCAAATAGACAGTTATAATTAACAAATGAATGGCTCATATTAAACAACAGGAGTATCTCCCAAAGATAAAGGAAAGTCTATCTTGAATAGGGAGGGAAAATAGGTAGTGTCCGTTTCAAACTTTGTTTGTGTTGGATAAAACTAAATTTTAGGGAATTGTTTCAAAGGAATTCTTTCATACATACATGGGTCTTTCAATTGATTACATTCCCTAACATGCTATGAGAAATCCACACCACCCATTTTCTTTGCCTTGTCATGTTAATATATGGGTCCAAAAATGAAGTATAACTAGTACACGAGTGGCCCGCTTGATCATAAACCGTGAGCAAGAAAAACTATCATTGAAACTTCTCTTCTTACTATTAGTATTATTATTATTATTCATTTTTATTTTATTTATAAATTATATTTATTTATATTTTATTTTCACCATCGTACTTTACACGTGTGCACACGTGTGGAGGATGGAAACATTAGGTGATGTGTGTGGATGAAACGGTGGATCCGTTTCCTACTATTAATGTTCTCCTCATTTTTTTCGCCGTTATTATACAAAAACCGGATATTTATCTTCTTTTGTGTTTTATTTTATTTTTAGATGTGAGACCTACAACGATGTGGGCCAAAATCCACTCCATTCATCAATTTTGTTATATTATGTTAGGCCATTGGCCCGAATATAAGATAGATTTGAATTTTAAGTAGGCCATATACCATATAGTGTGGATGACACGTAGAGGGTGGTTTCCAAATTTTTTTTAAAACAACTCAAGTCTCTCGGTACTTGGAAAGCCGTGAGAGAATGACCCTCTCACATCCTCGTTTTTCACATAAAACTTTGGTCTTGCATATCTTTTAATTGTACCGTCCAAATAAGGTGAAATTTTAGTAATGTCCTTCATTTTGTGTGATCTATAAACAGACTAAATTTGGAATATGATCTCTTATGGATGACCGAGATGCCTATTTAATGGCTCAAGCCTATTTGTAACTCAAAACAATGTTTAACGACATCTTATGTAAAAATTAACCGATAGTTTTGATGTATACCCTATGATCTCCCTAATGAATGATTCATTTAAACATTTGGATGGCCCAGTTGGCAGGTCAGACTATGATGGATGATCAATTGATGGTCAAAATTTTAAACAAGTAGATGGTTAAAATGTTAATCATATTTATGGGTTATTGTATGGTCATTTTTGTAAATGGATACGTATAAAGTAGTTTTTGGATGCGATATATGTTAGAAATGTATACTGTTAGTTTCAAGTTATTGGTTCACAGGTGTAAAATGCATAGATCATGATTTTGAGGGTAAATTAAGCATATTCATAATTGACAAATAAGATGAACAGATCAGAATGTTAATTTGACATGTTTACGAGTGGATATGAAGATCCAGTAGTTACTTTACTTTGATCAAGTGGTCCAAATTTAAAGCAGTCGGTTAGATATCCTCATCTAATGGTAAATAGTTGATTTAATGGTCGGTTTGATGAACAGGTGAGAATATTAAGGTATTCAGGGGTTTGTCCTATTAATCAACCGTTGAAAAATGCTCCTTATGGTTGGATTCAAGTTAAACTACATAAATATTAATGGATCTACAAGTGTAGAGTTGAACAAGTATAATCATACATCCTTATGTATAGGTAAACTCGCACTCAAAATTTCAGGTTATTACATTTATCACTTCAGGATCGGTTCCCAGAGTGTTACTAATCTAGCCAAGGAATGTAGCATAACGATCGACAAGTAATTTGAGCTTCATGGCGAATCAGTTGTGTAGTATTCGCCTTGCCGCCGATCCCTTCAAGATGAGAAGGTGGAACAGTATGTTGCTTGTTGGAATGGTTGCATCCTTGTAAGCCAAGGGTAGGGAAAGCGATAGTTTGATTTCGACAAAAGACAAATTAAGAAGCTTCACAATTAAATCGTTTTACTTCATGCTTCTGAAGAAGAGGAGAGTTATGGGAAGACTTCTCATGTGTGGCATTATGGTGCTCCTCCCAAGATGGGGGCTTTTGGTTGGCATGCCTGAAGGAATAGAATTATGACCATCAACAATCCTCAAAAGCGCCCATTGATCATCTTGAACATTTATCTTTTGTGTATGTCCAATGCAAAGTTGGTTAACCACCTCCTCATCCATTGCAACTTTGCTAGCCATGTTTGGACACCTCTCATCACTAGATTCAATCTAGTGTGGTCTATGACCTTCGAAATCAGGGACCTTCTTTTAGTTTGGTACAAGGTGGCATTCCGCAAGAGTGTGCACACGGTTTGGAGGCTATCTCCTTGCCGGATTGTGGGCTATCTAAGGTGAGAGGAATGGTAGATGCTTTCATAATGTCTCCCATGATGTCGATTGGGTCATTTGTAATGTATGGAACATTGTGACAGAATGAACGGTGGGCAAGGGATGGTTGGGAAGGATGTAATTCTTATTTTCTTTCATTTTTGTTTTGTTTCTTGTTTCTTGTTTCTGTTGTTCTAGCTTTGGCACTATCTCAGCGCTTTTTCAATGAAAGTTTCAGTTATCTTTCAAAAAAAAAGAAATGGTTGGGAAAGATGTAATTCTTATGTTCTTTCATTTTTGTTTTGTTTCTTGTTTCTTGTTTCTGTTGTTCTAGCTTTGGCACTATCTCAGCACTTTTTCAATGAAAGTTTCAGTTATCTTTCAAAAAAAGAAATGGTTGGAGCACAATATTTTTCACACCACTTGCAATTTTGGTGAGAAGATACGCATGATTCTAATAGATGGGAGAAGTTGTGAGAACAAACTCTCACATGTAGATAAGCTAAAACCGAAAGAACATGCAGATCCACATCTTTACTAGATCCATTGGAACAAGGTGAAGCCTCTATCAAAAACAAGTACTCAGTATCCTTCTCTATTATAAATACATGGATGAGTTGTAGTATGACGTAACCTCCATGATGCAATTCACATCTTGTTGGGAGACCATGCCTGCAGGACTAAGATATGGTGCATTTGACTTGGACAATTGAACTACCACCCATTTGGCCATTCATTTGTCAAGGATGGTATTAACATAATGTTCAAGCACCCAGGTCCGATAAAGATGAGCAAAACTCGCAAAAATTACAGAAGCTTGAAAGAAGGAACAAAAGGAGAATGAGGTGAAAGATGGGAGAAGTAGAACATTCAACCAATGGAAGGATGCATGAGATTTTCATAAAAGTTTTGGAAGTAGGCTCAAGGAAATTATGAGCCATTTGAATGAGTCCGACTAGAGTGGTGTTGTTTGTGAGAGAATCTATGCAGGGAAAACAAGTTTACCAAAGCCACCTAGAGATTAAGCCATGGTGACATAATGGCCAAGACTAATTCAGAAATGACTAATCATGGGAGCAAATAGATCCCTTCATGTAGGCTATTGAGGGATGGGATTTTGGATCAAAGAAAGTGGATTGGTTGACACCTCTTAAAAAAAGAGGTGGATTTGGTGATGTTTCAAAATCCTTTGGTCATACATAGGGTTATTTGGAACAGAGCACCAAAGGCCCTTCTCTTGCTCCCTATTTAGCCTAGCAGCTGATTGTTTTTCGTCCACTTTTAGAAAGGCTTCTACTTTGCAATTTGTTCAAGGAATTGAGGTTTGTAAGAGCATGTATCATCTTCAATGCAACAATGACATGATGATTACTTGTACAGGCTTCTCCACCAGGGGTCCTTGGCTCCTTGCTCATGGAGTCGTTGAAGGTTGCTATCACTCATTCCTTAGGATAGATCACTTTCATTAAGGAAACATTTTCCAATTTGCCATTATGTGTGCAACATTTTTTGTTACAGGATCAGAAAGAATGTCCTTCAAAGAAGTGATGGACAAGCCAAGAAGGAAAATGAAGACGACTTTTAGGAATTAGAAGCCTGAGGCACATCAAATTTGTTCTTTTGGGGCAATGGCAGAGGATTCTGAGAGCTGTTTCAAGTTTCAAAACTCCATCCGGCTAAATATGAGATAGAGGTCAGCTTCTCAAAACACACAGTTAGAAAGCAACTAACTCAGTTACCTAGAAAAGCTGAAAGTTAGCGGTTGTTCATGTTAACAAAAACTTTGGGCTTGTGGTCAAGATTGAGACGGAGATTTTGACATTCTTCTCTGGCAACACATATGGGGCAGCTTTCAAAGAAACCGTGTCTCACTTCAACTTGTGCAAAAACACAGCAAACAGTGAAGATCCACCAGAAACTTCATTACTCAAGAAACTTGCTACTCTAGCAACATCAAAACAATAATAGCGTAAACCTGGTGCCTTCTACCAGATCATGGTTCGTGACTGATATCAGAAGATTCAAGACAAACATCACCCTTTCCAAGAGATGTACACCAAAACAGCTGTTGCTGTAAAAGGTAAGGTATCTAGAACATCAGATCGAACATTTTCCTAGCCCCAAAATGCTAGTATTCAGTACGCAAAGATACCAAGGCATTTGCCATCATAGGTGTTTTTTTTTTTTAACCATATATTGTGTACTCCTTTAAGCATACCAATAATGTGCTGCAATTTAGAAAACTAGCTGGAAAGACAGCCCCTTACCAACCAAAAAAATATCAAGAACAAGAACTGTTGGGCAGGTTGAAGATGGAAACTGAAATGTCAAAAACTGAGGGAATTTCTCACAATAACTGAGGTAAAATGAGTAGGAAAACATGTTCTTCAATTGAATGCCACTTTTATAACTCATATAGTACAAAATAATTCTATTTACACAGCTCTCATATTGTCAAAAGGTTGAAAAATATATTTCGCCTTCACTTTTCCTTCCTTTGAACTGGTTGCAGTTGCATAATTCCTCAAACTCTGCTAAAAGAAGAACAATGAGTCAGACCACAGCCATACCAAGAGAACCAGCTACTTATATAAGTAACCAACAAATACCATTTTCTGAAAATAATCAATAGGAAAGATATATCAGAACGAGGACAGTACAAATTATTGCAGCATCTGAATAGCAGAAATAAGCAAAACATTAGAGGATGAATGGATTCACCATCTGTGCATATTAAAATGAGGCGAGCAAGTACATCTGCAAGAGGAAGTATAGAATGTTGGGCCCAAACTAGAGGAATTTTGGCTGCATCAGCATTCCATATGGGAAGCTCATACTTTTCACCAAAACTGTTCATCTGAACCCACTGGACAACTCAAGTTCCAGACATCCAATTATTGCCCGAAAATGGATGGTTAAGAATAAAATGGAGTCCACAGATCATATGCAATAGAAGAAAAAGACCCACCAATCTGATGGCTGGGAGTATTCAATAGAGGAAACTTTCATCCCTTCGACCATCCACAGTGAGCCCATTGAAATGCACAGTCTGGATCACTTAAATGTGGCTACCCTACCCATATGGCATGCTGCCCAAATAAAAATCATTTCTGCTTTGGGGAGGCATTATACGATGCTGGCAGCATTCTATAATAAGGCATTACACGATGCTGATTTGAAACAAGCAGTGCATTCAGTTCTGCAGAACAGCAGTACAAATGGCCCATCTCTCAGACATCCAGGCAATTCACACGGACTAGCGCATCATGGATATTTGATTCCCCAAAAGCACCAGCAATTGAGCAATCTCAATGGTTGGATTGATTCCTACAGATCAACAGTTAGCCAATGGCTGATCAACCAATCATATGACTAACATTTTTTTCAACTGAACCCATGCGCGGTGGGGCCAGAAGATAAATGGCCAAGATCAGGGGTTAACCCCAAAAAATAATAATAATAATAATAATAATAATAATAATAAAAGCCATTTCACCCAGCCTAAATAGTACACTTCCGCCAGTATAACGCCTCTTGAAGACTTACAAAAACAAAAGCAATATCAGTTTTACTATAAACGGCTCACATTGATTCATTTACCACATGAATCGGCTTAAATCAGTTCAATCTTCCAACGCAATTGGGGATTTCATAACACAAATACGATCTAATAGTCACAAAGGAATAGATGAAAATGATGAAAGAGACCCTAATTTTTGCCTTTTTACCTCGGTTGTGGCGAAATTAGGACTGGCGGAGCTCCTTTGAGTAGCAGATCTCTGCGTGAAAACGTGTTCGGTTCTCAGGATCCTTTGGATGAGAGCTAAATTAGGTCGAAGACGCCCCGCCAAAGCCATTTAAGAAGAAAAGGCAAACCCCTATATTTTTCGCTGGTGACAGAAAGGGAGAGAGCTTAGGCGCAATCGGGGGTGGAACGCTGGGATCTGCAGGTTTACCTTGCCGGTGCCCTCGAAGGTATTTTTACCAGAAAAATAAAAAATAAAAAAATAATTAGCGTCGAATTCACATTCCGATAACTTATCAAAAAGGTACTCAAATGGTTACCTGTGGCCCCACCGGGGGCGGACTGGATACTACCCAACCAGGACCTAGCAAGAGACGGACGGTCCTGTCAGCGGGTCTGTGAGTCTGCCGTAATTTATATGTTTTATCCACTCCGTCTATTCATTTTGAAATATCATTTTAACATAGGATTCTTAAAAATGAGATATGCTGTCGGCTCAAGTGGACCACACCGCATTAAGCAGTGGAGATTGAAAGCTTACCGTTGACCACACTATGGAAGATCTGGATCAAGCTAATATTTATTTTTTTTCCCTTCGTATATGCCCACGTGGCCTTTTGCAGAAATTGAATGGCAAATAAACATCGCGATCCACGGCTAATTTTTTCAGCTTGTTTTTCTTTTTTAGTGCACCCCATCGTCAGTTCACACTTTACTGTTATTCACCCTCACCAGGGATCGATGCTTAGAAAGTTTTCAACCGTAAGAGTTCAATCCATGCCAAATTCCTGCCCCTTTCTGCTGGCTTTCTTGACAGCCTGGCTGGGTGGGCCGTGAGAGCCTCATGGCAAATCCCACCGGACTACCACACCTGTCACTCTATTTTAATGGAGAAGGTCTCAGGTTCAATTTATTAAATGCTTCCTTTCCAACGGCTCATCTAGATGGTTAATTATCAGGTGGACCATACAAGAAAGTTGAATACGGACACTGATCATACGTTTCCTAACTGTCCATTTTTATAATGTACACGTGGAGCAGCTAGCTTTCCCATGTCATGAAATGGTCGCAATCGAGCCGGCCTGTCAAATGAGCCGAATCATGTACCGGCGTCCTCGATTGACCCCTTGATCTCTCCATATGCAAATCCCATCAACCCTTTAATGGTGATCAACTGAGACCCGTACATACGACTCTTCTATGTCATTTCTGCACATGGGACACACGTGGATTATGCCTGCATGGTTGGTTTGATTGGTTAACCAGTTAATGGCACATGGTCCAAAATCATATTAATCTTGTAATGTTAATACATAGCTGTAGACAAATGGACGGCATAAAACAAAATAAAAAGGTATCTTTGATGCAAATAAAGCTACATTATGCACATAAGTGAAATAAATGTGATTAAAGTTCATTCTTAATTAGGACCACGTGAAAACATGATGTTATGTGCACGTGCTTCCACATGTGCCATATGTCGTTATAATTTTTAAGAACCTTACATGTGCCATATGTGCTCAAAGCCTATTTATTTTGCTGAATTTTTTGTAAAGTGTGGTAAAACCATCATTGTGGTATTTGCTCATTCCTTCGGGTGCAGAAGAATTTCATATCTAATCTAGGGATCATTCTGGCATGTAATAGTGTCTCAGGCAAAAGCCCTATAGGCCCTTATATGATGTATGGTATCATCCATGTTGTCTTTTCATTTTATTAATTCATTTTAAGGTATGACTTCAAAACTGAGATGGATCCAAAGCCCAAGTGGACCCATTATTAGTTACTTACCAAACAACCCATTATTTAGGACCAACAATGCTCGATTAACCAGATTCCTATGGCGGTCCTATCTTTCTAATCAAAAGTCTGCCCTTTTTGTGCTTCCAACCATCTGTTGGTGGTTGATAATTGCTAGGTAACTTTTCTTTCAGGGTTACGCAGTGGGAAGCAGTCTGACCAATCATCACTTATAATGTTCATGTTACCATTGGATCTTTTCCCATTCAAAGCGGACTCATCCTTTTGTTTTAGTTTTTTCTCTTTGTGACTCATCACCTTGATACATGGGTTGATCATACAATCAAATCTCGTATCTTGAGGGTGACCCATCAAGGACAGGAACTAACGCCTAGAATGACGAGATAAGGTTTGTGTTTAAAAAGAGAGAGGAAAGAGGTAAAAGACGAGTAACTCCTTATAATGTGAATATTTACAAATTTACATCACAACCATAGAAACAAACCCAAAATTCAAGAGCCCAAATCAAACTCACAGTACAGCTAACTGTCGCACACACCTGCAGAAAATATCAACCGCACCGTGGAATAGGCAATATTTCGCTCGGTCGGTTTTGCCCTTCCTCGCTTTGCCCGAGTTCCACTCCTCGGCCTCGTCCGTATCCATCCGCACTTGCCGGCACTCCACGCTGCAGAAAGCTCTATCCCTGGAAAATTACCAAGATGCCCTTAACAAGAAGAATTGGAAATAGAGAATTGCTCTGCCTGTGATTGTTCTCAATGGCTCGTTCTTATTGGAGAGCTTCTGGTCGTTGATTGGGAACCATTGCTAGCCATCGATCTAATTATTAGCATCCGTTCGATCAGTGAGATTTTTCGTTTATGGCCAATCCAATGGCTCAAAAACAACTCAGGTGACGATAACCGTCCGATCATGGAATTTGGACTGTTCAGTATGGGCTCGCCTATGTTTTCCAGTGGTTAAAGAATACGGACCGGACCGGAGGCTTGGACCAAACCGGCAACCAACCGGGGCCGGGTCAGTATGAAACCTCATTTCGTTAATTTGGAGAAAAATATTATAGAGAAATTATCAAAATACGGCAGCTGGATGTAAACTTTCACATCCATCTGTTCCTTTCACAGCAAAGAATCACTTGATTGCGATCTCTGACCCTTAGGTGGGCCACACCACATGGTATGAAAAATCAGGCCCATCCGCTCATTGGGTGTGGACAAGTACACTCAGTCGTACCATCAGCATCCATGGATTTTGAGTGGATCTGCCTCAACTTTCGCACCTGGTGACATCATGCCTATCCCACTTTGCACGGATCTGATGTTACACACGTGTCAGATATTTCAGGAGGCGGATTGCCTGTGACGAGGGCAGATGGATATTCTTGTGTCAGGAGCTGTGTGGGGCCTACAGAGATGTCCGTGACAAATTCACTCCGTACATCTGTTTTGGAAGACTAAAAAGGGACTGGAATCTAAAAATAAGCGGATCCAAAACTCATGTGAGTCATTCCACAAGAATCAGTGGGATTGAACGCTCAGGGGTGACAGAAGTTTTGTATCACGATCATATTTATGCATACAGTTTACCTGAGTGGCAATAACCCTATTAACGGTTTGGATAGTATATAAACATCATGGTCAGCTCCAGAAAGGTTTCAACGGTAGAATTTTTCGTTCATACTGTTTCATTTTCTTTAGCCCACCTGAGTTTTATAGCTTCCTGATTTTTAAAATCTTGTACCACGATGGTCTTTCAAAACAAATGAACGGAGGATTTGTTACAGATGCACCTGTGGACCCGTATATCTCTTGGCCCGGGCGGTCAGGAATCCGCTCCCATATTTCCGGAAGACAAAAGGTCTGCATCATGCATGTAATCACATCTCAAGATTCTATCCTGCGCGTGTACAAATCTTCCGCTCCTCCAGTAATAAAACGAGAGTTTTGCTAAGCGCACATGCGTGTGCAATAAACCTCGTGGACACGGACGCGACTCACAGGTTGGTCAGCGAGTCAGCTATTGAAGTGACGTCACCAAGTAATGTGACCCACCATGATGTTCGAAATATCATTTTAAGCCATCAGCCAATGAACAAGGCAGATAAAAATTTCTACTGAAGTCCACTATGGAAAACAGTTGGGAGAGTGGTTTCCACCGCTAAAACTATCGTAAGGCTCCTCATAATGTTTATTTGAAATTCAACCTGTTTAGAAGTTAAGAAAATTATGATGTAACAGAAACACATATACCAAATTAGACTAAAACTTTAGAAATTTTTAATGGTCAGAGTCACTATCCCAACTGTTTACTGCACTGGGGTCCACTGGCGCTTTGGATTTAGCTAATTCTTTGCATATTTTCTTAAAACGATCTCTCCAGATGGATGAAAGGTATGGATACAAAAAATGCATCATAGTCAGGACCAGGGAATTTAGTGGCGTAACTTCAGTAGCTAGTCTCGCTGCTAGCTAATCCGCGCCCCGTGAACACGCCGCTAACGCGCCAGAATGGCAAATAGGTACAAGATCCTATCCATCCATGAGGTGGTACGACCTTATGCATGTTTTAAAAAAATTAGATCTGGCACACTTATCATGCGGTCCCTAATATTGGAAGCACGTAGACGGGTTAGAAAATTTCAGCCGAGTTTTTCTGAGCCGTACTTTTGTTTTGAAAATTGTGGCCCAGATAACTAGTGGATCAACCTGATTCTTGTCACCTGATTCTTGTCCTAATGTATATATGTATATGTGTAGATATATATATATATAGTTTTTCCTTTCTGCTAGATGGATTGGATCTTGGCTGTATTGTTTCAGGGACATGATGGGATTTATTGCACACGCGTGTGGGTTTAGCGAGGCTCGTAAAACAATGTACAAAAAAAAGAGGAGAAAAGACTGAACTACCCTCGTCGTCTTATCTTTACAAATACAGAAGAAAGGAAACCTGACCGGTACATGAAGATGTCTTTGTCTTTTGAGAAGGGTTTGTTGCAGAGATTGCATGCATGCAAGAAACGATGGCGGTCATCGCCTTCGAACGTGGAAGGCCTTGAAGGAGAAAAGGCTCTGATAACGCAGCTGCTGCCATTTGCATTGGAAGACGTTGAGATGAAATCCATCTTCCTTCCAGACCCTCGTCAAGCGAGCGAGAGAGAGAGGGGATGGGGGGAGCTAACAGAAGAAAATCCTACGAGAAAGAGAGAGCCCAAGAGAGAGATATGGATCAAGGAAGAAGAAAAGCCCACGAGAGAGAGCCCAAGAGAGAGGAATGGATCAAGGAAGAAGAAAGGCCCAAGAAAGAGAAGGGGGAGCCCGAGAGAGAGAAAAAGAGATCAAAGAAGAAGAAAACCCCGAGAGAGAGAGCCCAAGAGAGAGAAATGGATCAAGGAAGAAGAAAAGCCTACGAGAGAGAGAGGGGGGAGCCCGAGGGACAAGGAGATCAAAGAACAAGAAAACCCCGAGAGAGAGAGAGAGATCAGAGAAGAAGAAAACCCGACAAGAGAGAAGACAACCCCGAGAGAGAGAGAGAGAGAGAGAGAGAGCAATATGGAGAGAAAAGGAGAGCGGTGGCTTTCATAAAGAGACTGATCAATGGAGATTCCCTCTTTCAATTTGGACGGTTTGAACATTTTTCGTACCGACCATATGATGCTGATTCATACGACAGCTGAGATCATCCAGTGCATACGATTGTCTGCTCCACGTGCCCCATCGCCCATCCCATGCATGCTCTGCAGTTACGTGCATGTAGGGTGGCTCAAGAGCTGTTCTCGCCTAGCCTGGCCCCAAGCTAGCCCGTTTCCGGACCCCAAAGACTCAACAGCACCTGTTTTACCCACGGCTAAAAATCACCCAATATCGTTTTGGTCCACCATATAGTACATGTGAAATCAACTTCGTCCATCGGGCGCCCTCCTTGATATTAAGACCTGAGGCAAAAAATTAGCCATTTCCACAACTTAGATGGGTGACACCACAGGAAACAATGGTGATGAGATGGCCACCATAGGTTTGTGTGTGACCACCGAGGTGTGTATCTTTCATCAGTTTCAACCCATCAGGTGTGACTAAATAGGTTGAAAGGAGTCTACCGATTCTAGCCTGATCAGAAACTCAAGCAGGTCACAAAGCATTAACTCAGAGTTTTTAAGCACAATTTCACATTGTCCAAGTTGGTGTGGCCCACCTGACGTTTTTTGCATGTAAGGTGAAGACATGGGTCATCGCCTGTCATGTATACACGTGTGTGTATACATTTTTTCTTTCATCTTTGAGTACAAAGAGTATTACGTTATACTTGCATGCTAATCGTAAGTCTGTACATCAATAATGAAGATAGATACTTTTGAAAGTAATTAATGTTCTTTCTCAATGTACGTGTTTAAAATTACTGTTTTAATTGGACTATGGTTTCATATATGTTAATAAAGAGACCAAGAACATAGTTATATAGGTGAGGGCGAAAATAAATTGAACCCAAGAGTCGCTATACTATGAAAGAGCTTTGTGTCTATTCCCGGACCTATCTTTACTAATCACGTATATAATGAAGCTCACCGTTATGCTCATGAAAGTAATATTCCAATCATATGATCTAGCCCAATGATCATATGAGACCCACCAAATAGAAGGCCTATATATTAAACCTAAGCTTTTCATTCTCCATATTTTTTGGGTTTCATTTTTTTATCATATTTTTAATGATGTAGACTAAAATTAAACACACGAACATACGCTCTACCATTTGTTTTGTTGTATGTGGATTTTCTAACCATGAACCAACCTCAAAGATCCAGGTTTTGAATCACATGATCTTGATTCGTATGGTATACAAATGAGGTAGCGTGCTCGATGCGTCTACGAAAGACCTACCGAAGCAAAGATCCTATCATAGATCTGGATATGATACACTTAGTAAGGTCATCTCTTACAATCATTTTAAAATAAGAGATCTTTACATAGATATTTATAGCTCTTATGAAGAATATGAATATTCTAAATATCTGAAAATCGAACCACTATTTCAGCGGATGAGTATCAATGGGTTAGGACATATATTGGTGCGGATGATAATTTTTTTAAAAAAAGAGAGGTCAGGATCTGATGGATCCGATCCCATCAATTCCACAATCTGAAGGGCATGATAGGAGGAAGGGTGGAGGTGACTTTGACAACTTATTTTTAGATCCATTATTATCTTGAAGGTTTTCAATAGGGGACAATCTATGTAAAAGTGGAGATCTAACAAATGGTTTTAGATTTACAAAATCTCCTATGGAAAGATTTCATTAAAAAGTCGTAGATGTGGAGGGTTCTGGACTATCAAGGAAACCTCATGAAAGTTTTGTCACCTCAACAACCTATAAAAGGAGATTGCGATTAAGAACTCAAGGCCCACATGAAACACAATATATCTTCTCTTTACATTTATCATAGTATAGCCTAATTTTAGCATAAATCACTTTTGTCCAGCATCATCGCAACAATAATGAAGGATTAACATAAACATTTACAACCTTACGTTACTAGATCTTGATCAACCAAGTCCTTACCTAAGTGATCATCATCTTACTCACATCCTGTTAATCATATGCTTGGATCGTTTGTTTAAATGGATGAATTAGGTATTTATCTTTCTTATTTTCTCAATTATTTTTACTCTATTAATTGTAATGAGCCACATCTATATATTAATAAAATTAATATTGTTTTAGTCTTTTTCGCTTATCTATTCATCTTTATTCTTTTAAGAAATACACTGATCGTAATTAATGGTGAAGGAAAAATACTTAATGTGAGTAAAAAAGAATTCAAGAGGAAAGATTAACCCCTATCCTTTCGTAAATCACTTGATCATTGTTACAATTGATGGTTGAGTGAATATTTAGATTTTTTAATTGAATCTTACTTAATTAACCTGTTTCGATATAAGGCTACAAGTGTTCAATCAAATATTAAGTCAAGTACAACTATGGCACGCTCAAGCTTTCTAATTACACACGAAAATCAAATGCATGCTCTTGATCATAAGTGAAACTTCATTTTGGTTTGAACTGCACAAACACAAGTGACATAAATGAACTTTAACTAATTGCTTCCGAGCTAAGGTTATAATGATTAATTTTTCATAAATAATGGTGCTAAATTGTTAATGGACTGCTGGAATCTCAAGAGATGCTGTAATTTCAATGATCAGGACCGGGAGGGAGGCTTTTACAATTATCCCTATGAAAATGCACGCATGTACAACGTATCTTTTTCAGTTTTCCCACCATTTTTGGCTTCAAAGTTACATTTCTTTGTATGAAAATTGTTGGTGTATTTTTATGGGACAGCTCCCCGGCTCGGATTGTCTCC
Source organism: Magnolia kwangsiensis (assembly GCA_037074715.1). Taxonomy (NCBI): domain Eukaryota; kingdom Viridiplantae; phylum Streptophyta; class Magnoliopsida; order Magnoliales; family Magnoliaceae; genus Magnolia; species Magnolia kwangsiensis. The sequence goes on from CM073571.1 coordinate 2,172,883, forward strand.
CACCTACATAATCAACGATATAAAGGGGACCCTAGCTAAAGCCGGGGAACCTCCAATGCTTAAGTCAATCTTCTGATCAATGGTAAAGGGTTTTTAGAGTTTTTGTATTGCGTACCTACTTCCGTAAAGAACTTGGATATTTATAAATCTTAAGAATCCTCATCGTACGAGGATTCATCTCCTGATTATCCGGAGATTAAATCCTTTCAACTGATTTCGCTCGATCCCGAGAATCTCAGAATCGGACACCAGTATTTTCAGATTTTCGGGGCGGCATTTATATTCGCACCGCTTTTCCCTGTCTCGGCTCGACCATTACCGACTCTGAAAGAGTCTCGATCGGCTTAAGCGAATAAGTTTTCTACTTCCTTACGGATGGAATAGTCTCGGTGTTTACTCGTCACCCTTTCTTATTCCGTGGCCGACGAAACCAACATACCATGTCGGTTTTCCTCTCTCGGTCGGATGACTTTTAACTTACTCGGCCTTCTGTAGGCTTACGCAGAAGCAGTTATCTCTCCGACCGAGTAACTTTAGTCTTCTTATGCTTATGCCTCTTGGCCTATCCATTATTCCCTCGGCTCCGACCGTTGTCTCGGACTCTTCGGGCAGTGCCAGCGGAGCCGACCTACTCGAAATCCGAGTCTCCGGACTTAACATATTTTTTTTCAATAGTGAGCCCCCCTTACTCCTTGTGTCGTTCACGGCATCAAGGAGTAATGAGTTTTTAGGTCGGTTCGTATTAGAGTCCGAGGTCATGATGAGACATTTAATGCCCTTTGCGTCGTCCCTAATGTATGACGGTGCATCTCTTGAAGTCACATGTGCGGCCAGCCGTCAGGTCGTTTCGTCCGCTTATGGGAGTTGGACGCGTGGTGATGGCGTTACCGCTGTTAGTCTACGTGCACCACATGTCGAGCGGGGGAGTCGAGACGAACGTCGTTTCACTTTTTCATTAAATGCCTTTGCCACGTGGCATGGCTATAAAAAGGCCGGGCGGGAGGAACGTGTGAATTTTATTTTTGCCTCTCGCCCTCTTGCTCACTTATTCTCTCCCGATTTTCTTCTTTCCGCTGTCGATTTTCTCTCCGTTGAATTGTTTCGCGTCCGTCGCTGTATTCTCCGGTGAGTTCTTTCCCCACCTTTTCTATTGACATTAATGGCCGCACATGGCCCTCACAGCCCCCGGGAGGGAACTTCAGGTGACGAAGGTGATTCGCGACATTTCTGGAATGTTGCGGAGCCACCCTCCTTACTGACGGAGTTCGTCGTTAGTGCAGATGTTGCATTCCGGCTCGTAAGGAGAACCGGTGATTCATCAGCTGAGCGTCCCGCTCAAGCCGGTCCTTCCAGTGGCGGTGTGTCTCTGGTAACCCATCTAGGGAGACCTAATCTCGGGATAGATCCGTTGGAGGAGGAAGAGGGAGAAGAAGAAATAATCATAGCCGAGGGAGTTATCCCGGATCCCTTGAACCAGCCTGTAGAGGCTTTTGAATCCTCTTCCAAGGAAGAAGGAGACGATCTGAGCGGTCTTATTGCCTCAGTTTTAACTGAGTCCGACCTAAATCGAATCTGAGCTGGGTTTCGTGTCCCTGACTTGGTCGTACTTCGTCTTCCTTGTTCTGGCTCGGTTGCGATGTAATGTGGCTTGCGCTTGTCACTCCAACTCATTGCTCGTGATTTCTTATCCCGAGTCAAACTCGCTCCCGGTTAGATTGTTCCAAACGAGTGGAGGAATTTATTTGGGTGCGCTGTGCTGTGGGCCGAGTTAGAGCAGCCCCCGCTAACAGTCGACGAGTTCCTCTACCTATATCAAGTTAGACCAAACCCAAATTTTTCTGGCCTATACTTTCTGAGTGCATGGAGAGGCAAAGGCGGTCTTTAATAATCGACCCGCTTACTTCTAACAAACATTGGAAGGAGAGGTGGTTTTGGGCGTGCGGACAGTGGGAGTCGGTCAATCCGTGGCCCTATAAAGCATGAGTCTCTCGCTCGTTATAGAAAACAGGTGACTCGGTGACTCGGCTTGATAACTTTTGTTCCTTTATATTGTCTTGCATTGATCCTGACCGAATGATGCTTTGCAGATATCTTGAAGGAGAGGGAAAAATTCGGATCCGGCGCTCTAGCTCGGATCAAAGAGCTGAAGAAACTAAGTGCGGAAGACCGATCATGAAAATTGCTCTTGCAGCTCGAGCGTCTGCATCTTGTGGGCTTAGATTCATTTGTATCGGGTAATTTCTCTCACCTTCCTTCATACCCTCGGCCCCTTGTCTGACTCATCTTCATTTTTCTTTTCAGATCTTCCCGAGGCTCGGTCATATCTTAGGTCGGCTTCTGATAGCATGGCCGAATCTCGTCCATCTCTAAAGCCAATCTCCAAGGTAAAGGCTCCTCCTAGGTCGGCTCTCTTGTCTGGGTCTCGACCTTTGAAGCAAAAGAAGACCGCTACAACGACAAAGGAACCAGTTGCCCCATCTGCTCCTGTCTCTGCCGCCCCACAGGTAGTTGTGCTTTCTGACCTCGATGAAAGGGTGGAGAAAGTGGAGGTGAGTCTTCCTGTGTCTCAGTCGGCTCCTGAGCTAGGACCTGTTGCAGAGGAGGTCTCGAGACAGAGAGAGAGACCATGTGGAGAATCCTCGAGAGGGGAGATGACTCAACAGGAGTTGTCACCCTTCTCCAAAGTCATCTCGGGGATGATCCCTTGGGTCATCGGTCATGGGAGCGAGAAGGACTTCGCCAGCTTTTACAATGCCCCAACTCTGCAAACTCTCAGGCATACGGCGAGGCTACTATTTGAGGTAAAATCTCTTCGTTTCATTTCTTCATTGCCGGCGATTAAAGTTCTTGCTGCGACTTACTATCTCTCGTCTACAATTGGCTCCCTGCATTGTCAAGGCCTGCTCGGAGCTGTCTACTGCTCAAAAACTTACGGCCGAGACAAAGATAGAGACAACAAAGAGGATTCCGGCCGAGGCGGAGGGTCGCCGAGAGATCGCCGAAGGTCGCATCAGCATTATGACTGGCGACTTATCTATCGTCAGGAAAGCGGCCAAGGATGCCAAGAAAGTGGCCGAGGATGCAAGGATGGCTCTCAAAGGAGTCAAAGCTGACAATGTCCATTTGACCTCGCTTTTAAAGGTTGTTGAGGAAAAACATCAGCATCTTCTTTAAGTTCACAACGCTTGCGAGAGCATTCTCGCTCGGGCTAGGGCCGACACTACAGCTCTCGTCCAGGAAGCACAAGAGGAGGCCCGCCGAGCCAAGGAAGCATAGGACCGAGCCGTAGACGCCTTCCTTGAGTCCTCGGAGGTTGAGGAAGAAAGGGACCGCCTTTATCAAGGTGGTTACAGGGCTCGTGTTTTAGAGATGAGAGCTGCCTTCCCTGACTTCGACATTTTCACTTTTGAGGCCGATAGTCCTGAGGCTAAGGCTGCTGGTGCTGACGCCACCGACGGAGAAGTCCTTGCTTAAGGAGCAATTTGTGACCGAGGGAGAGCTCTATCTCTGTCGGATGCAGTTTTGTACTTCGCTTACATAGTTTTAATTGTGTCTGATATAGCCTGATGCAAAGTATTTAGAAACAATGAAAAGTTTCAATTTTATTAAATCGACTTCGTTTACATTTTTTTTTTATTTCGCATCTTCAGCTCTGTCTTATGGGTAATAAGCCTTGAGATGCTTAGCATTTCAGGGGAGAGGCAATAGTTGCCCATTTAGGTCTTCTAGCCGATACGTTACAGGGTGGATGGTGCTCGAGACGATATAGGGTCCTTCCCAATTGGGTCCCAATGTGCCCACACCAACTCCCTTTGTATTTGGAAACATTTTTCGGAGGACCATATCCCCAGTTCGGAATCGTCTGACTTTGACTCAGCTGTTGTAAAACCGAAACACTTGCATCTGTCGAGCCATCATTCGTAATCGAGCTCTTTCTCTTTTCTCTTCCAACAAATCGAGCCCGAGTGACAGGAGTTCGTCATTCTCCTGTTCACTGAATGTATTGACTCGGGCCGAGCTAATACCGATCTCAACCGAGGCAATTGCTTCCGAGCCATAACAAAGGAAGAAGGGAGTTTCTCCCGTGGCAGTCCGAGCTGTAGTTCGATAGGCCCACAATATATTTAGAAGTTCCTCAGCCCATGCTCCTTTTGCTCCATCGAGCTTCGTTCAGAGATATTTCTTTATAATCTTGTTAACGGCCTTGACCTGTCCATTCGTCTGAGGATGATGAGGTGAGCCGTACACGTTTCGAATTTCGAGATTGCTGCACATCTCACGGAATTATTTGTTATCGAACTGCCTTCCATTATCGGTGATAATAGTCCGAGGTATCCCGAACCGGCAGACGATATTTTTCCAAACAAAGCTTGTGATCTTCTGCTCAGTAAATTTTGCTAATGGTTCAGCTTCGGCCCACTTCGTGAAATAATCTACCGCAACCACAACATATTTAGTCTGACCTTTCTCCAGAGGGAAGGGTCCGATGATGTTGATCCCCCACTATGCAAAGGGTCATGGTCCAGACATCGGAGTCAGTTCCTCGGGGGTTGCCTCGGGATAACCACAAATTGCTGACACTTGTCGCAACTTTGGACGAACATCTTAGCATCATATTGTATAGTCGGCCAATAATACCCTTGCCGTAACACTTTGTTGGTGAGCGAACGTCCTCCTAAGTGATTCCCACATATTCCTTCGTGTATCTCCCGTAAGACATAGTCGGCTTCATGAGAATCCACACATCTTAATAAGGGAGCGTAGAACTCTTTCTTGTACAGTACCTCATTCAAGATGGTGTAACGCGATGATCGAACCTTTAGCCGCCGCGCCTCGGTATGATCTTTCGGTTGTTCTCCATCGTTGAGATAACAGACGATTGGATCGAATCAAGTAGGTTCCGAGTCAATAGGAAGTATAGTCAAGTCTGTCGGCTCATTTATACTCGGTTTAGCTACGTATTCGATTGAGACCGATCGAGGTATGTCGTCTTCGTCGACTGAGGCGACCTTTGCTAACAAGTCAGCTTTGGCATTGTTGGTCCTGGGTATCCGAATCACTTCACATTTATGGAATCCGCTGATTAATTCTTTGACCTTCTCCATGTATGCATTCAGTTGTTCTTTCCGAGTTTGATAAACACCATAGACTTGTTTAACGACCAGCTGCGAGTCACTAAAAACATTGAAATGAGTTGAACCTAAACTTGCGGCGAGTCGAAGGCCGAGTAACAAGGCCTCGTATTCTGCTATATTGTTCGATGCTTGGAATCCAAGTCGTAAGGCATACTGCATACAGGTTTGATCAGGAGTTTCCAATACTACCCTGACCCCGCTTGCCTTAGAGTTGGATGAGCCGTCGACAAATAACTTCCAAGGAGCCGGGTCAGGTAATGGGCCGAGAGAAGAAGAAGTTGTTGCTTCAGTAACCTCTTCAGAATCAGGCATTGTGTTATGTTTGGAGGTCACTTCAACAAGAAAATCGGTGACAACTTGTCCCTTTATGGTTGTCTTCGGCCTGTACTGTATGTCGAATTCGCTCAATTCGACAGCCCACTTTGTAAGTCAGCCGGAAGCCTCTGACTTTTGAAGAATCTAGCGTAAAGGTAAGTCAGTCATAATGATGATGGTGTGAGCGTGAAAGTATGGTCGGAGTCGTCGTGAGGATACTACCAGGGTTAAGGCTACTTTCTCAAGTTGAGGATACCTTGTCTCTGCCGGTAGTAAGGCTTTGCTGACATAGTACACTGGTAATTGCCTCCCTTCGCTCTCTCGTATTAGGGCTAAGTTGACTGCTGCATCGGATACAGTCAGATATAACAATAAAGCTTCTCCTGACTCGGGTTTAGACAATAGTGGTGGAGACCTGAGATAAGACCTCAGTTCCTGAAACGCTTTTTCCCACTCTTCCGTTCATTCCATTGACTTCCTCTCCTTCAATTGCTTGAAGAACGAGAGACATTTATCGGTGGCTCGGGACAGAAAGTGGTTAAGCGCGGCTACTCTCCCCGTTAGCCTTTGAATGTCTTTAATTGTTTTCAGAGACTCCATGTCGAGCAAAGCTTTAATTTTCTCAGGATTCGTTTTGATTCCCCGCTAACTAACTAGGAAACCGAAGAATTTTTTCGAGCTTACACCAAAAGCACATTTGCTAGGATTTAACTTCATTTGTACTTACGTAAAGTCAGGAACATTTCTTCTAGGTTCGTCACATGGTCGACTGCGTGTACACTTTTGACGAGCATATCATCTATATATACTTCCATAGTTCGGCCGATTTGCCGAGTGAACATTTTGTTCATTAACCTTTGATACGTTGCTCCTGTGTTCTTCAAACCAAATGACATCACTCTGTAACAATAAAGGCCTTTGTCGGTGACAAAAGTGGTTTTTGATTTATCAGTTTCATGCATTACAATTTGATTGTAGACTGAATAGGCATCCATAAAACTAAGCAACTCATGTCCTGCAGTACTGTCCACCAACTGATCAATGCGGGGAAGAGGGAAGTTGTCCTTGGGGCAGGATTTGTTCAAATCTTTATAATCAATACAGAGACGCCACTTCCCATTGACTTTTCTCACGAGCACAACATTAGCTATCCACTCTAGATAGTATATCTCTTCAACGAATTTGGCCTTAAGGAGCTTGTCGACTTCCTCTTCAATGATAGCGTACCTTTCTGGGTCGAGAGGACGTCTCTTCTGTCGGATTGGCCTGTAAGTCGGGTTGATGTTGAGTCGGTGCGTTATGACCGAGGGATCGATCCCGGGCATATCTTCGTGGCTCTAAGCGAATACATCGGCATACCGCCGAAGCAAGGCGATCAGTTTTTCTTTAAGAGGTGAAATCAAAGACGAGTTGATTTGCACTACTTTTGACTCGTCTGTCTTGGTTAAGGGTTTCAAGACGAGTTCTTCCATCGGTTGCCCCCGTTCGTAAGATCCGATTCGAGGGTCTAGCGATTCGATCATCGATATTTTCATCGGCGCTTTGACTGCGGTCACATAGCATCGTCGGGCGTCTTGTTGATCTCCTTTCATAATTTCTACTCCCGATTCAGTTAGGAATTTCATGGAAAGGTGGTACGTAGATACCACGGCTTGAAGGAGGCTTATGTATGGTCGACCAAGTATAGCATTGTACACCGATGGTTGGTCGACGACCAGGAAGTCGATCATCGTGGTTGTCTGGTGAGGTGTAGTTCAGGCAGTGAGTCGTAGTGAAGCGATTCCCTCGGGAAGTACCTGTCCACCCGAGAATCCTATGAGTGGGGTCCGAACCGGACGTAAGGCCGATCGTCATATGCTCATTTTGTCGAATGCTTGGGTGAACAACACATCCGCCGATGACCCCGTGTCCACTAGTATTCGGAACACTTTCCTATTGGCGATAGTGAGGGAGACTACGAGCGCATCATCATGAGGATGATGGATGCCTCGAGCGTATTCCTCAGTGAATGAGATGCAATATTTCTCTCTTTTCTTTTCTTTTAAAGGCCGGAACAATAGAAGAATCTCAGATTCTGGACGGTTGATGCTTCTGGCGTGATTCTTTCGTGCATTGTTGGAATCTCCACCGCCCTGATGCCCTTCGATAATCATCCAGATTTCTTCTGTAGGCCGATCTTCGCTCGGTCCTACTGGAGCACCAGATCCTTCCACATGTTCTCTAAGTCGGCCTTCTTTAATTACCCGCTCGATTTCATCTTTCAAGTGATAACAATCACTCATGTTGTGACCATGGTCACGATGATAGTGGCAGTACTTGTTCTTATTCCGTTGATTAGGGTTCCCTCGGAGTTTTCCGGGCTAGTTGACAAAGCGCTCGTTCTTGATTTCCATCAACACTTGTTCCTGAGACTTGTTCAGAGGGGTGTATGTAGAAAATCTTCTGTCGGGTCGTTTGCCCAACCTGTCATCGTCTCGTGCCCGATCATCTTTTCGCTTCTTCCCTCCGGCTGAGTCGACTTCTTTCTTGGCCGACTCTTTAGCCGAGGGTTTTGCGTTCTGGACCTTCTCGCGCAGGAGTCGAGTCTTTTCAGCGTCGGCATATTTGTCCGAGTGAGCCATAAATTCGCCCAAAGTCTTGGACGAATTCTTATCCAGGGACGCCAAAAAAGGCTTATCTCTCACCCCTTGCATGAGAGCGTTAAGCGTTGTCTCCTCCGAGTGTCTCGAACCTGAAGAGATTCAAAGTTAAAACGCTTGATATAATCTTTCAACAGCTCTCCTTCCTTCTGAACTATGTTGTTTAGATGTGCGGGCGGCTTTAGCTTTTTCTTTCCGCCGATGAAGTTGTTGAGGAAAGCGTCACTGAGTTCAGCAAATAACTTAATTGACTTCGGTTTTAATTGTTTGAACCAAAGCCGGGCTACGTCAGTTACTGTGAGAGAGAATGCTCGACACATAACAACATCCGAGGCATTATGCAACTCCATGTAGGTTCTGAAGCATTCAATATGCTTTGTCGGATCGGTTTTTCTGAAAAAAGGAGTTATCTGAGGTAAGCGGAACCTCTCCGGTAACCGCGCCTGCATTACTTCGTTCATAAATGGAAAAGTTTTTGCCTCTGATTTGGTTGGGTATGTGTTCCGACCGTGCTTCATGTCTGTCATCTCTCTTTTCATCTTTTCCTTGACCTCATTTTTGAAGTCTTGTATATCGGCTTTCCAAGGTTCCGTACTTTCCGCCGTTTCTTCTACAGGAAGCCGACTTCGCCTCCTCTGATCTATCTTATGCCGCAAATCAGAGGGAGGCAAAATGGCCGTTGCAGAACAAGCCGGCGCTGGCTGACTCGGTCCTTGATACTGACTCAGCTCTCGAGGCGATTGCGGAGCAGCAGGCTGTGCTACAGATGCTGGCGGGAGAACTTGCGCTGACTCGTGACGCTGCTGCATCTACTTATTACACAGTTGCTCCAACATGTGTTTTATAACAGCCATCTCGGAACGCATCTCTTGGACTTCTCGATCCAACTGTGCGTTCTCTCGGTTTGGCTGGTTGGTAGTCGCAGCAGATGCTGCAGGCGGTGCTACCGGAGGTACTGTTGGGGGAGCTCTCTGAGCTGTGCTGGCAGCGGCTTCCCCCGCTTCATCTTGATCTGCCCTCCTAGTTTTTGCCATTCAACAGATCGTAAAAAATGACTTTTTGCCCATTTCTCACAGACGGCGCTAAATTGTTGGTGTATTTTTATGGGACGGCTCCCCGGCTCGAATCGTCTCCCACCTACACAATCAACGATACAAAGGGGACCCTGGCTAAAGCCGGGGAACCTCCGATGCTTAAGTCAATCTTCTGATCAATGGCAAATGGTTTTTAGAGTTTTTGTATTGCGTACCTGCTTCTGTAAAGAACTTGGATATTTATAGATCTTAAGAATCCTCAACGTACGAGGATTCGTCTCCTGATTATCCGGAGATTTAATCCTTTCAACTGATTTTGCTCGATCCCGAGAATCTCGGAATCGGACACCAGTATTTCCAGATTTTTGGGGCGGCATTTATATTCACACCGTTTTTCCCTGTCTCGGCTCGACCGTTACCGACTCCGAAAGAGTCTCGGTCGACTTAAGCGAGTAAGTTTTCTGCTTCCTTACGGATGAAATAATCTCGGTGTTTACTCGTCACCCTTCCTTATTCCGTGGCCAACGAAACCAACATACCATGTCGGTTTTCCTCTCTCGATCGGACGACTTTTAACTTACTCGGCCTTCTGTAGGCTTACACAGACGCAGTTATCTCTCCGACCGAGTAACTTTAGTCGTTTTATGCTTATGTATCTTGGCCTATCCATTATTCCCTCGGTTTCGACCGTTGTCTCGGACTCTTCGGACAGTGCCAGCGGAGCTGACCTACTCGAAATCCGAGTATCCGGACTTCATATATTTTTCCCCAATAAAAATATCAGCGGTAATCCACCTATTTACCGAGTTTAAATGTCAATTTTCCATCATCCCGAGTGCATAATCGATTAATCTATGGTCCGCTTGAAAAAGATCAGAAATCAAAAGTCATCCATTGCACACGTTTGCCGACAGGCACACGTGTGAGTGAGAATGACCAATACTCTCAGTCCAAAGCTCTGGCAATGACCTTTTCAGAGATTAACTAATTCCACGCGCGTGGCAGCCAAACACTTCCACTCGCCGGCGCACGTGTCACAACGTGACTCGTGTCTAACATCCGAGCTTTTCATCAATGAGCCACGTTTGTTTAGATCTTATGAGGTAAAAATCAGGCCATTTAACTTCTCCAGTGGGCCATACCATATAAAATTGCTAGAAAAACTATTTAACCTTTAAATTACAGCTGCGAGCTGTGGTCCACTTAAAGAGTGAAATCAGGAGAAGTTCCGAGCATCACTTCCAGCCTCACATAAAGCTCAGATCTCGCACGTATGTTTCATATTTGCACGTCCGCTGCACGTGGAACTAGCAAACCTGTCTTGCCAACGTACATGAATAGAATCGCATATTCACTAGTCCCGCCTGATGAGTGGATCAAATCCCAACACGTGCGCAAAACGCCATGAATCTGAAGCGAGGTAAGGCCACGAATGCTTCACGTTGACTTTCATATGGAGAACGGGGACGGAAAGACTCCACGTGGTTGAGATCCACACCACCCATCATTTGTGCCACCCTGCATTTGTATTCGGGCCGAAAAATGGGGCCGATTCAACCCGAAAGTGGCCTACACCATGGGAAAATAGTTGAGATAGGAAATCCCACCAGTAAAATCGTCCAAATTGTGATGAGCCCCACTGTAATATGCATACACCATCCAATCCACTCATCTGATGCTAAAAGTCAGGATGAATGGATTCCATGAAAATGCAGATATGACGCATGGGCCAAACCGCGTGAATTTTTATAGTTTCGTTTATGATTTTACACCATTCCTCATGGTGTGCCCCATCTAAATCTTGGATTCAGATGATTTATACAACTAATAATAAAAATTTACGGCTTTTACTTGATTAATGGGCTGGATCTGATGCATTTTCTTCCTCATGCGAATCAGTGAGCGAGAGTCATGCCCTCCGCACGCGAAGTGAAGCGAACCCAGGCAGAGAGGATTAGGTGCGGCCCGGCCTCACCCAACATAGTACGGTCTTGACTGTGGGGTCCAACTTGATGTATTTATTTCATATCCACGCTGTTCATCCGTTTTTACAGATAATTTTAAGTCGTATAAAAAAAATTAAAGAACATCCAAATCTCAGGTGGACAACATTACAGGAAACAGTATTAATTGAACGGTCATAATTAAGAACTTCTTAAGACCCACTGTAATGTTTATTTTTTATCCAACCCGTTGATAATGTCACATAAACCTTGATGAAGGAAAAAAATAAATATCAGATTGATTAAAAATTCTTATGGCCCACAATAAGTTTTAAATAGTCAGCGACCATTCTTTCCTCTTTCCTATGGTATGGTCCACTTGGGATTTGGATCTGCTTCATTTTTTTGACACATGCACTAAAATGATCTGAAAAAACGGATGGACTGCGTAGATATGAAATAAATGTATTAATTTAGGCCCCAGAGTCGTAGATGCATCGTATTTGGTGCGACCGGAGCTGTACCTTATCGGTTCCCGATCCAATCTAATGTAGATCGCATACAATATACAACCAATTCCAAAACCCATCTGCGAGAAGAAACAGATAAGAAAAGAAATCCCTCTCTCGCTCGCGTCTGATGTTGCAGCTTCTCTTCGCATTCGCCTTCTCGGCGGCTCCTCTGACTCTGTACTTTCCGCCCGTACGGAGCCTAAATCTCTTCGTGGAGACGGTAGAGACTCTACTGAGGGAGACAGCCGTATATACGGGCAGGGCGTATCCCCGTATCCGACACGCAATTACGCGGATCTTGGCTTCCATTCTAGGTATCTACAGGTAGATCTACGGAATGGGGTTCCTCTGTTTTATCCTTCTTCTTTTTTCGTTTGTTCGTAATTTTTAGAGATACGGTCCTTGTTTTTTAGTACGGATTTTGTTCCTGGAGATGTATTTTCATACGTTTAATGTACATGTACAGATCTTTTTCTTCGTAATAATAAGAATCATAATACGGTTTGGGGTTTTGGTTTTTTATTTTTATTTTTATTTTTAAATGTTAAATAAATTTAGGGCTTTAATTTTAATTTCCTCATTATCTTGAAATATCAGAATATTGGGTGTTTGGCTGGGAATAATTATGATGAACCGTACACATGAGGTGGTTGTACGGCAATCCAGACCGTTCAGATCGCTGGCCTGCGGATGGAGCGTAATTTGAAACTACGCTGCGAGGCCGTTCGAATTTCGACCACTCGCTGTTTTACTTGTAACCATCCATTTGGCAGCATATATTTGGATGGTTAGGATTGCTTGTATCAACGTGATTTTAGTAATATGGTCCGTCCTCATTATTTGAATGATCTAGATAGCAGACACTGTGCCACATTTGAGGAGGATGAGAATACCATTGTTTAAGACACTTCGGCTAATCAAGATCCACTTGTGTGGACTTCTCGTGAGATCTACTCCATCCATCAGGAACGCTACCTCATGTTCACATAAAACCAAAAAAATCATGTTGATCTAAAATTCGAAATGGGATTGCGTACTGAGTAAACTCTGTTGGGCATGAATTCATGTGGTTTATATACGCTGTTCAGCTGCTTTTGAGATCAGTTTATGGGTTGAGCCCAAATTTAAAGTATATCAAAAGCTTGAGTAGGCCATACCATAGGAAACAATGGAAGTATTGATTTCCACCGTTAAAACCTTTCTAAGTCCCCCAATGATGTCTATTTGTCATCAACTGATCATAAGATCACCCGGACATGGAAGAAGGGAAAACACAGATCAGCTTGATCTAAAACTTCTGTGGCCTCCAAGAACCTTTCAACGGTATACTTCAATTCACACTGTTTCCGGTGGTGTGGTCCACTTGAGCTTTGAATATGATTACTCTGTGGGTTAAAACCCTAAATTTATATAATAAAATGGATGGATGGAGTTCATACAATGCATGAATGATGGTGGGCCTCACAGAGTTTACTCATTGTGCAATCCGCTTCATTGAAATTCAAGTTGGCCACAACCTAGAGTTGGGCAAAATCTGACCCGATTCGGTGGATCTAAACTGAACGAAAGGACTTGATCAGTGCGGTTTAAGTAAGATCACTCAAATCCGATTGTACATCAGATCGAGTTCAGATGGTGGTCAATCTAGACCAATCCGATTCAAAATCTTATCCTCTCATTTTTACTACCCCGCCCATCTCTCCTCCTCTCTCCTCCATTCTCTCCCTCTCTCTCCTCCTTTCCCACCTCTCCTTCTCTCTCTCTCTCTATATCTTGATTTAGCCCAATTCGAATTGACTGGACAAACTCAACTCGATCCGATTCGGTTCGGTTTCCCTGATTGAATCGGACTCGGTTCGGGTTGGACCAATAAGGATTCTGATCAAACTGAGTCAGCCTTGCTGGACTTGGTCTCGAATCGAATCAAGTTCGAGTCATGTTATTGGAAAAATTGGATCGAGTCAAGTTGGACCCAATCCGGTCCGACTCGACTCGATGCCCACCTCTAGCCACATCGTAGGAAACAGTTGTGAAAGGAATGTGGACCGCTAGTTTTGTGTAAGGCCCACTAGCGTGTTTATATGACATCTAATTCATTCATCTTGAGTGCCTCATCAGGATGAAATAAGTAGCTTAAACATAACGTTCCAAAAGGCAAGTAAGCCATGCTAGGTGAATCTAGTGTTAATTTGTTTTATCAATTAGGAGGTGTTCGATTTTTGGAATCCTTGGTAAATATGGGTAAATTGGCTCATATTAAAAGAGTCCAATTAAAATGGTGGCCTTACCAGGAGAAATCCTGTTGGAAAGATGAAAATAGTAGCCCCACCATGATGTATGCAAATTATCCATGATGTTCATCAGTTTTAACACAACATTTTAGCATATGAGCTAAAAAATGACAAAAATCCAAAGCTCAGTAAAACACATCAAGAGATACAATGGTCCATGTAATGTCCACCATTGAAAGCTATTCCGTTCATTGAGCCCATGATGATGTTTATTTGTCATCTAATCCATTCATAAAGTGACATGGTAAGAGGTAAAGGGAAAAAAACACAAATATCACTTGATCCAAGACTTTTAGGATCCTAAAAAACTTTTCAACCTGTGTAGTCCACTTGATCTTTAGCTCTTCCTCTTTTTTGGCTCATGCCCCAAAACAAAGGATGAAGGGTGTGGATAAGTCACATACATCGCGGTGGGCCCTGCAACTTTTACCCTTGGGTTTGGTGAAGAATCACTTCCAAACTTTTACTAAAGCCCATGATCCATGAATGATCAAAAGATAATAATAAATATTTATTTTTCTTGATTTTATCAGGAAAATTTTAAACTAAACGGCCATTAAAAGAAATGTACAATGATTATGAATTTTATTTCCTAACAAGATTTGCTTTTGGCTGTAATTATGGTGTTTTGTTTCATGGGCAGTATAATTATAATAATGAAAATTTTACATTAATGTTGAATCGTCATTAAAATAGATTAATAATGTCATTTGGATTTGAAAAGGGTGCAATATTTTCTCCGGCTCCTTTGATAAGCTAAGGAGAGAGAGAGAGAGAGAGAGAGAGAGAGAGAGCTGCATGTGAATGATCAAGGTATAATATTCTTAGTTGGTGTTACACACACACACACACACACATATATATATATATACATATATATATATATATATATATATATATATATATATATATATATATATATATTATGATTATTTTATACCGAGTTTACCCCTAGAGTGTTGAATTGCCTGTATCAAAGCAAAAAATGAATGGTATGCCCGATGGATGGTTGTTTTCGTGCTTCCACAACATTAGAGAAAGTGACCTGGACGAGTGCCTAGGTGAAGCACGGAATAGTTCGACCATGCATTTATGTTAGGGGAAAGCTTTGATATTGTGGTCAGGGATGATGGTTGATATGCATGGACTGAAAGACTTGTACAAGTGGCATGCAGGTAATTAAAATTAAAATATCTAAATCTTGGTTCTTAATATAGATAAATCATAATTTAAAAATCCACATGGATTCCTTAATGGCTGAACGGTGGACATTTAATTTATGGTCCAATTCAACAAGCAAATGTTCACTAAGGGAAGGCTAAGATCTTTTTGCTAAATCTATTTGGGAAGGTCTAACTTAAATCAATATATACGACATTTACAAATTTTTTAGTGCCTGTGTACTAACAATAACAATGCCAGAGTATCAACTCACTCGCCTTTCTTGCTTAAAAATGATTCATCCTAATCCGGTTAAAAAAAATCTGAGTGAGTGCAAATCAACTATTGCACCGTGAGTATTATATATGTGGTCAAGATCGGGTGGGTGTGGCACCTCATTCAGTTAAAGAAAGAGAAGGGAGGGATTAGGATTTCGTTCGGTAGGGCGGGTAGTAAAAAAGTGAAAATTAAATATTAAATATTAATTATATAGTATATGACCGAATCGAATCAGATCGGATCCATTCGGATCGGATCTCAGATCGGATTGATCTAGACTGGCCACTAATTCAAACTGAACTCGATGTACATTTGGATTTGAGTGGGCTTACTCGAACTGACCTGATCCTGGCCTTCGGTTTGAGTCGGATCAGGTTCGGATTGAGTCGGATTCTGCCCAGCTCTAGTTGTATCTTTGGGTGCTTTGCTAAGCTCGAATGGAGCACTATAACATGCCGTGTATTTGCAGCATAGAATCATGATGCACTGAACACTGAAGGGTGGATGATCTTGATTACAGACTGTTGGATGATGGGCTCCAAGGAAGAATTCCTATAACTTGAATGGAAGAAATCTACTGGGACGTTTGTGTGCTGGGTGCCTATGAAGTATCCCTTAATTTTTCTACTTACATTGTTACACCATTTTGTAATGGCCTGACCTTTCAGAGTAAGTAGTTATTTGACATGATATCAAAGGGGAAGGAGTTGTTAATAATAATAATAATATGCATCTTTGTGATTCATACCTTATGAATAGGTTTGATGAAATACACACCATAATGGCTCTATACACAAACCATGGCTGGCATCTCATTCTCATTATTATTTGTGGTGTGATCCACCAGTGTGTGGATCTGGCAGATGTTTTTGCTCCTGGTGCAAGAATCTAGAAGCACGTGTGAAGTAGATTTAACATGATAAAATGGTGGCCCAAAGATCTTAATTTTTTTTATGCACAGGGGAAAACATGTGTTGTCGACAATTCACATTTTATTAATAAAAATCATTATAGCTGTCCTTTAATTTTATAAGCAAGTTTGGCCAGCGCCAGTCATCATCCGTGCGACACATTTGAGGTGGGGCCTACTTGCTGACCTTGCATGAACTTTCTACATTATATCCGTCCACATGTGGACCCACACTAATTTGCTGGCTACTAATCTTTCAGAAGCAGCTAGGAAAAAAAAGGTGCCACTAGACACATTAACGTCCTGATGCATGCATTATTTTTAACGGACGCCGATTAGCTAGTTTGAGCAGCAAACGTCGCTACAAAAGTACCCAACCTAGTTATTTGGGCCCAGCATGATGTATGTTTTGTATCCACGGTGTCCATTCATTTGGAGAGATCATTTTAGGGAATGAGACAGAATAAGTCAGATCCAAGGCTCAAATGGACCCCACCACAGCAAATAGTGGAGATTGAATGCCTACCATTAAAAACTTATAAGGGCCACTAAAGTTTTCGATCAAGCTTGATATTTGTGTTTTCCATTTATTCATGTCTGTGTTAACTTGTGAACCGGTTGGATCTCAAATAAACATCATGGCGCACCATAAGAAGGTTTCAGCAGTGGGCATCACTCTCCCCATTGTTTTCTATAGTGGGTCCACTTGAGTTTTGTATATGCTTTATTCTCTGTCTTATGTTCTAAAATAATCTCTCCAGATGAATGGAGGGTGTGGATACAAAACACACATCATCGTGGGGCTTAGATGACTTGGTGACGTCACTTCAGTAGCTAGACTGGCTACTCACGTTGTATCGTGAGCTGTCCGTGAAAGAAGGGTCAAAGCCTCAGAGGTCAGGTCCACGGATCGCCGATGGCCTCACCATGGATAAGACTCTTAAGAGTGCCCTAAAAAGCGACAGATTGGAACATCTAACCATCCAATCTAGGGGGTTCGCAACATATCTAGGCCGCATTGTGAATGGAGCACAGCCCAAAAGCCATGCAAAATGACAATCCAACATCCACCAGGTGACAGGTAAATGTAAAATAGCCAACGGTCCAGATTCTACTAACTAAATTAGATGGCTGGAATTTCTTTTTCATCCAAGTGAATTTGGAGCTATAGCTGGAACCAGAATTTTGCTTAATGTATTGAGAGGTGACAACCACACACCATTCAACTCATCAGGCAGGCCATGCTGCTAGATGGACAGCTGATAGTTTAACTCAACATACAACCTTGGACCACCCAGTAAACAAATCAACCTAATGTTAGAGAAAAGTGATCTTGACAGTGGTTTTTCATGATGCCAATATTTTAAATTCATGGCATGTTAGAGGGAAGAAATCAAAGTACCACAAGTTGTGATACATTGCATGTAGGCAATGGATACTCTTCTCATATTTCTATACTTAGCCAAAGGGTTTAAAGTTAAAAGAGAATTGATTACCTACAAAATGCATATACATGGTGGGAGGGGAAAATAAATACACTATAGATAGTTCGGTACCCTGTTTTGAATATACTTGTGGGTAAATGAATTCATCGTCCTTGTTTTTTACATTTTAGCAGCAATGTATGCGAAGGTAAAAGCAATCAAAGATATTTTAAAATATAATTTGAGTGTGTTCTGAAATCTCATCCGTCATAATATAATTGAAGTTAAATTCCATTTTCAGCTCCCTTCACATATTTAATAATAGTGTCACTAAGCTATTATTAATCATACATAATACATGCAGATGATATTCCAAACTAGTCTAATAATCCATCGTGACACTAAAATCACATTAGTAGGATGATACAAAATGTTCAAACATTAACCATTTAAATATATGGTTTAAAAATATTGGTGAGTCAATCATTTGTGATCTTTATATTTGTGGGTGGCCCACCCAAAGCTTGAAATTTTATTAATTTTGATCAAAAGTATATGTTAGTGGGATTATTACAATCATCCCGTCAAATATCACTGTACGTTAATTTTGGAATATTAAAGCCCCACTTTTGCTAAATTACATTTATGTATTGTATATAAGATATGCCTAGGCTTTAACCGTTGGATTTGTGTTTTTTCACTAACCCAAACCGTTTTATGTGATATGGCTCACCTTGGACCTGGGATGAGCGAAATAACTCCCATATTGATATATTTCAATCCTTCCATCATACAAAGAGAATGGTAACCGTTCATGTCCAAAGCAAAAGCAGCTAAATTATCATAGGGTTGAAATAATGCAATTGGGACCTTTTATTCGATGCCCATCCACCACAAAAAAGCTAGATATATCGACCAAACGGCTGGAATCACTGGAACATGATCTGAATTCAAAAGGTTAGAAGTTCGGACGTATCTTACTGCAGTGCACCGGGATGTATCATTCCAAACACAAAACCCCCAGCCCTGCTCTTTCTTTCCTCTTCTTTAAAAGCTTTAAAGTCTCAAAGGCCAAAGAGCAGCTCAATATCTGAAGTAGTTTCTCCCAGAGGTGTGCTGAAGTGATGGATGGAGGAAAGAAAAGCAACAAGAGCTCCTCATCGTCTCCAGTTTCTCTCCAGCAATTTCTTTCCATCATGACTCCTCTCATCGACATGGAAAAGGTCTCTCTCTCTCTCTCTCTCTCTCTCTCTCTCTCTCTCTCTTCGGCGTTTGGATGCATGAGAGAATTCAATCGATATGAAACGAGAAAAACCAATGATTTCTCTCTCTCTCTCTCCCTCTATTCGTTCTTTCAAGCAATGATATGGAAATTTGGAGCCCAGAACCTCAATTTGAATGCTGGGAGAGAAATTACATTCTGGTTATTTACATTTTAACAGACTTACGGTTGAAATTCAATTCAACTGCGCATCCAAACACGCCGCCAACTACTAGTTCTCTATAGTCTATACTCAATGAAAAAATCGAACGGCCTGACGTCTGGACCAGGGATGTTTGCAGTGGGCCCCACCCTGAGAATGGCCTGGGCTTCGCACACGTGTGCTACACTGTTCTGAAATTCAATCTGCCCTCTTGTGGGCTCCTTGGCACCTCTTCCCGAGCTTCTCCCTCTTCCTCCTCTTTTCTCTCTTTTATTATTATTATTATTATTATTTTCATCACAAGGGGTTGTTTGGTAACCTGGGAAAGTACACTGTTGGAGATGTAACTTTTAACTGGGGGCAAATTCCTGGTTCCTGGAATCCAAATCCGGCTAAAAGCCTGTTTTTGGATTCCTAGCTAGAGGCTGGCTTGTGGATTCCATGGAAATAGCTTCCCACCCAAACTGTCACTTTTACTATTATTGTTATTTTTTTTCCCTACAAGTTCACCTGCACAGTCCCTTCCTTTGCTAGTACCCAATCGCAATTTCTGGATTCTCTAGAATTACATTCCCAGTAGTCAAACATGATGGGTAGAATCTGTTTCTCAGGGAATTTGTCCAAATTCCCTAGTGACATTTAAATTCCAGGCTGCCAAATGAATGGTTCTGATGCTGACATTTAACTTCTTAAGAATTTTCTTCTACGGCTGAAGTGAAATGATCTTTTTGGGAATTTTCCAAATCATTGCAAGCGAGGTCTTTTGGAAGAGGCCTCCGAAATCTCTAAGCAAGCTAAGGATACGGTGATAGAATGGGCGTCGGGAATCAAAGTCCTTGTAGGATGTTGTGAGGAGGAGTTAAATGCTTCTTGTGGTGATGCATTGGGGTAGAGGGGGTTATAGGATGATTTCTTGTCATCCTTTTCTTTTTGAAGATTTTCCTCTATATGCTTTTTGATTGGTTCCTAATAAAATCCTCATTGCCGTTCAAAGAAAAAGAAAGCAACCTTGGTTTCATATTGCATGGTTTGCTTGCAATGTTGTCAATGTGACGAGAGAATGTTTGCTGCTCTTTGGCTCTATATGACTTTGTAGTAGGCTTGCATATTGCTAACAAGAAAACAAACTCTAGTTTATTGCCATTGCTTCTATTGTTCCGTCCATTTACTTCTTTTGAAACTTTGAGGTGTGAGAGGGAATAATCTAATGATTTGCGAACAATTAGTCATCATCATCTAAGCCTTATCACAACAAATTGGGGTCGGTTACATGAATCCTATTCCGCCATTCCGCTCTATGAAAGGTTATAACTTTAGTTAGGCCGTAGGTCTTCAAGTTAATTCTTTCTACCTTCATCCACATCCGTTTGGGCCTTCCCCTTGCCCTTTTAGAGTCTTCAACATGTACCAACTCACTCCTTCCAACCGGTGCTGTTCTTGGTCTCCGTTGCACACGACCAAATCATCTATATCTGCTTCCCCTCATTTCATTACCTATTGTTGCTACTCCTAGGTTCTATTTCTACCCTTGTCTTGCCACATCCATCTCAACGTCCCCATTTCAGCTACACTCATCCTATAAACATATTCTTCCTTAACTGGCCAACATTTTGTTCTATAAAGCATGGCTGGTCTTATAACTATCCATAAAATTTCCCTTTCAATTTGAGTGGTACACAACGATCACATAAAACTCCAGCGGCACATCTCCATTTCTTCTACTCCGCTTGAATTCTATGGGCAACGTCTTTCTCAATCTCTCTCTCTTTTTTTTTTTTCCTGAGAAGTCACGAGAATTTTATTAAAAGAGAAGCCAAAAAAACAGGGAAGAGATTAGGAAGTCTTCTGAGAAAGCAGACAACACTAGACTCCAAGGAAATGAAAATCATAACCCTTCAGAAAATCTACATGAATTGCCCATTCTAAAATAAGACGCTTGGCCTTAAAGGCTACAACGTGATCAGAATTTGCAGCGTCCCTGAAGCATCTTCCATTTCTTTCTTCCCAAACTGACCACCAGACGGCGAGAATGGCCATTCTCCACAGCTGCGATCTATGTTTGTCTAAGCTAACCCCGTGCCACACCTTGAGAAGCTTATCTACTGAGTCAGGGAGGCACCAACTGATGCTGAAGTGGCTGCAAAATCAGACCAAATAGAATAAATGAAAGGACAATGAAGCAAGAGGTGATCGATTGATTCTTCGTTCTTCATGCAGCAGAGGCAAATATTGACTAGGGGCATCCCCCTTTTTCTCAAATTATCCACCGTCAAAATACTTTTCTTACCAACCAACCAGCCAAAAGCACTTATCTTGGGAGGAACCGAATACTTCCAGAGATGTTTGAGCAGAAGAACATCAGTTGGAGCTGAACTATCCAGTTCGTTGTATAGGGATTTAACCAAGAGCTTACCAGATTTGTCCAGCCTCCAAATCAGACTATCTTCAGCTAATGGGTTTGGCGACGAATAGTAGATGCAAACAAGGAGGTCTGCGCATTCCTGAATCTCCCAATCTTGGAGATTCCTCGTGCACTCCACTTTCCAATCTACTTTCCTTCCCGACACAGAATAACAGTCGGCAACGTGAATATCTTGATTTAGAGCCAGGAGAAAAATGTTCAAAAATTTATCTTTCAAAGGATTGTCACCTACCCATATATCTTTCTAAAAAAGGATATGATCCCCCTTTCCAAGCTGAAAACCGATACCTTTAAGCACTTCATTTTTCGTTGAAAGAACACCTTTCCAAAGGTCGGAGGCCCTATAACAAGACGAGTCTTTGGTCCACTAGCTGCCCGCAGATCTTCCGTATTTGCTTTTAATGATCTGATTCCAAAGACTCTTGTCTTCATTGCTTACTCTCCAAGTCCACTTCCCTAGGAGAGCCCGGTTCATGAGCTTTAGATCTTTTACCTTTGCTCTGCCATGTTGAGGTTGCTTGCAAACCAATTTCAAGTCGACAAGGTGGAATTTCTTTTTCTCTTCCTAGCCATGCCAAAGGAAATCCCATCTCAATTTATCAATTGAAGCCAGAACAGAGGGAGGGCATTTGAGCAAGGACATGAAATATAAGGGAAGGTTAGAAAGGGCTGCCTTGATGAGAGTAAGGTGACCTCCCAATGGTAAAAACCGACATTTCCACTTTGCCAAATAACTATCAAAGCTATTGATGACCTTTTCCCAAGAGGACTTAGGGAGCGTGCCAATACTTAGAGGGAGACTGACGAAAGACGACGGAAGGGACGCCACTGAATAGTTAGGCATGAGACCGCCTCAAAACACCTAATCGTAATGCGCAGATTGTCTACTTTCTCCTGAGAAGCTTCATTGAAAACCAAAGTGTCGTCTGCAAACTGGATATGCGATATAGGAGAAGACATGCCTTTAATACTAATACCTCTTAGAATACTTGAGTCTTGCCCTTTATGCAACATTCTGGAGAGGGCCTCCCCCACCATGAGAAAGAGAAATAGGGAAAGACGATCCCCTTGCCGCAGACCTCTCAAGCTTTTGAAGAAACCTTTCGGAGATTTGTTTAAAATAATAGAGAAGTGGGCCGAGCCAATATATTCGCCTATCCATCTTCTCCATCTGTCACCAAAACCCATACGCAACATCATATATTGCAAAAACGCCCACTTGACGTAGTCGTAGGCTTTCTCAATATCTAACTTACGTAGAATAAATTTCGCTTTAGACTTATGCCTGGAATCCAAGCATTCGTTAGCTATAAGAGTGCAATCGGTTATCTGTCTAACCGGGATGAAAGCACATTGATTACCCGAAATGATTGATCCGATCACCTTTATCAGACGACAAGTAAGAACTTTGGCCAATATTTTGTAGGGGCCCCCAAGTAAATTGATTGGCCTGAAGTCTTTAAAGGTTGTTGCACTCGGGAATTTAGGGATAAGAGCTATAAAGGAAGCTCTAAGTTGTTTGGAAAGTCTGCCTCTATTGAAAAATTCATTCAGGAAAGCCATAACGTCCACTTGAATAACTTCCTAGAAAAAATGGAAAAATAAGATAGGAAAACCATCCAGCCCTGGGGCTTTATCTCCTCCTAACAAATCGATCGCCACTTTCACTTCTTCCACACTAAAAGGGGCCTCAAGGGAAGATGCATCTGCAGACGAGATCGAGTCTGACTGCAGGTTATCCAGCCGGGGTTTGTCCCAGCCATTGTCTTTGAGGAGGGAACTAAAATGAGTGATTGCCGCTTCCACAATTTGATCCTTATCTTCAATACGAATCTCCTTAACGACTATGCTGCTGATTTTGTTGATTCTGGCGTGCATACTGGCGATACTATGAAAGAATTTTGTATTTTTGTCCCCCTCCTTATCTATTTCGCCCATGTTTTTTATTTCCAGGAAATCTCGTCTTCAAGGACCCTAGCTGATAGAGATTGGATCAGCTGAATTCTCTTGGACAAAATATTCAAGGACGTTACCCCATCTTCAATTTCAACATCTAATTGTAGGAGTTGAGACGTAATCGAACCCATTTCCATTTGCCTTTTGAGAAAATCCTTTTGCTTCCACTGTTTTAGTTTTTCCTTTAACAGTCCGAGTTTAGAGCATAATATAAAGCCAGCAAAACCAACCACTTTAAAGCTACCCCACCAATCTGCAATCAAAAGTCTGAATCCTTCGATCTTAAGCCAGGAGTTAAACCGGAAAGGTTTCGGGCCCCAATTGGATTCCTTAGCTGAAAGTATAATCGGACAATGGTATGACGTTGCACGCGGAAGAACACACTGAGAGACAGAGGGAAAAGCTTCTAACCACTTAGGAGAGAACAAGAATTTGTCTAGTCTTGACATAAAGGGGGAGGCTCTCCCGTTGGTCCATGTGAATCGGGAACCGAGGAGGGGGAGATCTACCAAATCTTGATCATCAATCCAGGACGAGAAGGACCTCATAGCTAGAGAGGACTTATTGCCATGAGATTTTTCTTCAACAAATCTGATCATATTGAAGTCTCCCGCTAGACACAAAGGACCATAGAAATGCTGTCTAATATTGCTAAGCTCTTCCCAGAAATTCTTTCTGCTGACTTCAAGATTGGGGTCGTAACCCAAGAGATGAGGCACCGAAAATCAGAAGAAAGATCTTGTAGGATGATTGAAACCGAAAAAGACCCAACCCGGTTCGACAGGAGGGTCCATCTAACCGAGTTCCAGGGAAGCAAAATTCCTCCAGCATTGCCAGTGGCATCTAGAGCCACCCATTTTGTATCTTTGGGCTTCCAGATAGTTCCTAGCAGAGAATCACTGAATTGACGGACCTTTGTCTCCTGTAAACAAACCACATCCGGATTGTTTCTCCCACAGGAGTATTTGATAAGCCTCCTCTTTTGTTTAGACCCCACTCCCCTAACATTCCATGAAACACCCTTCATTGAGAAACTGACCTGCCCCGTCTGCCCTAAATATCAGCCTCTATACTGATGCCTTGAAGCGTAGCAGTGTTCAAATCTTTACACTGGATCTCTTTATTGCTAGCGGATCTAAAAAGACGAATTCTAGGAGATCTCAAATCTAGAAGGGGTCTGCCACGGGATTCCACACATTGGAATAGAGCAATATAATCATCGGATCGATCTCCAAAGGATAGGCCGATGGATCTTCCTACATGTCCGATGGCGTCTCTGATCCACTTTCTTTTTTTTTTTTTTTCTCTGAATTGTGTCTATCAATTTTGATCTGAACTGGGCTTCTTCCAATAACTTGGCCTGATTCTCCTCCTGATATGAAGATTTTCCAATCCGCACTTGCAACGGTTCTACCTCTATGATCCCATCTCTAGCATCGTCCTGAAAATGAGAGATTAGTGCAAGATTTGACCAAGCTCGAGAAGAGGAAAGGAGAGAAGAGGTGGGGGAAGTGAGAGTAGCCGGGTTCTCTGACGACCAAGACTGATTGTCGAGTTCCATAACTTCATCACTCGTAGTGGGAAGAGAGATAGGATCGATCAGGTGAGCGACTTTTCTTAGAAAAGTGAGACCCCTCGGCCTCGAATCCCTTGGATGAATGGGGGTCTTTAGAAGGTCGGAGGAGATAAAGCGAGGGGAAGGGTGTATGTCTAGCACTGGATTAGAAGCAGGAATCAATCGACGATTGGACCTTGGCTCGGGTAAGAGAGAAAGGTTGAGGTTGAATGGTTGAGCGGTTACTGAGGCATCCGACTAATCAGGATCAAAACCGACGGGCGTGATGTGAACCATACCCAAACCATCGAGAACATTGCCGAGGTTGACACGCATATCCCCCGAGCCATCGATATCGCTATCGAGCTTGCCACGTGGAAGCCGTGACTGACCGAGATTGAGGCTATCTAGTTCTCTTGATCGTGAAAAGGGGACATGGTGACGTGGCTCCATCTCGTCTGCCCACGTAGATGTTTTGATAATGCCGTTTACACGAGTTACGACAGCGGTAGACGGATCGCCTGCTATGTCGACACACTCGTGAAAAGACTGGGGACTTCCATCGCCATAATTACGAACAGCTGGCTGACGCTGGCTCTCTTTCTGTACCCCTCGGGAGCATGGAACGCGAACTCCTTCATGCTCCATTGGCACTGGGTCAGAGGTAGGAAGAGAAGATGGAGATTTTTTTATTCTCCAGAGGTCACCCCATTTGGGGGACTAGCTGAACTAGGAGGGAGATCGTTCTATTGTCCACCAACACCTGGATCTGGGAAGGCAGAGGATCACCTTTTGTTCTTCTTACCCGAGCTCTGATCACAACCATTTCTTCTCCGATCTTCGTCTTGGAGTCTAGTTCTATGAATGAGCTTAAAACTAATATCGCGTCGATGAAGAACTCTTCATACCACAGTTCCAAAGAGATTCCCCAGATGCGAATCCACATGTTTTCCTTCTCGAATATAGAAAACTCCTCCCATTTCTGAATTTTGATAACCAGACCTTCCAAATGTAAGACTTCTACTATAAGCAATATATCTGGGTTCAGGCCAGGGCATAGCTTGATCCAAAGATCATTATAGCCAATGGGTTTAATAATATATTTCTCTGGTTTGATACCGCAACATTCATTGATCCATCTCTGCACTTGAGAGATGGAGGCTTCTTCTCTGGTGGACACCACTAGGGTGTCTTGTAGGTCCCTTTTTGATCGATTCAGGAGTTCCTGATTGATACTGAGAACTCCGTCTTTCATTTTCTCTACCGGATGGACTTGCTTCTTCGTTCCTACCTCTTTTCCAATTTGACGATTATTTCTGTTGGGATTTTGGGTGTCTTGCAACTTTGATGACCCTGAGGGGTTGAGAAGCACCTCCTTAAAGGAAGGGCCCTCCTTCTGAAGAGGGCGAGTATGAGGATGTTTCACCATAGTTGAGGAGGAACTGGAAGAGCTACCCTTCTCTTGAATGTGATCTGGGCCGTATCTGACCCTTTGAACCAGAAGCTTCATGCCACCGAAGCTTTCACCATGAAGCATTTGCACTGCCCTTGCTAGTTCTTCCTCGGAGCTCATCGTAACTTGCGCAAATCCTCTGTAGAGACCATGGTTCTATCTCTTGGCATCATGACGTCCATGACTGCTCCCGCACGGCCGAAAACTCTAGATAAGTTGATTGGGAGCCAGCCTTGAGGAAATCCCCTAACAAATAGGGTTGGATAGGATGCAAATACCTTTCTCCTACTATCTATTTGAATCCCTTTTCCTTTGCGAAGAGGAAACCCGTTGCCAATCCCCTGAATCACCCTGAAATCGAAACTTTTCTGAATCGGAGTTAGTGATTGGATTTTCCTCCAATGGGTCACCTGGATCTCCATCTTCGTCTCCTTCGACGATGTCTTTCATCTGCTGGCATCCATTTGGATTTTGAGGTTTCGTCTGCTGTCGCAGCATTTTCGCCAACTCAATCTCTTCATGCTCATGAATCATCGACCCAAGATATCAAAAGTGGTCATTTTGGGAAATTTCTTGATCTGCAATCTTAATTAATTCCTTGTTCCCACTCCTATTGCTACTGAAATTGCACTCCATATGCTCTGTTTCAGTCCAATTAATTGCTCACAATCATTCAAAGTATAAAGATTCATTATTTTTTCAGACTATAGAAGATCATAAATGCATTGGTAGCTAACAAATATGCATTATAAGCTTTCCGTTGCCACTTGTTTCCATCACACAAGTTTTCCTCCTTGTCATAATACTGTTCATAAGCTATTATTTGTAGGAAGTGTGCATCGACATGATTTATGTAGTTGTGGGAAGTTTATGAAGTGTGCTATCATATTGTTAGGCTGTGTTTCTTTGATAATTTTAGAACCAAGATGATATTTTCATTGCATTTACTCAATCTAGGCCACTTCCAATCCTGATGCATCACAGGACTATGGACACAACCTGTGTTTGCTTGGTAACCAATCAATTACAACCCATTATTCTGCTGAGAATCTCCCACCCGATGCCATCCATAGCATCCAAATGATTATTTAAGGATCTTGAAATGAAGAGTGAAAATGCATCTCAGTTACAATATTCTAGATTTGATGACATCCTTGTGTAAATGTTAGCCCATTCTTCACATGTAAAGTTACTGCTATTGTTCATGAGTATATCTTGACTTTATTTTTCAGGTGTTCTGATATCTTATTTACTTGCATTTTTCAACTGATCAGGAAGCTGAAATATCAGCATCCATAAGTTCAGGCTCCTCAAGGAACTTGGATACAGCTCAGAAGAGAGGCTCCACAATTCTTAATCTGAAATGCACAAATGCTGAGGTTCTCGATGTGGATTTAGTTCATTTCTATGATTAGAGTGTTCTTTCTTTTAAGTTGAATTTCTTGCCTTTTGTTTTGCTAATTTATCTTTGATTTTAGACAGGGCTGATGGGGAAAGCTCTTCTTGAGTTTCAATCTACCAAGGGAGATGTACTTCCTGTCCACAAGGTGAATATACTGACCAGTAAATAGGTATATCGTGGCTTTGTCTTATAAATATGTTCTTATTCTTTTCTATATTCTAATATCTAAATGTTGATGATTTTGATAAGTTATATCAAATGCTTGAACTGCATTTATTCACTCACTTCAAAGATTGATATGCATGGATATTTTAATCGATAAGAATTTGTTGCAGCTAGAAGTCATCTTAGAGTTCCACACAAAAGATATACATGTTCCACGTCAGTGTTTATTCGTCGTTAATTTGACTCACGTCAGACATGAAGAATGCTGGATGTCTAAAGAATTTCAGACCCTATATTTCATCGAATTATTGACTCCAGTCCTGTATGGAAGGAGTGGAATGGAAAAATCTTTATTGTAATCATGAGAACCTTAGACATTGATTAGGGGCATTGCCGGCAAGGTCTCTGAAGAAAGGCTGACTATTTTGGCATGCCTTGAAGAGAATTCTGTACCCAAGCAGCTGAACTATCGTAGCTTCGCTAGCAATGGGAGATAAATTATGAAAGGTTAGAAGGGGCAGCATATGATCGCCTAAAACTGAATTGATGAGAGTAGCATGGTAGGTGCAAGATTGGTAGGTTTGCTGGAGATTTCTATTGACGAGCCATGAAAGTGGGCTCGGCTTAGCAAATTTGTATGAAGTGGAGTTATAGACCCTCTCGAATGGAGTAAAGGCTATGCAGTAGTGCAGCTTCTCACAGAGGTTCTGGAAACAATGATTTGGATCATGGGTGATTCTATGAATCCAATTCGTTGGCTTAGGATGATCCACTGTGACGTTGGTGCAATTGACCAAATTCTTCCATTGTATCAGATGAGGAGTGAAAAGATTGGATGATCAGTTAGCAAATTATGGGGTTGAATGTTATCATAATCTGCGCCTTATCCCAACTAATTGGATCGTCAAATTAGGGGGTTGAATGTAAACATGTAATAATGAGGCAAACTGTGCTGTTGTATACTTCTTAATGTAAGGCAATTTCTGTAGAGACTTCTGAATCCAATGAAATTTGCTTCAATGATGCCAAAAGAAAAAAAAAAAAAAATGTGCTGGAATTTCTTTTCATTTCCTTTGTTTTTTTTTTTTTGTCACGTGGATTGTGGAGGAGATTGGAGTTGGTATGAAGTGCCAGCATGGATTGGTGGTGCATATCTTCGGTCAAATTATTTGTTTTGATTGATGTTGCACATGAATCTCTTTAATTTTCATGTGGTGTTGTGCCAATGGGATCTGTTATCTCTGTTCTTATATTCCTCATTGATTCTATCAATTTGATTTTTATGAAGCTCTAGAGACGTTGCTATTGATGGGCCTTTTTTTTTTTTTTTTTTCCTGCTCATATAGACTGTGTTTGGATGCAGTATTGAATTGACTTGCAATAGGTAGTTTCATTAAGGTGGAAATGACTAAATTGTAGCTTACTTCTTTCATTTTCAGTCTAAGGCCCTGTTTGGATTGGTGGAAAACGGGATTGAACAGAGGAAATAAAACTGATTCCTCTGATGCAACAGTTCCCCACGTTTGCAAAAGTAAAGAGAACTGAGGAAATGTGTTTTCCTTTCTACTGTTTTCCCCAGAAAAGGGCCATTTCCTTTTACTCTCTAAAACTAAGAAATGAGATTTCCACTATTTTTGAGAGACAACTTTCACTCTTTGACCATTGACTATTCCATGTTTCCATTGAAATCATGTATGCTCAATCAAACATGTTATTTAAGGATTCTTTTCCACAGTTTTCCTCAGATGTGATATTTTCCTTTCCTTGTATACTTTTTGAGTTCCATCAATCTAAACAGGTCCTCAGGCCTGACGGAGTAGGCTATAAATTGCAATTGCATTACTTTCTAGTTGCACTTTGAAGGAATGTAACTGCAATTTGAGGGATACTTCATCAATATATATGCTAGAAAATGTCATTATTAATTCTGTTGTTTGTTTCCTTGTGATTATATTGAATGTTTGCAATTCAATTCATTGTGTGTCCATATAAACCTTTAGTTTCTTCCTTTTTGAAGGCAGCTGAACTGTTAGGGTCTTGATTGCAGTTTGGACCGCATGATGTAGTTGTTCTAAAACCCAACAAGGCTGAGTTAGGATCCGCTTCCCTTGGACAAGGTGTGGTTTATCGTCTAAAGGTACCTTTTCATTTCAAGAAGTGTTGAGTGATTGCATTCATAACTCTGTCATATTCTTCAGTAACAGAAGAATCTTGTATTCATCCTCATCGCAGTAATCTGCTAATAATGTTGAACAGGACTCTTCCATCACCGTTGCCTTTGATGATATTCCGGAGGATGGTTTGAACAACCCACTTCGCCTTGAAAAGGTTGCAAATGAGGTAGACTTTCATATCTTGCTCTCACTTTGGCTGCTTGCTCTCTCTCTCTCTCTCTCTCTCTCTCTCTCTTCTATTGTCTTGTTTGATAATTAGATAGCATAAAGAAGAAGCATCTCATACTATTTTGGCATTGTGTTTGAGTGATTTCATGTTTAAAATAAACTGATAAAACTTTTACCTATCTATTGTCTGCCAGGTATTTACTCTAAGCACAGAAAATTCATTGGATCGTGCATAATACTTCTCTGCGTAAAATTCGAAGTCAAACTTCAAGAAATTTTGATGCTGTTCTAGATTTGAAAAGTACTAGATCCATGAGAGAACCATTTAAAGATACTTTAAAAATTATTGAAAAAGACATCCATGTATAGATAACTAATGGATTACAGAGTGTTGAGTGCTGACCCATTGTGTAACTTACTCGTTCTTGGGTTGCCTGTGTGGAATCTCAATCACTCCTCTTCATTAGTTGCTGAAGGCAGCTAGGGAGTATCTTCGACATGCACCTTGCAACCACAGTGTTGGCAGCTCAACGCATATGAACAAAATATTTTTATATGCTTGGTGTATCGTGTAGGGTCATGATACTGATACTGATGCCAGATGCTTGTTGATTTAACTGAATCCTAATGTACTCCATTTGCCATGTTTTAAAATCCCAAAACGTGTTATTTTCATATTGTAGAAGGTGGTACTGCGGATACATTAGGGATTGATATTTCCATTTAAGTTCGCAGAAGCTAGAAAGACTAAACCATCATTTTGCTTAAGGTGGCATTTGGTTGCACCAAACATGATGAGATTTCATGATTTTTGCACCAAATTGGACTGATTAATCAAGAAATATCTTTTTCTTTGAAAGGCAAAGAATTTCAAGGAATTCAGCATAATAGCTCAAATAGTTCAAGCAAAAGTCATAAATCTGAATACAAGTGGCATATTACGAATGGGATACTCATTTCCTTATCCGTGTCCTGGATTTTGGTAGATGGAGAGTTGTATCTCTATTCCCATATACATTTACCTCTGTGTGTGTGTGTGTGTGTGTGTGTGTGTGTGTGTGTGTGTGTCTAATATCATATATTTTAGAGGTGCATGGCATATGAGAGATGCAGCTATGCCCGAACTGTGGTGGTGTCATATAATGACAGTAGAAGCATATTAGATATTGGAATACATATAGAGTATATATGCCTTGCAGTTCAAGATAATAAGGTGGAACTGCTGGGCAAGGAATATTGCTTTGCTTGATTCTGGAATATTTTGATATAGAATTTGTTCTCATGAGTTTTCTAATTCTCAATTATCAATTGTTTATGTAGGTAACTTATCGTAGGATGAAGGATGCCTTAGTACAACTAAGCAAGGGTGTTCAGAAGGGACCTGCTGCAGATTTGATTCCTGTATTATTTGGAGAGAAGTGCCCGACCGTGTCAAAGAAGGCTGTATCAATTACATCATTTAACTCCAACCTTGACCATTCTCAGGTGTTCAATACATTGGTTACAATTATTGTATGGGTTTCTAAGCAAATGGCATCATGCTATTTAACGCCACCACTACTATCCATGTGTTACTTGAAAGGATTAAGAGTGGGATAATCCTTTAGAGGAATTAATTGATACTCTAGTCAGAGCATGATAATCCATAGGCATGCATATAACCACCATAAAAGTGGTATGCATGTACCTCAATCCAAGCTGTCCAAATCATGGGCCTGCTATAGAGTCACATTGACCGGATGATGTCAACAGTTGCAAGAATCTTTTACCCAGGAGCCGTTCTTGCTTTGAGCTCACACTTTGAACTTGTGGTTTCTCTCCTGTTTAGTAGTTGTTTATACTTGCTAACATCTTGATAGGGATTCCTCCCATCTCTCATACTCAAATCTGCTGCTGCTTCTCTTCACTCTTTCTGAAACTATATGCTAACTGTTGGATTGGCTTAACTGATAAGGGTCCAAATTCAATAGACTAATGCCTGTTGATCAGAAGGGTAAGACTGAATCTGATTTTCGTTCTATCGCCCATCTACAACATTGCCCATGATTTTACAGTTTGGATTGAGGTACGCAAGTGTGCATGGATTGCCATACTTTTCCAGGGTGTCAAGTAATTCCTCTTTTCGTTATTCACACTCAGATCCACAATTAGTCTGGCATACGCTATTATGATCTTCATACACTTGTGGGCTCACTAAATTAGTTGTGCATTTTGCAAGCATGCACTTTGTGAAGATGCATCGCATGTGTAGATTGACAAAGAACTTCAATGTGGAGGCCACTTTGCAGAGTGTTGACGGAGTTTTCTGTTCGATTATACAAAATAGCTACTTATAAAATTTTCTTCAAAAAACTGCTTGAATAGCATCAACATGTTTTTGTCATGCTGCGGACTGCACAACTATTTAAGCTTGCAGGTCGCTGTTTTCTATGTAAATACATTTTGAAAATTTAACTGGTTCTTTCCATGATTCATTCCTTTTCCCCCCTCAATTAATATGAACTGTTGTTTTTGTTGTAGAAAGGTGCCATAACGAAGGCCCTGTCATCCCAGGACATTTTTTTGCTGCACGGTCCTCCAGGAACTGGAAAGACGACAACTGTGGTGGAAATTATCTTGCAGGAAGTGAAACGCGGATCGAAGATTCTAGCATGTGCTGCTTCTAATATTGCTGTCGACAACATTGTCGAAAGACTGTTTCCATACAAGTAATATTGCCTTGCCAAGCCCATTATGTCCTCTATTAAGAAATATTTGCTGAATGTTTCGTCTTTTGAAACTTTCATGCATTGCCCAGAGGGTTGTCTGTCAAAGAAGAAATTCGATCTGGCATCTTGGACACTATTCTGTTGCTTTGTCATTTTCTGGTCTGCCTACTGCGCTTCTTTGGGACTTTTTTCTACAATGCCAGTGGAGTCAGCAATAATATATAGTAGTTACATTTTAACCTGATCCTGTTTGTATCATCTGTGTACCATGTTGTTCGTTGTTCCATGTTCTCGCTACAACCATTTTGCATTTCTCAACTTTGTTGCAGTTGTTTCCTATCTTTTCTTTACATTATTAAGAGACCAGAGTTTTTTTTTTTTTTTTGGGTTGTCATAATGAAGATCCAGGCTGCAACTTCCATCTGTTTGAAAACTGAGTACCCAGGAAATGCTCCATCTTTCCTAAATGGATGCAGTTTGCAGATGTTATTATTTTGTTGATTTTCTCTGTTGATTGGAGCAAGTTCTCAATTAGCTTAGCTGGCGCATTGTTGGATTTGTCAATATTGCATTTCACTTTGTTGAAACCTTTTCATTGGGTGCCCATTTCAGTTTCCTTTGAGCTGGAAATATTGAGTTGTATTGCTCACTTGCACTTGCTATTTCCTCCATCTAGGGTGAAGTTGGTGAGATTGGGTCATCCTGCCCGTTTACTTCCTCAGGTATTGGAGAGCGCACTTGATGCACAGGTAGGGATGCTTCTAATTGTCTTTCGATAATGAATGATAATAATTCTTGATACAAGAGTTCTTTTGTTGAACATGCATGTAAAGTTTTAGTTATTGTTACAATATTGACGAGGTGATTATGGTTCTTGATTTCAAGAAAGAATTCACTGAATAACAATCAATATTCAGATATTTGGGTTCATAATTGCATCTGCATGTCTTCAACACTTTGCCATTTATCTGATCAGGGTTTTCACTTGCCATTTTGTGAATTGTGAGTTGTATACAATTTCTTGTATGGGGGGCTTTGCATAGATTGAGTTTGGAATTCTAACATGTCACATTTTTTCTTCATGCTTGCTTCATTGCAAATAGGCTACGACTAAAATTCCATGAAGCTCTAATCTTCCCCAGTTGCAATTCAATCTTCAGTCATTTCTCCTCCTCTTTTTTTTTTTTTTTTGTAAACACTTCGAATTTTTAATGGTACTTCGATTTTTATCCTGTAAACAAGGAACTTTTGTGCCTTATTCTGACTTCCATTTTTTTACTTACCATTGTCAATTACTTGTTAGGTTCTGCGAGGGGATAATAGTGCTCTTGCAAATGACATTCGCAAAGAAATGAAGGTAATTAATAGTTGAAAATTTTCTGATATATTTAATGTGGATTTAATACAAAAGTTTGATCAAGCATTTGCTTGGCCCTGTTTACTTTACGTGTGGGCCTGCCTTAGGGATCCATTGTTCATATTGGGGGCCTTATGGCAGATAAGTGATACCCTGAAAATCTTCCCATTGTATGTTCTCAACTGTCCAATCAGGCCCTGTTAAATGCAGACAATTCGTGCAATTGTTATTTTCATTTGGTTTGTGGGATCATCTGATAATGGAGACATTAGGGCATATTCCATCCCTTGATGGTGCCCTGAAGTACAGTTCAGGTTGATGAAAGGTGGCCGACGCCTGTATCCTTGCTGGGTCAAGATGGTTTCATGAAATTGAGCATCATATGATACCTTATTGATGATAATCGCTTTTTTTATTTTATTCTATTTTTTATTTTTTTTATCACTAATAAAGCTCTTTTGAAGCCCAAATTGCCCTGAGGTGATTTGTTGGTGGTCCACCTGAATTTTATCATGTTTGCTACTTGTATTTTTAGGGAAAGTATTCTAAACAAGGTTTAAAGTATCACCCAAAACCAGCACATCAACCAATGTATGCCAGTATTGCCTGCGAACTATACAGCTGTATCGGCCCATATCAGCCCGAAACAGCCCAATAGAGGGGTGATATGGGGGCAATACGGGACCATATTGGTGGTGAATGATATAATACCCTATACCCCAATTTAAAACCTTGATTACAAATACTTTTTGGTGGAAATGCTCATGTACATATGAAACCCACTTGCAATGTCATAACTCATTATCCTTGCTTTGGGTGTTCTTGAACTTCGTTGAAGCCATCCCTCAATCCATGTGTTTGAGGACAATTTTCTAAAGCTAGTGCATAAGAATTGACTTGTTTAGCCTGAAAATTGTGACTCCAATGAGTTGATCCAACAACTTATGGAAGATGTGTACACGGCATTGTAACATGCATTTTATAATGTTTAGAACTGTTTGGTTGCCACTTAAAAATGTGTTTACTCATTATATTTAATCGTAATTATGCATTAGAGGTCAATTTATTATTATTATTTTTTTTTATTAGGAATTAAAAATATAACCAACAATTTATATGAACTGTCTCTAATATGCAACTGATATTAATTAAAATGAGATAACTCATTTTTAATTGTCTACGAAACAGGCCCTTAGGTTTTATTGTAGGCATCAGCATCTCTCCTAAACTGTAATATATAGTTAAATATTTCAAGTGTGATATATGATAATATGGCCCTTTACCCTAAGAATTGGGGTATGAAGCCCGGACGTTGCCTTCAGAATCAGACCACATCCTTTTGAAGTCTTAATAATTGATAGTAATATTCCTATGTGATATATGTTCCATGACTTCGG
This sequence comes from Magnolia kwangsiensis, assembly GCA_037074715.1. Lineage (NCBI taxonomy): Eukaryota > Viridiplantae > Streptophyta > Magnoliopsida > Magnoliales > Magnoliaceae > Magnolia > Magnolia kwangsiensis. The sequence goes on from CM073571.1 coordinate 2,208,707, forward strand.
TGCAGTTGATGAAAAGTTAATATCTAATTACTAAGAAATAAGGAAACATATTGAATCAGGAGATGATTACACAAGTCAAGGCTAGCTTTAAGCTGTAACAGGACCAGGTTGTCACTCATTCTTTACCTCATCTTTGGGAAAGAAGAGTTTACCCAGATGATTGCCGAATAAGTTTTTGATCAGATTCCTTTTTTTTTTTTGGGAAAAACATCCCTAGTGCTTGTGATTTTCTTTCTGGATTCCATGGTTCAGGCAGCACTGAAACTAGTACATCAGTGCGATTCCAACCTGAGTCTCCCTGTTAGAAGGGGCCATGCGCTACCAGCTCAACTGGCAAGTTGGATAGGTTTGAACAGATTTTTTAATCTTGATTTAAGGAAACTAATAATGTGATTAATGCTTCATAGGTGCATTACTGTACATTAGGTGCATTGTATGCTTGGTCCAATTTCATAAAGGCAAATCTTGTGAATTTCCATAATAATTTTGGGCCTTGTGCATGTAGAATGTATACATGGGGACCACGGTCTTGGGATCCATATTGTTGATTTGACAGGATCCACTCTGTATAAACTAAGGTACCTAGATCGGTGTTTCTCTTGTATGTGGTATGGATACCATACCAGTAAGCATACACAATATAGTTGTATTTACGAATTGATGTTTTAATTTAAATTTTAAATGATGCGTGCTTAAAAATAAAAAAATAAAAAAAATTTAGATATTGCATGCTTAGTAATTATTATATGCTTGCTATTTCATAAATCAAAGTATAAATCTGTACATTATAATTATAATCTAGAATACAACTTAATCAACACTATGAGTGTAGAACAACGATTTCGGATTGGTAAAAATAGCAATCCGGATTGCAAATGACCCATAATCTGGATCAGGCAACTCTAAACAGAAAACATAGGGGGTTTGACGATCTCGGTAACAATGGGATAGATGTTGCTTCAAAAATCTCCCCAGCTAGTTCCTAACCCTTTGATCGGTGGCTGGCAAATAGATGGTTTAGGGAAGTACTACAAACCCCACTTGCAGTTGCAGAAAGGCCAACAATTGGATGGTTAGGATCTGCCTATAATCTGGATTGAGCAACTCAAAACAGAAAATATAGGGGGGTTTGATGATCTTGGTAACAATGGGATAGATGTTGCTTCAAAGATCTCCACCACAGGACAGTCCTAAATTCCTAACCCTTTGATTGGTGGCCTGCAAATAGATGGTTTAGGAAAGTACAACAACACCTGCATGCAGTGGCAGAAAGGCCAACAATTGGATGGTAAGGATATGCCTATCTAGGAAATCTTTGAGTAGCTGTATATCCACTGTGGGCTGTGGGGCACATCAGATCAATGGTGGGGACTGAGTCATGGACCCCACTTGTAGATGCTCAATGCCCCATGATGCTATGCATATCTTCAGGTTGAGGATCATATAATTCCACTTTCATGGATGGTCATCCCTTAAACATCGTACAGTGATACTATTGGTCTGCATGGCTGAAAGAAGCTAATATGTGAGTTTCACCATCTTGTTCAACCTCTTAAGATTCTCTTCGCGTCCCATTGAATATGTTCTTGCTTTCTTTGTTTCTCAGGTTCTGAATGGGAAGCTACTGAAAACCAAAGATCGAAATACAAAAAGGGACATCAGGAAGGAGCTTAGAACCCTTGCCAAGGAGGAGAGGAAGAGGCAGCAGCTGGCAATCACAGATGTAATAAAGAATGCGGATGTGATTTTGACAACTTTGACAGGTGCATCTTCCCACAAACTGGAAGGAACTACATTTGATTTGGTGATTATTGATGAAGCTGCTCAGGCACTCGAGGTTGCATGCTGGATAGCTTTGTTGAAGGTGCGGTCTGTAATTCTTTCATGGTATTTTTATAGAGTTCGGATCCAAATATACAAAGCCATGTACATTAAGCTTCATGTAAAAACGCATCAAGTTTCATTTAAGTCCATTAAAGTATATGATATAAATGTGTCTAAATTCATCAAAGTGCAATGCACTTAGACATATTTAGGCGCTCAAAAAGGAATTATACTCATCTAGACGCACTTGGATGCATTGTGTATGTTAAGCTTCACATACAAAGCTTTGTGTTGGATCTGGCCTCATATGTAGTAGCATATAATATTTATATCTTTGGATAATTTCTTGTGTTTCCTGTATTATACAAATTATCCTAAGTTTTTTCCCCCTACGGTTGCCTTGTTTCTTGTTTTTCTTAGATATTTGTTTGCTAGACAACTCCTTAAAGGCCAGTAGCTTATTGTACTTAATTTTCTACTTCTGTTCTCTCATGTTGTAAGCAAGTTTTATGCTGAGTCATCTGGGCTTTTATTTTCAGTACCCTTCTCTCTCTGAAGCAATGTTCTTGTTATATTTTCGCCTCCTATTAATAGATTTCACACTCATAGAAAAGGTCCCTTCTTTGGAAATGGTATGATAAATTCTTTCTTAGATGTATGTGAAAATTTGAATTTTAGGCAATACATGCAATCACTGACCGCAATTAGCTGGGATAAGGCTTAGATGACGATGATGAGTCAATAAACGCATCATCTGACTAGTCTAGGTATTTGTGGAGGCCTTTCTACTGGGGGAGTGGATGAAATTGATAAAATCATTTGAAGACATTGACATGCCATATTGCCATTGACTGTTTTGCCTATTACAAATTAATAAAAGGAAGCCGCTATGTATACTCTTCCTCTTTGATTTGCTTGCACCCACTTTGCTTTCAGGAAATTGAACGAGTAATTCTACTTCAATTCCCAAAATGGAAGGTGAATTTAACCAAATCAATCAGAGTGGGTGTTGATATCAACACCTGTTCAGAAAAATGTGATATCATGAAGTTTTTTCTTGCCGTTATTTACAGTCAAAAACATCTTTTCCTTGTACAAGGTATTTTCTTGTGCAGAAGTTTACATCTCAAGAAGCTATCTGTATGCATCCATTGTCGCAGGGATCAAGATGTATACTTGCAGGTGACCATCTTCAGCTTCCCCCAACTATACAGAGTGTTGAAGCTGAGAGGAAGGGCCTTGGAAAAACCCTCTTTGAGCGGCTTGCAAGCTTGTATGGGGATGAAGTGATGGCCATGCTCACAGTCCAGTATCGCATGCATGAGCTTATTATGGACTGGTCATCTAAAGAGCTATATGATAGTAAGGTGCTTGGAATCTATTTGTTGACTTAATAAAAATGCTTTATTATATTAATAAGTAGCAAATTTGCCATTTGTTATACTCACTCTACAGAAGTAATTTAACCTGATTTTGTCCTATGCTTCTTACAGATCAAAGCGCATCCAAGTGTAGCTGGACATATGCTCTACGACCTTGAAGCTGTACAGAAGTCATCTTCAACAGAACCAACCCTCATTCTCATTGACATAGCAGGGTAGATACTGTATACTTGTATTGAGTACTACTCCAGCATTGTTGACTCAATGCACTCTTGAAAGTTGACACCATCTGATCTGCTTCAGGTGCGACATGGAAGAAAAGAAGGATGAAGAAGACAGCACTATGAATGAAGGTGAGGCAGCTGTTGCTATAGCCCACGCTAAGAGACTGGTCGAGAGTGGTGTCCTTTCATCAGACATTGGAATTATAACCCCTTATGCCGCACAGGTCTAACTAGCTCCCCAACTTATTTAATTTCAAGTTATTGTGCTTAATTTTTATTGTGAAGAAAAAGAAGGATTATCGGGTCCTGATGCACCCGGACCAGGGGTTCTGGGTTTGGTGATCAAGTGTCAGGATTGTTGATTTAATGGGGTACGCCCCAAAGTTCATCCATATTGGAAGATCTAAGTCATAGCCATTCAACTTTAACCCTTGTTTTTTGGATGGTTGTATTATTTTTCCCTTAATTTTCTATCTGTAGTTTATCTAATTGAAGGGTTAGGACTGGAGATCTCCCAATGGGGGGATTTGGAGCTCCTCTATCCATGGTGGGCCCACTGTATTAACAATCTGGATCACCAAACTATGGGCCTCAGATGTACGGAATGTGCATGTCAAGACACTATTCACATCTGGATGTATCAGGAGTCGATAATTCCTCGAAGAAAACCTGTAAGAAAACCATTGGAAAGGAAACTCAACAACTGATTAGATGCAACACTCCCGAATTTTCGTAATGCACTGGTTTTCATCTGGTGAGAAGACTTCTCTGCATTTTTCGCATCTTTGATTGAGGCTTTCTCAAATATTTAATATTAAAATGAAAACCTTTGCCCTCATGGTCTTCTGCCGCTCTATTTTGTTTGTTTGGATGCTTTTGACAATTCTCTGTCACCATTTATGAACACTTTGAATGGCATGTTATGTTTCTGCAGGTTGTCTTGCTAAGGATGATGAGAAGCAAAGAAGACAAGCTCAAGGAGATGGAGATATCTACGGTTGATGGCTTCCAAGGTCGAGAGAAAGAGGCCATTATCATTTCCATGGTCCGATCTAACTCAAAGAAAGAGGTATTCTTGATATCTATATCATATCACATTATATGCTTGCAATTAGGTATTTATGTTGGATACAAAAAGTTAAGGTAATGGATATATCCTGTGTTTTTCAGGTGGGTTTTCTAAGGGAACGCAGGCGAATGAATGTGGCCGTGACACGTGCTAGGAGGCAGTGCTGCATTGTGTGCGACACTGAAACTGTAAGTCATGATGCTTTCTTGAAACGCTTGGTTGAGTATTTCGAGGAGCATGGTGAGTATTTGAGTGCGTCAGAGTTTGGATATGAATAAATGGTATTTTTAGCAAAGGAAATCTCTATGACTAAAATTTTTGCTTGGCGGGTGAGCTAGAATTTTTGCTTGGCGGGTGAGCTAGAATCAAGCCGGCTGCCCTTACAGGCTAACACTAGGCTTGATTCTGAATAATTTTATTACATTACCAAAGCTCTTCTTTTATAGGGATTTGTAAGTTACTGTGTTCACTCAATTCAGGTGTACAAGGAAATTTTTAAGTAAACTGCTTGTTTCACATGTGACCTCACAAGGTGGTGGTATGTTATAAAGAAACCCAATAATTCATGTTGAAAACTGCTATTTATCGTGAACCTTGCAACTATGCTAAACAACTCTATGGTCAAAACAAAAAGGAAGAGGACCCGTGTGTTAAAGGGGCATGCTCCAGTGGTACTAGTAGCACCATAACATTATGGTACTAACAGGCAGATGTGTGTTCCAGTGATGCGTTCACAGAATCCAACCTGTCCATAAGATGGGTCACCTCAGAAAATCTCTGGAGCCCAAAAATCATACCAATCCAATACTCTGATGGGCCATAGCATGGGGAGCATATTGAGAGGGAACGCCCACTGTTAATTTGCGTGGAGTTGGACCCTTCATCTAGTGCTGATGAAAGGTCATGCCAAGATTCAGGTTGTTTTGTAACTCAGGCAGGCTCCTGTGGAATTCAATGGTGGGCGTTCCCTCACAGCTCCTTCCTATTTCTGTGGCTCACATTATTTGGATCAAGCTGAATTTTGGGTGCTAGGGGTTTTCAGAGGTCACACATCTGATAGACTGGTTAGATGGTGCAAATACATCACATGGCCCCCACATATGCCCTGTAACACTGGAGCACGCCCGTGTTAAAAGAGAAGGAATGAATATGTGCCCTAAAAGCAACCTATGACCTATGACCAGCTACAGTTACCAGCTGGCAACCTGAAAAAGGGCTTGTATACCTACCCAATTAAGCTTTCTTCTTCTCAGAATATTGTCTTTTGTTGCATGGAACATCCTTTTTTTTATTCGAAAAGCATACAACATGTCTCAATTTGATTTGATGCTTTCAACATAACCGATACTTTAGGAAACCAATATGATAATTGAAAAGCTGAAAACAAAAAAGAAAATAAAACCTGTATAACTGTCCAACTAAGCCTTCTTTGTCACATCATATTATTACTTTATTTCCTGCGTGAGTCCTATCCATCCCTTGGCCAAAAAAACGAAAAAAGAAAAAAAGAGAAGAAAAGGTCCTACTTATTTCCTGCAGGAGTCCTAACCATTGTCAAAAACAAAAACAAGTCCTACTAAGTACTAACATAACTGACACTTCAGAGATCCCATATAGAAGCAGGCAAGCTCAGTTCATGTATATCATCGACCTGAAAGCTCCCAACTTCAGTTCCTTGATGGTCTCCTATACCATGCATGTCCACCAATGTGTCCCAGTTAAAAGATTGCTGATCGAGATCCACAATCTCCGCCACCAGCCTATCGTTCTCCTGTGAAGATTCTGCTGGCAACACGTCACTGCTATTGGATCCATTTTCTCTCAGTAGACCCAACTGCTGAAGAAATTCTGTTAGATCGATCTGAGGCCTCTCATCCTGACTTGCCAATGGATATTCAGGTGAAAACTCCACCTCTTCATCTTTTATTACTGGATTTTCTAAATAGGCTTTTGCATCTGCATCCGAAAATTGGGATTTCCGCTCATGGGTAGGAGGTTGGTTCTGGCTACTGCTGTCCTTCAGTTCTTGGAGCTTTTGATGAATGGCATGAACATTATGTTGTCCATTCAGATTAAGCAACCCATATGAAGGAAACATTGAAACGAAGTTTCTGGATGGAAACCATTGGAACTTCTGCGGATTACTTGGAGAATTAAAGCTCAAATGGAGGTGGGGTAGGTTGAGATAGGCTTCAGGCCCATACAGCTTTATAGCAGCTTCATCATAGGCCATGGCAGCTTCTTCGGCTGTCGAAAAGGAGCCCAACCAGAGCCTTCTTCTCTTCTTGGGTTCTCTAATCTCAGCCACCCATTTGCCCCAAGTTCTCTGCCTGACGCCCCTGTATTCACATGAGGCGTTTTGTGGGCCACCCTTCCCTCTTGTTGGGCCTTTCTTCCATGTCTTGAGTGGCAGTTGTCTGGAGTTATCCATTGGGGTTTTGGCAAGAGAGAAGGGAGTTCTTCTGGGACATGGAAAGATGGGATGAAGGGCGCGGGATATGTAGTGAGTGAGTGTAGCTTGGTTTTAAATGTTTTCACGTTTTCAGTTTTTCAAGCCCATGTGACCGTTGGCTACTGTAGATACCTTCAAATCCAGAGGGATATTGGGGGTTAGTTTTCTGTATTGAGAACTCTGGCAGACGGTGATGCATGATATGCGGGCACTTAGAAATTGCGTAATTAGAATAGAAGTAATTCAAACTAAACTGTCCAAATTATGAGTATCGGTTTGGATGTATCATGACCCAAAAATGACCCAAAAATTACAATCATTTGATTATCTGACCATAGGATTGGTGGACAACTATTCGACGGTTAGAATGAAAATATCCCATGGTCCTATTTCACAGACAAGTACCAACGGATCAGCGGTTAGGATTGTCCAACGAAACAGATTCTGGGACTTTGTCTTACACATGGTATGTTCCACAGTTCAATCGGTTTAATCTGAACTAATTTATTCCACGTATGCATTTTCCGAGTGCATGCGTATCAAGTGTCATTCGCAGCCAGAGTGTAAGATAACTCCCTTGCGGTATTCTTTTGAGAGAGCCAAGGTTGCTTTTTGTTAGGAATAATGAACTAATATACTGATATGGTGAGCCAAGTGTATGGGAGACTTCCCATGGACGTGGTTGCATTTGGACTCGTTAACATCCACATCATAGATCTGGACCGTCCATTAGGTCTGTCCGCTGGTCCTAGTATTTCTTGAAGAAATCATACTAATCAGATAATCCAAACTGTCCATCCATTGGCATGTGAAAATAAATGGAGAAGATCGTTCGCGCATGGGTTCATTTTTGGATGTTAAGAATCATTGATTTGCTATAAATTTTGCACTGTAGTAAAAGAAGAATGGTCTGGATTTAATGGACGGTTCAGATGAGTGATATGAGTGCTACCGAGTCCAGATGTAACTACGTGGATGGGAAGGTTCCCATGCACTAATCCCACTTGATCATTTCTCCCTTGTAGAAAGGCATGCTTATTGATAATCCGGCCGTTGGGTTTTATGCATGCATGCATGTTGGTGTGCGAGAATTACATGCATGTGCATTTGAGTGTGGATCTTAGGTTTGATGCATCCATGTGCACGTACGTGTAACGATATATATTGTACGTGCGAGGCTTGTGGCTTGTGCGTTTGTCCGTTCTGGCTCTCCACTGGATGATCCTGACCATTTATCTAGAAGGTCCCACAATAGATGGGCCACATGGGAAAGAGGCTAGTGATTAGAGATCCTTCTGTCCGCACAACCTACAGTTCAATACATGCATAGACAATGAGGACCTTTCATCAGTGGCACTTGGTGGGACCTTCCAGCCGAGCAGTATAGTTCCCATGTGGTGGGGCCCTAAAAAACGATCTTCCCCAACAAACCACTTCTTGTTAGGATGTAGGGATTGGAAGTCACTCACTGAAAACTCTGGTTAGTAGTGGGCTGGTCCTCCACGTGGTGATCCTGGCCATTCATCTAAGGAAATTCTGCAATAACTAGGCCATTGACCTGGTATGTATGGAGAGTCATTTCTTTCATGGCAAGGCGCCACGTGTAGAATATCCCATGCATGCAAAAGGTGGGGACCCACCATGATGATCACCTGATTTGATCCACTCGTTGAGTTTTGATTTCGTGGCCTACCCCAATGAATGGGTCGGCTTGATTTTCATACGAGGTGATCATGATGCAGCTCCCACCTTTTGGGAAATTCAGATTTTCTACCGGTGACACTAGGGAGCTCCTTGAATTGTTTTTGACTTTGACTAGTGGAATGTAAGGTAGAAGGGTTGTTTATCTTTTGGAGGAATTTCAAACAAGAGCCTATCCGTAGGACCGTAGTCTTATTTCCAAATAAGAGCTTGTACTTTCCAACGTCCCTAGATTTAACTTTGACCGGGAAAAAGTGAATGAAAGGAGGTAACAACTTAAAGAAAGATTGGGAAAATGTTGATTTTAGCCTCGTTTTAATATCATTTTATCTCTCGTCTTTATTTCATGCATGTGTGGTCCATTTGAAGAGTGGATGTGACGTGTGAAATCGGCTAACCGGATGATTAGGATAAGGAAAGGCACTTTATTGCTTAATATATGAGATGTGGCAGGTGGATCTTGGTCGTTTGTTTTAGTGGGACCTCTGAGTAGATGGATGGATCGACATTAAAAATTTAACTGAGATGATGATATGCAGGCACTGTACGAAAAGGGCGTACATTAAAAGCATTGAAATAGAAGAGAGGCATTCAAGAAGACCACCTCACAAACATTTTTCATTTTCACGAGCTTTCATTCACGTGCTTTTTTCACATGTTTTCTGTCATAAGCGACCTGATTCTCGAGACATCCATCACTCTCTCTCTCTCTCTCTCTCACACACACACACACACACACACATATGCGGACGGTGACTATGATACGGAAATATTCTAAGTAGAGAAAATTTTAAAGTTGTACCTGAACTTTCCCATACAAATGTAAACTTTCATAAACAACACCTTCTTTCCTGCCAACTTGTCATCCGTGTAGAAAATCTGAGCCGTGCAAATCATGGGCCACATCATAAAGATCACTTGGGGCAAAAACTACTGTGGTCTACTTGTCAGGTGGGCTACACCATCAAAATAAATGTACTGCCGATGGTCTGACTCACTATACGGTCGCAGCTGACCAAATTGGTTCACTAACTGGATCTTATGCCCAACTGATATTTATGGTGTGGCCGTCCTTTCTTACGGATTGGGTGTTCTACAGAAGAGACACGTGGCATGGAAGTAAACCGCTGTATGTGAGAGCTCCCAAACAGCGTTGTACCAGAGCATATCTCATCTTAGTGAGTTATTCATGATACCTATATCGTATATGCCTGGTTATGCTTATTTCACACGCGTGTGGGAGTGGTCCACATTCACACGCAGGCGCAGGTGACAATATATGGAATATATATGCGAGATCAGACCTTTCCATCAGGTGGGCCACACTCTTTACAAATTCTGGCCTAAAAATGGGCCCATTCACACCTCAGACAGGCCAAAGGGTACCTTTTAAAAAAAGGACGGCTAGAAAAATGCTTTAACTGGCAGTTTAGTTTGTGAGTTGTGGCCCATCTGAGGAGTGAAACTGCTGGATCGAAGTAATATTTCCGACCAGATGGAAAGGTCAGATTTTGCGCACGTGTCCCACGTTTGCACATGTGCATGTGTGAGACTGGGCAGAGCTCTATAAGCGTGTGGACTAGTGCAACCCTGCATAATACACGCCCGTACGAGATTATCCTGATAGATACATGCATGCATGCGTGATACCTGTTCTCTTTCATTCCACCATTGCTTCCTACCACCCATCATTAAATAAAAGTGAGTCAAAACCTACTTGAGAATTGTCTTGAGGTTGAAAAAAATTATAAAAATAAAAATAAAAATCTTTGATCCTAGCAGAGTGTGATGAATGATACACAGGCACTTAGAAATTACTTAGAAATGGCAAATGTGGCATACAAATAACTCAAATTAAATTGTCTAAGTTATGGGTCTCAACCACAAATTACGCTTATTTGGTTCTATGGTTATTGGATTAGTGAATATTTATTGGACGGTTAAAAACGAAATTTTCAACAAACAAGTGTCCAGAAATCAAAGGTTAAGATTTGTTCAATCAATCTGAATTTTGGAACTGTGACTAAGCAACAGTTAGTTCACAATTTAATTAGTTCAAACTGAGTTAACAGCATAAATGATTTCTTTGTGCCTGTGTATCAAGTGTCATTCGCGGCCAAGTATCAAATTACTCCCTTCCCAATCTGGTTACTACTGAGGGTGGCAATGGCCACGCGCCCCACCTGGTCCCATGAGCCTTACTGGGATTGGACTTATTAGCTTTGCCCATGAGATGGGCTTAGGCTTGGGCTTGGCATGGATCAATTCAGATAGCCCGACCTGACTTCACATGCAATCTGCAATTCCAATCCTCCCTTAAAGCATGCATCTTGAATTTTAGTTATTTCTGAATGTGTGGCCAACATCTTCAACGGATGGAGTAGGAGCATTTAAGTGGCAAATAAAAATTTCATCAATTTTCAGGCTGGGCTGGGGCCCAACTAGTTTTCATGGCCGGATTGGAGCCTTTGGCTTTAAAAGAGCCGTTTGGCAGAAAGAGAAGTTAAGCCTAGAATGCCTTGTCAGGCATAAGATGGTTAAGAACAATAAAGGCATTGTTGAGAGATATGAGTAGGATCTTAAAAGTATTGGGAATTACTTAGATCTCTTTATGAGAGTTAGTCAGGTGGTCATTTCCACGGAGAGTTGGTTTCCAGCAAGAAACTGGACAACATTCTCTCCCCATTCTCCTTCTCTCTCTCCTCTATTTCTGATGACATATGATCCATCAATGACATTCAACTCATAATTTTAAGCCATTAAATCAAATATCTGCCTGATTCATAACTTGGGTGGGTCACTCGGCAAGTAACAGTGGCATGAAAATACACCCTAAATATCAGCCTGACGTACACGAGAAGTCCATGTTGGAGTTGTGGACTACATGATGGATGGTCCTCCAGATGGGTGGTGGATATTAAAGGTGAGCTCCATATTATGGATAATAACATTGATAATGGGCCCCACATGATGGATAACCAACATCAAAGGTGGGCCGTACATAATGGATGGTGCACATTAAAGCGCAGCCCCCTAATCACAACCACAGTGGGCCCTTCATGATGGATGACCCATTTCAAATGTGAGACCCACCAATGAACAGTTCACATCAAAGGTTGCCCCTGCATAGATGGTGTATATCAAAGTCGACCAAACAAATTCGGGAGACTGATACTTATAAAATGTTGAAAATAAAACATACTTTTTTTACTAATCTACTATTGGTAGAAAAAGTAATTTAGTTGGTGGTATCCAGGTGATCCCTTAGGGTTTGTTTGGATTCATGGTTGCGGGTGTATTGTATTGTATTAATGGGACTGATGTGACATGAACAATGTTTGGATCGGAGTAGCTGACCATGGAATATCATGCGTGTGAATACCGTGTGGAGCCAAAACTTCTCTGCGATTGTATTGTATTGAGTGATGGCTTCGTTGCCATCTGTACACCCTCTTCATTGCGTGGTATTCGAGTGCTGACGAATTTAAAAAACCGTTAGAGTGTTATCTCTACGAGGAGAACGAGCGATTTTCTACACCACCTTCTCCCTAGATCATCTCCAACTTCTTTCAGGTCGTCATTCAACTCCTAAGCGGCCCTTCCAAGTATCCCTTTATACATCAGTGGGCATTATAAGTCTCTGCAAGGTTGCCCGTTACAAATTGAGCATTCGTGCATCTCATTCAGCAAATTATACGGCTTGAAACTGAAGTGGAGCCCATAGGTGAATCTGGTGGTGAACGATTCCCTCCCTCTAACATATACCTTGAGCCGCAATTTTGTTCCTCTACTATAATAACAACCATTTGGGATGACATCCATGCCGTTAAACATGGCAATCGAACAGGGTGACATTGGATGAACAGTCGGGATTATTGAAAATGGCTGGTAACCCAGGTGGGGCCCACGGTCAAATTTTCTTGAATGATTCTCCTCGTCCAACAATGTTTCGAGTCGCGATTTTGTCCATCTGTACCGTGTGAAATTTTTTTGGATGTTGTGCCATTTTTTGATGACATTCATACCGTTAAACACATCAATCTAAGTTGGGGACAATAGATGAACGGTCATCATTATTCAATCAGAACGTTATGGACAGCTAGGATTAATCACAACAACAACACTGGGCCTCGCCTTGGATAGAATGTATGAGAGTTTACAAATACGTTTCATACTACACAAACTACCAATATTTATATGTATATACAATGTGTGGCCCTTATACGTCATTTCCAACCATTGATTTGTATAAGAAACTGTATACATGCTAGGACAATACCTCCTATCCAAACATTAGTTAGTGGCATGTTTTTGATGAATGTATTCTGAAAATCACCCAACGTATTCATGAACAGTACCCGAATACAATACAATACACCTTAAACGCGAATCCAAACAGGCCCTTAGTGTATCCTAAGTAGGGATGTACATCAAGTTGAACCGAGTCGAGCTGGTCTCAGCTTGACTCGGCTCAGCCACTAGCTGATCTCAGCTCGAACTTGGCTCGGCTCAGTTTGGTCAACAACTCGGGCCAATTCGAGCCAAGATCGAGCTGAGTTTGCCTGTGCAACATTTTTACAAACACCTGAACTGTACCTTCAAAATCTCACTATATTTGAGACAGTAGCAATAGTTTTACATGTATTTTATCAAACACTTTCTAAGAAACATAAAAATCAAGAAAAAAAGAGGGTATTAGTTTCATATACATACCTTCCTTGCCACTAGCCACACTTCGTTGAGTCATTTTATCAAATACTTGGTGAGCAACATCAATATTAAAGTAACCGATTCACTGAACTGGTTCAATTCGAGCTCGATTTGAGTCGAGCCAAGCTAGGGCCAGCTTGAACTCAGCTTAAACTCATTTTCAAGCTCAAAAAATCTACTCAACTCGGCTTGAAATCAGTTTCGAATCAAGTCGAGCGAGCTAACCGAGCTAGCTGGTTCATGTACACTTCTAATCCTAAGCAAATTGGAGACAATATGCAACTAAGTTACCTGTACTATACAACCATAACCAAGAATTTCTCACAAAATACTGACTCATCATTTTGGAATTTACAAATTGATACCTATCTTTCAAGCTTTTTTATCAAATACCTTTTCAGTTTTGGTAATTTTCATTCCGGTGCCTTTCGCAGTTTCCTGAGATCTCTCCAATGACAATTAAATTAACTAACTTATTTTTCTAAATGACAAAAATACCTTTAAGCCTTTTCTTCTGCACTTCTTAGAAATAAAAAAAATCTGTACATACACAATGATTGTGCGAAGTCCCTCACGACTATATGGCAACTTGGGATCACCAAACATATATATGCAGTCCCACTTTGGCCCACATACAAAGATGATCAGATGCTTTTAAATTGTCCATGTTTTTTGTGATGCCACAACCAAACATAGTAAGAAGCTAAGACTAACTGGATAGCCATTGATGTGAGTAGTTGAAGTGAAATATATTAGAACAGTTGTTGGTTGGGTTCACAAGAAATTATTTTATGCCATGACATTCTCCATAGATATTACATGAATTGTGGTCACCTGAAGTGCACTTGCAAATGTCATAATTGATGGGGTTTTTTCCTCGTGCTCGACCGGTTGTGAGCCCTGCTCAACCGGTCGTGGGCTGGTGTTCAACCGGTCGTAGGTTCGAGGCGTGACACGACTCAAAGTAGTTTGGACTGATTTTCTCCGAGGTGCTCAACCGGTCTCACGACTGGTTGTAGGTGGCGCTCGACTGGTCGTGGGTGGCGCAGGACCAATCGTGGTTACGCAGATTCATTCCGCGATTTTGCTCGGATTTTATGTCGCAAGTCCTTTTGCAACTGGGATGCGAAAGGGAGTTTCCTAAAACTATAAAAAGGGTTTTCTAGGGCTTTTCTAGGATGATGATGTGTACATGAAAAATACAAGAGAGCTGTCAAAGGGGTGAGAGAGAAAGAAAGAGAGAGAAAGCTTGTAGAAGGGATGTTATGTTTGTGGAGGTGATTTACCATATCTCAGTGCTTTTATGACCTCGTAATCGGTGAGATCTCTCAATTTTCTTTGTTTCTCTTATTGTTTATCCACTCCTGCGTGAGTGAAGGTTTGATCATAGCAAGGTGTGCTTGTGATCAGTTGTAACGTTCTACTTCATAGTGAATTGTTGGTCTAGACAAGGTCCCGTGGTTTTTACCTCTTTGAGGGTTTTTCACGTAAAAATCTCGTGTGGTGTGGTTTGTGCTTTGAATTATTTTCATTGCATTATTATTCCATAATTCTGGTTTGTTCTGGAAGGCTAGATCCTAAGGTTTTGTACAAGGCCCCCAATAAAGTGGTATCAGAGCTAAGTTCATTGAATGGGTAGGATTGGTTTGAAATTATGGAAGGTGGCTCATCAAGGATGATTAGCCTCAATGGTTCTAACTGGACTATATGGAAGGCTAAGATGGAAGACTTGCTTTATTGAAAGGACCTATATTCTTCAATTTTAAGCATATCAGCAAAATTCAAGAATTTGTCTAATGATGATTGGAAGAAGATGGACCGAAAGGCGGTGGGGTTTACTAGATAATGGCTGGATGATTCTGTGTTCCACCATGTGTCTACAGAGACCTCAGCTGCTAGCCTATGGCTGAAACTAGAAGGGCTGTATGAGAGAAAGATAGCCCGGTAATAAGATTTTTCTGATAAGGCGACTTGTGAATCTCAAGTTCAATGATGGTGGTTCTGTGGCTGAGCACATGAATGAGGTCAGAAATATAGTGAACCAGCTCTCCGTTATGAAGAGGTCCTGGATGATGAATTGCAGGCTTTGCTATTGCTTAGTTCGTTGCCTACCAGTTGGGAGACATTGGTGGTGTCTTTAAGTAACTCCGCGCCAGATGGAAAGACATCCATGGAACAGGTGACTAGCTGTCTCTTCAATAAAGAGACAAGGAGGAAGTCTCAGAGGTCTACTTGGCAAGAGGCCCTTGTGACATAGGAACGTGAGAGAGGAAAGAACAGGAAGGGTGAGAAGGCCCGAGATAAATTAAGAGACAGGTCGAGTAACAGAAAAGATGTTGATTGCTGGAATTATGACAAGAAGGGCCACTACAAGTATGAATGTCGTGGTAAGAAGAACGACAAGAAAAGAAAAGGAAAGGAGAAAGAAGATGATTCAGATTCCACTACGGTCACTTCAGATGGCGACGTTGGAGTTATTCTTTCTGCAGATCATGATGTATGTCTCACGGCTACGAGTCAGGACACCGATTGGGTGATAGACTCGAGTCTCTTTTAATGTGACTCCACGTAGAGATTTTTTCACAAGCTACAAGTTAGGTGACTATGAGACCGTGAAGATGAAAAATTCTATCGTATCGAAGATCGTAGCGGTCGGTGATATTTGTGTGAAGACCGATGTAAGCTACACATTGGTTCTCAAGGATATGAGGCATATCTCAGACTTTCACCCCAACTTGATGTCGACGGGAAGGTTGGATGATGATGACTATGAAAGCCGGTCTGCCGGTGGACACTGGAAGCTCATCAAAGGTTCGTTAATCACAGACAGAGGAAAGAAGTGTTGTGCCTTTTATAAGACATGTCTTAGTGTGTGTAAGGGTGGGTTGAACGTAGTGGAAGATTCAGCTATTGACATGTGGCACAGGCGTCTAGGCCACATTAGTGAAAAAGGGCTTCACCTACTAACGAGGAAGCGGCACCTTCCAGATGTGATGCGTATGCCTCTCAAAACCTATCTTGATTGTTTATCAGGGAAACAACATAGAGTTTCATTCGTTAAAATTGTTTCTCATATTAATAAAGTGCATGCATTAGATTTGGTTTATTCTGATGTTTGTGGTCCTATGAGGACAAAAACCTTGGGTGGGGCATTATATTTTGTTACTTTTATAGATGATGCATATAGGAGGGTTTGAGTTTATGCATTGAAATCCAAGGACGAGGTCTTTGGTGTATTTAAATTATTTCATGCTATGGTCGAGAGAGAGACAGGTAGATCATTGAAGTGCATCCGCATTGACAATGGTGGTGAATATATTGGCGACTTTCATGAGTACTACAAGTCTCTGGGTATACAGCATGAACAGACAGTTCCCAAGACCCCCCAGTATAATGGTGTAGCTGAGCGAATGAATCGCACCATTGTTGAGAAAATCAGATGCATGTTATCCCATGCGAAGTTGCCCAAGACGTTCTGGGGAGAAGCAATGCACACGGCAGTGTATTTGATAAATAGGTCTCCATCAGCCCCGTTGAATGGAGAAGTACCTGAGAAGGTATGGACTGGATATGATCCATCGTACAGTCATCTCAAGGTGTTTAGATGCAGGGCATCCGTTCATGTACCAAAGGACGAGAGGTCCAAGCTCGATATGAAGATCAGACAGTGTATGTTCTTGGGGTACGGTGATGAAAAGTTCGGTTATAGATTGTGTGATCCAACCGAGAGGAAGCTCGTCAGGAGCAGAGATGTGGTTTTCTTTAAAGATCAATGTATAGAAGATATCGATAAGTCAGAGAAGAGTCAACCTAGTTCAGGTGAGCTAGAAGACATGGATCCGATTATTTTTCTCGTGGTGCTTGGTGACGGGGGAGTACAGCAAGGTGTAGAGGACGAGGGAGTTCCTACAAAAGATGGACCGGGGGAGCAGCCCCCACCTGATTCACCTGTTGAGCCACAGTGAGGAGGTCATCTAGGGACAGACAGCCATCCAAGAGGTACTCGTCGCATGAGTATATTATGCTGACTGATGGGGGAGAGCCAGAAGACTATTCTGAAGCCCTAGCCGATGAGCATAAGGAGTAGTGGTTGAAAGCTATGCAAGAAGAGATTGAATCCTTGCATAAGAACCACACATATGACATGGTGAAACTGCCTAAGGGCAAGAAGGCTTTGAGCAACAAGTGAGTATTCAGAAAGAAGGTTGAGCAGAAGAATTCACAGTCGAGGTTCAAGGCCAGACTTGTGGTGAAAGGGTTTGGTCAGAAGAAAGGCATAAACTTTGAAGAGATATTCTCACAAGTGGTGAAGATGACATCCATACGGGTGTTGCTTGGGTTGACAGCTAGCATGAATCTAGAGATAGAACATTTGGACGTTAAAACTGCTTTCCTCCATTATGACCTGGAAGAAGAGATATACATGCATCAACCAAAGGGGTTCGAAGCCAAGGGCAAAGAACATATGGTGTGTAGGCTGAGGAAGAGCTTGTATGGGTTGAAACAAGCTCCACGACAATAGTATAAGAAGTTCGATTCGTTCATGTTACAGCATGGGTATGACAGAACGGAGTCATACCACTGTGTGTTCACGGGCAAGTTCTCAGATGGTGATTTCTTAGTTCTGCTGTTATACATTAATGACATGCTCATCATGGGAAAAGACATCAAAAAGATTGACAAGATGAAACGAGAGTTGGGCAAGTCTTTTGCGATGAAAGACTTAGGCCCGGCTAAATAGATCCTAGGAATGGAGATAACCCGTGACAAAAGCAGCAAGAAGCTTTGGCTGTCACAAGAGCGGTATATTGAGAAAGTCCCAGAACGGTTTAATATGAATGCAACGAAGCTGGTTAGAACTCCACTGGATGGTCACTTCAGATTAAGTGACAGGTAGTGTCTCAAGATGAAGGCAGAGGTGGAAGAGATGCAGAAAATACCCTACGCGTCAGCCGTAGGAAGTTTGATGTATGCTACGGTGTGTACACGCCCAGACATAACATATGCGTTAGTGTTGTCAGCCGGTATCTTGCCAATCCTAGCAAAGAACATTGGGCAGCGGTGAAGTGAATACTGCGGTATCTAAGAGGCTCATTCAGGTTGAGCCTATGTTATGGTGATGGTAAACCTGTGCAGCAGTTTCTTGGCAGAGCAAGCTATAAAGGATCGTAGCATTGTCGATGACAGAAGCCGAATACATTGTAGTCACAAAAATGTAAAGAAATGCTTTTGATAAAAAGGTTCTTACAGGAACTTAGCCTGAAACAGGAGCAGCACCAGGTCTATTGCGATAGTCAGAGTGCTATACACTTGAGCAAGAATTCAAGTCAGCATTACAAGTCGAAGCACATAGAGAATTGGTATCACCGGATCAGGGATACTTTGGAACAGAAGGTGTTATAACTTGAGAAGGTCCACACGGACGATAATGGGTCAGGCATGATGACCAAGGCTTTACTCAAGGGCAAGTTTGAGGTTTATAGAAACCAGACTGGCTTGAAGAAGGTGAATTCCTCTCGAGTCAAAAAGGGAGAGATTTGATGAGATTTTTTTTCCGTGCTCGACCGGTCGTAGGCTGGTTTTTGACCAGTCGTAGTTCGAATCGTAACACGACTCAAAGTCCAGCGAGTTTAAACTGATTTTCTCCGAGGTGCTCGACCGGTCGTGGGAGGTGCATGACCGGTCGTAGGTGGCGCTCGATCGGTCGTGAGTGGCGCACGACTAATCGTGGTTACGCAGATTAATTTTGCGATTTTGCGTGGATTTTGTGTTGCAAGTCCTTTCACAACTGAGATGCGGAAGGGAGTTTCCTAAAACTATAAAAACGGGTCCCTAGGGCTTTTCTAAGATGATGATGTGTACATGAAAAATACAAGAGAGCTATCAAAGGGGTGAGAGAGAGAGAGAGAGAGAGAGAGAGAGAGAGAGAGAGAGAGAGAGAGAGAGATGAAGCTTGTAGAAGGGAGGTTATGTTCGTGAAGGTAATCTACCATATCTCAGTGCTTCTATGTCCTCGTAATTGGTAAGATCTCTCAGTTTTCTTTGTTTCTCTTATTGTTTATCCACTCCTGCGTGAGTAAAGGTTTGATCATGGTAAGGTGTGTTTGTGATCGGTTTTAACGTTCTACTTCATAATGGATTCTTGGTCTGGACAAGGTCCCATAGTTTTTACCTCTTTGAGAGTTTTCCACATAAAAATCTCTTGTGTGGTGGGGTCTGTGCTTTGAATTATTTTTATTGCATTATTATTTCATAATTCTAATTTGTTCTGGAGGGCTAGATCCTAAGGTTTTGTGCAAGGCCCTCAACAATGATCAATGACCAATTGATCCAGTGGACTCTTAGATGAAAAGTAGGTATTTATGCCAAAAATTACAATGATTTGACAGCTTAAATAATCTTGACGCATGCCTTTTGCAAGTAATGTGGAGAGCTGAGATAGAATAAATTACTTATAGAAAATATGATTGGTTAGAAAAATTTGATATTGAATGCCTAACAAGCATGTTAAAATAAAAATAAAAATATCCAAATAAGTCAGATGAAGGTACAACATCCTTTTAAAGTAGATTGCATGTTTATATATCAGCCCGGATCCTCTACTTGTCACATATGGAAAAATTTTATTCGTCGCAATGTGATTGGGTCACATCATAACAATACTGACCATGTTAGCAATGACATGAACCAATCATGATGTAGGAAAACATGACATCTAACGTTGAAACTTTTTTAGCGCCCATCATGAAGCTTATTTTCCATCTAACCTGTTCATAACCTCGCATAGATTTAATTCAAATATAAGCTTGATTCAAAACTTGTGTGGCCTCCCGGAAGTTTTCAATTGTAGGCATTCAATCCTTTCTGCTTTTTGTGGTGTGGTCCACCTATGCTTCTTTTTACGACCGAAAAGAAGAGATCGAAATCATTGGATCCATCAAACGGCTGTAAGTTACTCTCGCTTACAATCATTAATTCTTTCACTCACGACAATCCAGTTAGCGTTAAATCTGTAGAATATCTTGTCCGTTAAAAAAGTGGACCATGTCATTAATTAAATCGTATGAAAATATTGTTGATCCACTTATTACATCTGTACCGGACTTGGATAGCCTAGTACTGTAGCACACATCATGGACTTTTATGTGCTGCTTGAAAAGCTCCGTAGGCCCATCATGATGTATATATGTATGGTATCTGCACCATCCATCCATTTATTTTTTCTATAAGATGTCATGTTATACACTTCTTATAGAAAATTTAATAATTTTATCCTTGATGTATGTATTTTATCTGCGCCGCCCATCCATTGATTTTGTTTTTTATAAGATGTCATGTCACAGAAAAATCAATGTATGGAAGGCGTAGATAAAATACATAACAATAAGACATGACATCTTATAGAAAAATCAATGCATTTGAATATAAATGGGAAGGAAAGGACACTAATTGTCCTTTAGCTCTTAGTGTATGGTTTGTTTGTTAAGGTTTGGTTAATTAATGGCATCCATCAAACTACCTGCGGACTTAGCCATCAGACGTAGATAGCTAATTTCAAGTCATCAAAACTTATGCTACTGTCCCAATAAGTATCACATGTTTGACCTTGGAAATGCCAGTGGTGTATAACCTGCTACTCTTTACATTGTCCTTCCCAAGCAGTGGGATGTTTCTGACTGTCCAGTATACAGCTTGTGCATTTTGATGGTTAACAAAAACCTACATTCTGTTCAAAGAAAATCTTACTAATGAGACTGATGACTTGATGATGAGTACGCAGCTCTCTCTCTCTCTCTCTCTCTCTCTATATATATATATGTTAATCATCAGGTGGACACTTTTCCAAGCTTTGAATAATGCAGGCGGGGCTTGACCAGCTATTTTGACAAGTCAACGTGAAGGATCTGGACTTAATTGAACAATGTAGGCTGAGCTTGACCAGCTGTTTTGATCAGCCACATTTTATGAACTTTTATACGCTTTATTATGAAAAAAACCTAATTATCAGCTTAATTCATGCACTCGGTATTGCCTTATACACCCACTAAGGATATCCCTTGCATGACGTGGCAAAAGCTTTATATGGTACAACTGATGTATGCCTTTTATCCAAGCAATCCATTCATTTCCAGCTCAATTTAGAGCATAAGCCCAAAATTGATGCAGATCCAAAGCTCAACTGGATCACACGATAGAAAAATAAAAATAAAAATTTAGCATGTTTGCTCCAATATTGGAAACATAAGAATTAGTTTCAAGCCGTACATTTGTTTTACGAATTGTAGCACATCTACAGGCAGATCAACTTGATTCTTGGGCTAAAGAAGTGGTGTCGTTTGAATGGATGGACTAGATCTTTGACCTATCATGCCATGCTTAAAAGTATGTGGTGCACATGCATCAATAAGCCCTCTTTTCAAAACTCTTGTTTTAGATATGAAAGAGGTTTTTTTTTTTTTTTTTACACGCACACAGACCCACACACTCACGCTAGTGGAATTTCACCACCTATGGATGCTCGAACCCTTGACCAGGTGTTGAAACTCCTAAGAGTCTATCACCCGAGCAAAAGTAAGGATCCATATATGAAAGAGTTGTTGCCTATCAATAGAGGATGTTTATTGGGGATCACACATTTACAATGGTGATACTGGATTTACTGTCCAGATCACCAAATAATGGCCCCACACATCCACAGTGGTCCTTGTGTGAATCACCCAACAATGCACATGGTCCTGCCTACCAGTAAAATAAGGCTGTCTACTGTACATATGCAAAAGGGTGGATGGATGGGGAGTGTCCATGCAGTAAGCCTACTGTCAGGGTTGTACACGAACTGAGTTAGCTTACTCGACTCGACTTGAAAAAGCTTGATTCAACTCGGTTTGGAACTGAGTTCGAGTCGAGTCAAGCTGATTTTTTTAGCTTAAAAATTTTCAAACCGAGTTTGAGTTTGCCCAAGCTTGGCTTGACTTGGATTGATCCCCAACTTGAATCGAACCAGTTAAGTGACCCGCTTACTTTGATATTGATGTTGCTCACCAAGTGGTTGATGAAATGACTCAATAAAGTGTCGGCTGGTGGTAAGGAAGTATGTAAATGAAACAAATACTATATTCTATTGATTTTGATGTTGCCTACAAGTTATTTAATAAAATACTTGTAAATTTGTTATTATTGTTTTACATACAGTGAAAATTTGAAGGTGCGGTCCATGTATTTATGAAAATACTGCACTAGTGAACTCGGCTCAAATTGGCCGAAGCTGTTGATTGATCTGAGCTGGCCACTTAGGCTCGAGGGCCGAGCCAAGCCAAGTTCAAGTTGGGGTCAACTAATGGATGAGTTGAGTCGAGTTGTGTCAAGCTCGACTCGATTCGACTCATGTACACCTCTACCTACCATGGATGGCAAGGAGGGTGTCAATGGGCTTAGGACCATTCATCTCATGAACCCCACCATGAATTTCGGGCATAGCTATATTTGTATACATCAGCTATGTAAATGTAGTTGGCATGATTGTAAAACGCATGACCTTGATGTTTAACTTTTTAATACGTCATGTCTACTAGAATTATGGGCCACACATGGCATATTTCCATCTAGCAATGTAATAATAAGATTGAATTGATCACAGTCCATCAAGATGGGACCCATGCAATTGTTGTGGGTACACACTTTCCATAGGAGTTAATGGGTACACACTTTCCATAGGAGTTAAGGACAATAGACAAATCTCAACAGAGGAGAAGGCTTTCTCCCAGTGATGGGATCGAGGAGATATGAGCTCAGGAAAGTCATACGATGTGTTGATCTTCATGTAGCCCATTATAAGGAGGTGCTCAGTTGCCAATTCTACACACTTTACAGGATCGGTTCTTTCCACCAGAGTGTGAAACCAATGTAAGTGTAGTAGAGGTGAAAGACCAATGTGCAACAATCATTCACAATGCATCACAAGCACCCCATGGTAGTTAGAAAAGTTGCCAACGGTTCACATTTGATGTTCTAATGTTGCCCTTTGATGAGCAGATAGGCCTGAGTCATGTAAATTGTAAAGTGTTAGATGATACACGGTTAGAATCATCCCTCACAAAGCATGTTAGCACGTGTGTTAACGGAAGTCGATTGCCTGTATCCGTCACGGGAAGATCCATGTGGCATTACATGGCCGAAACTTTGTAGGGCCCACCATGACTATGTGTTTTATCTGTGCCGTCCATCTATTTTTGTCAAATCATTTTAGAGAATGAGCCCGAAAATGATGTAGATCCAAACCTAAAATGGGCCACACTGTTGAAAACAGTGGGTATTAAATGCCCACTGTTGAAAGGTTTAAATAGAGGGCATCATTTCCCCCCCTCTGCTTTTTTGAGGTTTGGTCCACTAAAGCTTTGAATTTTCTTTATTTTTGGGCTCCTGCTCTTGTTGATACTCCATTTAAAATGAGATTAAGTAACTCTTTATCTTTACTCCAATTTTGTAGGAAATGTTTTTTTATGACTCCACATCCCATGGGACAAACATACAAGTCAGATAAAAGGTCTTGGCTATATATATATATATATATATATATATATATATATATATATATATATATAATGGACCAAACTGGTAGATCAAGGGCCCAACCAATCCATTCTTAAATCAATAGTTCGGATTTTTAAGAAATTCAAAATGTTCACTACTCTAATAAAATCATCTTGGACCAATTTAGAAGACATTAAAAGTTCACATATATTACATTAAAAAAATAATAATCATAAGCCTGACTTGAAAATGACCAATGGATGGATTGGCGGACGCACAACTCAATAAAATCAAACAACGATGAACTGTCAGAGGCCATGGTGCACATCTTCTATCAAGTCACATTTTTTTAATTTCGCAGTATGAAAATCCGAATGCTTTAAGTTGATAGGATCCCGGCAACTCCAAGAGACATATACAGGACCAACATCAATATAAATAAAAAAAAGCAAATCACGGCCGTACATCCTGGTTCTAAATCCACCGTGCATTTTATTACTGCATTTGTACTTGTACGTGTGCAACGTACCAACCTAGCATGCGTACCGGACATATGAGCCGTGCGCACGGGCAAGGCTCACCCCGGTCATCCATATGACATGGATAAGTTGGGACGTGTATCTACGAGGTGATCAAGGACGTGCCTCTATTACAGATTGACTTTAATGGGTGTTATCTTGCATTGATTGAATCCAGCGCCAGATAAGAGCCCCCACTCCTTTTCAGACCTTTCCTTTCCTCCCGTCTTCACCAGCATTATCATGTCCATAAGTTGTCTCACGTGTTCAGGCTCATGCGGATCATCTAGGCCGATGATAACCTTTCCTTTCTCTCTCTCTCTCTAGGCCGATGATAACCTTTCCTCTCTCTCTCTCTATATATAAGGTCGACCTAATGGGAACTTTTCATGAGGTCGAGCTGTGTGGGCCCCACCGTGATGTGTTGAACATCAACACTGCATGTTGTCAAAGTACTTTTTTAAAGTCTTCAATGCTTGGGTCGCTCGACTGGTCGAGAGCATGGCTCGACCGGTCAAGGGTTCACTCGACCGATCAAGGCCTGCTCGACTCAAAGTCTAGCGAGCTCCTTATTTGAGTGTCCGAGGCACTCAACCGGTCGAGGGGGTCCCTCGACCAGTCGAGGCCTCAGCTCGACTAATTGAGGTTACACAGATTCGAGTCCGGATCTTGTGCAGACTGCAGAAATCTGAGGTGGTTTCGCAAGGGTGCGAAAGAAAAGTTTCCTAAACTATAAATAGGGGTTCCTAGGGCTATTCTAATGAATTCTAAGGCTTCCTAAATGTATTTTAAAGAGTTCTAGGATTATCAAAGGGAGTAGTAAGGGTTAGATTCGAGGTTGTTCAAATCGGGTAAGGCATCTGTTTTATAATTTCTATTTTATAATAGATTTCTGTCGCTTTGTGCTGTGGTTTTTTTCCGAAAGGATTTTTCACGTTAAATCTGTGTATTCTCTTGTATTTGCTTTGTGGCATTGTATTACTATCCTAGATTTATATTTGTGTGATTTCGCAAGCCAAAATCCTAACAAGTGGTGTCAGAACAATCGTTGGGGCACAGATCTGAATTTGAGGGATTAGTAATAATGGGAAGCAGTAGGTATGAGATTGAGAAGTACTCAGGGAAAAATAAATTTCAGTTATGGAAGATCAAGATGATGAGTTCCTTAATCAAGTAAGATGAAGATGATGCTCTCAAGGAGCGAAAGTCTACTGTGATTGATGATGATTAGAATACTTTTGATAAGAAGGCTTTATCATCGTTTCATTTATGTCTCACGGATGAGGCTCTTTACAACGTTACGAGGGAGAAAACTACGGCTAAGTTATGAGCGAAGTTAGAGGATGTCTATGCGAAAAAATCCTCTAAAAATCGCCTACACTTGAAGTGGCAGTGGTATAACTTCAAGATGGCAGAGGGTGGAGATCTGGAGGCTCACATCAGCAACTTTAATAAATTAGTTTACAAATTGCTGGATATGGAGGAAGTGATGAAAGATGAAGAACAAGCATGTATGTTGCTGAATTATCTTCCGACGTCGTATGAGTCATTCAAAGATAGTATGTGCAGAATGAATAAAACCCTGAGTATCGACACCGTTATCTCAGCCCTTCAAGGGAAGACTATGAGAAAGCTAAACGGTGACATGGGGACATCTTCTGATGCACTATTTACAGGCAGTATGAATTCTGAACAAGGTACGGGTTCTTAAGGTTCTAAATTCAAATCCAAAGGCAGGGGCAAAGGAAAGGTAAAATGCTAGAACTGTGGGAAGGAATGACATATGAAGAAGGATTATGAAAATCTTAAATCAAAGAGAGATGATTTTGAGGCTTCATATAGGGAGGTCAATGCTGCCACGTCAAATGGATCGAGTGGACGTGATGGTAATGTTTTGTTTGTGTCTACTATCAGGCGGTCATACGATGATTGTAAGGACGAGTAGATGCTAGACATAGGAGCATCTTTTCACATGACTCCTCATCAGAGTTGGTTCACCAGGTACAGGGAGAGCGATGTGGACAAGTATTTATGAGCAATAACATTACCTGTAATGTTGTGGCTATTGGTACGGTGCGCATCAGGATGTTTGATGGGGTGGAGCATACCTTGATTGATGTCAGGCACGTTCCTGATTTGAAGAAGAATCTGATTTCTCTTGGTGTGCAGGATGCAAGTACACAGGTATCGATGATACTCTTAAAGTATCTAAGAGGGCACGGGTAATTATGAAAGCACAACGACTTGGTAACTTGTATAGGTTGATTGAGAGCACTTCAAAAGGTGGAGCTGCAGAGGATGTAGTGGATTCTACCTCTGTATGTGTGTGGCATGTTGGGCATGGCCACATGAGCGGGCAAGGTAGGAAGGTTGAGACGTGCGGACAGGGATATAGAGCAGGTGGAGCAGCCACTTGTGAGAAGAATCATACGGCATGATCGTAGGATATCGGTGAGATACATGGACGACTCTAATATCATAGGGGATTCATCTTCTATCTAGATGGCTCTAAGTGAGTCTGGTGCTGAAAGTGTAAGGTAACTATGGGCGATGTGATGGATTCATTGTACTATATCGAAATATAGGAAGGCCGAAGAGCTGTTGGATGTAGGTGGATCTTCAAGAGGATACAACATAAATACAAGGTGAGGTTGGTAGTGAAGGGTTATGCTCAGAGAGAAGGGATCAACTTCTCAAAGATATTCGCGCCGACGGTATAATAGGTGTATATTAGATCCGTGATTGATGCTGGTTGGCTAATGTGATCATGAGCTGGAAGAATGGATGTGGAGTCTGTACTTCTATAAGAAAAAGTAAAGAGTAGATTTACATGAAGCAACCAAAGCGGTTCGAAGTTAAAGGGGCTAAGAAAAGACTTTGCAAGAGGTCTTAGTTCGACCTGTCATCTAAGCAGTGGTTTGATTCCTTCATCGTGAGTCAGAAATTGATGACATGTAGATTGTCAATTATAACATGTTTGAAATCAATGTACTGAAGACTCGGTTAAGTGAGACATTCAGGATGAAGGATTGAGGGGCTACAAAGATGGTTCTTGGCGTTGAGACCGAAAGAGGAGTAGGCTTTAGTAATCATAGGAGGAATACCTTGTGTATAAGTATTAATTAATGATGTGATGGGTCAGGTAAAGTTGGAGAACGTTTCCACCACGTCTCTCCTCAAGTTTTTCTCAGGATATGTCCTAAAACAGATGAGGAAAAACAAGATATCTCTTGGACCTTATTCGAACGTGGTTGACAGTGTATGGCATGGTCTGGATTAGATTGGTTATTTCACAGGCTATCATTGTTATGAGCAAGTACCCCAGCAAACAATATTGGGTAATGGTGAGATGGTAAGAAGACTGCGTCTTTCCTTTTGAGAAGACAGGAGCAAAGGTAGTTGAGCACGTGGATTTTGATCCGGCAGACATGCTCACCTAGATTGTTCCTACACAGAAGTTCAAGTTCTGTGTAACTTCTTTGGGCTTGGCGATGGCAGAAAAGAAAGACAGTGTGTGCATAAGAAGCTATGATGCAGAGATAAGAGAAGAAGGCAGCAAGATACACAATTAAAGATTGAAGACTTGGTGGAGATTGTTGTCAGAATTTTTTAAAGTCTTCAATGCTTGGGTCGCTCGATTGATCGAGAGCATGGCTCGATCGGTTGAGGGTCCAATCGACCGGTCGAGGCCTGCTCGACTCAAAGTCCAGCGAGCTCCTTATTTGGGTATCCAGGGCACTCGACCAATCTAGGGGGTCCCTCAACCAATTGAGGCCTCAGCTCGACTAATTAAGGTTACGCAGATTCAAGTCCGAATCTTGTGCAGACTGTGAAAATCTGAGGCGATTTCGCAAGGGTGTGAAAGGGAAGTTTCCTAAACTATAAATAGGGGTCCCTAGGGCTATTCTAATGAATTCTAAGACTTCCTAAAGGTATTTTAAAGGGTTCTAAGGCTATCAAAAGGTGTAGTAAGGGTAAGATTCGAGATTTTTTGAATCGGGTAAATCCTCTCTTTTGTAATTTCTATTTCATATTGGATTTTCGTCGCTTTGTGCCATGGTTTTTTCCTGAAAGGGATTTTCACGTTAAATTTGTGTGTTCTCTTGTGTTTGCTTGATGCCATTGTATTGCTATCTAAGATCTAGATCTATGTGATTCTGCAAGCCAAAATTCCAAGAGTTCATTTGATGGTACTCTTTAGGTTATAGGATATCCCAAAAATCAGCCGTATATGAAACTTAGGAGGGCTATACCATCTAAAACTACATGAAGACATGCCTAAAACATATAAAAGCAATTGTTGGGCCTCACTCGAGTTTTGGATGAGGCTGAAACTTGGTCCTACCCCTCATCCAAGTGGGACACACACAATGGATGGGCTGGATTTGTGAAAGACATTTCAATGGTCCCAATAAAGGATTACGAATGTTTTAATGGGAGGGTAACCCTTCTCAAATGTTGTATGTGGTGTGGCCCACCCAAGTCATGGATTGATTTTATTTTTAAGCCCCGGCCCATAATGGAATGGTGCATTTGACTGATGGAGTAGATGTTCGACACACATCACGGTGGGGCCCACACAGCTCGAACCCCCCCCCCCCCCCCACACACACACGTATACACACACACATTGTGCCTAAATGTACCATTTAAATTGTGGCCCTGTGGTGAAATTTAGACCGATGGTATTATCTTAACCCTCCGATATCACTAGTCAACCAGCTGTGATGATTTCATTTTAAGCTTGTGATTTGATAGGCGCAGGTCTTTTATTTTTTTTATCTTTTTATTTTTTAATATATTTGATTGGCACCGGTCTTGAATTGCTAGGACCATTCGATCAATGTGTTTTACGGTCTCTGTTACACGGACTTGGGAGTCCTCCACAATTTGGTTGTTCTAGGTGAACGTACATATACAACAGATTAAAAGAAGAAGAAGAAGACGTGTAGAGCACTTGTTTGATGGATGAAACATCATTAAAATGGCAGTTTCCATTTTGTCGTAAATGTGGACTACGTGAATCCGCTTCCGGAGAGAAGACGCTGGTGTGAATTGATTTGGACGTCATTCGTCGTATTAGATTATTAATTGTATTTTGATTGGACTGGATCGGATTCGATAGTAACCTCTCGAACACTAGCTGTGATGTGGACCCTAGAATGATGTAAGGGTTTTATCTATACCCTCCAACCCTTTTTTAAGCTCATTTTAGGGAATTAAGGAGAAAATGAAGCAGATCCAAATCTTAGGTAGACCACACCACAGAACACCCATCATTAAAAACTTCCTGAAGGCATATTTTTTTATTTATTTTTTGGATCTAGCTGTTACTTGTGTTTTCCCTTCGTCCTGGCCTTCTTTACCTCATCAACAGGCTAGATGGTAAATAAACATTGCAGTGGGTGTTAGGTAGTTTTTAATGGTAGCCTTTCAATCAAAACTGTTTCTTGTGGCGTGGTCCACCTGAGATTTGGATGTGCTTCATTTTTGGCCCCATGCCCTACAATGAGCTAGAAAATGGATGGACGGCATGGATAAAATATATACATTATGGTGGAGCTTCGGAGGGTCACTACCGAATCCGTGGTTTGGCTGGTGACCCCAACATCAGCCAGCTAGTTAGTGTCAAAGCTCCGTAGGCCCACTGTTGTATTTTTTTTTTCCAGGCCATGTCTCCATTTTTCTATACCATTTTATGGCATGAGCCCAGAAATTAGGTAGATTCAAAATCTCAGGTGGACCACACCACAAGAAAACAGTGTTTGACACCGGGTAACTCTCTCTCTCTCTCGAAAAAGAAACCCTGATGGGCAATAGCTGCATTCTCTCTTGGTAACCGGGATACGTGGGCTCACCTTGTTGTGGTATGTTCGTCTGAAATCCACTCTGTTTATCATGAGAACATCGCTAGGGTAAAGCCTAGGCCAGCTCTATCTATGAATCAAGTGTGGCCTACCACAGATTAAAAGGGGTGGACGTGGATTGCATGCTACCCTTCCCGCGGTCGGAAGCTAGGTAATGACATGGCGTTTGTGAGAAATCTACATTGTCCGTCCATTTCGGCAACTCATTTAGGACATAAGGTAAGGAGGGAAATGTTCAGCAGTGTGACATCGTCCACTGTCATGTTATATACATGGCATCCAAACCGTTCATAAGGTTATTCCTACTGGGATGAATTGAAAACACAAAAATATTAGGTTGATCAAGAACTTTTGTGCCCCACAAATGTTTCAACGGTAGGTGTTCAATCCCCACTTTTCCTATTATGTGGCCCACAAAATGGCTGGACGGGATGGATTTCTCACAAACAACACGGTAGCCATACCTTCCAACCGCTGGAACTTCCAGCTTGGCGCCGCAAGCAATCCGCGTTCGTGCGTTTGGATGCATGGGTATATTGAAGGCTTAAGTTGACCAAACCAGTGGAGATTATAATCCTACAGTTGATAACTTACTAGAGCCTACAACGATGTTTATTTGCCATCCAACCTGTTCGTAAGGTCACATAGACCCGTATGAAGTGAACACATAAATATGAGCTTGATCGAAAACTTAAGTGCCACTGAGAAATTGTCAACGGTAAGATTTCAATCCTCATTGCTTCCTTTAGTGTGGTCCACTTAAGCCTTTAATTTGCCTAATTTTTGTGATTAGAAGCTAAAATTTTCTGTAAAAATGGATGGACTACATAGATAAAACATATACATTATGATGGGCCGCGCAGAGTCCCAGACAGGACGGTCCGTATCAAGCTAGTTCCTGATGGGGGGTAATACCCAATCCGCGCACCCGTTGAAGTGACTTCCCAGGGTTCTAAAATTTTAGTAAGGAATTTATTTATATACCCAACCCTCAAACTGGCGAGTTGACTCATCCGATATTTGTGAAAGCTCAGCCAATTGATTGAGTAAAAAATTTGATCCAATCGTAGTGAGCTTAAGTGCGATCCAATGTAGGATCTGGGCAAGGCCCGAGTCAACTCAGCGAGTTTTTAATTGCTCGAGAAAGAAGAGAGTGATACGTTACCATAAGCATAACAGCGTCGGCCTTGGGTATGAAAGAGAACATGTTACCAGCAACAATCTCCACTTCTGGGAAGCTAGGTGCTGTCTCTACCACATGAGGAAGATCTAGTACGGTGCACTTTATGTGGAGAAATGACTTGGCGATGGACCGTAGGGTGGTGCCGATGCCGCCTCCTATATCCACCAAAGACGCTAACCCTTGGAACACTTCCCCATAGCCGTCGATCAACACAGGCACAACTTGTCGCCCCCCACTAGCCATTGCTTCATTGAAGATGCAGTTGTGCTCCAGATCCTTGGAAGCATAGGCCCAAAGGCCCTCTCCATACATCCTCTCAAAGGCAGACATACAGGCCTTCCCTTGCATGCAAGACCCCATTGTATGCCATGCAGCTAAGCATTTCTCGTGCATCTGGAGTTTCAACAACGGTACTATGCTCTTCTCCTCGTTGATCAGGAGGTATTTGGTGTTGTAAAAATTATTGATTTTATAAAAATATTTTAAATAATAAAAATATATATAATATAATATATAAAAGTGTTTGGAAAATACCTTTTGTAGTTTTTTGGGAATAGTCCCACATTGGAAAAAGAGAAGAAAGAAATATGGTTTAAATGATAATGGTGGAGTACTATAATATTTGCTTACCTAGTCCGTGGACTATGGGACTTGCATGTTCCAGTGCGAAGGAACACCGCGCACGCGCACGCGCTCGGGCTCAGGCTCGGGCACGCGCATTGTCTCAGTCTCGGGGCGTGGGCATATGAGGCAGTGTGACTGTAGAGGCGCTAGTGGCGCACTTTGCACTTCACACTTGTCGCAGAGGGTCGCTCCTTTCGCGAGCCGGAGCGAGACGTGTGCGACTAATGGGTAAGGCAGGTGGTTGGGTGGACGAAAATCTAAAGGACTGAATAAGAGTCCCTCAGAATATATAGAGGGCTGAAAAAGAGCTGTTGCAGAAAATCTGTAGCAGCTGTGCAATAAGTGCAGGGTTCAGCTGAAACTGCTGCATGGCTAGCCCCAATAACTATAAAATGGCTAGCTGCTGTCTCACAACAGTCAACATGCAGCAGCTTAATGGCTCATGCACAACAGTCAGAAAACAGCTAATTTTCTCAATAGCCAGAAAACGGTCATGGGATTTATTTCCCTGGACCATAACCCCCAGCCACCATAGCCTATAAAAGGAGGGCCTGGATGGGTTTTCAAGCCATCTCACAACCCATTCCAGCACTATCATACGAATTTGAGACAGCTCACTACTCCTCTCTCTATACTCCAGTAATTCCAGTAAGATAGCAACGGTTAAACCCTTTGCAAGAAGAACAGACCAACGGCGTGGTCTATAACGGTTCAATAGAACCAGTAGCTGAAGACTTGACCAGTGCAATGGTCTAAAATAATTTTCTTCTTCTTTTCTTTCTTCTGGAATTTTTTCATTCATTGTATTTCTGCCAGACTGTGTAATAGAGTTCCATTAGTGGGCCTTCGTGTTTGCTGAACGCAGACCCACATTAGGCTCGTCGTATCCTAGAAGTTATTTGCCTGTAACCTATCAGCATACTCAACTTACCTGAGTAGGGGCAAATAACGCTTTAAGGACAGCGTTTCAGACGTGCTTCAGCCTATCCAAATTTTTATAGCATTTGCGATTTTCGGTTTCTACATTATACAGAATTATATTAATCTGTATAAAATTTCTAACAAGCCTAAAGCGTTATTTTCTAAGATGGAAGCCGATAGCGTTTCATCTATTAAGTTGATGAATCAAGACTTGATACGTCTTGATCGGTTCGATAGAACCAATTTTACAAAATGGCAAGACAAGCTGAAATTTCTCCTGACGGTGCTGAAAATCTACTACATACTAGATCAAAATCTGCAAGCGCTGCCTGAAGCAACCGACAAAGACACACCTGAGTAGGTGGTTGCTCGCGCTAAAAGAGCCGAAGACGAACTCTTGTGTCATGGACACATTCTGAACGTACTCTCCGACCGCCTGTACAATCTGTACCAACAGACATCATCAGCAAAGGAGATCTGGGCTGCACTGGAGTTCAAGTACAAGTCTGAAGAAAAAGGGACCAACAAATTTCTCATTGCCAGGTATTTTGACTTCAGCATGGTAGATAATAAACCGCTGCTACCCCAAATTCAAGAACTGCAGCTAATAGTAAACAAAATCAAAGCGATCAAAATCGATCTTCCTGAATCATTCCAAGTCGAGGCTATAATCGCTACATTGCCACCGATGTGGAAAGAATATAAAAAGAAGTTGTTGCATAAAATCGAGGACTACACATTGGAACAGATCCAGAAACACCTAAGGATTGAGGAAGAATCCCATAACCGTGACAAAAAGAATGATAATGGAAATACCTCGTCCAAGGTACATGCAGTAGAAAACGCCAATAACAAGAATCCCGAGAAGGACGATTCCCTTAAACCCAATAAAGAAAAATTCAAGAAAATCGTCCAAAAGAAGAACAGAAAGTTCAAAGGCCCATGCCATGTCTGTGGAAAAACTGGGCACTATGCTCGAGTATGCCGATATCGTAAATCTAAAAAAGAGGCAAATGCAGTAGAAGAGGGCGATATCGTGGCTATGATCACTGAGGTGAATACCATCCAAGGCAAAGTTCCAGGCTGGTGGTATAATACTACCGCTACAGTACATGTGTGCTACGACAAATCAGCCTTCAAAACCTATGAGGAATTGACCGATGGTCAAGAAGTCCAAATGAGTAATGAAGTCCGATCGAAGGTCGTCGGCAAAGGAACTGTTGAACTGATATTCACTTCTTGGAAGAAAGTGATTCTGACTAATGTACTGCACGTCCCAGACATGAGGCGAAACTTAGTTTCTGGGGACCCTCTGGGAAAATCAGGTATAAGGGTGGTGTACGAGTCAGGAAAACTGATTCTATCTAAGAATGAGAATTTTGTTGGAAAGGGATATGCTTGTAACGGGATGGTTAAGTTTTCTCTGAATGAAAGTAGCACTTCTGCGTATATGGTTGAATTTGCTGGACTGTGGCATGATAGACTAGCCCATATAGGGTATAGTACCTTGAAGTTCATGGCTAATAATGGTTTAATCTCATACACAGATAATGAAATTGATAAATGTGAAGTGTGCATACGATTCAAAATGATGAAAAAACTTTTTCCAAGTGTTGAAAGATCGTCTCAAAATTTGGACCTTGTGCACAGTGATATCTGTGAGTTAAACGGCATTCTTACTCGTGGAGGTAAACGGTACTTCATAACTTTTATAAATGATTGCTCTAGATATGTGTATGTTTATCTATTAAAGAGCAAAGATGAAGCATTGAACATGTTTAAGATATATAAAGTAGAAGTAGAGAATCAACTAAGTAAGAAGATAAAAATTCTCTATAGCGATAGAGGAGGAGAATACATCTCCAATGAATTCGATAACTTCTGTGAAGAACATGGACTGGTACATCAATGTACAGCTCCATACACACCTCAACAAAATGGAATAGTTGAAAGAAAGAATAGAACATTAGTAGAAATAGTCAACTCAATGCTAATAAGAGCAAAGTTGTCACTAAGTTTATGGGGTGAGGCACTGCTTGCAGTATGCCATATAATAAACAGAATTTCGTCTAAAAAATATAAAATATCTCCATATGAAACATAGAGATGTAGAAAACCTAACCTAGGATATCTTAAAGTGTGGGGGTGTCTTGTATACTACAGAACCCCTGATCCAAAAATAACTAAGTTAGGACTAAGAGTTATTAAGTGCGCCTTCGTAAGGTATGCACAAAATAGTAAAGCTTATAGACTTCTAGATATGGAGTCTAATACAATTATAGAATCAAGAGACGTTGAATTCTTTGAGAACTCACTATCCTTGGAGTCAAAGGATAATGATATCCAAACTCCTAATAGATAACCAAATAGCATAGCTCCACATATAGTGGAAGCTGCTATTGAACCCTGTAGGAGTTAAAGAACTAGAATAGACAAGAGTCTTGGAGATGACTACATATACTCACAACGCATCATTTTCCATCTGGTAGAAACAGATAGAGAAAATGTTATAAGACAAATACCTATAGTAATGACTATAGAAGATGATCCTAAAACATATAAGGAAGCTGTATCCTCTAGAGACTCAGCTTTTTGGAAAGAAGCTATAAATGATGAAATGGAATCCATACTATCAAATCAAACATGGGAACTAGTAAACTTACCTCCAGGTTCTATACCCATAGGTTGTAAGTGGGTATTTAGGAAGAAATATCACACTGATGGGACTATCCAAACCTTTAAAGCACGACTAGTAATTAAGGGTTTTAGACAAAAAGAAGGGATAAACTACTTTGACACATACTCATCTGTAGCTAGGATAACATCCATTAGGATATTATTTACGCTAGCTTTCATACATCATCTTCACATCCACTAAATGGATGTAAAGATCGCATTCCTAAATGGTGACCTCGATGAAGAGGTATACATGGAACAACCTGAAGATTTCGTTCTACCAGGAAATAAAAACAAAGTATGTAGATTAGTCAAATCGTTGTATGGATTAAAATAAGCACCAAAACAGTGGCATGAGAAGTTTGATTCCAAAATACTATCTCATGGTATTATGCATAATGTAACTGACAAATGCATATATTCTAAAGTAGATGGTAATTATATCGTTATTATCTGTCTTTATGTTGATGACATGTTAATAATAAGTAATAAAATAGAAGGTGTGACTAAAACAAAGAAGTTTCTTTCTTCCGTATTGAAAATGAAGGATCTTGGACAAGTTGATACCATCTTAGGTATCAAAGTTAAAAAATATTGTGGGGGTTATGCTTTGTGTCAATTTCGTTATATTGAGAAGATACCAAACAAGTTTAACCATCTAAATATAAAGGAAGCAAAAACTCCATTTGATCCAAGTATCAAAATAAAGAAAATACTGGAAGAACAGTTGCACAATTAGAATATGCGAGTGCTATAGGAAGTCTTATGTATGCTATGCAATACACTAGACCTGATATCGCATATGCTGTGAGTAAACTTAGTAGGTTTACTAGTAACCCCAGTAATGAACACTGGATTGCAATCAGTAGAGTCTTTGGTTACTTAAAAGCAACCAAAGACTTAGGATTATTTTATTCAGAGTTTCCAGTCGTATTGGAAGGATATACCGATGCGAGCTGGATATCGAGTGATAGGGACAACAAATCTACTACAGGGTGGGTATTCATCGTAGGAGGTGCTGTTGTATCTTGGGGATCCAAGAAACAGACTTGCATAATGCACTTGACTATGGAGTCTGAATTTATAGCCCTATCTGCAACAGGCAAAGAGCCTGAGTGGCTAAGGGATCTTCTATTAGAAATTTCTTTTTTTGTAAAGCCTATATCGGATGTATCACTACATTGTGATAGTGAAGCCACATTAGCTAGAGCCTATAACGGCACTTATAATGGTAAGTCTAGACATATTAGTCTTCGACATGATTATGTCAGATAATTGATTCAAGATGGAATCATTGCTATTTTCTATGTGAAATCAAGCAATAACCTGGCAGATCCTTTCACTAAACCTTTACCAAGAGAGGTAGTAAAGGCTACATCTAGAGGGATGGGGTTGAAACTCTTCAACCAAAGTTCTACCAGTGATGGTAACCCAATTTAAAGTCAGAAAATCTATAATATTGGGTTTAATGGGTAAGAACAAGTCATTGATATGTGAAAAGCTTTCAGCGCTAAATTATATAACCTCATCCATAATAGATAAGTGTTGAGCGTTACGAAAGAGGGTTGAGTCTTAAAACTCTTAATGAAATTCAGTCTTTAGGACAAGTGTCTTATAGTAACGGAGACACTGGAAGGATTTCACCTATATGAACGTAAAGATGGTGTCGTCTCTCATGAGAGTTAAGAGTTTTCTCTCGGGATCGTTTACTAATTAGGATAAGCACATGGCCATTAATTGTGCTGAGCAAGATTATGGGAACTCTAACAACACATAGCGAATATGTGTGTGGTTTCTCCGACTCTGTTATCTAGGAATAACTGGTTCAAAGCTGCGGCTACCAGTCATTTCGATAGAGTTTTGAGATACTTACACTAAGGAAAGATTAAAATCGAAAGATATATTTCTTTATGCATATAAGCTGATTATTCTGGCAGAAATGTTTAACCGAAAAAAATATATTTTATAAAAATCAAGTGGGGGATTGTTGTAAAAAATATTGATTTTATAAAAATATTTTAAATAATAAAAATATATAAAATATAATATATAAAAGTGTTTGAAAAACACCTTTTGTGGTTTTTTGAGAATAGTCCCACATTGAAAAAAGAGAAGAAGGAAATATGGTTTAAATGATAATGGTGGAGTACTATAATATTTGTTTACCTAGTCCGTGGACTATGGGACTTGACACCGCTCGGGCACGGGCACGGGCTCGGTCTTGGTCTCGGGCACGGGCTTGGTGCGAGGGCATGGGTATGTGAGGCAGTGTGGCTGTAGAGGCGCTAGGGCGCACTTTGCACTTCGCACGTGCGCATCGTGTCGCAGAGGGTCGCTCCTTTCGCCAACCGGAGCGAGACGTGTGCGAGTTGCGGTGCGACTAGTGGATAAGGCAGGTGTTGGCTGGATGAAAATCTAAAGGACTGAATAAAAGTCCCTCAGAATATATAGAGGGCTAGAAAAGAACTGTTGTAGAAAATCTGTAACAGCTGTCCAATAAGTGTAGGGTCCAGCTGAAACTGCTGTATGACTAGCCCCAACAGCTATGAAACGATTAGCTGCTGTCTCACAACAGTCAGCATGAAGCAGCTTAATGGCCCATGCACAACAGTAAGAAAATGGCTAGTTTTCTCAACAGCCAGAAAACGGTCATGGGATTTATTTCTCTGGACCATAACCCCCAGCCACCATAGCCTATAAAATGAGGGCCTGGATGATTTTTCAAACCATCTCACAACCCATTCCAGCACTATCATACGAATTTGAGACAGCCCACTACTCCTCTCTATATACTCCAGTAATTCCAGCAAGATAGCAACGGTTAAACCCTTTGTAAGAAGAACAGACCAACGGTGTGGTCTAGAACGGTTCAATAGAACCAGTAGCTGAAGACTTGACCAGTGCAGTGGTTTAAAATAATTTTCTTCTTCTTTTCTTTCTTCTGGAATTTTTTCATTCATTGTATTTCTGTCAGACTGTGTAATAGAGTTCCATTAGTGGGCCTTCGTGTTTGCTGAACGCAGACCCACATCAGGCTCGTCGTATCCTAGAAGCTATTTACCTGTAACCTATCAGCATACTCAACTTACCTGAGTAGGGGCAAATAACGCTTTAAGGACAGCGTTTCAGACTTGCTTCAGCCTGTCCAAATTTTTATAGCATTTGCGATTTTCGATTTCCACATTATACAGAATTATATTAATCTGTATAAAATTCCTAACATTTGGTGGCCGAGGTTGGCCCGTATGATTCCTCCTCCTCATCGGACCCTTCATTTTTTAGGGTGAAGAGCTGCATGCGCACCAAGTAGCGCATGATCCGACGGAGGATGTCGATGTTGGTGCAAGGCGTACGTAGGAAGTGAAACCGCAAGTTGAGAAAGTGTTATGGGCTCCCCATGGCCGTAGATCACTTCAGCTATTCCAGTGTCGACCGCACATTTGAAGACCATGGAATCAATGGATCCCATTGAATGATTCCACGCAATTGCTTGGCCCACTAGCTCCTCTCTCAGCATTCTCCATTCTTATTTCCCTCTCTCCCGTTGGTGGATCGTACTTAAATAAGAAAACCCTGCCTCCAGCTGTTGGTCACCTACCCCGTGGATTTATTTTACCGGACACTGATTGTCGCCCGAAGCCTTTAGAAATTCTTAGGATGGGAAGCTAGGTGGGACAGTACTGTTATGTTTGTGAGATTGACGGATTATGTTAGGACATTGGCCTAAAAATTGAAGTAGATCGAAAAATGTAGTAGTCTCCAACACTTTAAAAAGTGAGCAGGAAAATGCCCATCATTGAAATCTCCCCAGGTCATGGTAATATTTATATGCCATCCATACTGTTTATCAGTTCAGGCATGTTAGGATAAATTGAAACAACAAAAAAATAGCATGATCCAAAAATTTTGTGGCCCCACAAATGTTTCAACGATCGGCATTCAATCCTTGTTGCTTTATCCTCATTATTTCTTGACACGCGGCTTACTTGAGTGTTGGATATATCTCATTTTTGAGCCCTTGCCTTGACATGATCTGAAAAATGGATAAATGGGATAGAATTCTCACAAACATTATGGGGCCACCTAGCTTGCCAGTCCAAAGAAGTTCTTTAGCAATCCGCAACCTATTTAATTTATCCAATGTGGGGATATGGTTTCACGTCGATGAAATTCACATCATCCATCAATATATCATCTCTTGTTTGGCCTTACACCCAAATCTAGCGGATTCGATGTATCTGTCCCTGGAAAAGAGATTAGGCTTGTTCACAATCCGCCGCTGGATCTATTGGGCCTCAACAATTCACTTCTGTCCCCAAATGCTGCTGGCCCATTCGCTACTCAAATGGATGTCTCAGCTACGCCAAAAGATTTGGGGCTGGATCCGGTTTCTGACGATGACTCCAACAGTTTCTATACTAGTTCTGAACCGGATCATAAGGATGCTTGTGTTGTCTACTTGAGCCGTGGATCTGCCTCATTTTCTAGCTTATATCTTAAAATGCATGGATAAGACCCGTACATCACGGTGGCCACTCAAAGCTTCTATCAGTTCCTAACCGGAGACATGCAAGGTAGGAGGCAATCCGCGTCATTGTCAGCACTGTTACATTAAATACATAAAGTGATGATGTGGCTCAATTGCATTACAACAAATAAATTTGCCTTATTTGTAGCGAGCAGAATCCTCCTGGTCCCTAGTTTAATAGGCGTTGCTGTCTCGAGTCAGTCCTAACTTCACTGAGTCGGCAAGACAGACGTGTATTCAGGTCCTTGCTCTTGCTCGGGTGGTAGACTCTTAGGAGTTTCAACTCCCGGTCAAGGGTTCGAGTACCCATAGGTGGTGAAATTCCATCAGCATGAGTGTGTGGGGTGTGCGTGCGTGTGTTAAAAAAAAAAAAAAAGACTCCTTACTCTTGCTCAGGTGGTAGACTCCAAGGAGTTTCAACTCCCAGTAAAGCGTTAGAGTACCCATAGGTGGTGAAATTCTACTAGCGTGAGTGTGTGGGGTGCCTGTGCGTGTGTAATTTAAAAAAGAAAAAAGAAAAAAGACAGACGTGTATTCTGTGTAAAGATGCAAGGCACGTGCCGCATTCAGGTAATGGGTTAATTCAGGCCCACATATTAAACTGGTAGACGGGAGTTGTCCAGCTGGCCATATTTAAATTTGATTTTGCTAGGTCCAGGCCCAGCCCATTGCTAGCCTTATTACCTGTTAGCCAAGCGCAACGGTTCGGCCATTAGGGGTAACAAATAGACCTGGTTTGGATCGTTTAGGTTGGGCCGGACTTATCCCTTAAGACCAGGGCCCTAGCTCAACATGGCCTACCATGGCAAGCCTAAACCTGACGCAAAAAAATTTTGGTTGAGCCAAGGCTTAATAAGATCCTACCGAACCTTAAATTTAATAAAATCCAGATTTCCTTCTTGAATTTTTCCAATCCATTCATTTATTCATTTATCGAGTGAGCTATGCATGCACTGAAAAATAAACAATTTAAAGTACTGTAACCTATGGCCTGAATTAAAGAGAAAGAGAATAACATATTTGTAAAATATAATAAGTATATGTACAGTTGGGTCAAGCCAGGCTGGGTTGGGTCAGTTGGGCTAAAGTGACTTCAACCTAAGGCTGACTCCAAAAGTGACTGGGCCATGCACTTGAGGCTCAGAACAACCAGCGTACAAACTAAGCCAAGTAGGTAGAGTTGGGCATGGGACAACTCGACTCGGCAAACTTGAGTAGTCTGACTTGTTTAGATCTGACTTAATCTGAACTGAGTGGGTGAGTCAATCTAATTTGAGTTGATTTTGTTCAACCGAACTCAAACTAAGTCGTGTTTGAGTCACCCATTGACTTGAATCAACTCGATCCAAAATCTAACTTGGTACTGTCGACTTGACTTGATATGAAACTACACACACACACTTAAATTTTAAGTTTCAAATCTGATCATAAGTGTACTTAAGTTTTGAGTTGTGATTTTAGCCTGTGGGTGTCCATTAGGGTTGTACATCGAGCCAAGTCAAGTCAAGGTGGGTCAAGCTTTGCTTGGCTTAGCTGTGCTCTCCTCAAGTTTGAGCTCAAGCTCAGCTTTGAGCTTACCATCGGAGCTTGACTTGTTTGCCAAACCTTTCGAGGCAAGCTTACCTCGAGTCGAGTTAAGTCTGCTCCTAACCTGACCCAACCCAACTCACACTTGACTCGACCTATCAACCTGACTCAACTGACTTAACCCATAAATCAAATATTCAATTGAGAATATATATAATATAATATTATATAGATCCATAGAGGGTACCTTATTGTTGGTGCTGAGAGAGAGAGAGAGAGAGAGAGAGAGAGAGAGAGAGAGAGGATAAGTCGCATAGTTGAGACAAGTCGAATAGACATTGAGTCAAGTCGAGGAGTGGCTGAGAGAGAGAGAGAGAGAGAGAGAGAGAGAGAGAGAGAGAGAGAGAGAGAGAGAGAGAGA
Organism: Magnolia kwangsiensis; assembly: GCA_037074715.1. Classification (NCBI taxonomy): domain Eukaryota; kingdom Viridiplantae; phylum Streptophyta; class Magnoliopsida; order Magnoliales; family Magnoliaceae; genus Magnolia; species Magnolia kwangsiensis. The sequence goes on from CM073571.1 coordinate 2,250,864, forward strand.
GAGAGAGAGAGTAGCTCGAGCTTGGCAAGTTAAGTAAGGAAGGAAAGGGGTAAGAATGGGACGGACTGATAGGATATGATTAAATTAAGTTTTTTTTATTTATTATTATTTTAAAATATAATAATATATTTAATATAATATATATTCAAGTCGAGTTGAGCTCGAGCTTCGAGCTGAGTTCAAGTCAAGTTCTACTATTTTCGAACTTAGCTTGTTTTCGAAATGCACTGGGTTATATGAAGTTTGGCTCACCTCGAGTCATCATTCCGGCCAAGTCAAGTCGAGCTAGATCGAGCTAAGCCGAGGAAGCTTTTCGAGTTAGCTTGGCTCATATACAGCCTTAATATCTATTGCACGTGACCCAACTTGGCACTTGTGACCGCGTCTAGCTTGGTCCGGATTAGTCCAGGTCAGACCTAGAATCAGACCAGTTTGGACACGCCGGACTTGATACTGAGTCAAGTTGAATTTGTGTCAAGCCTTTTTCAAAACTAAATCGAGTCAGATCAGCCCCAACTCAGTCCCGATGCCCACCTCTACAAGTAGGTTTAACCCGGTTCAAAGGTGGGACGGGCTTGTTAGTCAGCACGCACCGGGATAAATCTCTCCTTGCAGAACTATCCTAAAATCAGCCATGAAGCACAGGACGAGCCCTACGTGAACGGCTCAGGTTAACCTGAAAAGGTGGACCAACCTGTGCCGATGAGAAAGGGAAGCGGATTGCCTGCAGCACCCTCCGCAGGGAAATCCCTCTGGCACCACGAGGCCCAAGCTCAGTGCGGGCCACTGTGATGTATGGGTTTATCCACGCTGTCCATCCATTTTGCCTGCTCATTTAGGGCATAAGCCCAAAATTGATGCAGATCCGAAGGTCCAGTGGACCACACCACAGAGAACAGTGGGGTTTGAACTTTTACCGTTGATAACTTATTTCAGGACATGGAATTTTTGGATTAAGCTTAAATTTGTATTTAACCTTCATCCAGGTCTGTCTGACCTTATGAACAGGTTGGATGCTAAATAAAACATCACGGTCTTGCCTAGGAAATTTTCAACGGTGGCCGTTCAATCCCCACTGTTTTCTATGGTGTGGTCCGCTTGACCTTCGGGTCTTTATCATTTTTAGGCTCATGTCCTAGAATGATCTTGAAAAACGGATGGACGGGGTGGATAAAATATATCATGGTGGGCCCACAGAGCTTGACCCACGTCCTGGCAATCCGCTTCCACTCTCAACCGTTTATTTCTTGGAAATGTATTAAAGGGTTGCAATTAGGAGATTCGTTTTGCATGGGCCATCCAAAGTCATGTAAGCCATATTGACGGTTTGGATCACAAAATACGGTTCCAACGTGTACAACACAAGCATTGTACAATCCGCGCATTTTGCGGGCACGTGCGGGACGCGGATGTATGTAACAAATCCATTCCGTCCATACATTCTGAGAGATCATTTCAGGACGTGTGACTAAAAATTAGATAGATAAAAAACTCAAGTGGGTCACACGAGAGGGACAATTGGGAAAGAAATTCCTACAGTTGAATCCTTTCCTTGGTGTTTATATACTGCCCAGACCGTTTATAAGGTCAAATGAAAAAACTAAAAATATAGCCTGACACAAAACTTTTATGAGGCTTCAACGGTGCTCACTGTACGTCAACTGTTTTTATATCGTGTGGCTCACTTGAGTGTTGGATACATATTATTTTTGGTCGAACGTGCTAAAATTATCTATAAAAATGTATGGACATGATGGATTTATCACGAACATCTCATTGGCCCCCACCCATTATCCTTGCGCAGGAACTTCATGCGAAAGGCTTTTGCAGGAAATCCCGTCCGCGCGTGCGGTCGCTTCAACGGCTAGAAGGAGGGAAAGTTTCCCGCCATTTCTCTCTACAAAGAAAAAAGGCCATCTCCCTCATCTCCTTCTCTCCGCCTCTCTCGAGCCCAAACCCTAGCAGTTCTTCTGCAGGGCAATGGCCGAAACCCCTAAGAAACCCAAAACCTCTCCCTCCAATCCAAAACTCCATTCTCCATTTTCGGCCCTCTCGATCCCTCCGACGCCCTCTCCTGTCACTCCTCGCCGCTCTCTCCGTCGAATTCCGCCCGCTGCGGAAACCGAAACCCTTCGGAAACCGGATGCCGACGTTCCCACAAAACCCCGTGCTCTGAAAACTCTAAAATCCGCCAAAAAGGGCCAAAGATCGAGGCGTGAATCCAAGAAACTGCCGTCCGAACCTCCGTTCTCTCCCATCTCTCCTGATCTCGCGGAACCCAAGAAGAGGAAACGGTCGGATGGGAAAATTGCGCCGAGATCCGCTTCTCGGGCTTCGAGGATGGTGTGTTTCAAGCGGGAAGGGGTGAAGAGGCGCACCTATTATAAGAAGGTTGTGTATGACGGTGGTGAATTCGGGATCGGCGATGATGTTTATGTGAAGAGGAGGGAAGACGCGAGCTCAGATGGCGAGGATCCGGAGGTGGAAGAGTGTCGGATCTGCTTCAAGTCCGGGAAAGCAGTGATGATAGAATGCGATGGTTGTTTGGGCGGGTTTCACATGAGATGTTTGAGGCCTCCATTGAAAGAGGTTCCGGAAGGCGTTTGGATTTGTAAGTTCTGCGAGGGACGGAGAACGGGGAAGAAGGTGGAGTTTCCGAGGCCTCCTGAGGGTAAGAGGCTGAGTAGAACGGCGAGAGAGAAGCTTCTTTCGAGTGATTTATGGGCGGCACATATCGAAAGGTAGCTGGTATTAGTGGGAAGAATTATGCAATGTTCTAGCAGAATTGACTGTGGCCAGCATTTGGCAAAGGTTGGGCCCACCTTTCAATGATCCTGACTGTGCAACTGGTGGGCCTCAATGTGAATTAATGACGCTGTAGAAAGCATTTTCTTTGGTCAATCCAAGCCATCTGATAATTTTCCCTGGAATGTTTTAAAAGAATAAATGTTAGCCAATGGTCCATATGCAGCAGGAAAGTCCACCAATCAGATGGCTGGAATTGTTTGATGGAGAAGATTTTCTGTCCAAAGCAAGTCCATGTAGGGCCCACCAGATAAACAATCTACATAACTGAAAGATGGAGCTCATCTGTATGCAATCTAGACTGAATGAAAATATCATTGTGCCTACAACACCTTTATGGAAATTGGTCGATTTTGTAAATTCTATTGTTGTTATATGTTTCCTTTATGTATTTGTTTTGTTTTTTTTTTTTGGGAATTTGAACAGTTTATGGAGGGAAACGGATGGTACCTACTGGTTTAGAGGTCGATGGTATATAATTCCTGAAGAAACTGCAGCTGGAAGACAGTCACATAATCTTCGTAGAGAGCTTTACCGCACGAATGATTTCGCTGACATTGAGGTAGATGATGGGAACGGTCTCTTTGCTGTTTTTCTACTTTCTGTTGATGCATTCCACACAAGATGTTTCTGTAACTACTGAAATGGCCTAACAAAGTTTTTTGTTTTCCGCATCCAATTGATCAAACATATATAGATCGATTTTTGCACATAGGAAAGTTGTATTCTTTCCCTTCTTGTATGTGTGATGGACAAGTCATTTGTTGCTTTGTTGACTGAGGTACATAGGATGCTTGATCGAAAGACGGTGTTTTGATCAACCCCACAATGGCACGGGTGGCTCCACCTTTGAGAAACCTAATTCTTGCATCAAGTGAACCCCATCATTCGGCTTCCCATGCCACAGCATTGCCCATATTAGATAGTCCTAGCCGTCCAATGAAAATGGACATGACAACCAATAGTTTGCATTCAGGCAACCCAATGGGGAAATTTCATGAAAATCCGCATCCACCATGGCAGCAACCATATGAACAATTTGGATCCCCAAAAGGCAGGGCCCGACATTTATAACTCTTTGGCTAAGAAAATGCTAACATTGTGTGTTTCCTCTTGTATTAGATCTTGGATGATTTTTGCAGAAATATGCTTAGAAAGTGAAACCTGAATGGAATTGTCGAACCTTAGATAAGCAGACAAGGAAAATTCTGAGAACAATCATGTGATGAAGAAAGAAATATGCTTTTTTAAGCTTAAGCTTGAAGTTGAATTTACCTGGAAACAGCGACGCATTAACTAAAGCCAGCATCATTAAATGGTAGACTGCAAACTAGCAACTGTTGAAACATTACACAAAACAAACATTTCTTTGCGACCACAATCTTGTAGGAAAATAGTACTGATAAAATTATGTTGCTAACCTTTTCCTATGACTTGCATTAGTAAACACCTGTGTATTTCAGGTACCAGTTTTTTTTTTTTTTTTTTCAAGTTCATTGCCCTCATAAAAGAAAGACTGCTGCAGCAGAAGATATTTTTACTATTTTTACTTCCAAGTTGGGAAAATCGTGAAAGGAATACTGATTTTCTGGGTTTTCACTCTAAGATTCCTGTTGTTAAAATTTATGGTATTTTTGTGCAATTATCATATGGTTTTTTGAAATAACTGAGCATGTTTGGTGTCTGATGATGATATCTCCACCAGATGTGATGTGTTGACTGTTACTGTACCTTTTGACCTTTCATATTGAGCTGAGCCCCTGTATAATTTTGTGCAGATGGAATCTGTCCTAAGGCATTGCTATGTTATGAACCCTAAAGAATTTTCTAAAGCCAGCAGTGAGGGAGATGATGTCTTTCTCTGTGAATATGAGTATGATGTCCGCTGGCACAGTTTTAAACGTATTGCAGATCTCGATGATGAAGAGGTAGGTTTTTTAGATTCTACTAAGTCACATTGAATTTGGAGGATGAATTCAGAATTGATGGTGTTTTAGCAACTCATGTTTTGAAGTTCAATTTTTTTATTGCATCTCCAATGATGCATCTTTCTAACTTCATCTGATATTTCAACAGAAGTATTTTTGTTAACTTTTGGATAGAGAGAATCCAAAATGTGGACATGGAAAACTCCTGCGGAATTGTCAGCAAATGGAAAACTGTGGAAGCCAACTATGATTCCGTTGTTTGGTTTGGAGTATAGTTTTCCATGGATATGTTAAGTAGTCAATGGTCAAAGCGTGAAAGTTGTCTTTCATAACTTTGGAAATCAACATTTAGCATGTTTTTGGAAGAAATTGATATTCACATTTTTTAAAAGTAAAGCCCTGGAAATGGAAATTGAATTCCACAGTTACTTTTTACACAAACAACAGCAATCCATGAAATTGAATTCATTTCCAGGGTATTATCTCAAACCAAACACCCCCATCCACTACTGATGCAGGTTCTTCGTGGACTTCCCTGAAGTATCACCTAAAACATCTCCACAGAATGTGTGAAATGTATACCATGATCAGGACCATGGTTTTAATGCTGAGTCAACTCAGTATCAGTGGAGAATGAAATGAGTCCCTTGCTCATTGTGTTGATCAATTCCAAGTTCTAACCTAATCAGAATGAGTTGGTAAGAGTGGCACCAGTTTTAGTCATTGAGCTAGTCGCACCTCGGAACCTATATTTAAGACCATATCAAAATTGTTTATCTGCTGGGTCGTCTTGTGGATGGCCCATAGCCCAAGAAGTAGGTGATTAGAATATGATGGGAATATGATCAGTATGCTGCAAATGGATGGTAGCACAAATTTGAGAAAAAAGAACAAGGGTTCAAATTCAAAGGATAAAACTCAAAAGGCAGGAGTTTAGATCATCCAATTACCACAAAGGTTGAGCATGTTTGCCATGTGTATGGCGTAGCAAAGACCATGGAACTTCCGTGAAATGTTCATCTTAGTAGCGTTTCTCTACCATTAATTATAGAGAAGAGAAGAAAAAGGTTTAAATTTTATTGGTTTCACTAATGGCAGAATGATGGAGAAGCAGACAATGATGAAGATTGGGATTCTTCTAAAGACTCAGGATGTGATACAGAAGAAGACTTTGAATACAAAAAAGAGACTGAGATAGGTTCATCAGCTGCAAAATACCCAGCTAACAAATACCAATCCCATGAATTGGCAGCGGTATGGTTCTCTCTGTTTTGTATATTTGGATATTACAGTGTTGTGGCTACATCTATCTAATGCATTTTCAAATGTTGTGTTCTAAAAATAGAACTCACGGAAGGGGCATATCTTTGGTCTTCAGAAGATAGGGACAAAGACAATTCCAGAATATGTTAGATGCCATAAGAAGACCGAACTTGAAAGAGCTAAAGCAACACTGCTATTAGCCACTTTACCAAAGTCGCTACCTTGCAGAAACAAGTATGTGTTAGTCTGTTGGGTTATGGTTTCGTTGTTTGTGCATTATGGCTTTTAGTAAAGGCATGTGCTCATATGACAGAGAAATGGAGGAGATAACTGCATTTGTCAAAGGTGCAATCTGCGAAGATAATTGTCTAGGGCGCTGCCTCTATATTCATGGTGTTCCTGGAACTGGCAAGGTTGGTTTCTCCTTTTAATAGTACTGCATGTTTTTCCTGCCATTTCTAAGAAGGTAGCGATTCATCTAATGTTTATGTGATGTCATACATGTAGACGATCTGGAGTCTAGACCATCCAAATCATGCCCGTCATGTATGGGGCATAGCCCGAAATCACACTAACTGGGTGATCTTAATCATCTGATTTCACGTGTTGAATTTGGACTTCTGACCATTTTATTCTCAACCATTTGTAGTCCACCAGTTGGGTGGATAGAATCATTTGATTAACGAGATTTTCAGGCTATGCTCTCCATCCACAGTGGGCACTGATTTTGATGGTGTGGATTCGTGTACATACATGCCGTGGCATGGTGGATGAGTCACTGCCATTTAGAAAATGGTGGCAAACACCCTGTATTCCCATACCTCATTTTATGGAAATAATTTGTTGATTTTCATTTTCTGGTGCCATTTGTGAGTTACTGACAAAGGATGATGGTTTCCTTTTCTGAGAATGCAAATACTCATGTTTTTCTACTTGCGTGTTTGACTACATCAAACTGCAGACTATGAGTGTACTTGCAGTAATGAAGAATCTAAGGTCTGAAGTTGATGCAGGAAGTATAAGACCCTGTTGCTTTGTAGAGATTAATGGTCTGAAATTGGCCTCCCCGGAGAATATATACAGGGTGACGAATTTTTACATTAATTGTATCCTTAGTTCCTTACTCTAGTCATGTCTTTTCTTGTCCTCACTACATTATCTGGACATAAACACAAAGCTTTTACAGGTCATATATGAAGCTTTAAGTGGACATAGAGTTGGATGGAAAAAAGCTCTTCACTTGCTGAATGAGAGATTCTCCGATGTTAATAGAGTTGGTAAAAATGAAAATCAGCCCTGTGTTCTACTCATCGACGAGCTTGATCTTCTTGTCACAAGGAACCAGTCGGTAATTTCTGCAGCTTATGGTTTATTTATTTTCCAATTACTAAAATGCAAACTGCTAATGTAATGTCTTGAGGACCTTTTCATTTTTGTGTGGCTGTTTTTAAGATTTAGAAGCATTAATTTTTGTAATCACTTCTTCTTCTTCTTCTTCTTTTTTTTTTCCTGATGACAGGTTCTGTACAACATTCTTGATTGGCCTACAAAACCGCATTCTAAATTGATTGTAATAGGTAGTGGTTTATTTGAAAAACAGTGCTTTTCATATGCTGAATTGTGTTGTAGTGTTGTGATTATGTTAACACTATCATCACTCGCTATTTTATATTCTTGTTAATGACAGGCATAGCAAATACTATGGATCTTCCAGAGAAGTTGCTACCCCGTATTTCAAGCCGTATGGGCATCCAAAGACTATGTTTTGGTCCCTACAACCATCAACAACTGCAGGAGATCATTTCAAGCCGTCTTAAGGGCATTAATGCATTTGAGAAGCAAGCTATAGAATTTGCTTCAAGGAAGGTTGGTCTTGAGCACAACAATAGTCTTGTGTTCTGCTTATTATAAAGGGTCACGATCTTCTGAAATGGATGTTGGAATGCTTATATATACATTTGTAAACATGCATAGATAAATACGCATGTGCATGCATAGTGGTGCATATGAATCCTCCATCTTTAGGGAACTTCATGGATCTACTTATAGTATTCTTACAAGAGCATGGAAGACCGCATGCATCTGTGCTTGTCATTCGCTTGTGTTATAGTGCATATGTTAATGTCAGGAAAGTGTTGTTATCCTGTGGTACTCAAATCTTTCAAATCTCTTAATACCCATGTTGGATATGATGCAACAGGGATATGGTGGTGCATGGTGGATATGATTCTGTGTTAGATATGGCTTGGACATCGCTGTATATTTTAAATGACAAGAAAGAAGTAAAAATCATAAGAGTATATTTAATCATCATCATCATCATCAAAGCCTTATACCAACTAAATATGATCGGATACACAAATCTTGTTCTGCCATTCCACTCTATCAAGGGCCATCTCAGTTAAACCATAGGCATATGAATATGTTAAAAATGAACAAAAAATGTTAAAATACGCTAATGATGAAATTACTAAAACATTTGATATACAAGCATGTGTGTGTGTTTCTGCCTTATATGTGTGCACGCGCATGTGCGTGCGTGCGTTTGTGTGTGTGTGTATTTATCTATCCAATAAATATTAACAATATTGCACATTTGTTTAGGTTGCCGCTATTTCGGGTGATGCACGTCGTGCCCTGGAAATATGTAGGCGTGCAGCAGAACTAGCTGATTATCGACATAAGCAATCACCACAATCAACAATGCTATCACTTGGTGTTCATGATTCTCAAGCAGGTACATAGAAGTTTCTGAAATGCAGTATAAGATACTCTTCCACTCATCCTCAACCATGATAAGATGCACCAAAAAGCACAATTATAGGTATTATAGTCCACAATTTTTTTAAAAAAAAATGTTAAAAAGATTTGAGAGTATAATCCCTATAATCACACCCTTGGCTGCATCTTGTCATGGCTGAGCATGAGTTCACTTGTTCATGTGATATAATCAATACCGTATTCATGGCAGACATAAATGTTTTTTTCTGCTTAATTCAGCTGGATTTGAATGTTCTGTTGATCTAATGTAATTTTGAGTCACCTACACTTTACAATTGTGATTAAGTTGTTTTCAGTTGTGAAGAAAATTGAGGACTAAAATCTGAACTAAATTCTTGGGATTGTTTAATCATTATCATTGCCATCATTATCGTCATCTTCATTAATAATCATAATTGTTTTTGTGGTTTGGGTTTTATTAATCTGCACTACACTGTTGAAGAGTGTTTACCTTCACCAACCTTTCACCGATCCTCATCAGTGGATGTGTTATAGATACATGCCATCCATTAGAACAACACCACATAGGCTACTGCCAAAAGGCCCAAAACCCATTGTTCGAACCATGCAAAAAGTAGCTTATAGTGCCTATCAAGTGGATGGTCAGTATGTTTCTAGCCTACCGTTCAACTTTTCGGGATAAATTATATTCATCATCCAATTAATGGATGTTGTAGGTTGTATTCGTAGTATTGATATCATTACATGTATCGCTGGTTAGGGATAGGGATAGGTGTATTGATATCGCCGATATTATCGTTGATACTCGGAAAATGTATTGTGGCTGAGGGTAACATTGGGGAAACATGAGGAAATGGTGGAATTTCTTAATGAAACTTCAGGAGATGCTAAAATACACATATCTGCATATTTAGGAATCAAATAATTGCAAAAAAGATGTATACATAATAAGTTTCTCTTTAATGGGGGTCTAAAAGCATGTAACGTTGACTCAGGGAAACATTAGAGAAACATGGGGGATATGGTGGAGTTTTTCAATGATACGTTAAGAGATGCTAAAATGCACATATTTGCATATTTAAGAATAAAATAATAGCGAAAAGATGCATATTTGTATATTTAGGAATCAAATAATAAGTTTCCCTTTTATGGGGCCTAAAAGCATGTATCGTTGACTCAGGGAAACATGGGGAAAATGGTGGATCCATCCATCCATGCATGCATATACATACAAACACACATGCATGATCCATCCATCCATGTGTGCATGCATACACATATACACACACACACACACACATCAGTCCATCCATCCATTCATGTATACATACGTCCATTCATACCTATACACACATACAAACATGCATTTCATCATATAACCATGCACCTTTAAAAAATGATTTTTTTTTAATAAACAAGTTTTTGGCAATATTGATACATTGACGATATTATCAAAATGTGGCCGATACATTGGTGATACAAGCAACACTTGGAATTTACACAGTAAAAAATATTGGTTATACATCAACGATACAAGAGACTTGGAATTTACGCAATCGAAAATATTGGTGATACATTAGCAATATATCTCCAATTCCTGGAATTTCCGATACTACCAGTGTTATCGGTATCTCCAAGTTGGAGATATGAATGATATCGGGAAACGTTATCAATAATATTGGGGATACTCCAAACAATGGTTGTAGGGTACTTTTTTCATGTTTTAGATAATCATTCTATCTGGATTTTGGGAATTGACCTATCCAAGAGGTAGCAATTCTAATGAATGGTCTAGACCATCAAGCATGTTCACTGATGATGGTCGGTAAAGGTTGTTGTTGAAATGTACTTCTGGAGACTTTGATCTTTGCTGACTCTTCTTTGGCTAACATTGCCTAGAAGACACCTGGTTTGATGGATTGTTCCCATCACTGATAAGTTTGCTATTAAATTGCTGCTGGATTTGCAAGTATTATGTACTGAAGTCTTCATTGAAAGTTTTGGTGCTCAAATTAATATGTTTTCCTACTTTTCAGGAAAACAACTTGTTGGTATGGTTGAGGTTGAAGCGGCCATACAGGAAATGTTTCAGGCTCCTCATATTCGAGTAAGTTGAAGTTAACTTCCATTTTCCATTTGACGATGATGAATCATGGACTTCTATTTGATGCATCTATTGTAATAGAAGGCTCTATATTCTGTAAGGACCCTTGAAATGTTCAATGACCAAAAAACAAGTGAAGACAATGAAAGCCTTTTTGACGATTTACTTTACAAGCAATATTCGGGGTATCAGTATTGTTAGATGTATCAGTGATCAGGGATACGGAAACATGTATTGGTATTGATGATATTATCATCGATACTCGGAAAAATATTGATGTTTGAGGGAAACATGGGAAATGTTGGGAAAAAAGATGAAATTTTTCAATGAAACTTTAGGAGATGTTAAAAGACATGTTTATACATGTAGGAATCAAAATATTGTTAAAAAAACAATTTTCCATGATAAGTTTTCATTTTATAGAGGCCCAACCATTTGTTGTTGAAAAAATCAGTGTAAATAAATATATATAATTTGTAGCCAATCAATAGATTGGCCAACACTCATAAATATATATAAATTTTACATTAATTAACAATGAAGAATACATTTTCCATATAAAAATATATATAAAAAAAAATAGAATTTTTCTAATTTTACCCATTTTTCACTTAAATGCTAATTTTTTCTCCATGAATCTGCATAGACATAGATTTCCATTGTAATCCATGCTAACATTTGAAAAAATAAAAAATAAAAAATAAAAATTCAAAGTTTCCATGGATTTTTCATCACCTTTAAGTTTTGGCCCATCTTTGTTTCGAGCTGAGATTTCTCCCTAAATCCAAAGAGAAAATCCAATATATATATATATCTTTTTTTTGGGCTTTTGAAAAAATTTCAATTTTCTATAAATTTTTGCCTATTTACACATGTTTCCCTAGTATCGGGGATGTTATGGATGCTATCATCAATACCAGGAAACTTTTATAAATGATTCTTCTCAGAGTATCACTGATATAGAAAATATCGCCGATATTATTGAAAATATCAGCGATATTTGGAAATTTTATACTTTCAGCAGTTTTGGTACCGTTGACTTGGCGATACCCTGATAATATCAGCAATATCATCGAGAATTTCCTGTTAGAAGTGGTAAAAAAATAAAAATTACCTGTTAGAAAACAGCAAAGATCAGAACCATCTAAGGCTACCACTATATTGAGCTATAAGTGAAAAAGCTCAAGATTTACGGAGCCATTAGCAATGTTGGCATGTTTTCTGCTACAACTGTGGATGGATTGGTGACACTGAAAAGAAATACGCATCTTTAAAGAAGAAGTCATTGCCATTTTGGTTTAACAAAAGTAGATATTTGCTTCGTTTCTTGGAAAACCAAGAACAGTGTTACTAGCTACTTCACAAACATTTATATGCAGTTTCTTCTTACAGGTAATGAAAAGCTGTTCAAAACTGAGTAAAATTATGTTGGTGGCTATGGTGCATGAGCTCTACAAGACTGGAATGGGAGAGACCACCTTTGAAAAGGTCAATTACTCGAAGCCTCCCTTCTGAATTTTTGCCAATCATGTTCATGCTTGTTAGACTGGTTTTCTCTTGGATCAACTTTCAGAAATCCTTGTGGTTGGTCAATTTATATGGTAGTGGCACTACTCACCCACATAAACCCAGCTTGTGCTTCACACATAAGGATTAGCCATATCAGACAAGATTCTTGGGAAAACTAATAAAGTCCCACGGTTTTTGGAAACTACACTCCAGAGTCCCGGTTGAACTTATCCCGAACCCAGTCAACAAGATTTTAGGCAATATAATGTGCACTTCTGGTATACAATACTGTGTGACTATGTTTTGTTGGACGTAGGCCAGTGGGATCCACTGGTGAGCACTCACTAGTGGGTAGCTTCTTCTGGCCTTTTCCATTCGGTTGAGATTTCAAATTCAATTTTGTATTTGATTTTGGATAGGAGATAGAGAGAAGACTGGATAATCTGGTCTCATCCCATCTCCTTCTTTTCCTATAAAAAGAGGATAGCTTTTCTCTCGTAAATGGCATTGAATCATATGAAATACCAAGGGTATACAGAGAGAGATATAGTGTGCACAATAATCTGTCCATTTTGGCTTGTCCTTGGGATGATCTAATCCATAAATTGCAATCCGGGGTCACTTATATCGTAGGATCAGAGGTGTGAATAGATCCATCTGCTCCAGTAGTAGATAGGCGGGCCGTTGGAGCATCAATCTTTTTGCTTTGTGAGGGTTTCGAAACTCGTGTAGATCGTTAGATCTTGAGGGCTCACCTTCCACGCTTCCCAACATGTTTGCTTTCAGAAACTAGGTTATAAAAGTTCCTAGGGATGTGAAATTTTGTAGTGTGATGTGTGGAAAGTTTCTCAGTATTAATCAGCAATTTGCACTTACAAAGCTTTTTTCTTTAGTGTGATATTTGGGCAACTAATCTCTTGGCAATGGTTGCAAATGCTATGGCATCAACATTAATACTTACCCTGCTTTTTTGTTGTTGTTGTTTTTATTTTCTTTTTTCTGCTTTTGCCTCCCCAAACTGCAGTTGGCAATGGCTGTTTCCTGCCTCTGTAAGAGCAATGGTGAAGTGTGTCCTGGGTGGGATACCCTCTTCAAAGTTGGGTAAGCAGTTTCGAATTATTCATTTGCTGATATGTAGCAAGTAACTTGTGTTTCTGTGAGATGTGCTTGTGTCATCTGGTGCTCAACCCAGTCGATGATATGGGCAATCGGTTTCATGAGACATGGATCATGGTTCAACAGGAAACCATGGGAAAGGATCATGGTACAGCTAAAAGTCAGGGCAGTGGTTTTGCACTGAAGACAAGTGCACGCATTAGATTCCCTCGGGGTCTGTTTGGGTACCACTCAAAATGAGTTCCACTTATTTTATTTTATCGTTCATGATCCCTAATGCATAACTATGATTAACTAAAATGAGCTGAACTCATTTTAAAGTGGAACAGGCCCTTGTATTATACTATTGTTAGGATTAAGTATGGAACTTGCAATTGCAACAGATCTAGAGAATGGAGACATCTTTTTAAGCAATTTATCTAGATCTGATTTCATAGTCCATCTTGTGATGTAAAGTTTTTTGGACTATTTTGCAGCTGTAAGCTTGGTGAATGCAGAGTCATTCTGTGCGAAGAAGGATCTAAGCATAGATTACAGAAATTGCAGTTGAACTTTCCAAGGTTAGTTTTTTTTTATTTATAACTGATTTCTTTTATACTGAAACTGTTATTTTCTAAAATACCCCTTTCGTTTATGGAAATATCAAGATTACCTGTCACGTTTGCTGGTTCTTCAGGCCCTGCATCAAATCATAATTGGCCTGTTAGGGCAGCTGTTTTTTTAGGCAGCTGGGCCAAGTTGGGCAATTCCAGTTATTTTGAGCTGGTGTGCATACTTGCAACTGCCCAAATCGATTGGAGTTGTCTAATTCTAAAATACGCCAAAGAGGCAGTGCTTTAATCTTGCAAGGCTACACACATTCTTTGAATTTCAGTAAAAAGAACCTTGATTTTGACTTTTGTCTTGTGTTCTGGCATCTCAGTGATGACGTAGCATTTGCGCTGAAGGATTGTCCACAACTCCCTTGGTTAGCCAAGTACCTGTGATTACAGGCTTGGAAAAATTATGTTCTTCATTCTTAAGATTATTTAAAAAAAAAAAAAAAAAAACTTTCCGGCTTTTATTTTTCCAACTGTGAATGGGATTTTATGATCCCCTGATGAGTTAACTCTTTTTCTCCTTTCACGTAGATTTTATTTTAATTTAAATAGATTTTATTTTAATTTAAACTTTTCCAATCTTACTTAGAGAAACAATGGTACTTTGAATAGTCTCTCTGTTAATATTTTCTTTCAAACTGGGGCCTATAATCGCCACACGTGCCATGCACCCTTGTTGGATGGTGGGGACATATTGCGTGGATATCTCTAACTACCACCATTTAAAGACAAATGGTGGGGAATATTAAGTATTTCACAATTTGGTTTTTCAAAACTCCTTTTGAAATACTCATTAAGATTCCCACCCACCATTGCTGGATGGTTGGAGACATGCAGACTGACTCTCTGTGCATGCTCTTTATACAGTCTTTTCCAATCATGTATACAATGGCATAGTTTGGTAGGGGCCATCATGTGGTATATGTGGCATTTTCCAGGTTCACTGATGCATGTGGCATGAAAGTCCTTCAATCAAAACCGTTTTACACATCCACTGCATTTTTTATGGAAATGACAGCTCCCTTGAAGTGGACCTCAGTTCCAGATATACATTTGGAGGGGAGGATGCCAGAACCCAAAGAACCAATTATTTGGTTGACTAATCTCCACAGTACATATGGCCACATGATTGCATCATTCGGAATCATCCATCCAGTGATAACTATCATAGATGGTCTCTGTTTAAAAAATCACACCGATCAAAAAAAAAAAAAAAATCATATCTTGAACTCGAGCCGTTAACCATTTTTTTTTTTTTTTTTTTTACACTATTTGAAAGCCACCGACTAGACGGCTAGAATCATTGATGTAGGCTTATTTTGAACCATTTTCCATCCGGAGTATGGAAAACTAGATGGATGACTTCAATTCATGGCTCACCCTAATAAACATGTGGAAAACTAGTTGAATGGTGAAAAGATCACCCGCTTTCTTCTGTGCTATTTTATAGTAAAAGGGTTTGCTGGGTGTTGTGGAAGGAAGGTGAAATGGAAGGCCAGTTATCTGTTCACTCGGTTCATCAAATCAATGGCAGACGTAATCAGATAGAATTGAGATTATAGCCTAATAACATTGAAATAGCCAATTATCAATTTTCCCAGCAAAATAGCAGAGAGTTTTGCTGACAGAAGATGCGTTTTATATGCTTGTGGGTGTATTACTGGAATCAGCAAGCCAACAAAGGATGAACCTGTGCAATTGCTCGAGAAGCTGGATGATTAACAGGCAGAGCCAAGGCATGAACTTAGTTGATGATTTTAGGTCAACTGCCCGACAAGGTGCACTGGTTCAGAATATAATTGCCCCCACAATTCAATGGCCTGCTTCCTCTGCATGAAATTGACCCTACTTGCATGTCTAGGTTGATAGAGGCACCAGGGTCGTTTGCTGAAAATGAGAAAAAAGACTACAAAAACCCAAGTAGACAGACGATTTCCTGATGCCTTGCAACACCACATATAACCCTTAAACAGGTCAAGTGTAAGAAACAGTCACAAGAATTCAAAGAATAGTAAATATTGAGTGATTTATTATAAAACCATTTTGCTTTTTAAAGGATTTTTAGTCGCTAAAAATAATATTAAATTCCTTATATAAGCATATACCGTGTAAATGCACTGCAAATGAGCCCAGCTTGGCACCCATGTGTGGAAAACCCCTCTGAATTGGGATATTCTACGTGTCTAGTTAGATATGAAAGGAAAGCAACTGTAATTTGAAGGCTGCTTCTCATTCGGGATAATAGAAAATATATGATTTCAGTTTGTCAATTCCTCCCAAGGCCAGTTTGGGAATGATGAAATCATTGGAGAAGGAAATTGATTTCCATAACCATCTGCTTGTCCTATTCAAAAAAAAAAAGAAAAAGAAAAGAAAAAGTATGGAAATTGATTTCCATTTCCAAGGTTTTTACCCAAAAACATGCATATCAATGTATTTTAAAATGTCAAATGTATATTTTTCAAGGATAAGAAAGACAGCTCTTGCTCGTTGACCTTTGACCTTTCAAAATTTTCAAGGTATGTCCAAACAAATAATGAAATCTGTTCGATTCCACAATTTCAATTTCCAGAAGATTTCTGCAAGGGCTTTCCATGTCCACATATTGGATTCTCTCCATCTAAAGAGGCTCTTGATTAATTAGATGTTCGAAATTCAATTCCCTATTACAACCAAATGTATCCTTTGGTCTGGTCATCAATTCGTAATGACTAATGATAATGATTCTTATAATAAGTGGCCTGCAACCATTAACTTTGAAATCAAAAGGGCATCACCATTTGGCATTAAGAGCATGAAGAGGCCTAGTGTACACCAAACTTGTGAAATGCAACAGGAACAGCTCTGGCAATTATTGGATTCTCTCCATCTAAAGAGGCTCTTGATTAATTAGATGTTGGAAATTCAATTCCCTATTACAACCAAATATATCCTTTGGTCTGGTCATCAATTCTTAATGACTAATGATAATGATTCTTGTAATAAGTGGCCTGCAACCATTCACTTTGAAATTGAAAGGGCATCACCATTCAGCATTAAGAGCATGAAGAGGCCTAGTGTACACCAAACTTGTGAAATGCAACAGGAACAGCTCTGGCAAATACGTGATTGACCAAGTTCAAAGCAGCAATGAAGACCTAATAGTAGCCATGATTAGCCTCTCTTTCTATTCTTTTATTTTCTACACCCTACCTCCGCTTTTGTTTTGCAATAATAGAATTTACCATTTGAGTGATGTGTAGTTTAAATGGCGAATAGGTGAATTAGACCCCAGATTTAGTGTCATAAGAGAGTAAGACTGCATTTGGATGCACAATGTGCTCTAAATTGTTGTTATTAGTTTAATAATGTGGAAAGGACTAAATTGCAATTACCTCCCTCAGTTAACCATATTGCAACTACATTGCTTACAAGTTGGACTTGAAAGAATGGGAACTGCAATTTGAGGGCAACTTCCACACTGAATCATGAAGACATTGCGATTTGGGCATCTCCTCTTGATTGAACTGAATGTTTTGCAATTCAATTCTGTTATTCATACAATCACACCCTACAGGAGATCTCCTCTGCCCCATCTTTTCATCTCTTTAGTATTCTTGTAGGTTATCTTGATTCTGCTGGGTACCGACTATAAAAATCATCCGTAGCCATCCCCGCACTCAAAATCTGATGTGAAGGATTAGAAATCTAAGCTCACTTGCCAAGATAGGGTTCCTGAAGTTAAAAATCATCCCTTAGCGGCTGTTTCCTTCATTCATCATAAAATCCTTCATTATAGAAGTGTTTGTCGCTCATTCATCATAAAAGCCTTCATGATAGAAGTTGTTTGTCCATTCATTTACTGATTTATTCTTCTTCTTCTTCTTCTTCTTTCAAGCAGGATTCCAACAATCCTTTTCCATATCATTATCAAGGAAAATGGAGGAGAAGAAGAAGAAGAGGGTGCCAGAAGGATATAAAGAAAAAATACTTTATTTGAGAATTTTAGAAAGAATGATGTGGATACATACACTCAGATTAATGGGTTTATTTCCTCTAACCTAATGAATCAATAAAAAAATTACATGTTCAAACAAAACAAACAATGAATTAGGGCTGTCAATTGGTGAGGATTTCAAATTCTGGCTGATGCTGACCACGGGCCTGGCCCCTACAATGAAAATATCTACTTATTTAGCAAGGTATGCACAGGGCTTCAAGAACCAAAACACGTCGAGAGACCTCGCTTCTTCTGTTCCAGAAATTGAAATGTTCTGGTTTTCTTCATCTTCCACAGATTCTTTTGCTATCCTTTTATTCTGCTCTGCTTCTTGAAGAATTCCTCTCCCCTAATAATCAATAATCCCATTAAACACAAATAATAAAAAAGAAAAATCAGCAATGCATAGATTTCTCATGCTAAGGGTGTGGTTGGGTGTTCATTGTATGGGTAACAACATGGGCAAAGTCTTAAAACATGGAGATGAAGCACAAGCATTGTATCATCTACATATAGATGTATGTATGTATGTATGTAAAATGCACTTTAGCAGTAGTTAGTATGTACACTTACAGCTGTTCTTGACTTAGAAGGCTTAAGAGGGGTGGTTTTCAAAGGTTTCTGTTGATTATAAGGGGAAGGGAAGCGTTGAGGAGAGGGAGGACACCATCTAACTTGTGAGGAGCTTTCATTGCCTTTGCAGCCACCCTTCAAGTCGGTTGCAGATGCAGATGCTTGAATGTTATCAAGGTCTTCAGACCTGCCATTTTTGTGAGAATAAGCAAGCATTTGTATGGTAGAAAAACAAGGAAATGCACTAAATAAAGAATAGGAAAAAAGTATCATGTTGTCTTGAGGAATTCGATACACTTATAGCTTTGGAACCAATTAATGGTGTATTGGAATGGTCAGACCATTAACGACCGTGGGAGGCTGCTGCTTGCGGGGCAGGGCATGGGGCCCCACAAGATCAAATGCTAAATCTAGCAAGACAACATTCAGATCACTGGAGCGAGCCCCAGATTCATACTTAGTGGGAGTGTGGGACACAGCACCATCCTATCAGTGTCTGGTTATGATAAGTGATTTTTTGGATTTCACATTCATTAATTAGTCCATATTAGCATTGCTGGGTCATGATTGAACAGTGATCAGATCATGATTGCTGATTTAGTGGGCCCCAGACTAGTCCGTAAGGTAGTGGAACACAGCATGAGCCAATTGCCATCAGGTAATGATTGGTGGTTTTGGACTGTAAATGCATTAGTCAGTCGATCAAATCATGATCAACCTATATTTGGACAGATTAATGCATGTGCAATCCAAAGCCACTAATCACTATACAATCAGATCATGATCACTGGTCTAGTGGACTGCATATATACAGTTCGATCGTGATGTGACCATGATCTGATCAAATCACGATTGAACTGTATATATGGACATATTAATGCATGTGCAATCCAAAACCACTAATCACCACACAATCAGATCATGATCACTTCGTGCTTAATGTAGAGAGACAGCATGATCAGATGCATGAATCAGTCCATATAGACAGTTCGATCATGATTTCCAGCATTTTTGTGTCATGTATGGACTGATCAAACATTCACCATCGGATCATGATCTGATAGTGACCATAGAGTGGGACCTACCACCGCCTCAGTTACAAACAGTGTCAAATTGCCATGGTCGTTGGGCTTGCCATCTGTTCAAGATCGGTCGATCATAAGATGTGGGGACCCCAACCTAACCTGACTATTTAGCAGGTGATCATCGGAAGTGGTGGGCCACACATCAAACAGACGGCCCATATTTGAACCAGACGGCGAAGAGGGCAAGCACATTGAGCAAACTAGAAAACCTTACTTCTTCCTCCAAGCCTCTGGACTGAAGATCTTCGAATTCAAATTCAATGCCTTTCCCGCCTTCTCCTTCCTGGTAAGGACCTTCTTCTCCTCCAATACTCCTCCGCTTGAAATCCGCATCTCCTCCTCCATCAAAGGCTCCTTTTCTTTCTCCTTCCCAACCGATCTCACCGAATTCTCCCTCTCTCTTGTGCTCACTGCCAATTTCTTCAGCTCGCTGCAGAATTCCGTTATCTGGTTCAGAATCTCCTTCCCCGCGAATAGATTCCGTGCCGAGAGCGTGCTTGTGAGCCGCGGCAGCGGTCTCTGCTCCACCTGAGGCGAATCAGCGCTTGATTCGAAAGAGTTAGTCCTCATCTTTGTCACTGCCGGCTTCTTCTCAGCGCTGGATTTGATCGAGGCCTTGAAGGTTTTGATGCTCGGGGCTGGAGAGCGGTTCGGATTCTCGTTCTCACCATCTTCCCGGAATTTCTTGGAAGGTTTCTTCGATCGGGGAATTTCGGGTACTGTCTTATCGGATCTCGGGTCTTGAAGCGAAGCAGATGAGAGGAGGCCTCTTCTTTTCAGGCTGGTGTCCCTGAGAGAGCACATAGATTTTGTTAGCAGAGTTGGAAAACTCGAACCGAGTCGAACTCGGCTGGTCTGAGTCAGTCTTTCGAGTTGGCGGGCTCTTGAAAACGAGATATAGCTACTCGCGAGGGTGGTCATCGGAATCCTACTTCCTCCACACTTGCCAGTCTGTGGAGAGAGCATTCCGGGCAGGACACGGATTAGTCCCCGCCGGCCTAAAAGCCAGCCTGTCATCAGGTGCGTGCGAGATCAGAGCCCGTCATCAG
This sequence comes from Magnolia kwangsiensis, assembly GCA_037074715.1. Classification (NCBI taxonomy): domain Eukaryota; kingdom Viridiplantae; phylum Streptophyta; class Magnoliopsida; order Magnoliales; family Magnoliaceae; genus Magnolia; species Magnolia kwangsiensis. The sequence goes on from CM073571.1 coordinate 2,271,616, forward strand.
GCACTCCACAGCCTTGTCTCGAAAAGCATGCAGATTTGATCATCTGGTGGTCCGTATGCATATAAAACAAATGAATGGCTAAGATAAATCGACCATCAACGTTACATTTGAGACAAGGCCGTGATGAGTAGGCGGAAGAGTGGGATTCAATCTCGCACATGTGCGATGAGGTGACACGTGTGAATGCGCTGGGTAACGTACGCTATTAATTGGTCTTACGACCCGGTGGACCCAACCTTTCTGAGAATCGTGCGGTAGAGAGACGATGGTCCTATCATGTTATATATGTAAAATCTATTCCGTCAATCAGGTACTGTCCCCGATCTCAGGCGCTGAGGCTAAAAATCAGGTAGATCCAGAACTTTTGTGTCCCTTCATTCAGGTGTATGTGACTTTATCCACAGGTTGGCCCCAATAAGCTTTTAACGGTGGGCATTCAATCACCACCGTTTCCTGTAGCGTGATCCATGAGATGTGGATCTGATTCATTTTTGGATCATGCCCTAGAATGGGCGTCAAAGCAGATGGACGGCGTGGATTCAAGGCACATCCATCAAAAGCACACGGGTCACCTGGAAATTCTGGTCAGTAGTACAGTCCATCTAGGGTAACATGTAACGGCAGCCATCATTTTAGAGCATTTTCTTCACTGAATTACAACCGTTAGCGAGTTTTGCTTTATACGATCTCATTTTTAAGACCAATGAATTGAGGAATAGTTAATCTAATCCATCCATTATCAGCACCACTTTCCATCTACTGTAGGGAAAACCAGATGGACGGTTCCGATTGAAACAAACCACTGCCCTGTGCAAATGGATTTACCATCGACTCTACCATATTCCGATTCTACCGGATTTACCAGAGCTTGAGACTTCATTTTCCACAACGGTTCTCAGAATACCGCGAGAAATTCAAAATTGCACGAGAAGAATGATGAGATGTAAGCGAGTAGAACCCATACCTGCGATTTCTATCCCCCAACGGTAAAATTTCCATATCGTTCGCCGATCTCAGATTTTTCACCTGAGATTTTTTTTTTTTTTTTTAAATGTATATTATAGAAATGTAAATGAAAATTAAAAACACAAACAGAGAGGGGAAGAGAGTTCTGAGATTGGAACCTTGAAATCATCAGCGTTCTTCGGATGCCGACAATCTGAAACGAAAGAGATTGGAAAATAAAAACAAAAGAGAATTTCGTCTGAAACCTCAGAAATTGGGGTAGAATCTCGAATGTTGCTTACCAGGCCTGCAAAACCAGGTTTCGTCGTCGACCAGGGAGGAGTAGGGTGTGGATAAATCAATCCATTTGGGAGCGTTGATGTGCTCGTACAACTCGTCTTCGACGAATCTGGACTCTACGTTCTTCCAGTCAATGTCCATGGGCTCCATAATTCCAAAAAAAAAAAAAAAAAAACGATAGATAATGCAGGGATGAAAATCAGGGCTGGAATTCGGAGAAAACCAGGAAAAGTGTAATCGAGCTTTGAAGAGCTGCGTTTGCTCTTTGAAGAGAAGACGGAGAGAGAGAGAGAGAGAGAGAGAGAGAGAGAGAGAGAGAGAGGATAGGGGCCTGATGAGCTTATACGTTGGGTTCGAGGCAGTTTTTTTAATTTGCTTTTTGTGAACGTTGCGAGGGTTTATGAGCTTTTTTGACCGTTGGGATCTCCTTTTTATTATATTTTTTATTTCTGTTTTTATAAGCCGGGTCAAGGGACACGCGAGCGGATTTGGTGTGTGTTACCCGGGAAACACCGGAACCGGACCCCCGCTGGACAATAATCCGTACAGGCAGGGCTCTATGGGGCCCACTGTGATGTATGGTTTTATCCATGCCATCCGTCTATTCTTTTCAAATCATTTTACAATATTAGCTTTAAAATGATGCAGATCCAATGCTCAAGTGGACCACACAACGAGAAGCAATAGTGATACTGACAACCACTGTTGAAACCTTCTTAAGGGCCATCATGATGTTTATTTACCATCCAACCTGTTCAGAAGGTCATATAGACATGGATGAACTGAAAAGGCAAATATCAGCTTAATCCAAAACTTCTGCAGCTCCCAAGAAAGATTTAATGGTGCACTTCAATCTCCACTGTATGTTCCCCTCGATCCTTGGATCTACCTAATTTTTGAGTTCATACCCTAATATGATCTTGAAATTTTGATAGATGTGGCATGGATAAGATCCATACATCATGATGGACCCTACAGATCCCTGACTGGACGGGATTATCGTCCAGCGGGGCTAGGACGAAATCTGCCTTCGGAAACACGTAGAGCACACCGTTAAAAACTTACTGGGGCCCACCGTAATGTTTATTTGCAATCCAACCTGTTGATAGGATCACACAGAACTGGGTAAAGGGAAAACAAAAATATCAGCTTGATCCAAAACTTTTCTGGCCCACAATAACTTTTTAATGGTCAATCACCTCTGTTACTTATGGTGTGGTACACCTAGATTTAGAAATGCTTCATTTTCGGGCCCAAGATGACCGTGTGGCCCACCTAGACTTAGACCTGCCTTACATGAGCTGGAAAAACGGATGGACGGCGTGGATATACAGCACATACATCAGGTGCGGTTTGGGTGGATCCCTAACTGTGGAGCCCACGGTGATGTATGTGATTTACATGATTACATCCCACCATCCATCCATTTTAACAGCTCATTTTAGGGCATGATCCCAAGAACGAAGGAGATTCAAATCTTAGGTTGAACCATATCACAGTAAACGGCCGTAATTGAATCCCCACCATTAAAAACTTCATGGGACCACCGGAAGTTTTATTTGACATCTAACATGTTGATAAGGTCAGACCTGGATGGAGAGACCACACGAATATCAACTTGAATTGAATCCCCACCATTAAAAACTTCACGGGACCACCGGAATTTTTATACTGCCATCCAACTTGTTGATAATGTTACAAAGACATGGACGAAGATAAAACACAAGTATCAGCTTGATCCAAAACTTCTTTGGCCCACTAGGAGTTTTTAATGGTCGATTACCACTGTTTCCTTTGGTATGGTACACCTGAGATTTGTGTCTGCTTCACTTCTCTGATCATGCCCTAAAGTGAGTTTTCAAAACGGATGGACGTGGAAATAAGGGAAACGGATTGGCTAATCCCCCGACTCCAGCAAATGGCTGGTGGTCGGTGTTCTGTGGGCCCCACCAGGATGTGTGTTTCATCCATGCCTTCCATCTATTTTTATAGATCATTTTACACTGCGAAACCAAAAATGAGGTATATCCCAATCTCAGGTGGACCGCATCACAAGAAACAGTGTTGAATGAGCGTAAACCATTAAAAACATTTTGGGGGCCATAAAAAGTTTTGGATCAAGCTGATTGTTGTTTGTTCCCTTCATCTGAGCCTGTATGACCTAATCAATAGATTGGATGTCAAATAAACAGTACAGTGGGCCTTAGGAGGATTTTAATGCTGGATATCCAATCACTATTGTTTTCATGTGGTGTGGTCTACCTGAGACTTATATTCATCTCGTTTTTAACATTTTATATAAAATGATCCGTAAAAATGGATGAACGGAATGGATGAAACAAATACATCATGGTGGAGCCCACAGAGCACCGACCAACGGCCACGGGGCTGGGTAGTAGCCAATCCGTTTCCGGATATAAGGCACATACATCAAGGTGAGCCCCATGGTCAGGGATCTCATCCACCTTGGAGGAGCCGGGGATCCACGAAGCCGCGCCCATGAAACATGGCCCGTCTTTGTACGGCCTGAGTGCAGTGGGACAATTGGCATTCCCTAACGGCGAATCATACGTCAAAAGACGTGCACTGCGTCTCGATGGCTCATGTGCTGGTAATCTAAACTGTTGATCCGATGGCCCTGAGGTTGTATTACAACACGAGTGTATTGGGTACAGACTGCTGAGTAAACTGTGGGGCCTACACGTGATGTATGTGTCTTATCAACTCCATCCATCCGCTTTAACAGATTATTTTAGGTCATGAGCCCAACTTTGAAGCATATCCTTCGCTCAGGTGGACCACACCACAGGAAACAGGGGTGATAATGGCATTCACCGTTAAAACCTTCCTAGGGCCCACAGTGATGTTTATTTGTCATCCAATCAGTTCAAAAGGTCAGAGAGACATCGATGACCGTAAAACGCAAATATACGAAAACTTCTACGGCTCTCAATAAGTTTTTAATGGTGAGGCATTTATTTCGCACCGTGGTACATTTGGGCACTGGATCTGCTCATTTTTGGGCCTATCCCCATAGTGGGTAAATGGATGGATGGACAGTTGGGATAAAACCCATACACACCGCGGTGGCCCATCAGGGCTCCTGCCTGTGCCAATCTGCATTCCCCCACAACGGATGAATTACAAGGTCGTCATCCGCAACAGTACATTTTGCTGGAGCATAGCTCTATACACGAGATACATGTTTCAGTGATCCAAACCATTGATCTGATGAATCACACTATATGATGAATTCTCTGAAATACCCAGACTGGAAGATCCTGACTTTTCAGTATTATCCCTTTTTTTAAATTGGAATGCGGGAATCCGATGTAAATGGTGTTAACCATCTGTTTTTAGGGCACCAAGGCCAAGGTTTGGCTGTGGAATTCCGCACATTAATCGGTCTTCACAGTCGACAATCACAACAAATTTTGGACAGGAAGAGGCCAATGGTCCATCAGCTGTTAACATTTTCCCTTCTCTTTTTTTCTTTTTCTTTTTTTTTTCTTATTTTACCATCTGTCGAGTCAGGTGGCTAGGATCACGTGGTTTGGTGCTGTTTTGAACTAAGGTTCAATCAATGGATGGTAGTGATCATCCTTCCCCTCTACGCGATGAGATCCAAACCATTAATCCTTTGACAAGCTATACCTAGACTAATTTTCAACAGCCACGTGCCAACTGAGCAACTAAGCCCGTTGAATGTGGACCGTTGCTTTTAACTTTTCATCCGACTAACCATTTGTGATCTTTGCACCAATATTATAGAAATTGGTTCCAAGCTGTAGCATCCAATGCTGAACACACCGTATCTTCATAGACAAATAACCCAAGAAACATAAGCAAGAATTCTCAAAAGTATTATACGGAGTACAAGGTAGCCGACAATGAGACATGAGAATGACAGCTACTATAAGGATGATGATGGAAGGGGTGAAGTAGCCCGCCTTTGTATTCGTAGCAGCCACAAGCTCAAACCTCAGCCAAGGTGCCAAAACTGGTCTGAGATGATCGCCCCCATTTTTAGTGATATCTCCAACAGACCGATTCGCACCCAGTTCCCCTTGAGTGTCTCGTCTCTTTTATCAAATTTGTGAGAACATCAGACTCCCCTTTCCAAATGATCTGAACAGGCTCACAAAGAGTTTGGAACTGACCACAAGCCAGGCAAGAAGATCACGAAGCTATGCCGGCTGCGAGAATGCTGAGGTCTTCATCCATAAGGGACGTCCCACCATGGCATTTTCATGGACAGAAAGGTAAGCAGCATTTAACCTAGCAATCAAATTCAAACTTCCAGAATCAGTAATCAATGTCTCTTTCTGGAGAGAGAGAGAGAGAGAGAGAGAGAGAGAGGGGTATTCAGAAAAGGTGGGAATATGAACACACTTGTCTACATCTGGTGTGGCTAAAGGATCAAAGGATTCCTCCCTTTGTTCTACAGTCGGGACTGTGCCAGCTATGGCTGCCATTTCTGGAACACCTTCAACCTGCAAAAATGGGAAGAAATGCAAAATGAGAATGTTGGGTTTACATGGAAACCTAGGATTAGTTTATTAGTATAAAATCAACTTTCAGAAGACAAGGGCACTACATTAGCCAAAACAACTTCATGACCTTCACGATATCGCTACTATATGTAATTTGAATAGCATTTGGACGTTTTTGCCCCCACGGTTGGGGGAAGGGGTGTTAAAAAGTAGTTTTTCAGCATGGCTGGCCCTTCAACTGAGGGATAATTTTGTTTTTCATGCATTGATGAGAGTAGTCTGTTCCTACTCTGTTTCTTTGCATGTGAGCAGTGCTGACAATGTCATCACTGACATGGACCAATCACATTGCAACAAGCAGGAAATCCCGGCTCGTGGCAAGTGGAGGATCTGGATTCAAAATATAATGACCTAGATGCACCTCCGTCAGCATGATTACAGCTACCCTGTTTGACCAGTGGCATTTTTGATAAACTCAACACTAACAAGAAGCTTTTCACTTTATTCACATTGAAAGGGGTGGTTGTTAAAATCTCTCTCTTAAGTTTTTAGCATAAACACGAAAATCTCAGTTGAGTAACCAGAGTTTCAAGTCAACTAGAACTCAAGACCCCAATCGAGTCTGAATCCATGTTGTGAATGATTTTTCTAAACCCACCCCTTCTTCTGTTTGATGTGTAAACAACTCAACCTCAAAGGAACGGAAATAAAACATACTTTTGGCATCTCGATAGGATGCATTCTCCACTGTAACAAAATCATTACATAATTTTATTTTTTTTAAAAAAATGAGCATATCATATTCCTATTGATTATAGAAGTAGCGATACCATCCGGAAATCATTTCCAATTGTTCAGTACAGCTAATTACTAAAAAATATGAAATTTCCTCATAACCCCAATTGGTATAAGGCTATGATGATGATGATGAATTTTCCTCTACAACCACTGTTATCCACACGATGGAAATCTAAACAAAACAAAGCTGTATAAGACTGAAGCTACTTAGAATGAAGCAAACATGATTTGCTCCAAACATGCCCAAAACAGGCCTGAAAGGATCAAAGGAAAAGTAGATTGTTATATATATTTTTTACCTGTTGAGGGTATTGTCCATATCCAGCATAAGCACCATATGCATATAAGGATGGATCTTGAGAAGCTCCATAAGCATAGGCATCATAGCCTTGCCCATAACCATAATAAGCACTACTCCATTGACTGGGATCTGCTTGCTGACCCCAGCTTGCAGGTTGGTCCTGCAACATAGAAGGAGAAATAGATCTCATTTCGCCTGTAATGCATCAAGGAAAGTAACATATGGCACTTATAGAACAGCGAAATAAAGTCTTCAAAAAAAAATAATAATAATAATAAGGGACTTTCTTTATCATGCCTGGCCAAAGAATGGGTGAACAGCAACTGCAAACTATGCATATATTTCATCATCAGGAAATAGTTATTTCCTTTCAAATGCATACTTACCAAGCAACCCCTACATTATTCTCCAAGTAAGAAGCAAACATTTCTTCTCAACTGTAGACTACACAGTAAAAAGAAATGAAACTCAAAAGGTAGAAAGCGCTAAAAGTTTTGTTGAAGCGAACAGTAGTTTCCACAAACATTTTTCCTATTTTAAATCACCAAACTGTTAATTTCCATGCTTTGTTCTAAAGTTTTTTAATAACTGGAATACATTGAAATGGGCAAAAATTCAAAAGCAAGCAATGTGCAATCTTTCAAAAAAAAAAAAAAAAAAAGAGCAATGTGCCACATCACCTTTTAAATCTGAAGCAATAAGCAGAATCAATTGCCTCATTCACAACAAGCAATTTCCAACAAACCACTCTAGTCAGGAGATAAGAAGACTCGCGGCCATTCTCTCTCTTATGGCAAGGACTTCAGCAATTTGTTGGCATTCACTTTTGGTGTCATGGCAATGAAAGAAATATCGAAAGCAAAGAAAGAATGGTACTGGTAATGGCATAAGAATTCATCCATCAGCAAAGCCCGTTATCTGAACATAAGCCGAAGAAAATCCCTTCCGGCTTCATAGCTATTCTAAACCCTCTCCCCCTCGTTCCACAGAATTTACACAGCTAATGGCAGAACAAGGCAGACACAGATCCCCAAAACTAAAATAAATATACAATGAGAGAAGCCAATAACCCTAGAGAAGGTAAGAGGTCATTTGGGTGCCTGTAAAATCGGCTAGCTGTAAAGGGGATTGCGACCCACCCCCGGATCACAACTATGGATGCACCAATGCAGCAGTTTATAATTTTATATTAGGGCACCATTTCCACCCTCTACGATCGAAATAAGGAAAGGAAGGTGCCCCGGATGGTACCCACTGTTGCAATGCAATATGGGGTACGTGCACTATGTAGGGCCAACTATGATGTTTTGAACATATCCAACCCATCCATTAGTTCTGTCCCAATTTTGTTATCCTTGGGCCCTAAAAATCATGCTGATCTCAAAAGCTGGTGGGCCACATCAACAATCTAGATGGTTTTAATGCTGGATGTTTTTATTTTTTACCATCTAAGAAATGCCACCTTTCAAATAATTTGGAAATTAATAGCATAGTTCATAAGTCTTTTTCAATTTAAATCATTTATAGTTTCTCCACATAAAAGGACATTTGAATAAGTGGGCCCACTTTTGTGGCACACCTCAAGCATGGTTTGGCCTAAGGATCAACTCAGGGCTTTATCAAGATGGAATCAACCCAATGGCCCATCTTATATCAAACTCTTTTATGTGACTTGAAAATTTTAGAGGGATTTACTGCTCCAAACTCTGTTTGGCGTGAATGCCCTATTTCTAACTGGTAAACACTTTTAAGTTATCCAAACACAAAACTATTTACCTGTAAACGTTTTACAAGTTAAAGCCAAACATAAGAAACTGTAAATAGTTTCAAGTGTAATGTATTTACAACTAAAAATTTTACAGGCATCCAAATGCACCCTCGTGCCTACCCAACATCAGTAATTCAACCTGGTTCACACCCTCCTTAGCTCACTTGTCCGCCTTAGAATTTGTTGACCCGTGAGCACGAGGCAAGGAAACCGAGATTGTCGAGTAAATATCCAAAGTTTTCTCCATCATGTTCGCTACTCTCCAAGGGGGTTTAACATAATTAATCAATTTATCGCATTACTCAAATCGCCTTCAACAATCAACGGGCTTGCGGACAACATCGAGCTTAACACCATGAATGAGAGTGGCAGCTCCTATAAAATTAGAATCCTGAACACCTATTAGACCTGAAACTCAAACAGGGATTGACCCCTATCACTCCTGTCCCACCGATACCAACCAGGCCTGGGTTTCAAAAGAACACACCGTCAGAATCCGGCTTGAAATAGCCAGCACTCCAGCAAGGGGAGGGCACCACCTTTTGGAAACATTAGACTGACTACCGCACATTACCATCTCATCCCACTTGGACTGACATAGATGGAAATGAGTGTCATTGTGTGATACTATATTGCTTTCCTCATCTGACTACGAAATTACGATCTTTTTTCCTCCTGCACTGACTAAAATTCCCTCGCTTCTGAAAATTTTCCTGTTTCTTACCCATCCACATGCACCACGGGCAACTTCAATTAGCCAGTTTCCACAACCATCTCACAGTCTGCTCCCATGCAAAAGAGCTCCAACCAGGAATTCGTCACTGACTCTGGTATTACATGATGCCAAACTTCTCGAAAATAAGCACCAAAATCCTCCATGCAAAAGAGGAATGCAGGAAAAGATGGGGAACATTTTCTTCCGCAACCAAGAACTAGAAACAGCTGTTTTGTAAAGCAAACCCTCTCTACTGAAGGTTTCTATTTTTTACTTCTAGAAAGATTTTCCCAATAATATCCCAAGAAAAACCTTTAAAATCTAAAAATCTCACGAGAAATTACCAAGAAGAAGAATTGTCACTATGCCTGCAAGATGCCTAACTTTGAAAGGTGCCAGAGTTATCCCTTACATGACTTGATCCTCAATCCAGAGGCCCCCTCATCACATCTGAAGTGTATCCTGAACGAAAGAGCCTCGAAGATGGTGTAGATCCAAACAGAAGAGTATCATCTACATTTTGGGTATAAGGGGAAGAACATCCGCTGTTCCAGGCCTTATTAAGGCATGTGCATCAGAATTGTCTCACATGGATTCATATTCTTAGCAGGCCTCTGCATTGCAAAAAAGAAAACCACCCCATCCAGATTTAATATCTTCTAAAAACATCCACCCCAGCCTCCTTGGAACATCTTAAACGCTAAAAGCTTCCACCATTAACCTCCAAGGTCACCATTGATTCTGGTTTCCATTCCAAATATTAACAATGCATGGCTGACAACAGCCTGTTAATCTATCACAAACTTCTACACAACTCTGATGTCAATGTCAGATCAATAGAAATATCTATGGCCTCCATGCAGATACCCAACCCAGAGAGTTCACATGCACACGCACGCACTGGAAGCTAAGCTAACCTTGGAACATCCACCCTAGCCTCCTTGGAACATCTTAAACCCTAAAAGCTTCCACCACTAACCTCCAAAGTCACCATTGGTTCTGGTTGCCAGACCAAATATTAACATTGCATGGCTGACAACAGCATGTTAATCTATCACAAACTTCCACACAACTCTATTGTCAATGTCGGATCAATAGCAATGTCCATAGCCTCCATGCAGATACCCAACCCAGGGAATTCACACACGCGTGCCTTGGAAGCCAAGCTAACCATTTCGGCAAGTTGGTGGAAGCACAAAGTTCTTAAACCCTTGGGGGCATCATCAATTTGACCAGGGTTTCACTATGTGTGTCTTTTGAAGTTTTTTGCAAACACCTTTTTATATTGCATTTTGTTTTAGACCAATAATCACTTCTCCCTGTATGAAGAAAAGAGGCACTTTATGCATAGAATCTATGAAGAATTTCATTTGCTATATTGATGTGGTGGTATCAAAACCATAGGCAGCTTCTTGACCCTGCTTCAGAACCATGAAATTCCTAGGAACTTCAGCCCCTAAAGTGACCTACTTGTAATTCTAGCAGCCCACCCAACTGTCCTTCCCATTGCTAAACAATTTTTAACTTGCTACCATTCTTCCTTAATTTGCGAGTGCATTCTTAATCTTTCAGATGTTATGATTTCCACAAGAAAAGGGGGAAAAGTTAAAGCAACTAAAAAGAAGAATTCATAGAGCCAACACCATGTCTATCATTGAAGCATAGTATCCAGAAAACATCACTAGTAAATGTGAAACAGTTGTACCTGCTTATTTGCTGGGCTTCTACCCCATGAAAGACGGACAGTCTGTTGGCCAATCACAGTTCCTTGTAGCCTCTGTATTGCTTCTTCAGCAGACGCTCTATGCAGCAAAGACAGAAATACAACTAATAGCCATTAAAAAATGAATGAATGAAATACAACTAAATAGAACAAAGAATTTATTTATTTTTAATCAATAAAATAAAGAAGCTACTTGATGTCCAAAAACTAAACACATGGGAAGGTATCAGAACTATTTTGCTAAATCCAATAAGTCCTCAAAATATACAATTATTTAAAACAAAAGCCACGGCCTCAAGGGAAACAGCTAAGAGAACAAAACAAACATCACAGCCTGAGGCAAAGTGAAGAATACAAATTAAACAGACATCAAATCAGTATCTCCCTTCTGGCTTCAAGAGAAAAGAACACACCCATACAGAGAATGAATGTGCCCAACACCTTCCATTGACAAACACTCATACATAGCAACAGCACACACATTCTGACCATTTTCTTTCTTTTTCTGATTAGCGTAACCATGGCATTGAACTATTGGGGTGGTTTTTTTTCTTTTTTTCTTTTTTCTTGAGAGGTAACTACTGAAGTGGAAATGGGAGCGCTTTTTTAAAACAAACAGAGCGTTCTTAACTTTCTAGAATGTACCTAGTGCCAAACTGTACAAAGCCACATCCTTTACCAATTGGTATCTTAACATAGACAAGCTCCCCAAACTGCGCAAAGATCTGCCTCAGTTCATCTTCTGTGACATTAGGGTCCAAACCACCAACAAATATCTGTAGGAAAAATGACAGAAAATAAGAACTCCTGAAGAAAATCATGAATAGAATGGTAGAAGGAATTGATCATTAGCTTACTGTTGTATTTGTAATATCACTGTCCGCTGGAAGTGCCTGCACTTGTGAGGTGCTGTATGTTGGTGCTGGATATATAGCTGTGAAAACAAATTTAAACAGCACACAAATTACACATTTGTCCAGAACAATGAATCAAAGTGTTGTTTAATACATAAAAACTGCGCACAAGGGTGACAAGTTCTATCAAAAGAATTTGGCATTAGATTTAGAATCAAGGTAAATTTCAGAAAGAAGCCCATTCAATGAACTTGCTGTCATGTCCCGAAATCCGAGTACTGAGTGCGCACCCTCAGACCCGAGTTACGGATCGCAACTCATAAGTGCACTTAACCCAGTCAATTGTGCAGTTTATTCAGAGGCAAGGGTTATATTCATTCTAAGTTCCATCTATTGTCATTCACAAACACCAAAATCCATGCATTTCCAACATTCATAAACCACTCAACTTCATTCACTGGATACCATCCATCAATCAATGCGGCTGACCCATTTGGGACCTTATTTATAGCTCCAAATCAAATCAAATAAATATAACCATAACCAATGCTTAAAATCTTAAAATCAATCAAACAAGATCGAAAATAGATAGCCAGGAACGGTCCAAAGTGGCCAATTCCTCTTCCGTCAAATAAGGCCACGTCTCACTTGGATCGTTCACTGGCTCAACAGCACCTTCCTGTTCTTGGGCCAACTCATCAGCCACCACTTTATCTATATGGTTTTTCCATTAATAAAACATAAACTAGCAGGGCTTGGTGAGAAAATCCAACATGGTTCATGCGTATCAAAACTATAATAGCATAGAAAACACATAATGCACAAAGGTTTGAATGCATATGATGCATGGATGCATCAAATGGGATAATTGTCCATTTGCTTGGGTTGGATAATCGTCAACCCGCATTCACCACTTGGGTAAGCTTCCACCTTTCGGAAAGCATGGGCATGGCCTGCATATGGTAACAATTCTAACAGGATCGACATTTCTTCCATTAAGGTCCCCCAGGATCGACTATGCATATGTTATGAAATGGAGGATGATTATGTTTTCCCCAGTCTTTGATGGTTCATAATACTATGTGTTTTCGAGTGTATATACAATGACAATCTGTGTACACAAAATAATAAGTAAAGCATCTATACATGTGGACATGCATTAACAAATTAGCATGCGAACGAACACACACCGATAGATTACCTCTAACTAAATTAATCATTTAACAGCATATCCAACAAATTAGACGAGTAATAATCAATCCACTTTAATTTCAATGAAGGAAACACGTTGAGATCACTCACCTAGATTCGGTGAAAATGATTCCGTAAAATGCTCGGATTGGATCAAATTAGAAACCCCTATTACAATCGTGTAACGAAATCATTTGCTGATTGTTTTAATTCAGATGGTGGGGCCCACCTTTGATTGATCGAGTCCCAACAATGGGGTCCACACGGTGGTCATATGCTAATCAATCAAATCCCTTCAGCCCCAACCCTTGACACAAGGTTTGTAGGTATTATAGGTTAATGTGGGGCGCACTTGATCATATTAAAGTGATTGACCACTTTCCAACGACCTACAATGGTCTGGATATGCTTAATTTAATTAAATCTAAAATTTTAATGGTGCATAAATTCATATTCACAATCTTGGAATCAAACAGATCTGTTCCAGGTGTCTGTCGATCGAATTGATTCCAATCAATGGCTTGTCGATCGAATCGACAGAAGTCATATTTGATCTGTTTTTGGGAAATTGGGGATTTCTCAAATTTAATGACTTAAGGTCCAATCAGGCTTGATGGACTAATCCAAACCAATCATCGGTCTTCTCTCGGTTCAATCAAAAGAGATGACTGTTGATCGACTTCCCTTTATTTAGAAATACATAATTTTGAGTAATAGTCACTGTCCGATCGGTGCGGGATGTCAGTGTAGCCTGCACCCAACAATCAGATGAACCAACTAGATCAGATCGAATGTCGCACGTCCAATGATTCGGCCCGATCAACAATACATAATAGATCTAGAATATAAATCATATCAATGTGGCCCACCTAATGATCAGATCAATCTGATATTTGGGGTTCTCACATGTTTTAACCCTAGAAATTGGATGAACGGGGTGGATCTAACCACACACATCCTAGTGGCCCATCCCGATCCTCTGTGCCTAAGTCACAAAAACACTTGCGCAGGAAATTGGGTTTCCTTTATTAGATGTTCTAGATCTCACAATGCAATGAACTTATGACCAATTTGGTCCGTTCATTGTTTTGCTCAAATACTCATAACTTACATTATCCAATTTTAATAACCAAATCGAGTCGATTCTAGGAATAAGGATTAAATCGCCTAGATCCTTGTGTAAGGAACGATTCTCTGCGCCGAAGGCCTAAGACTATTGCGCTGTGAATTGGGCCTTCCTACTTAAATGTGTACAGTGGACGGATGGCTAATCTAAGCCGTCCATTGCACAAACCAATGCCACATTACATAAAGAAAAACAAGACAAGATTAGATTATTAACCTATGATGCGCGTTTCCCACAATTCTTCTCTCTCTCTCTCTCTCTCTCTCTCTCTCTCTCTCTCTCTCTCTCTCTCTCTCTCTACATTTCCATTCTTCCTTTTTTTTTCTAAGTGCTCAGGGTAATGCTTAGTCTCTTTGAATTAGAGTAGTATTCTCTCCTCTCGCGACTTCTTCCTTAAGAAGGAGAAGTCGTTGGGACTTGGGAGGTTGAGAGATACGAGGGAGAGAGGTAAGAGGATAGGGAAATAAGGACTAAGAGGGAGATGAGAGATACGTAACGTCTCTCTCTCTCTCTCTCTCTCAAATTCAAAATTTTTTTATTCTTCAAAATTTATGGGCGTTACATTAAAATGTCGATCCTGGTAGAATCATTACTAGATGTGGGTCATGCCCATGCCTACTGAAAGGTGGAAGCCTACCCAAGTGGTGGATGTAGGTTGACGATTATCCAACCCAAGCAGATGGACGATCATCCAATCTGATGCATTCATACATCTGTGCATTTTATGTTTTTTATGCTATTTTAGTTTTGATGTGCATGAACTATTTTAGGTTTTCTCACTATGTCTGGCCAGTTTATGTTTTATTGATGAAAAAACCATACAGATGAAATTGTGGCTGATTAGTTGGCCCAAGAACAAGGTGTTGTTGAGCCAATGAATGATCCATGTGAGACGTGGCCTTATCTGATGGAAGAGGAATTGGCCGCTTTGGATTGTTCCTAACAATCTGTTTTTGATCTCATTTGTTAGGATTAATCTGATTGATGCATGTCGCATGTTGGTATTGATTTTAAGATTTTAAGCATTGGTTTGGTTATTATTATGTTTATGTGATTTAATTTAGACCTATAAATAAGGTCTCAAATGGGTGGGCCTCATTGATTGATGGATGGTATCTAGCGAATGAGGTTGAGGGGTTCATGAATATTGAAAATGCGTGGATGTTGGTGTTTAATTATTATATGTGAATGATAATAGATGGAACTTAGAATGAATATAACCATTGCCTTTGAATAAACTACACAATTGACTGGTTAAGTACACTTAGTGTACGAGTTGCGATCCGTAACTTGAGTGCAGGTACACACTTAGTACTCGGATTTCGGGATGTGAAACTTGCTCTGAACTTACACCAGCTAGAAGTTTTAGGACAACACTCTAGGGGTGGTAACTAGCACATAACTGGTTATTGCTTTGAATGTGCCCAAGCTACCTCACTTGACAACGTCAACCCTCAGTTTTTATTCAAAGTCATTGGAGTAAACAATGCAAGTTCAATGACTAGCCATAACATTTCTGATTCAACTCCAAGGAGTAAAACTTAGCAGAATGTGACTAACATTACATAAGATGATTGCAAAGAGTTCCACAATTTGACAAAAGATAAATTTATGGTTCTAAGAAAGATTTTAGATCACGTTATGTAGGCTCTCAATAAAAGCACTTTGCAATCAAATCCTACACTCTTTTTTTTGATAGGTAGTCCATTACTATACAAACCATTAAATTAGTCATAAAGCTTTGAAATTTCCATTCCATTGCTACTAATTTGTTTGTAAAAAAATCATAAAAACAGTGAAACTAAAATTACAAAACAGAGTATTGCCAAAAAATATGATGGGGTGATAATTTTTCTTATGAAGCCACAATAAAATAACTCAAATCCCAAATTTGAAATATAACTGTAAAAAGGACCAAAAAGAACATGTTTATCAAACTTTCAAGAATGTTAGATAAACTTTCAAGAATGTTAGACAAGTGTACATAATTGCTTTGAATGCAAAAGATAATTTACCTTTAATTGCTGGGTACTGTTGCTGAAAACCAGTGGTCTTCTTTGGTGTAGCTGCACTGATACGCATCGGCCTAGTTGAGCAATATACCCCATTCATTTCGGTCATGGCACGGTTTCTTTCCATCTCATCTGAAAATTTAACAAATCCATAACCCTTTGAACGACCAGTATTAGGATCCGTTACGACCTTGGCACCTCTTACTGATGGATACTGAGCTCGGAAGGTCTCTTGTAACAAATAATCCGTGACATCGGGCGCCAAATCCCCTACAAAAATGGAATGCTCAGGTCCGGCATCAGGACGCCTTTCTCCAATGCCAAAAGAAGCCCAATTCAGCCTGAAAGTCTGTTCTGTTCCAGGCATCTGTGTGCCATTGTAGGTCTGCAGGATTCTTTCAGCTGCTGCGTGAGAAACAAATTCCACAAACCCATAACCTTCGGGCTGGCCTGTGATCTTATTTCGTATAATTTTTATCGAAAGAACCTATCATTCGACAGAAGCAATCGATTTAGGATGGTAAGTCCAATTGGGCACATCCAATAATATCCTACTCATAAATTCACACAATTAACTTCTAAAAAAAGGTTGCTCATGCATTTTTTAAAAAAATTAAAAATTAAATAAATAAATTTAAAAAAAAAAAAAAAAAAAAAAAACCAGTATAGTTGAGTAGGTATGGGGCAGGGTAACTTTCTCTACCGAGCGCCGCATGAGGGTTCACTTCAGTATTGCACCATGTAATAAATGGCAGTGACTCTTCAAACGTACACATGGCATAGTTTTAAGGAAATCCAGACCGTCCAACTATGAATGGAACATAACCGAAAAATTGCAGTGATAAGACAAGATTAAACATATGAGTTTTCCCTTTAAGTTTGGAGCACTCGATATTTCACTCTTTACTATCCATTAGATAACTGTAAAAGGATGGTACGGATTGATTGGTCACTCATAGGGATTCAGATGTATGCTCCATCCACAATTTGGGGGCTATGGATACCTGTAACTCATTGCGACATGTGAGAGGATGAGTCACCAACATTATTTAAATGGTGCACAACTAAAATTGGAGTCCAGCCTTTCTCCATAAATTCAGTTCCCCCACATGTCCGTCGGTTAGAGAAAGTGACACCCTCTGAATACCTACACAAGGTAGGCTAGCGCCGCCATTCTGCAAAACATTCCTGATTATTAATTCACGTTTTAAAAAAAAAAAAATACATGCAAGAAGAACTGCAGCATCCGACGTTCAAAAACGTGGACAAAAATAATAAAAAGCTAAATACATATTTGAAACAGAAGAAAACAGTGCAGCAAGAACTACACATTTAGCAGCATATACATCACCCAGCCCAAATTAATGGAGTCATTCATCCCATATTTCAACTGGTCCTTTCAAATGTGTCAATGGGGCAAAATCCTCCCAGCAATTCTATCAGAGCCTTTCTTCCCATTGCATACAGACTGTTGGTAATACATTCTTCTGACCACCCATTTTCAGCCCGGCAATACGATGGCTAGGACTTTCTATAAACCCTGGAGCCCATGACACAAAGGTCCGGCAGATGACATGTGGGCCCCACCCGTGGAAAAACGCGGAGAAGGGAGAGTAGCATCGACATAAGGGGTATAGATATCAGCACTTTTTATATTATCTGATTATCTTCAGCTCTAGAAATCAATGAAAGACAAATAAAAATAAACTAGTCTCACTGGCATGCGATCAGCAAGCAACCCTAACTTCTCAAAATTCAGGCCAAAAACTAGTCTCACCGGCTGGAAACCCTAGAAATCGAATAATGCCCTGGAAAATGAGGAAACACTAGCTTTTTGGAGAGAGAGAGAGAGAGAGAGAGAGAGAGAGAGAGACCTCTCCAGTATGAGCAAAGCAGGTGTGGAGGTAGTTCTCGTCGACCCAGTACTGCAAATCACCGATCCAAAGGGTTCTTATCTCGTCGGCCGAGGTTGGTTGGTGGTACGGGGGCTGAGGAGCAGCGGCCCAGGACTGGGGGTGCTGGCCGGGTTGAGCCTGCTGCTGCTGCGCCCCGCCGCTCATCATCATCCACTGCTGCTGCTGCTGCGACTCCATTTCCATTTGCATGGCTGACTGGGCGCGCATCATTTATATTCACCCGTGCGCACGAGGACCACAATGGTACTCGGGCCTTGCAACGCCACTCGCGCATCCTCGTCATTCGTTCAGTAGGCCCGCCAAGGATCAGGCCGAAAACCACTCTGGTGGTAACGGTCAAACGGACGGCTGAAATAGGTGGTTAAGATCGCCCGACCAATTTGATCTGTGGACTTGTGCTCCATCCAGTACAGGGGCCACGAATTGGATGGTCCACAATTCCGAGGTTGTATGCAACACGCACGGTTGATGGACCATGGATGGTGACGCTGGCATCTTTCCATGATAAGGCTGTTCAGCATGCGGGTTCCATATATTGATTGAGGCTCTAGAAAAATCTCATTGACAGACGGCTATAATAATTGCCACCGTTATTTTAATGTTAGAAATTATACCGATTTATATTATTTTTATATAACGTGGAACTAGAAAATAAAATTAACTTGAACAAGGACAAGATGAATCACGTCTAAAATGTTATCCGTAGGGCGTTATTTGTCTCTACTCAAGTGAAATGAGTATGCCGATAGGTTATATGCAAACCACTTTTATGATATGATGAGCCTACTATGAGTCTGTGTTCAGCAAACACGAAGGCCCGCCTATTAGAACTCTA
The DNA here is from genome assembly GCA_037074715.1 of Magnolia kwangsiensis. Taxonomy (NCBI): domain Eukaryota; kingdom Viridiplantae; phylum Streptophyta; class Magnoliopsida; order Magnoliales; family Magnoliaceae; genus Magnolia; species Magnolia kwangsiensis. Next base: position 2,290,593 of record CM073571.1, read on the forward strand.
TTACACTTAGTCTGACAGAAATACAATAAAAGAAAAAATCTCAAAAGAAAAAGTGAAGAAGAGTATTTGATTTTGACCCCTGCACTGATCAGTTATTCAGTCACTAGTTCAGTTGAACCATTCTAAACTACACCATCGATTTGTTCTTCAAGCAACGGTTTAACCCTTGTTGTCTTGTTGGAATCACTGGAGTTGTAACGTCTCAAAAAAATCCGTACAGTGACCCGAGTACTAACTCGATCAGAAATCACTTAGGATTAATTCTTTTAGAAATTAAGCGTAAGATAACTAGCGCTATGCTAGATTAGCTGTGAAATTAGCACTGATCGCTTTAAATACGTTCTTCAAGACCCAAAACTTGTGGAATTATTAACGTTATAAAATCTTGAAACCTAGGATCAAACTCTAAACTCGTTTGCTCTCAAGAACTCTTTAAAACTTTGTAATGGATTCTGACCGCGTGTCATGAGTCCGATAGCGATGAACTTAGACCATTATGACCGCGCAGTTGGACTTGACTACCACCCCGAAAATCAAGCCCAACTAATGTTCTGAGGCTATTTTATTGAGCCTGGAGCAAGGAGTGTGAGAAAGAGTGAAATTCTTTATAAATTAAATGTGATTTAAATAAATTTGGCACGTGTTTCTTGCGGGTTAAGTATAAGCATTCAGATCGTCGGAATTTGACCCAAATATACCCTCGGATCAGGAAACATTTCCCACTTAGGTCAGTATACTTGGAATCCTCGATCGAGTCTCAATGACCGCTGAACTGAAACTGGTCCGCCACGTGCGATCTGGGAACCCTATCGAACTGAAAACTCAATGTAATCAGGATCCAACATCCATGAGCTTAAGTCCGACCGCATTCAGTCAGGGGACCTCCAGAAATGCTCTTTTGGATCGGAAAAGACTCGATTTGGCTATAACTCAAGTATACCTTGGTTTAGAGTATAAATAGGTGAGTTTCTAACTTTTTTAAAGACCTTAAACCCTCTCACATCCCTCACATACGAATTTGTAAAAACCATAGGAAAGAGAAGAGAGAAAAGAGAGAGATTGTGTGGAAGTTGTGAGGGAAAGTTCCTGCCACTCGATCCTGCTTCTACACGTGCTTAGTCATCGTGTTCTAATCACTCTTCTTGTAATTCTGACTTCTTTCTAGGTAAGAAAACTCTAACCTTAACCTGTTTTAGGAATTTCATTGATACAAGTAGCGAAGTAGCTGACTTATCTTGTGGTATAGGTCGTCATATCGATGTTGACGAAGCGTAAAGTTTCTAATCGATTCGTTACGCTTCTACGGCGTAAGGTGAGGATTCTAGATGCTTAAGTTACCTGTTTTCAAAGCTTTCAATGTCGTTTAATAGTAGATTATTGACAAGAATGTTGTTTGACATGTACAACATGCTGTCTGTTTTCCATTTCGATTATGTACGGAGAATATGAGAATTAGGGTATTTTAGGCATTTGTAGGAAATACTGTATATGTTCGTATTTTGCTGATATAATTGCCATGTGTATTTGTCGTGTTATTATACTAGTTAGGCGTGTATGATCTATTTGGCGAAGAGATTCGCCATAATGCACACGTTGTGTCGACATATGCTATGTAGACAAATGTGTGTAGACTAAGTGTTTGTATAAGAGTACGTATTAGTAAGTATTGAGTGAATGGTGTTGTAGATTAGTTTTGAGACTGGATTCTCAATTAATATGATGATGTACATGATTTTCTCCATGTTGTTATATTGAATTGATTTCCTTATGTATATGAAATGCTTGTGTTTGATTGGTTTGCTTACGTTGTATGTTATAACATGTTGTTAACATGCTTGGATTATTTGTGCTTCATTTCTGTCACTCTCATATGATTATTGAATTAGATTACAAGTGCTTGGGGCTATATGTTAGTCCAGGCAGTCGATAACAGATTCGAAATCGTGGTTGGATTATATTCGCCACGAATGACACGTCGACGAACCCGAGTCGTGCTTTGGTTGACGGCAGTGGTTAGGCCACACGAGGTGTTTTATGCACTTCATGTCGTTCAACTTGAGGTGCGCTCGTACTAGTCGGGCTCGTCAAGCAACCCGACTGACCATTGTATATTCACCTTGTATTGGTCATAACTGCTTGAACCTAGGGTACTGAACTTACCAGTGAAAACTCTGATAACCATGGTACCTTGATCCATTAAGACTCATGAGCCGGGCATGGTGGTATGGGACACCGTGGTCGAGCTGTCGGCCTACGCTGGGGCTAGAAACCTCCCCGTAGTGACCAGTGAGCACCTCAGACTCGTGAGCCGATTGTGGTGGTATGGGACACTACATTCGAGCTGTCGGCCTACTCTAATTGGTGACGAGCCCTTTGTAGTGACCTCGAGCGTATTCTGAGTGTACGTGAGGCGACGACCCTTCCGTAGTGATAAGAGTACAACTAGGCCTGTATTGATAAGGTGATGGGGGAGCGGTGCAACGAGTGCGAGCAACAGCCCTGACAGCCCTTGCAGCGACCTAGAAATATATCATCATATGAGACTACTAGGAGTGACAACCCTAAACAGGATCTGTGTTGGGATTGATATAAGGGAAGTACCTTAGTTTCTCAATCCTGCTGTTTGAAATGACTAATAACAACTCGGTAATCATATCCATATCGCACTGCATGTGCCTGAAAAATGTGGAGCACTGAGGGAAGAAAGTATGCCGTGGACATAAGATGGTGTCGCATGAGGGAGCATGTCAGTGAGGGCATGCATCATTACTGTATCTCATACTTGCATTAATAACAGTATCTAGGAATGTCTGATTGATTGTTTTACTATTATCGCGTGATTGATTTGATAACATGCAAATCTTTGCTCTATGATTCCACTGAGTTGATCACTCACTCCCACGTTACGGGACGGTGCTTACAACACCTACCAGACTCTGTCTTAGATGCAGGTTATGAGGCGATTTAGGAGCTGGAGCCGGACTACTACGAGGATCAGGACGAGTTCTCGTACATGCAGTTTTTCGACGGCTTCGCATAGGTGGCCTGGATCAGCGGGATTTTGCTAGTTGGACTATTACCTGACCTTTGATTTTGGTTTGTTATATGTATTTGTGACTCAGAGTTATATTCATACTTTGGAGACAGTTCGAGATTGTTTTGTTTTACATACAGTGATATATATATCTTTCAGTCTTCCGCTTGCGTTTTATCACTGGATCTGGAGTATGAATTGTAGTTTGGTAAAATCTCACTCATGTTAATGCACTAACTTAGACAACATTTAATTATAAGCATATTTGTTACATAAGTGATGGTCTGAAACTCGAGAGTTGGGTTTCTACACGACCCCCGATTTTCAGGGAGTTACAAGTTGGTATCAGAGCTAAGTTTCGATCTTGGAACCTGTGGATTATGGGCCCACCATGCTTCCGTTGCGCCCTTTTGACTTAGGTGGGTGCGAGAAATCCATAGAAACACTCATATGACCCCAGTTTCGCCAATTGGCGAAGTTCACTCAAATCGATCATTTTGATCGAGTCCGTGTGCATCCATGGTCGCATGAAACGACCCCGGACCACTTCTAGTTCGTGTGTGGACGAGCCTAGACCTCTATTGACCCTATCCCAGCTATTAAAAATCGTTAAATGCGAATATGCAGCAGTTAGTACCCGAAATAGTTCGAAACGGAGTCGTAGGCCTACCCACGCTGATCTAGAATGATCTAAGGTGGGACCCATATGAATTTTGGGCCCTTAGGGCAGGAGGACCTCGCCCAAATGGCGAGGCCTCGCCAAACACTCCAGCAAGTGGCGAGGACCTCGCCGAGTTGGCGAGGCCTGGTCGATCAGTGGGCCCATCTCGGTCGGGCCTTCGGGCCGATGTCATTTAGGGGTTAGGGTAACCCCCTGGTATGTGGGTCGTCCGTTAAAACCCCCCCAAACTGCTACATCCTTCACAAAACACACCCCCAAGCTCTCCCTTTCTCTCCTATTTGCTGATTTCTCTCTCAAACCCCACTTCCAATCTCTCTCATCGCTGTTTTCTGCCTCAATCCACGTCCCTTCATCGGTTGCAGTGGTATACACTCCCCTATCTCTCCATTCTCTCACGTTTTGAGCCCTTACATCCTCCATTTGAAGCTCAACTCGTGTGAGCTTCTAACCCAACCCATTTCATCCTTTTCCCTTTGTAATCTCAGCCTTTTAGGACCTATTTTCCTCCTCTATCAGACCTAGATTCGTGGCAGCCCATTAGGTCAGCCCTTTCTCCCCCTTTCCTTCATCTTCCATGGCCTTTATAGAAGCTATTTTAGCTTTTTCCTCCCTTTCCACCGTCCTCTCTCTATGGGAAAGAAGAAGACTACCGCTGATGAAGCTGGGCCTAGTCACGCCTCACGTTCAAGGAAGCCAAGAGGTGGCGCTGCTAGTTCAAGCGCCGCCACTAGTCCAAGTGCCGCTCGTGAGTTTCAGACGAAGCGAGATCTTGATCCCCGATCTTCAGCTGGAAGGGCTTAGTTGGCGAAACAACCCCATGAAATTTATGAGGGCCGTCAGGTCCTTTTTGAAGCTCAGGTGGATGGGCAGTTCTTTGAGAAATATCAGTTGCTCGAGCTCCTGGAACAGGCCCAGTGGGGTCCACTATTTGATGTCAGGCAACGCGCCAATGCAAGCACAGTCCGAGCTTTCTATGCCAACATTCATGAGGCTACGCTGGAACCCTTGCAGTTTCGGGTCTTATGTGGAGTGAATTTGTGGGCCACATTTGACGTCAGATTGATATCTCGGCTTCTAAATGTGCCCCTTGGCGAGGTACATGCGAACGCTAAGAATCTGAATACTATGCGTGAAAGGGACCGTCGCACACGTTCCCTTTGTAGCCGACTGGTTGAGTGGCAGCCGAACCGGAGTCTTCTTGCGTCACATATGACAGACGACTTCCGCTTGCTCCACCACATTTTCACATTCAACGTCTACCCTAGGTGGAGAAACCGTAGTGAGTGTACGTGCCTCATGGTGGACTTCCTATATCAGGTGGGGCAGAGGGCAAACTTATGTGTGCCTTCGTTCGTGTTGCGACAGATAATTCAGGTTGTACTCTCGAGGAGGAAGACTGAGTCACTCCCATACGGCCGACTCATATGCAGGATTGCACCTGAGTTTGGTTATGGCCTTGGTGGGGAGATGCCGGTGCCGGTTCATCATATCAATGAAGCTACCCTCAATTAGATGGAGATCGGGCCACGGCAACGCCAAGCTCGACTTGAGGAGAGCGAAGAAGAAGCTGGGGCCGAAATCTAAGAAGAGGAAGAACCAGAGGCCCAGAGCACAGATGAGAGCTCCCCTCCTGCGGTACCAGGGCAGGCTTCTGGTCAGGCTCCTTGGAATACTCGTATAGCTCGCTTGGAGGAGGATCATGCTGCCCTACGACAGGGCCAGGTTGCCTTGCGATAGGACATTACGGACCCGCGGGGCTTTGTGAAGCACAAGTTCAAGAAGGTGACTCGCACCTTGAAATCTATCCTGTGTTGTCTGCAGGATAAGGGTGCCCCTCCTCCATAGCCAGACTCAGACGAGTGATTAGATTTCAGATGTTTGTCCGGTCGTATGTAGGTTGTTTTGTATTTTCTGTGTGTGAGCATGAGAAGGCTTAGTAGTTGGTTTATGTTTCAGTTGTAGCTTTGGCTAGCGTAGTTTCCCATGTATTTCTTGCCATAATGCATGTAAAGATATATCTCTTGTATTGTGACAAATTTTGATTAAATGAAATGCATGGAGCTTCTTCGGTTTGTTATGCGAATGATTGTGTGATGTGTTTGTACTATTGCTGAAACTGACTGGGTTACCACCTCAGCGTGAGATCAATTTTTCTATCGACCTGGTACCCGGTTCGACACCCATTTCACTGCCGACGTATCGCATGGCCCCGTGTGAGATGGAGGAGTTGAGGAAACAGATCGATGATCTGTTGGAGACTGGATTTATACGGCCGAGTGTGTCTCCTTGGAGAGCACCGGTGCTATTTGTGACAAAAAGGATGGTTCACTGCGATTATGTATTGATTATCGCAGGCTGAATCAGATTACAGTGAAGAACAAGTACCTTTTGCCCAGGATTAATGACTTGTTTGATCAACTGAGAGGAGCGCAGTACTTCTCGAAGATTGATCTACAGTCAGGGTATCACCAGTTGTGCGTCAGGGATGAGGACGTGCAGAAGACGGCTTTCGGGACTAGCTTTGACCATTACGAGTTCCTCGTAATGTCGTTCGGTCTTACGAACGCACCAGCTGTGTTCAGGGACCTGATGAACAGGGTATTTCGGTCGTTCCTCTATCGATTCATCATCGTGTTTATAGATGACATTTTGGTATACTCCAGGAGTCGGGAGGAGCATGAGGAGCACTTACGATCAGTCCTGGATACTCTGAAACAACACCAGTTATTCGCACAGTATAAGAAGTGCGACTTCTGAAAGGAGGAAGTCAAGTTCATGGGACATGTGGTGTCCAAGGATGGGATGTCGGTGGACCTTGCTAAGGTAGCCGCAGTGCAGGACTAGAAGCAGCCTGGTTCAGTTACCGAGGTGAGGAGTTTCCTGGGACTTGCTGGTTACTATCGACGATTCATTCGGGACTTCTCCAAGATAGCCAGACCCCTGACTCAATTGACACGGAAGGATCTGAAGTTCGCGTAGAATGAGAAGGTGGAGGCAGCTTTTCAGGAGCTGAAGGACAAGTTGACGTCCGCCCTTGTGCTAGTATTGTCAGAGCAAGGGGTTAAGTACATGATATACACCGACGCATCTAGCGTTGGTCTGGGTTGTGTCCTTATGCAGAAGGACAGTGATTTCGTATGCCCCGAGACAATTAAGGAAGCACGAGGAGAATTACCCTACACATGACCTTGAGTTGGCTGCAGTCATTTTCGCACTGAGGCTCTGGAGACATTACCTCTATGGAGAAGAGTTCGAGCTCTTTTACGACCACAAGAGCCTCAAGTACATATTCACACAGCGAGACCTGAATATGAGACAGTAACGATGGATGGAGACTTTCAAGGACTTTAAGTTCGAAGTTTCCTACCATACGAGCAAGGCGAACCTTGTGGCTGACGCGTTGAGCCGCAAGAAGGCAATAGAGTTTGCGGCTCCACTGATAGTAACTGAGTGGGACATGGTTGAGTTTTTACGAGACTTTGAGCAGAAATTCACTGTGGAAGAGCCATTTGAGTTTATCACACATGTTCGGGTGCGACCTCTTATCGATGACAGGGTCATCGCGGCGCAGAGGGCCGACGAGTGTCTGACTGAGCTTCGAGAGCAGGCCAGTGATGATGCAGACATCGAGTGGCGAGTTGGAACGGATGGGGGATTACGTTATCGTGTCCGCCTATGCGTCCCAGATGTCTCTGACTTGAGACGAGAGATTCTTGAGGCTGCGCATAGTTATAGACTTGCGATGCATCCGGGCAGCACAAAGATGTTTCGTGACATGAAGAGGACCTATTGGTGGGATGGTATGAAGACCCACATCAAAGATTTCGTGTCCCGTTGTCTCACTTGCCAGCAGGTAAAGGCAGAGCATCGCCGACTTCCTGGTCTCCTTCAGCCTATGCCTATAGCTGAGTGGAAGTGGGACTTTATTTCTATGGATTTCATCTCAGGACTGTCGAAGACGAGGAAGGGACATGATTCTATTTAGGTGATTGTCGACCGTTTGACGAAGTCGGCGCACTTCCTACCGATCAGAGTTACGAACTCTGCAGACGAGTTGGCTAGACTATACATCAGGGAGATAGTGCGTCTGCATGGAGTTCCCTTAGAGATTGTGTTGGACAGAGACAGACGCTTCACTTCTATTTTCTGGACTCGCATCCAGGAACCTATGGGTGTGAAGTTGAAGTTCAGTACTGCTTTCCACCCACAGACGGACGGACAGACAGAGTGGGTGAACCAGATTCTAGAGGACATGCTGCAGGCTTGCGTGTTGGACTTCAAAGATAGTTGGGATGATTGTCTTCCATATGCGGAGTTCGCGTACAACAACAGTTTTCAGGCTAGTATTGGTATGACACCTTATGAGGCCTTGTATGAGCGTCCTTGCCGAGCACCGCATTGCTGGGCAGAGGTCAGTGAGCACAGATTGATTGGCCCAGAGATAGTGCAGGCGACCTTGGAAAAGATTGACATCATCAGATGCTGACTTCTTACAGCGCAGAGCAGATAGAAGAGTTATGTCAATACGAGACGGCGCCCACTAGAGTTCGCGGTTGGAGATCACGTGTTTTTGAGAGTTTCTCCTATGAAGGGAGTCCTTCAGTTAGGAAAGAAGGGGAAGCTAACACTGTGATTTATTGGTCCGTTTTAGATTCTTGACCGTGTGGGTGCAGTGGCATATCGTCTAGCTTTGCCTACCTCTCTCGCGAGCGTACACAACGTATTTCATATCTCTATGCTGAAGAAATACGTTCCTGATCCTTCCCATATCATTAGATGGGAGCAGGTGCAGTTAGGTGAAGATGTTACATATATACTGCAACCGATGCGTATATTAGACAGAAAGGAGCAGGTATTGCGTAGCAAGGTCATCTCCCTTGTGAAGGTATTGTGGACGCATCACACTGAAGAAGAGGCTACTTGGGAGACAGAAGCCGAAATCAGAAAGAACTACCCACAGCTTCTCGAGGAGTACGAAAAAGTATAAATTTTGAGGACGAAATTTATTGTTTAAGGGGGGTAGATTGTAACGTCTCGAAAAAATTCGTACAGACACCCGAGTATCAACTCGATCAGAAATCACTTAGGATTAATTCCTTTAGAAATTAAGCGTAAGATAACTAGCGCTATGCTAGATTAGCTGTGAAATTAACACTGATCACTTTAAATACTTTCTACAAGATCCAAAACTTGTGGAATTGTTAACGCTATAATATCCTGAAACCTAGGATCAAACTCTAAAATCGTTTGCTCTCAGGAAATCTTTGAAACTTTGTAATGGATTCTGACCGTGCGTCGTGAGTCCGGTAGCAATGAACTTAGACCATTATGATCACGTATTTGGACTTGACTACCACCCCAGAAATCAAGCCCAACTGATGTTCTAAGGCTATTTCATTGAGCTTGTAGCAAGGAGTGTGAGAAAGAGTAAAATTCTTTATAAATTAAATATGATTTAAATAAATCTGGCACGTGTCACTTGTGGGTTAAGTATAAGCATTCAGACCGTCAGAATCTGACCTAAATACACCCTCGGATCAGGGAACATTTTCTACTTAGGTCAGTGTACTTGGAATCCTCGATCAAGTCTCAGTGACCGCTGAACTGAAACTGGTCCGCCACGTGTGATCTGGGAACCCTATCGAACTGAAAACTTAATGTGATCAGGATCCAACATCCATGATCTTAAGTCCGACCGCATTCAGTCAGGGAACCTCCAGAAATACTCTTTTGGATCGAAAAAGACCCGATTTGGCTATAACCCTAGTATACCTTGGTTTAAAGTCTAAATAGGTGAGTTTCTAACCTATTTAAAGACCTTAAACCCTCTCACATCCCTCCCATACGAATTTGTAAAAACCCTAGGAAAGAGAAGAGAGAAAAGAGAGAGATTGTGTGGAAGTTATGAGGGAAAGTTCCTGCCACTCGATCCTACTTCTACACATGCTTAGTCATTGTGTTCTAATCACTCTTTTGATGATTCTGACTTCATTCTAGGTAAGAAAACCCTAACCTTAACCTGTTTTAGGAATTTCATCGATACAAGTAGCGAAGTAGTTGACTTATCTTGTGGTATAGGTCGTCATATCGACGTTGACGAAGCGTAGAGTTTCTGATCGATTTGTTACGCTTCTACGGCGTAAGGTGGGGATTCTAAATGCTTAGGTTACCTGTTTTCAAAACTTTCAATGTCGTGTAATAGTAGATTATCAACAAGAATGCTGTTTGACATGTAGAACATGCTGTCTGTTTTCCATTTCGATTACGTACGGGGAATATGAGATTTAGGGTATTTTAGGCATTTGTAGAAAATACTGTATACGTCCATATTTTGCTGATATGATTGCCATTTGTATTTGTCGTGTTATTATACTAGTTAGGCGTGTATGATCTGTTTGGCGAAGAGATTCGCCATAATGCACACGTTGGGTCGACATATGCTATGTAGACAAATGTGTGTAGACTAAGTGTTTGTATAAGAGTATGTATTAGTAAGTATTGAGTGAATGGTGTTGCAGATTAGTTTTGAGACTGGATTCTCAATTAATATGATGATGTATATGATTTTCTCCATGTTGTTATATTGAATTGATTTCCTTATGTATATGAAATGCTTGTGTTTGATTGGTTTGCTTATGTTGTATGTTATAACATGTTGTTAACATGCTTGGATTATTTATGCTTCATTTCTGTTACTCTCATATGATTATTGAATTAGATTACAAGTGCTTGGGGCTATACGTTAGTCCAGGCAGTCGGTAACAGATTCGAAATCGTGGTTGGATTCTATTCACCATGAAGGACACGTCGACGAACCCGAGTCGTACTTTGGTTGACGGCAGTGGTTAGGCCACACGAGGTGTTTTATGCACTTCATGTCATTCAGCTTGAAGTGCGCTTGTACTAGTCGGGCTCGTCAAGCAACCTGACTGACCGTTGTATGTTCACCTTGTATTGGTCATAACTGCTTGAACCTAGGGTACTGAACTTACCAGTGAAAACCCTGATAACCATGGTACCTTGATCCATTAAGACTCATGAGCCGGGCATGGTGGTATGGGACACCGTGGTCGAGCTGTCGGCCTACGCTGAGGCCACAAACCTCCCTATAGTGACCAGTGAGCACCTCAGATTCGTGAGCCGATTGTGGTGGTATGAGACACTACATTCGAGTTGTCGGCCTACTCTGATTGGTGACGAGCCCTTTGTAGTGACCTCGAGCGTATTCTGAGTCTACGTGAGGCGACGACCATTCCGTAGCGACAAGAGTACAACTATGCCTGTATTGATAAGGTGATGGGGGAGCGGTGCAACGAGTGCGAGCAACAGCCCTGGTAGCCCTCGCAGCGACCTAGAAATATATCATCGTATGAGACTACTAAGAGTGACGACCCTAGACAGGATCTGTATTGGGATTGATATAAGGGAAGTACCTTAGTTTCTCAATCCTGCTGTTTGAAAGGACTAATAACAACTCGGTAATCATATCCATATCGCATTGCATGTGCCTGAAAAATGTGAAGCACTGAGGGAAGAAAGCATGCCGCGGACGTAAGATGATGTCGCATGAGGGAGTATGTCAGTGAGGGCATGCATCATTACTGCATCTCATACTTACATTAATAACAGTATCTAAGAATATCTGATTGATTGCTTTACTATTATCGCGTGATTGATTTGATAACATGCTAATTTTTGCTCTATGATTCCACTGAGTTGATCACTCACTCCCACGTTACGGGACAGTGCTTGCAACACCTACCAGACTCTGTCTTAGATGCAGGTTGTGAGGCAATTCAGGAGCTGGAGCCGAACTACTACGAGGACCAGAACGAGTTCTCGTACATGCAGTTTTCCAACGGCTTCACATAGGTGGCCTGGATCAGCGGAATTTTTCTAGTTGGACTATTACCTGACCTTTGATTTTGGTTTGTTATATGTATTTGTGACTCAGAGTTATATTCATACTTTGGAGACAGTTCGAGATTATTTTATTTTACATACAGTGATATATATATCTTTCAGTCTTCCGCTTGCGTTTTATCACAAGATCTGGAGTATGAATTACAGTTTGGTAAAATCTACTTATGTTAATGTGCTAACTCAGACAACATTTAATTATAAGCATATTTGTTGCATAAGTGATGGTCTGGAACTCGGGAGTTGAGTTTCTACACGACCCTCGATTTTCAGGGCGTTACAGGAGTATAGGAGATGAGTAGTGAGCTGTCTCAATTCATAAGGTTGTACTGGATTGGGTTGAGAAATGGTTTGGAAACCCATCCAAACTCTCCTTTTATAGGCTATGTTGGTTGGGGGTTATGGTCCAGGGAAATAAATCTCATTACCGTTTTCTGATTGTTGGAAAAAACTAATCGTTTTCTGACTGTTGTGCATGAGCCAGCATGCTGACTGTTGTGAGACAGCAACTAACCGTTTTCTAGCTGTTGGGCTAGTCATGCAGCAGTTTCAGCTAGACCCTATACTTATGGCACAGTTGTTACAGTTTTTACTGCAACAACTCTTTTCAGCTCTCTATATATACTGGAGGACTCCCATTCAGTCATTTAGTCTCCCATTTAGTCAGTCATCTGCCTTAGCCACTTAGTCACACCGGTTCACGAAAGGAGTGACCCTATGCGACACGATGCGTATGTGTGAAGTGCAGAGTGCTCCACTGGCGCCTCTACAGCCACACTGCCTCACATGCCCACGCCCTCGCATCGAGCCCGTAACTGTGACTGTGACCGAGCCTGAGAGTAAACACGGGTGTTCCAGTGCTACGTACTGGAACACGCAAGTCCCATGGTTCATGAACTATGTGGGCAAATAATAAGGTACTCCACACTTTTCATTTAAACTACTTTTTACTTATGTACTTTTTTCAATGTGAAACTATTCCCAAAACCCATAAAAAGTTATTTTTCAAACTTTTTTATATAATATATATTTAAAAATTAATATTTTTTTCAACAATCCCCCACTTGAGTTTTTAAAATATATTTTTCTCGATTAAACATTTTTTCTATAATAATCAGCTTATTTGCAAAAAGAAATATAGCTTTCGATTTTAATCTTTCCTTAGTATAAGTTTCTCAAAATTTTGTCAAAATGACTGGTAATCGTAGCGTTGAATCAATTATTCCTAGACAACAGAGTCGGAGAAATCACACACATATTCGCTATGTATTTGTTAGAGTTCACACAATCTTGCTTAACACAATTAATGGTCATGTGTCTATCTTAATTCGTGAACGGTCCCGAGAGAAAACTCCTAACTCTCATGAGAGACGACACCATCTTTACGTTCATATAGGTGAAATCCTTCCAGTGTCTCTGTTACTATAAGACGCTTGTCCTATAGATTGGATTTCATTAAGATTTTTGAGACTCATCCATTTTTCGTAACGCTCAACACTTATCTATTATGGATGAGGTTTTATAATTTAGTGCTGAAAACTTTTCTACATATTAGTGACTTGTTCTTACCCATTGAATCCACAATTAGATATTTTCTGACTTTAAATTGGGTTACTATCACTGGTGAAAATTTGGTTGAAGAGTTTCAACCCCATCCCTCTAGATGTAGCCATTACTATCTCTCTCGGTAGAGGTTTAGTGAAAGGGTTTGCCATGTTATTGATTGATTTCACATAGGAAATAGTAATGATTCCATTTCGAATCAATTGTCTGACATGATCATGTCGAAGACTGATGTCTAGATTTACCATTATATGTACCGTTATAGGCTTTAGTTAATGTAACTTTACTATCACAATGTAGTGACACAGCCGATATAGGTTGTATATATAAAGAAATTTCTAATAGAAGATTCCTTAGCCACTCAACCTCATTGCCTGTTGCAGCCAGAGCTATAAATTCAGACTCCATAGTCAAGTGCGTTATGCAAGTCTGTTTCTTGGATCCCCAAGATACAGTTGCACCTCTTAGGGTGAATACTCACCCTGTAGTAAACTTATTATCCCTTCCACTCGATATCCAGCTCACATCGGTATATCCTTCTAATACGGTAGGAAATTCTGAATAAAATGGTCTTAAGTCTTTGGTTGCTTTTAAATAATCAAGGACTCTACTAATTGCATTCCAGTATTCAGTACTGGGGTTACTAGTAAATCTACTAAGTTTACTCACAGCATATATGATATTAAGTCTAATACATTACACAACATATATAAGACTCTCTATAGCACTCGTATATTTTAATTATGCAACTGTTCTTCTATTATTTTATTTTAGCTTGATACTTGGATCAAATGGAATTTTTATTTTCTTTATATTTATATGGTTAAACTTACTTAGTATCTTCTCAATATAATGAGATTAACACAAAGCATAACCCCTACAATATTTTTTAACTTTAATATCTAGGATGGTATCAACTTGTCTAAGATCAACTTGTCTAAGATCTTTCATTTTAAATACGAAAGATAGAAACATATTTGTTTCAGTCACACATTTTATTTTATTACTTATTATTAACATGTCATCAATATACAGACAAATAATAACAATATAACTACCATCTATTTTAGAATATATGCATTTGTCAGCTACATTATGCATGAAACCATAAGATAATATTTTGAAATCAAACTTCTCATGCCACTGTTTTGGTGCTTGTTTTAATCCATATAAAGATTTGACTAATCTACATACTTTGCTTTCATTTCCTGGTAGAACAAATCCTTCAGGTTGTTCCGTGTATACCTCCTCATTTAGGTCACCTGTAACGCCCGTGAAAAATCCATACTTGGGTTCGAGTACCAACTCGACCCGAAATTGCGTAGAATTCATTCCTTTAGAAAATGTGACTAGGTTAGCTAGTGCAACGTTGGAATAGCTGGGAAATGGTCCCTGATCACTTTAAATACGTTCTACGAGGCCCGAAGCGAGTGGAACCAAGGGTGCTATAATGCTCTAAAGCCTCGGATCAAACTCTAAGCCGGTTTGTTCTCGGGACCTCCTTGAAACTTTGTATTGGATCTAGACCGCGCGTCGTAAGTCAGATGCCTACCATCTTAGACCGTTATGACCACTTAGCTGGGCTTGGCAATCGTTTCGAATATCAAGTCCAACTGACGATCACAGGCTATTTCATTGAGCCCGGACCGAAGAGAGTGTGAATAGGGACATAGTTGGAATTTCAAATTCAAATCTGGCACACAAATTTGACGCATCAGTATTAAGCATTCTGACCATCAGAATACAGCCAAATTACACCCTTGGATCAGGAAAAATATCTATTATATATCACGAGACTTATAGGCCTGATCTTGGTGCGGTGACCGTTAAACTGAAACTGGGCCGCCACGTGCGATCTGGGAACCCAACCGGTCTGAAAACTGGATGTGTGCTAGATCCAGTATGCATGAACTTAAGTCCGACCGCATTTGGCCTGGGGACCTCCAGAAATGCCCTTTTGGACCGAAACGGCCCCGATTTGGTTAGGCACCAAGTAAACATTGTTCCCAAGCCTATTTTGGGCATGTTTTAGGCTATAAAAGGGGTTGAAACCCTCACTCCTCTCTTCCATCCGAATTTGAGAGAAGCCCTAGCTTGGGAGAGAGAAAAAGAGTGAGAGATTGTGAGAGAGTGGGAGAGTTCTTCCTGCCACTTGTGCTACGTGTTGCACGTGCTTAAGCAACACTCCTCTACCGCTTTCCCGGCGATTCCACCGCGATCCTAGGTAAGTAAAAACTCTAAATAGTTGTTGATTTGAGTTTTCATTGTTTCCATAGCGATGTAGCTTATGGATCTTATGTATTAGGCTCCTTACTCGCCGTAGGAGAAGCATATACGCTCCGCTTCGATTCCCGAGTCTACAAGACACTAGGTGAGGATTTTAGACGCTTTGATTGACGGTTCCCAATGCTTTCAATGTCGTTTAATAGTAGATTCTTGACGGCATCGCCGTTTGACATGTACAAAATGCTCTCCGTTTCCCGTTTCGTAAGCTAACGAAGAATATGAGATTTAGGGCATTTTAGTCATTTGTAGGAAGTACTGTTTACATTCATATTTTGCTGATGTGATTGACATGGTTTGTTGTCGCATTAGGAAGTTAGGAATGCGTGCATAATTAGTTTGGCGAAGAGATTCGCCTAGTTGCACACTTTGGGTCGACATGCTATATGTAGACCTAAGTGTGTAGTGTATGTGTTTGTATAAATGCTTGTATTAGTATGTATTGAATTAAATGATGTTATTTGATAGTTTGTGAGTGATTTTTCAATTATTATGCTGACCTAAATGATTTTCTACATGTTGACAAAATGCATGATTTCATTACATGCATGGAATGTATGTACTTGAGGATTTGCTTAAGTTGAATATGCATGGGAAGTATGCCTTGAAGATTTGCTTAAGTTGAATGTTATAACATGTGCTAACATGCTCACATGATGTATTTCAATTCCAATACCTTTTTATAGTGTTAATGTAATTCCATAGATGTGTGGGACTTGACTTAGTCCAGGCAGTCGGTAACCGAGCGAATTCGTGGCTGACTGGTCATAGCCACGAACGACGCGTCGATGAATGTGATTCGTGTTGAGAGTTGGCGGCAGTGGTTAGGCCACGCGAAGTGTTTTACGCACTTCATGTCGTTCAATTCGAGATGCGATCGCGCTAGTCGAGCCCGTCAAGTAACCCGACTGGCCGATGTTTGTTCACCTTGTATGTATCATAACTGCTTGAACCTAGGGTACTGAACTTATCATTGTAAACCCTATTAACCGTGGTACCTTGATCCACGAAGACTCATGAGCCGGGCATGGTGGTATGGGACACCGTGGTCGAGCTGTCGGCCTACGCTGGGGCCACAAACCTCCCCGTAGTGACCAATGAGCACCTTGACTCGTGAGCAGATTATGGTGGTATGGGACACTATATTCTAGCTGTCGGCCTACACTGATCAGGCGACGAGCCCTTTGTAGTGACCGCGAGCGTATTCTGAGTTCACGGGAGGCGACGACCCTTCCGTGCAGTAGAGTACAGTAGGCCTGTATTGATAAGGTGATGGGGGAGCGGTGCAACGAGTGCGAGCAACAGCCCTGGCAGCCCTTGCAGTGACCTACGAAATGTACATCGTATGAGATTACTAGGAGTGACGACCCTAGACAGGATCCGTGTTGGGATTGATACAAGGGAGGTACCTTAGTTTCCCAATCCTGCTGTTTGAATGGACTAATAACAACTTGGTAATCATATCACCATAGCATTGCATGTGCCTGGAAGATGTGGAGCACTCTAGGGAGTGTGGCATGCCGCGGTCGTAAGATGTTGCCGTATGAGGGTGATCGTCGGTGAGGGCATACATCACGTCATATCATCTTGCATTAACAACAGTATTAGGATTTGTCTGATTTACTGCTTTACTATTATCGCGTGATTGAATTGTGAACATGCTAATCTTTGCTCTATGATTCCACTGAGTTGATCACTCATTCCCACGTTACGGGATGGTGTTTGCAACACCCACCAGACCCTGTTGTAGTTGCAGGTGACGACGAGATCCAGGAGGTGGAGCCGGAGATTGACGAGGACCAGGATGAGTTCTCGTATATGCAGTATCACGACGGCTTCCCGTAGGTGACCTGGATCGAGGGGGACTTCAGTGGGACTATTTTGAACTTATTCTTTTGTCTATTTACATGTATATGAGACTCAGAGATGTAGTCATACTTTGCAGACAGTTGAGATTACTTTGTTTTTCCATACAGTGATATATATATTGTTTAGTCTTCCGCTTGCTTTTATCACTGGATCTGAAGTATGAATTGCAGTTTTGGTATACTTTTACTCATGTGAATGCTTTAAATCAGACAACATTGAATCATAACCATTTTTGTTGCATAAGTGACGGTCTGGAACTCGGGAGTTGAGTTTATACACGACCCCCGATTTTCAGGGTGTTACATCACCATTCAGGAATGCGGCCTTTACATCCATTTGATGGATGTGAAGATGATGTATGGAAGCTAGCGCAAATAATATCCTAATAGATGTTATCCTATCTACAGAAGAGTATGTGTCAAAATAATCTATCCTTTTTTTTGTCTAAAACCCTTGGCTAAAATCCTTAGCTACTAGTTAAAGGTTTGGATAGTCCCATCAGTGTGATATTTCTTTCTAAATACCCACTGAAAACCTATGAGTCTAGAATCTTGAGGTAAGTTTACTAGTTCCCATGTTTGATTTGATAGTATGGATTCCATTTCATTGTTTATAGCTTATTTCTAGAAAGTTGAGTCTTTAGAGGATACAACCTCCTTATATGTTTTAGGATCATCTTCTATAGTTA
Source organism: Magnolia kwangsiensis (assembly GCA_037074715.1). Taxonomy (NCBI): domain Eukaryota; kingdom Viridiplantae; phylum Streptophyta; class Magnoliopsida; order Magnoliales; family Magnoliaceae; genus Magnolia; species Magnolia kwangsiensis. The sequence continues at coordinate 2,308,632 of CM073571.1, forward strand.
TTACTATAGATATTTTTCTTATAACATTTTATCTATTTCCTTCTAAAGGATGGAAAATGATGCATTGTGAGTCTATATAGGCATCACTTAGACTCTTCTCTATTCTTGTCCTTTGACTCCTACAAGGTTCAACAGGAGCAACTATTTGTGAAGCTGTGCTATCTGGTTCTCTATTAGGAGTTTGAATCTCATTATCCTTTGACTCTAAGGATAGTAAGTTCCCAAAGAACTTAACGTCTCTTGATTCTATTATTGTATTAGACTCTATATCTAGAAGTCTATAAGCTTTACTATTTTATACTTACCCTATGAAAGCGCACTTAATAGCTCTTGGTCCTAACTTAATTCTTTTTGGATCAGGAGTTCTGCAGTATGTAAGACACCCCTATACTTTTAGATATCCTAGTTAGGTTTTCTATCCCTCCATGTTTCATATGGAGATATTTTATATTTTTTAGACGAAATTTTATTTAGTATATGATACGCTGCAAGCAATGCCTCACCCCATAGACTTAGTGGCAACTTTGCTCTTATCAGCATTGAGTTGATCATATCTACTAATGTTCTATTCTTCCTTTCAGCTATTCCATTTGTTGAGGTGTGTATGGTGCAGTACATTGATGTATTAGTCCATATTCTTCACAGAAGTCATCGAATTCATTTGAGAAATATTCTTCTCTTCTATTGCTACGAAGAATTTTTATCTTCTTATTTAGTTGATTCTCTAATTCTATTTTATATATTTTAAATATATTCAATGCTTCATCTTTTCTCTTTAATAAATAAACATATACATATCTAGAGCAATCATGTATAAAGGTTATGAAGTATCGTTTACCTCCACGAGTAAGAATGCTATTTAACTCACAGATATCACTGTGCAAAGATCCAATACTTGAGACGATATTTCAACACTTGAAAAAGATTTCTTCATCATTTTGGATTGTAAGTACACTTTACATTTATCTGTTTCATTATCTGTGAATGAGATTAAGTCATTCTTAGTCATGAACTTCAATGTACTATACCTTATATGGGCTAGTATATTATGCCACAGTCCAACGGATTCAACCATATACGCAAAAGTGTTGCTTTCATTCAGAGAAAACTTAACCATTCCGTTACAAGCATATCCCTTTCCGACAAAATTCATATTCTTAGAGAGAATTATTTCTCCTGACTCGTACACCACTCTTATACTTAGTTTACCCAGAAGATCTCCATAAACTAGTTTTGCCTCATGTTTGGGACGTGCAGTACATTAGCAGGAATCACTTTCTTCCCAAATGTGAATTTCAGTTCGACAGTTCCTTTGCTGACGACCTTTGATCGAATTTCATTACCCATTTGGACTTTTTGATCATCAGTCAATTTCTCATAGGTTTTGAAGGCTAATTTGTCACAGCACACATGTACTGTAGCGGCAGTATCATACCACCAACCTGAAACTTTGCCTTAGATAATATTCACCTCAGTGATCATAGCCACGATATCGCCTTCTTCTATTGCACTTGCCTCTTTTTTATATTTGTGATATTGGCATACTCAAGCATAGTACTCAGTTTTTCCACAGACATGGCATGGGCCTTTGAACTTTCCGTTATTCTTTTGAACATTTTTATTGAATTTCTCTTTACTGGGTTTAAGGGAATCATCCTTCTCGGGATTCTTATTATTGGTGTTCTTTACTTCATGTACCTTGGATGAGACATTCCCGTTATCATTCTTTCTGTCGAGGTCATGGGATTCTTCCTCAATCCTGAGGTGTTTCTGGATTTGTTCCAATGTATAGTCCTCAGTTTTATGCAACTTCTTTTTATAGTCTTTCGACATCGGTGGCAAATTAGCCATTATAGCCCCGACTTGAAATAATTCAAGAAGATCAATCTCCATATCTTTGATTTTGTTCACTATTAGCTGTAATTATTAGATTTTGGGCAGCAGCGGTTTGTTATTTACCATTTTGAAGTTAAAATATCTGGCAATGAGAAACTTACTAGTATCTTTTTCTTCAGCTTTATATTTGAACTCCAAAGCGGCCCATATCTCATTTACTGATGACGTTTGTTGGTACAGATCGTACAGGTGGTTGGAGAGTGCGTTCAGAATGTGTCCTCGACACAAGAGTTCGTCTTTGGCTCGTTTGGTGCGGGCAGCCACCTGTTCAGGTGTGTCTTTGTTGGATGCTTCAGGTAGCGTTTACAAATTTGAATATAATGTGTAGTAGATCTTTAACTCCGTGAGAAGAAATTTCAGCTTGTCTTACCATATCGTAAAGTTGGTTCCATCGAACCGATCAAGACGTATCAAGTGCTGATTCATCAACTTGATGGATGAAACACTGTCGGCTTCCATCAAATAACGCTTTAAGATTGTTGAAAATTATACAGATTTATATTATTTCTGTATAATGTGGAAACCGAAAAATAAAATTAGTTTGAATAAGGACAAGCTGAAGCACGTTTGAAACGTTGTCCTTAATGCGTTATTTACCCTTACTCAAGTGAATTGAGTGTTCTGATAGGTTACAGGCAAACCACTTTTAGGATACGACGAGCCTGGTGTGGGTCTGCGTTCAGCAAACACGAAGGCCCACCTATTGGAACTCTATTACACTCAGTCTGACAGAAATATAATAAAAGAAAAAATCCCAAAAGAAAAAGAGAAGAAGAATAATTAATTCTGACCACTGCACTGGTCTGTTTTTCAACCACTAGTTCAGTTGAACCGTTCTGGACCACACCCTTGGTCTGTTCTTCAAGCAACAGTTTAACCCTTGTTGTCTTGCTAGAATCACTGGAGTATAAGAGATGAGTAGTGGGCTATCTCAATTCGTATGGTTGTACTGGATTAGGTTGAGAGATAGTTTGGAAACCCATCCAGGCTCTCCTTTTATAAGCTATGTTAGTTGGGGGTTATGGTCTAAGGAAATAAATCCCATAACCGTTTTCTAGCGGTTGGAGAAAACTAGTCGTTTTATGGCCGTTTTCTGAGTATTGTACATGGACTATTAAGCTGCTCCATGCTGATTGTTCTGAGACAACAGCTAGCCATTTTCTAGCTGTTGGGCTAGCCATGCAGCAGTTTTAGCTGGACCTTGCACTTATGATACAGCTGTTACAATTTTTACTGCAATAGCTCTTTTCGGTTCTCTATATATACTAGAGGACTCTCATTCAGTTCTCTAGTCTCTCCTTTAGCCAGTCATCCACCTTAGCCACTTAGTTGCATCGCAACTCCCATACGTCTGGCTCCGGTTCGTGAAGGGAGCGACCCTCTGCGACACAATGCGCACGTGTGAAGTGCGCCACTAGTGCCTCTACAGCCACACTGCCTCACATGCCTATGCCCTCGCACCGATCCCATGACCTAGACCGAGCGCAGGTGTTCTAGTGCGTAACGCAAGTCCCATGGTCCATGGACTATGTGGGCAAATAATAAGGTATTCCACACTTTTCATTTAAACCAATTTTTCTACTCTACTTTTTCCAATGTGGGACTATTCCCAAAACCCATAAAAAGTTGTTTTTCAAACTTTTTTATATAATATATATATATTTAAAAATCAATATTTTTTTCAACACTTAACGAATGAACGATGGAAATGACATTGGCAATGATAAACATCAAAGATAAAAAGGGCAATGATCAATTGAATGGATGCGATCGTCCAGTAGACAACCGTCTATATCTAGAGAGCAAATTATCACGTGACCAATATTATGAGAAACAAATAATGTCACACAAGTTGCACGAATGAAAAAAAAGCAAATATCAGCTTCATCCAAAACTTTTATGACTCATTAATGGTCAATCACCATTGTTTCTCAATAAATGGTTCACCTGATAATTGGATTTGCTTCATTTATAGGAAAATATTATAAAATGATATGGAAAAACGTATGAGTTGGAATGTATACATAATACATGCATCAATGTGGGACCCGGTCAGTAGCCAAACCGCTACTAAAGTGACGTCACCAAGATCTTTGGACCTCACCATGATGCATGTGTTGTATCCATACTGTCCAACCATTTGTAGAGACCGTTTTATGGCATTACAAAGAAAATGAGATAGATCCAAGTTTCAAGTGGACCCACCACAGAAAACCGTGGGAGCCGTCACACCCACCATTGAAACATTTATGGGGCCCACAACTATGTATTTTTGAGATCCATCTTATTCATAAGTTAACATAGAGATAGATGAAGTGAAAACAAAAATATCAGCTTTATCGAAAACTACTGTGGCCCCCAAGAAGTTTTGAACGGTGGATGTCACTGTCCCCACTATTTTCTATGGTGGGGCCCACTTGAACTTTAGATCTATCTCATTCTCTTTGTAATGTCATAAAATGATCTCTACAAATGGTTGGACGGTATGGATACAACACATGCATCATGGTGGGGTCCACAGAGCTCGGTGACATCACTTCAGTAACGATTTGACTACACTCTTTGTCAGTAGCCAATCCGCACCCAATTGGTTGCTGTTACCACACACCAGCTATATAACTGGTGTAAATACGTGTCGTGCGAAGATGAGCACTGAGGGCACTCCGAGTTGTACAAACGGTTGGAAGGATATCAAAGTTTTATGGTTTTATGGCTACACAATGATGTATCAAAGGTCATTTAAGAGCATTAGCAAAAAGCTGAATCCTAACAGCGGGAATAATATTTTCACCATTGAAAAATTATTAAGGCCTACTATAACATATATTTTTCATCTAATCTGTTCATAAGGTTACAAATGCATGGATGAAGAGGAAAAACAAATTTCATATTGATCCGAAACTTCTGTGACCCCAAAAGGGTTTCAATGGTACAAGTTCAATCCCCCAATGCGTTTTGCAGTGTGGTCCACTTGATCTTTAGATCTTACTTATTTTTCAGCTCAAGATTTAAGAGGAGCTTGCAAAATGGATGGACGGTTTGAATATAACACATACCTCATGATGTGACCGACAGAACTTATTGACGTTAATACACCAGCTATATAGCCGGTGTGTGGTACACCAGCCAATCCGCTTCCCATGGTAAGGGCCACAAGTCTTCGGTGAGGCCGGGGTCTCACTTAATCCGCTCTCCTGTATCTAGAGCAAGATACACATGATGATTCATCCATCTCATGTTGCAAAAATATTGATTTTTATAAAATATATTTTAATAATAAAATAATATCATATATAAAAGTTGTTTGAAAAACACCTTTTGTGGGTTTTTGGAAATAGTCCCACATTGAAAAAAGAAGAAAAGAAAAAGTGCTTTATATGAAAGGTGTGGAGTATTATAATACTTACACACATGGTCCAAAGGAGAATGAAACTTGCGTGTTCCAGTGCGTAGCACTGGAACACCGCGCACGCGCACGCGCTCAGACTCAGACTCAGTGCGAGGGCGTGGGCAATTGAGGCAATGTGGCTGTAGAGGCGCTAGTGGAGCACTTCGCACATGTCGTAGAGGGTCGCTCCTTTCGCGAAATAGAGCGAGACGGGTGCAAGTCGCGGTGCGACAAAGAGGCTAAGGCAGATAGGTGGTTGGACGAAAACTAGAGGACTGAATGAGAGTCCCTCTAATTATATAGTAGTTGGAAATATAGCTGTTGCACAAAAGTGTAACAGCTATAACCTTTATTGCATAAACTATTGCCAACAGCTAGAAAACGGCTAGCCAGTTCTCTCACAACAGCCATAAAACGGCTAGTATTCAACAGCCATAAAACGACTAGTTTCCAAAAGCCATAAAACAGCTAGTGGGATTTATGTCCCTGGACCATAACTCCCAGCCATCTTAAGCCTATAAAAAGAGGCCCTGGATGGGTTTCCAATCCATCTCACAGCACTCCAGCAATCTCAATACGAATTACAATAGTTTCTCTCCTACAGACCAAAAACATCAGCAGTATAATAAGTGAATCAGAACCATTGCTTGAAGAATTGACCAAAGGTGTGGTCTAAGAACGGTTCAACTGAACCAGAGGGCTGAAGAATCTGACCAGTGCAGTGGTCTTAAATCACAAAATCTTCTCTTCTTTTTCTTTGGGATTTTTCTTTTTTTTTTTCTTGTTATAATTCTGCCAGATAGTGTGTATAAGAGTTACATTTGGTGGGCCTTTGTGTTTGTTGAACGCAGACCCACACCAGACTCGTCGTATCCTAGAAGCGATTTGTCTGTAACCTATTAGCATACTCAGTTCACCTGAGTAGGGGCAAATTACGCTTTAAGGACAGCGTTTTCAGACGTGCTTCAGCCTGTCCTTATTTCTAATTATTTTTGGTTTCCATATTATACAGAAATTACATTAATCTGTATAATTTTCCAACAATCTTAAAAAGTAATTTAATTTTTTTTAAGATGGAAGCCGACAGTGTTTCATCCATTAACTTGATGAATCAGGACTTGATACGTCTTGATCGGTTCGATGGAACCAATTTTACAAGATGGCAAGACAAGCTGAAATTTCTTCTGACGGCGCTGAAGATCTACTATTTAACATCTCGAAAATCGGGGGTCGAGCATAAACTCCGCTCCCGAGTTCTAGAACATCACTTATGCAACATTTTCAATAATAGATGAATGTCGGCTGTAATAGTGCATAAAACATGAAGTGTATTAAGCTAAAACAACATACCATACTCCAGAGAGTTAAATTAACAAGCGGAAGAACGTGATAGATATATAGAATATATGAACTGTTGTAAGTCTCCAGAGTGTGAACATGTTACCAGGTTAAACATATACATGTATACTCAAAAAATGATCAAAAAGAATATACATGAGTACTCCAAAAATATAAAATGACAAGTATCATGGCATTAAATCAACCTCCCTGTAATCCCGTCGATCAGAACACGGTCTACCTAGACTCGCCTGATAACCGCCTATAGGAGAAATCCTCATCATCATCAAACAAGTCCAGCTCCGCTTCACAAGCAGCGTCATCATCTGAAACTAAAACAAGGACTGGTCGGTGTGTATAACACCGTCCCGTAACGTGGGAGTAAGTGGCCAACTCAGTGGAATCATAGAGCAAAGGTTAACATGTTATCAAATCAATCAAGCGATAATGATAAAGCAAGCAAATCAAACATTCCTAAATACTGTAATTAATGTAAGGATGAAATGACATGATGTATGCCCTCGCCAACATACTCCCTCATGCGACACCATCTTACGTCCTTGGCATGCTTTCTTCCCTCAGTGCTCCACATCTTCCAGGCACATGCAGTGCGATATGAATATGATTACCGAGTTGTTACTAGTCCTTTTCATACAGCAGGATTGAAAAACTAGGGTACTTTCCTTATATCATTCCTAATAAAGATCCTGTCTAGGGTCGTTACTCCTTCTAGTCTCATACGATGATATAGTTCTAGGTCACTACAAGGGCTGTCAGGGTTGTTGCACGCACTCGTTGCTCCGCTCCCCCATCACCTTATCAATACAGGCCTAGTTGTACTCTTATTGTTACGGAAGGGTCGTTGCCTCACGTAGACTTAGAGTACGCTCGAGGTCACTACAAAGGGTTGTCAGGGCTGTTGGTCACACTCGTTGCACCGCTCCCCCATCACCTTATCAGTGTAGGCCGACAATAAGAATATAGTGTCCCATAACACCATAATTTATTCACGAGTCTGGGTTGCTCACTGGTCACTACGAGGAGGTTTGTGGCCCCAGCGTAGCCGACAGCTCGGCCACGGTGTCCCATACCACCATGCCCGGCTCATAAGTCTTAGTGGATCAAGGTACTATGGTTATCAGGGTTATCACTGGTAAGTTCAGTACCCTAGGTTCAAGCAGTTACGACCAATACAAGGTGAACATACAATGGTCAGTTAGGTTACTTGACGAGCTCAACTAGACGAGCGCACCTCAAGCTGAACGACATGAAGTGTATAAACACCTCGTGTGGCCTAACCACTGCCGTCAACCAAAGCACGACTCGGGTTCGTCAACGCGTCCTTCGTGGCGAATAGAATCCAACCACGAATTCAAATCTGTTACCAACTACCTCGACTAGAGTATAGCCCCAATCACATACAAATCTAACAACTAGCATATGATTCATATCCTGTATCCATATGAACAATCGTGAAGTATAACTTGAATGTAAACAGTACATGCAGAAATTCATCCACACATTTAACATGCTTCAACTAAGTACACAATCCATGGAGGAAATCATACACTCACTTAGCATGGATAATCTAAGTTATACTATTCATGGAGGAGTTCATAGACTTACGTATTGTGATGGAGATCCATATGTCAACCAGCTTAGCAATCATACTTTACTAACTACTTATTCACTTAGGCTTTTATTCAAACACTTAGATTACACATTATATCATACATATTTTACATTCATTAGCATACGTATTAGAGCAGATCCTTTCGTCAAAGGGGTATTGCCCATACAACAATCATATATCTATGACGATTAGTCATGGCTAACATGAAAGCAAATTTCATACTCATTCTGTCATTTTCACAAACACTTAGGCTACACATACTCAATACATATAGTATGTTGATATATCATGTATTTGACCGAATCCTTTCACTAGGGAGTTGCCCCATAGATCACTTGCATATACCTATGACGGATAATCATAGCATGCATGAATCCGGATTTCGTATTCATTTAAACATTTTCACAAGCATTTGAGCTACACACTTTTACATACATAGCGTATATTGGCCGTGGCGTGATTTAGGGTAAGTCCTTTTGCTAAGGAGTTGTCACACATGTAACAAGCATATATTCACGACAATTAATTATGTTAAGCACGAATCCAAATTTTATACGTATACTGTATTTCCTACAAATACCTAAAATACCATAAATCTCATATTCTTCGTACGTATTCGAAATGAAAAACAAACAGTATGTTCTACATGTCAAACAACATCCTTGTCAACAATCTACCATTAAACGGTAATGAAAGCTTTGAAAAATGGTAACCTAAGCATCTAAAATCAGCACCTTACGCCGTAGAATTGTAACGAACTCGACAGAGACTCTAAGTCTTTGTCTACGGCACAAAGGTGACCTTTAACATGAAATAGATTTGCTATTTCATCACCTACGCTATTCAAACCTCTAGAACTGATTAGGGTTAGGTTTTCTTATTTAAGAACGGAGCCGGAATTATTGAAAAAATGATGCAGACGTGATAGTTGAGTACGTGGAATGGCAGGGAAGAAGCCCTGGATCGAACACCAACTCTATCTCACACTTTCTCTCTCTTTTCTCTCTCTCTCACTCTCTAGGGTTTGGGAAATTCGTATGGGTTAGAAAGCTAAGGGTTTAAGACCCTTTTATAAGCCCAAACATAATGAAAACGGACTCCAAGTCAAGGTATACTTAGGTTATAACCAAAGTGGGTCTGTTTCGATCCAACAGAGTATTTCTGGAGGTGCTGTTATCAAATGCAGTCGGACTTAAGCTCACTAACATCGGATCTTTAGTCAGTTAGGTTTTCAGTCCAATCGGATTTCCAGATCGTCCGTGGTGAACCGATTTCAGTTCAGCGGTCACCGAAACTTGATCAGGGCCATAAGTGCTATGACATGTAAGGGCCAACTTTCCTGATCCGATGGTGAAATTTGGTCGAATTCTAATGGTCAGAACGCTTAAAAATGTCGCGCAAATGACACGTGTCAGATTTCATAAAAATGGAATTAATTTTCTAAATCTTTTCCTTTTCTCACTCTCTTCACTCCAGACTCAGTAAAATGGTCTCAGAATATCAGTTGAGCTTGATTTTTGAAATGATTGTCAAGTCCAACTAGGCAGTCGTAATAGTCTAAGATTATAGATATCGGACTTTCGACGTGCGGTCTAGATCCAATACAAAGTTTCAAAGGGTTCCTGAGAACAAACAGGTTTAGAGTTTGATCCTAGGTTTTAGGGTAACGTAGCGTCAACGATTCTATAGGTTTTGGGTCTTACAGATCGTATTTAAAGTGATTGGTGTAAATTTGGCAGGAAATCTAGTGTAGCGCTAGTTAATACACGTTAAATTTCTAAAGAATTTGATTCTAAATGATTCCTTTGGCTTTGGAATTGAGTTCTGAGAGTGATATGGTTGACTCATTGCCTAAGGACGTCTAATTCCAGGTAGGTAAAAATTCGGGGTGTTACAATCTACCCCCCTTAAAACATAATTTTATCCCCAAAATTGGCTAAGGGTAATGAGTCCATAGAGAGACTTTAGTATTAACATTCTAAGGAAGGTTCAAATCCTATTTAATGACCTAACCTGACATATAAACTAAATCAACTTCTTCGATCCTGGGCCAGTGGGGAAGAGGCCAACCATACTTCTACTGCGCTACTTTAATTCAATGGTTGTAGTAGCTAATCCTAACTAGATTGGCCTCAATATGTTCTACCCCCCTTAAAACCTAGTTATACTTAAGGCTCAAGAATCTATGTCTCGATCCGTATATCGGAACTAGGTGTAACTTAGGTCCTATCCTTGATATGAAATGGAAAACAACCTTTCACTACTTTAGTCTTCCTTTGCTAATGATGCGTTTTATGACATTGGTACCTATGGTTGTAAACATGAGCCTAATCTCTATTGTGGTTGAGTTCAGGGCCAGGTGTGGGTTGGTGGCAAGCTGACTAATTCTACCCAATGAGGACTCTTAGTACAGTCCCGACTTAACCTCTTTTAGTACATAAGGAAGTTGGACAAAATAGGTTGACGAGCAAACTATCTCTCTAAGTTCATAAGCACAATATGTATGCCAGAATAGTCTGCGATTTGGGACCTAATTCCTAACTGTCTATTGCCTACTAGAAAATCTCTATTGGCTATATGTCCTTAACATTTCCCAAAGGCAAATCAATAACTTTTGGTTGTAGGTGGTCAGGCCAACACAGAAGAAAAGTTGTGTAGTAGGTTTGAGCCGGATACATAGACTTTTTGCCTCGCGATGACAGAAAATTTGTCGTATCAATTCTTAATCTTAGTCGATCCCGATCTTTTGCTTGATCAGAGCATTTGATTTATTGGTAACTACTAGGATTGCGAATTCGATTCTAACTGCGAATACTTCGCTTATATATAGTTTCTCTCATCTGTGTTCTCAATCATACTAAGTCCTTGGGAAGCCAATTCTAAGGGGCGTGCTAGTTTATCCTAGCGTTTCATCTGAGGGGTATGTAAGTCTTTCCTACACGTGACTAGTTCTAAGTCAAGCGAGCTTTCTAAGAGTTACTAAAGGAGCCTATAAGTATTAAGAGGATCTATCGAAGGAATAAAGTTCTACTCCAACCAAATCTAACCTACTATTTCTTAGTATATACAGACTTTATACTGCTTAATACAACTAGTAGCCTAGTCTGCAACTCACTAGCTATAATCCAAAACCTAAGCTTATACGCTAAATGGTTTCATACCGTTTCTACTACAGGGGATTGTTTTATCGCTTAGAGTCAAGATTATCTAATTGAAATTAGATTTCCTATATCGTCAAATCTTTCAAATCTAGGAGTACTAACTCCAGGTCCAAAACTCTAGATGGTCACTATTTATGGACTAAACTACTATATTTGGTCTCGCCCGACGGTAAAGCGGAGAGATCGAGAAAATGGCTAAAACTAACTCAAAAAGAGCCATGAAAAATTGATGAAATGGAAGAAAATGCTGACCTAATGGTTTGCCACGAATCTAGGTCTGAGAGAGGAGTGAAATAGGTCAAAAAGGTAGGGATTGAAGAAGGAAAAAGGAAGAAATGTGATGGGTTGAAAGCTCACACGATTTTGAGCCTCAAATGAGAGCTTGGGAGCTTCAATCACAGAAAATGGAAAGTGTAGGTGCTGGTTATGGCAGAGAACGGTAGAGGGATGAAGGAAATAACAGAAAATGAAGGAAGAAATGATTAGAAGGGAGGTTGGAGAGAGAAAATAATAACTTTGAAAGAAAAAGAAAGCTTGGGGGGTCACTTTGTGAAGAAAGTAGTAGATTTAGAATGACCTAGGGGTCAAACCCTATATGAAGGGGTCCCACTTGACCCTAAACACCATCGGCCCGGACGGCCCGGCCCGACCAACCCGCTGACCGGCAAGGCCTCGCCGACCTCTAATCTGTTCGGCGAGGGCTCACCATTCCGGCGAGGTCCTCCCCCCCCCCCCCCCCCGGGTTCAAAATGATATGGGTCCCACGCTGGGTCCCCCTATAAGTGCTCCATTTGGCCCCGGACTCCATTTGAGGCATTTTTGGAGCCAATTTGTAAACGGAAATGAGTTTATGTAACATATATCATATGATTTTGGGGTTTCCATAATTTGAATGGTCAAAAGTCTAATTTATACCTATACTTAGTATTTATAGTAAATTTTTGTTTAAGTATTATTCTCCATTATTTATACGTTAAGATTTATGTCTAGTATGAAAGGACTTAGAAAAAATTGAAAATTGAGGTGGTAAAAGGAGAGATTTTGAAGGAATTGGATAAAAAGGGGTTCTAGGCCTTGAGATTGAGTGTAAGGTGTTGTGGTTGCCCCACAACCCAAGGACATCCATTTCTAGGTTTGGAATTCTTCGGGGAACGACTCAAACCCGTCGACTGACGACCTAGAGGTGACTTAGGTCGCTTTACGCGACCGAAGATATGCTATGCACTAAATTACCGTATAGTCTCACCTGTCGGCGAAACTTGGGATTCTAATATGGTTTCTAGGTTCCATCGCCCCCTTCCTGAGTCAGAGTGCGTCAGTGTGCGTTGTGTTACCAGAACCCAGGCTTGGTTTAATCCAAATCATGCTCTGATACCATCTTTAACATCCCGAAAATCGGGGGTCAAGCATAAACTCCACTCTCGAGTTTCAGAATATCACTTATGCAACATTTTCAATGATGGATGAATGTCGACTGTAATAGTGCATAAAACATGAAGTAGATTAAGCCAAAACAGCATATCATACTCAAGAGACAATTAAATTAGCAAGCGGAAGAAGGTGATAGATATATAGAATATATAAACTGTTGTGAGTCTCCAGAGTGTGAACATGTTACCAGGTTAAACATATACATGTATACTCAAAAAATGATAAAAAAGAATATACATGAGTGCTCTAAAAATATAAAATGACAAGTGTCATGGCATCAAATCAACCTCCCTATAATCCCGTCGATTAGAACACGGTCTACCTAGACCCGCCTGATAACCGCCTATAGGAGAAATCCTCCTCATCATCAAATAAGTCCGGCTCCGCTTCACAAGCAGCGCCATCATCTAAAACTAAAACTGGGACTGGTTGGTATGTACAACATCGTCCCGTAACGTAGGAGTGAGTGACCAACTCACTGGAATCATAGAACAAAGGTTAACATGTTATCAAATCAATCAAGCGATAATGATAAAGCAAGCAAATCAAACATTCTTAAATACTATAATTAATGCAAGGATGAAATGACATGATATATGCCCTCGCCAACATACTCCCTCATGCGACACCATCTTACATCCGTGGCATGCTTTCTTCCCTCAGTGCTCCACATCTTCCAGGCACATGCAGTGCGATATGAATATGATTATTGAGTTGTTATTAGTCCTTTTCATACAGCAGGATTGAAAAACTAGTGTACTTCCCTTATATCATTCCCAACAAAGATCCTGTTTAGGGTCGTCACTCCTAGTAGTCTCATACGATGATATAGTTCTATGTTACTGCAAGGGCTGTTAGGGCTGTTGCACGCACTCGTTGCTCCGCTCTCCCATCACCTTATCAATACAGGCCTAGTTGTACTCTTGTTGCTACGGAAGGGTCGTCGCCTCACGTAGACTCAGAGTACGCTCGAGGTCATTACAAAGAGCTGCCAGGGCTGTTGCTCGCACTCGTTGCACTACTCCTCCATCACCTTATCAGTGTAGGCCGACAACAAGAATATAGTGTCCCATACCACCATAATTTGTTCACGAGTCTGGGTTGCTCACTGGTCACTACGGGGAGGTTTGTGGCCCCAGTGTAGGCTGACAGCTCGACCACGGTGTCCCATACCACGATGCCCGGCTCATGAGTCTTAGTAGATTAAGGTACCACGGTTATCAGGGTTGTCACTGGTAAGTTCAGTACCCTGGGTTCAAGCAGTTATGACCAATACAAGGTGAACATACAATGGTCATTCGGATTACTTAATGAGCTCAACTAGTACGAGCACACCTCAAGCTGAACGACATGAAGTGTATAAACACCTCGTGTGGCCTAACCACTGCCGTCAACCAAAGCACGACTCGGGTTCGTCAACGGGTCCTTCGTGGCGAATAGAATCCAACTACAAATTCAAATCGGTTACCGACTGCCTGGACTAGAGTATAGCCCCAATCACATACAAATCTAACAACTAGCATATGATTTATATCCTGTATCCATATGAACAATCGTGAAGTATAACTTGAATGTAAACAGTACATGCAGAAATTCTTCCACACATTTAACATGCTTCAACTAAGTACACAATCAATGGAAGAAATCATACACTCACTTAGCATGGATAATCTAAGTTACACTATTCATGGAGGAGTTCATAAACTTATGTATTGTGATGGAGATCCATATGTCAACCAGCTTAGCAATCATACTTTACTAAGTACTTATTCACTTAGTCATTTATTCAAACACTTAGATTACATATTATATCATACATATGTTACATTCATTAGCATACGTATTAGAGCAGATCCTTTCGTCAAAGGGGTATTTCCCATACAACAATCATATATCCATGACGATTAGTCATGGCGAACATGAAAGCAAATTTCATACTCATTCCGTCATTTTCACAAACACTTAGGCTAGACATACTTAATACATATAGTATGTTGATATATCATGTATTTGACCGAATCACTAGGGAGTTGCCCCATAGATCACTTGCATATTCCGACGACGGATAATCATAGCATGCATGAATCCGGATTCCGTATTCATTTAAACATTTTCACAAGCATTTGAGCTACACACTTTTACATACATAGTGTATATTGGTTGTGGCGTGATTTAGGGCAAGTCCTTTCGCTAAGGAGTTGTCACACATGTAACAGGCATATATTCACGGCAATTAATCATGTTAAGCACGAATCTAAATTTTATACGTATACGGTATTTTCTACAAATACTTCAAATACCATAAATCTTATATTCTTCGTATGTATTCGAAATGAAAAACAGACAGCATGTTCTACATGTCAAACAACATCCTTGTCAATAATCTACCATTAAACGGTATTGAAAGCTTTGAAAAATGGTAACCTAAGCGTCTAAAATCCGCACCTTACGCCGTAGAATCGCAACGAACTCGACAGAGACTCTAAGTCTTTGTCTACAGCACAAAGGTGACCTGTAGCATGAAATATATTTACTATTTCATCACCTACGCTATTCAAACCTCTAGAACTGATTAGGGTTAGGTTTTCTTAACGGAGCCGGAATTGCCGAAAAAACGATGCAGACGTGATAGTTGAGTACGTGGAATGGCAGGAAAGAAGCCCTGGATCGAACACCAACTCTCTCTCACACTTTCTCTCTCTTTTCTCTCACTCTCACTCTCTAGGGTTTGAGAAATTCGTATGGGTTAGAAAGCTAAGGGTTTAAGGCCCTTTTTTAAGCCCAAACATAACGAAAACGGACTCCAAGTCAAGGTATACTTAGGTTATAACCAAAGTGGGTCTGTTTCGATCTAACGGAGCATTTCTGGAGGTCCTTTTATCAAACGCGGTCGAACTTAAACTCACTAACATTGGATCTTTAATCGGTTAGGTTTTCAGTCCAATCAGATTTTCAGATCGTCCGTGGCGGACCAGTTTCAGTTCAGCGGTCACTGAAACTCGATTAGGACCATAAGTGCTATAACATGTAAGGGCCAACTTTTCTGATCCGAGGGTAAAATTTGGTCGAATTCTAACGGTCAGAACGCTTAAAAATGTCGCGCAAACGACACGTGCCAGATTTCATAAAAATGGAATTAATTTTCTAAATCTTTTCCTTTTCTCACTCTCTTCTCTCCAGACTCAGTAAAATGGTCTCAGGATATCGGTTGGGCTTGATTTTCGAAATAATTGTCAAGTCCAATTAGGCGGTCATAATGGTCTAAGATTCTAGATATCGGACTTTCGACGTGCGGTCTAGATCCAATACAAAGTTTCAAAGGGTTCCTGAGAACAAACAAGTTTAGAGTTTGATCCTAGGTTTTAGGGTAACGTAGCGTCAACGATTCTATAGGTTTTGGGTCTTACAGATCGTATTTAAAGTGATTGGTGCAAATTTGGCAGGAAATCTAGTGTAGCGCTAGTTAATACACGCTAAATTTCTAAAGAATTTGGTTTTAAATGATTCCTTTGGCTTTGGAATTGAGTTCGGAGAGTGATATGGTTTACCTATTGCCTAAGGACATCTAATTCCAGGTAAGCAAAATTCTGGGGTGTTACATACTACATACTAGATCCAAATCTGCAAGCATTACCTGAAGCAACCGATAACGACACACTTGAACAGGTGGCTGCCCACGCTAAAAGAGCCGAAGATGATCTCTTGTGTCGTGGACACATTCTGAACACTCTCTCCGACCGCCTGTACGATCTGTACCAACAGACATCATCAGCAAAGGAGATCTGGGCCACACTGGAGTTCAAGTACAAGGCTGAAGAAGGGACCAACAAATTTCTCATCGTCAGGTATTTTGACTTCAGCATGGTAGATAATAAACGGCTGCTGCCCCAAATCCAAGAACTGCAGCTAATAGTAAACAAAATCGAAGCGATCAAAATCGATATTCCTGAATCATTTCAAGTCGGGGTAATAATCGCTAAATTGCCACCAATGTGGAAAGACTATATAAAGAAGTTGCTACATAAAATCGAGGACTACACACTGGAACAAATCCAGAAACACCTCAGGATTGAGGAAGAATCCCGTAACCATGACAAAAAGAATGATAACGGGAATGCCTCGTCCAAAGTTCATGCAATAAAAAACGCCAATAACAAGAATCCCGAGAAGTACGATTCCCTAAAACCTAATAAAGAAAAATTCAAGAAAAATGCCCAAAAGAAGAACGAAAAGTTCAAAGGCGCATGCCATGTTTGTGGAAAAACTGGACACTATTTTTGACAGTGCCGATATTGCAAATCTAAAAAAGAGGCAAGTGCAGTAGAAGAAGGCGATATCGTGGCTATGATCACTGAGGTGAATACCATCTAAGGCAAAGTTCTAAGCTGGTGGTATGATACTACCGCTACAGTACATGTGTGCTACGACAAATCAGCCTTCAAAACCTATGAGGAATTGACCGATGGTCATGAAGTCCAAATGGGTAATGAAGTCCAATCGAAGGTCGTCGAAAAAGGAACTGTCGAACTGATATTCACTTTTGGGAAGAAAGTGATTCTGACTAATGTACTGCACATCCCAGACATGAGGCAAAACTTAGTTTCTGGGGACCTTCTGGAAAAATCAGGTATAAGGGTGGTGTACGAGTCAGGAAAACTGATTCTGTCCAAGAATGAGAATTTTGTTGGAAAGAGATATGCTTGTAACGGGATGGTTAAGTTTTTTTTGAATGAAAGTAGCACTTCTGCGTATATGGTTGAATCTGCTGGACTGTGGCATGATAGACTAGCCCATATAGGGTATAGTACCTTGAAGTTAATGGCTAAGAATGGTTTAATCTCATACACAGATAATGAAACTGATAAATGTGAAGTGTGCATATGATCCAAAATGATAAAAAAATCTTTTTCAAGTGTTGAAAGATCGTCTCAAATTTTGGATCTTGTGCACAGTGATATCTGTGAGTTAAACGACATTCTTACTCGTGGAGGTAAACGGTACTTCATAACCTTTATAGATGATTGCTCTAGATATGTATATGTTTATCTATTAAAGAGCAAAGATGAAGCATTGAACATGTTTAAGATATATAAAGCAGAAGTAGAGAATCAACTAAGTAAGAAGATAAAAATTCTCCGTAGCGATAGAGGATGAGAATACTTCTCGAATGAATTCGATAACTTCTATGAAGAACATAGACTGGTACATCAATGTACAGCTCCATACACACCTCAACAAAATGGAATAGCTGAAAGGAAGAATAGAACATTAGTAGAAATGGTCAACTCAATGCTAATAAGAGCAAAGTTGCCACTAAGTCTGTGGGGTGAGGCACTGCTTGCAGCATGCCATATAATAAACAGAATTTCATCTAAAAAATATAAAATATCTCCATATGAAACATAAAGAGATAGAAAACCAAACCTAAGATATCTTAAAATGTGGGGGTGTCTTGCATACTACAGAACTCCTAATTCAAAAAGAACTAAGTTAAGACCAAGAGCTATTAAGTGCGTCTTCGTAGGGTATGCACAAAATAGCAAAGCTTATAAACTTCTAGACATGGAGTCTAATACAATTATAGAATCAAGAGACGTTGGATTCTTTGAGAACTCACTATCCTTGGAGTCAAAGGATAATGAAATCCAAACTCCTAATAGAGAACCAGATAGCACAGTTCCACATATAGTAGAAGCTCCTATTGAACCCCGTAGGAGTCAAAGAACAAGGATAGATAAGAGTCTTGGAGGTGACTACATAGACTCACAACGTATCATTTTCCATCTGGTAGAAACAGATAGAGAAAATGTTATAAGACAAATACCTATAGTAATGACTATAGAAGATGATCCTAAAACATATAAGGAAGCTGTATCCTCTAGAGACTCAGCTTTTTGGAAAGAAGCTATAAATGATAAAATGGAATCCATACTATCAAATCAAACATGGGAACTAGTAAACTTACCTCTAGGTTCTAGACCCATAGGTTGTAAGTGGGTATTTAGAAAAAAATATCACACTGATGGGACTATCCAAACCTTTAAAGCTCGACTAATAGCTAAGAGTTTTAGGCAAAAACAAGGGATAGACTACTTTGATACATACTCACCTGTAGATAGGATAACATCCATTAGGATATTATTTGCGCTAGCTTCCATACATCATCTTCACATCTACCAAATGGATGTAAAGACCCCATTCCTGAATGGTGACCTCAATGAGGAGGTATACATGGAACAACCTGAAGGTTTCGTTCTAACAGGAAATGAAAACAAAGTATGTAGATTAGTCAAATCATTGTATGGATTAAAACAAGCACCAAAACAGTGGCATGAGAAGTTTAATTCTAAAATACTTTCTCATGGTTTTATATATAATGTAGCTGACAAATGCATATATTCTAAAGTAGATGGTAGTTATATTGTTATTATCTGTCTGTATGTTAATGACATGTTAATAATAAGTAATAAAATGGAAGGTGTGACTGAAACAAAGAGGTTTCTTTCTTCAGTATTTAAAATGAAGGATCTTGGACAAGTTGATACCATCCTAGGTATCAAAGTTAAAAAATATTGTGGGGGTTATGCTTTGTGTCAATCTCATTATATTGAGAAGATACTAAATAAGTTTAACCATCTAAATATAAAAGAAACAAAAACCTCATTTAATCCAAATATCAAACTAAAAGAAAATACTGAAAGAACAATTGCACAATTAGAATATGCAAGTGGTATAGGAAGTCTTATGTATGCTATACAATGCACTAGACCTGATATCGCATATGCTGTGAGTAAACTTAGTAGGTTTACTAGTAACCCCAGCAATGAGCACTGGATTGCAATCAGTAGAGTCCTTGGTTACTTAAAAGCAACAAAAGACTTAGGACTATTTTATTCAGAGTTTCCTGCCGTATTGGAAGGATATACCGATGCGAGTTAGATATCGAGTGCAGGGGACAACAAGTCTACTACAGGGTGGGTTTTCACCCTAGGAGGTGTAGCTGTATCTTGAGGATCCAAGAAACAGACTTGCATAACGCACTCGACTATGGAGTCTGAATTCATAGCCCTGACTGCAACAGACATAGAGGCTGAGTGGCTAAGGAATCTTCTATTAGAAATTCCTTCTTATGTAAAGCCTATATCGGCTGTATCACTACATTGTGATAGTGAAGCCACATTAGTTAGAGCCTATAGCGGCACTTATAATGGTAAATCTAGACATATCAGTCTTCAACATGATTATGTCAAACAATTGATTCAAGATGGAATCATTGCTATTTCTTATGTGAAATCAAACAATAATCTGGCAGATCCTTTGACTAAACCTCTATCGAGAGAAGTAGTAAAGGCTACATCTATAGGGATGGGGTTGAAACTCTTCAACCAAAGTTTCTCCAGTGATGGTAACCTAACCTAAAGTCAGAAAATCTCTAAATCTTGGGTTTAATGGGTAAAAACAAGTCACTGATATATGGAAAGTTTTTAGCACTAAATTATAAAACCTCATCCATAATAGATAAGTGCTGAGCGTTACGAAAGAGGGTTGAGTCTTACAACTCTTAATGAAATTCAGTCTTTAGGACAAGTGTCTTATAGTAACAGAGACACTGGAAGGATTTCACCTATATGAATGTAGAGATGGTGCCGTCTCTCATGAGAGTTAGGAGTTTTCTCTCGGGATCGTTCACAAATTAGGATAAACACATGGCCATTAATTGTGTTGAGCAAGATTGTGGAAACTCTAATAACACATAGCGAATATGTGTGTGGTTTCTCCGACTCTGTTATCTAAGAAAAACTGGTTCAAAGCTGCGGCTACCAGTCATTTCGATAGAGTTTTGAGATACTTACACTAAGGAAAGATTAAAATCGAAAGATATCTTTCTTTATGCATATAAGCTGATTATTCTGGCAAAAATGTTTAACCGAAAAATATTTTTATAAAATCAAGTGGAGGATTGTTACAAAAATATTGATTTTTATAAAATATATTTTAATAATAAAATAATATAATATATAAAAGTTATTTGAAAAATACCTTTTGTGGGTTTTTTGGGAATAGTCTCACATTGAAAAAAGAAGAAAAGAAAAAGTGCTTTATATGAAAGGTGTGGAGTATTATAATACTCACACACATGGTTCAAAGGAGAATGAAACTTGCGTGTTGCAGTGCGTAGCACTGAAACACCGTGCAAGCTCACGCGCTCGCGGTCGCCCTCGGTCTCAGTCTCAGACTCGGACTCGGTGCGAGGGCGTGGGCATGTGAGGCAGTGTGGCTATAGAGGCGCTAGTGGCGCACTTTGTACTTCGCACGTGCGCATCGTGTCGAAGAGGGTCGCTATAGGTGGCTGGACGAAAACTAAAGGACTGAATGAGAGTCCCTCTAATTATATAGTGGTTGGAAATATAGTTGTTGCACAAAAGTGTAACAGCTATAACCTTTATTGCAGAAACTGTTGCCAACAGCTAGAAAACGGCTAGCCCAACAGCTATAAAACGGCTAGCCAGTTCTCTCACAACAGCCATAAAACGGCTAGTATCCAACAGCCATAAAACGGCTAGTTTCCAATAGTCATAAAACAGCTAGTGAGATTTATGTCCCTGAACCATAACTCCTAGCCATCTTAAGCCTATAAAAAGAGGCCCTGGATGAGTTTCCAATCCATCTCACAACACTCCAGCAATCTCAATACGAATTACAACAGTTTCTCTCCTACAGACCAAAAACATCAGCAGTATAATAAGTGAATCAGAACCATTGCTTGAAGAATTGACCAAAGGTGTGGTCTAAGAATGGTTCAACTAAACCAGGGGGCTGAAGAATCTGACCAGTGCAGTGGTCTCAAATCACAAAATTTTCTCTTCTTTTTCTTTGAAATTTTCCTCTTTTTTTTCTTTTTTTTTTTTTTTTTTTTTCTTTTTTGTTATAATTCTGCTAGATAGTGTGTATAAGAGTCCCATTTGGTGGGTCTCCGTGTTTGCTGAACGCAGACTAACACCAGGCTCGTCGTATTCTAAAAGCGATTTGTCTGTAACCTATCAACATACTCAGTTCACCTGAGTAGGGATAAATTACGCTTTAAGGACAGCGTTTTCAAACGTGCTTCAGCTTGTCCTTATTTCTAATTATTTTCGATTTCTATATTATACAGAAATTACATTAATCTGTATAATTTTCCAACGTCTCAATGGTTATTACGCCATGTGTCCAGTTTGAAGAGACCAAACCAGATAAGAAACAGTGGGCCGAGTTACAGCTGACACCCCAATTTCCCTCGCGAGATTTGTAGCTTTATCTCTGCAGGGGCACCGTGATGTATAGATTATATCCACTCGTTACATTAGTTTAGGCAGAGGTTAGCCCGGAGATGAATCAGGTCCAAAGCTCAAATGGATCACATAAATTTATTTTAATTTTTAAAACGACAGGGATAAAACACCGCACGTTCATGAGGTGAATGACGAAGGAGAGAACAAATATCAGCTTCCCAAAGTACTTCCGCCGCCCTTGAGAAATCATAGTGTTCAAATCTCATTGTTTACTGTGGTGTGGTCCACTTGAACTTTGAATTTATCTCAAGTTTGGGTTGATGTCCTAAAATGAGCTGGCCAGACGGATGAATAGAGTGGATATAATACATACATCTCGGTGGGCCCAAAGAGCTTAGGGCTGCAGGCAACGTACAAGGCTGTATGAAATCATTTATATGTCGCAGGCATTGGCAAAACGAACTTACAAGTTACAACGACCGTCCCCTGACAAGGCGGCAAGAAACGGAATCCAACCCAAATCGAGGATTCCCACGAAGATTCGCGCGAGGTGAGGTAGAAATGGTGAACCGCAGCGCACGCGCACACAGACTCAGGTATGAACCGTCCAGTCCAATCAATAAGCAAATCCTACGGTGACATGACACGTCCCATGAATCAGGCCAATCAACATCAGGTGGACCACACCTGACCGACGAAAATGACGGTTGAAAGAAAATCACCAACAATGTAAATTCCTTTGACTCTACGTGCCTGGATTTCAGCAAATGGCATGATTGTGTTGAGCCCACTAAGTCACGTGGCTTAGATATCTCACACACGTGCCATATTCGTATGTGGGCCGCAATTCACTCGTTGAATCTCTTATCGCGCGCTTCATCTATTTCATCAGTAGTCGCGAACCACCTCCCGCTGATCTCCTTCCTCTCATCTCTCCGGCCATGGCGATCGCAGCAACAGTAGCCGTTGTACCGCTGGGCCTTCTCTTCCTCCTATCAGGCCTCGTCGTTAATCTCATTCAGGTAAATCAAAATCCCACTTTTTTAAAATATCTTTCAATTTCTAAGGTTTTGATTGGGTTCAGCCATCACTCTTTTCGTTTGGGCAATTTTTAGGACGAATTATTTAAATGTTTCGATTCTGTTCATTGATTTTCTTTTCAAGCTTTCATATCTGATTTTATATGAGTTTGGTCTGATTTTCATTTTGATTCTGTAGTGTTTCTCCCTTTTTTTTCTCGTCATTTCCAGGCCATTGTCTTTTTGGCTCTCTATTGGTTCTCGAAGAATATGTACCGCTCGATCAATAAGGTAGTGGTGGAATTACTGTGGTTGGAGCTGATATGGCTCATTGATTGGTGGGCTGGGGTTAAGGTATTTGTGGAATCTCTTTTGTAATTTGAATTTATGGTAGGTTTGGATGAGAGGAATTTAAAATGGGCAAGGGGATTTATTCCCAGGAAGCAAATTTCCCATGAAGGAGAATCTGTTTGTCATGTGTGTACCTGGAATGTAATTCCATGGAATCCAGAAACTGTGTTTGGGTACTGGGAAGGAACTGCCAGGAATTATATGTGTGGTTTCCCTAGGGAGGGAGTTTGAAAATATGACTGTTGGCAGGGAATTCATTCATTACCCTAGAAATTGCAAGCTAGCTCCTCCCAAGGAATTTCGAAACTTCTCTGTTGGTGGACATGGATCCGGCCGGAAACCAATTCTAGGTATTTCCAGGGGCCCAAATGCAAGATTGCATTTACTTATGGATTCCATTTCTACAGGGCTATTTCTCAGTTGCATTATTTGGTTTCTTATTTTTGCTGTGGTTATTGTCATGTAGCTCAAACGCATTGTGATGCTCTGATAACTGAAATTTGGCAATTTGAATGTTGATGAATTTGTTGTTATTATTTATTGAGGGGAGTTATATGATTTGCAACCTGTGGATGGAGAATGCTTCAAGTCTCCTATATTGGAAGATCCCATCAACAGGTCTTGGGATTTTTTTACTTTTTATTTTTCATTTGAATGTGGACCTTTGTAAGCGAAACATTAGGACTGTCCTATCGAGGATTTGGGTCATGGTCCATTGTGGTGGGATGCAACACAAATAGTCTGGATTGTTCACCATAGACCTTAGTTGAGAATATAGAGAACCTACAACTACTGTGCAAAGACACCTATTGCATATCATGTAATTCCTGATCCATTGGTGTATGGCTCTTTGGTGTTGCTGTTATGCTATGATTTTTATATGCTGCTTTTTCATGTTATATTGGTGTAAAGAGGAACCAAAAGACAATGGAGGAAAGACTGGTAAAAGGATAAACTAAACAAAAATCAAACTATTTTTTATTTTTTAAAATAGATAACAAAATTTCATTAAAAGCCACATGGTTGCTTCTAGGGCTGTCAATGCGTACTTGGATCCATGGATAACCAATTTAGTCAGATATGGATCCAGATGTTGGGCCCGACTAGTTAGTTTGGATTCGTGTCCACATATTTGATCCAGTTTAGATATAGGGTTGGATTAAATGCTAGAATATATTGCTTTTTTTTTTCTTTTTTTTTACCATTTTTCTAATTGTATTTATTATTGAAAACCATACAAATTGTATATTTTTAGCATTGATCCAGACCCGGATCCAGACCTGAACCTATGTTCAGAACAAATTCTAGTTCCAATTTTGGATCCAAACCCCATCCAGTTCATGCTCAAAATTCGACCTGACAGGATCTGATGGGATTTGGATCAGGGACCTGATGTATGGTACACGTAGTCATGCTCCTCAGGATCCAAATCCAATTCCCTTGACTAAAGAGGAGAATGGCATCTTGTCAACCATGTCTCACCCAATAAAAGAAGTTGATCAAATAACATAAATGCCCACTTAATTCAAGAATTCATGCATGGATATATTTGGCATGCAAAGAAATGCTTTACTGTTACGAAGACTGCCGTCTTCTCAAACAAATACGGTCTTGAATCTAGAGGTACTTTTGGTTGCAGATCCAATTGTATGCAGATTCTGAAACTTTTCAATCGCTGGATAAGGTCAAAGTTTTTCTCACGTGAAACAACCACTGATCACCGTATGTTCAAATGTTAGCTTTATACTTATGTTGGAGAACTTTTTCAGGTAAAGAACGTGCACTTGTCATATGCAATCATAGAAGCGACATTGATTGGCTTGTTGGATGGGTCTTAGCTCAGGTGCGTATCTTTCATCTATTGCATCCATCCATGCAGACATACCTACTCCCATGCATCCACATGCCAAAATCATCATGAGTGGCAGAGTGGGCGTCACTGTTTCTGACTTGATCTCCGTCAAGCATTACCATCTATGTATTTGATTAATTCCTTGTAGACTTATGCTTTTCTTTTCATTTAATTATTGATTCATCCCAGCGGTCAGGTTGCCTTGGTAGCACACTTGCCATTATGAAGAAGTCATCAAAATTCCTTCCTGTGAGTTTTTTTTATTCCAACTTCATTATTCCTGTTGCTTGTGATGAAGTCTTTGATTTTAGAGAATCATGGCATGCACACATGCGTGGATCTCTACATGTGGCTCATTGCTAAGCTGACTGAAACCATGTAAATTGTGGCCCCCCCGTGGATGCACCACACCTAAAAGTAGCACTAATTGGATGACCATAGTTGTCTGATCCACGGACTAGTCTCATTGAATGTGAGATGTTTCCTATTTCTTTTTTTAACTGCCAGTTTGCAGTGCATTGGTCAGACAACCTTGCACTTCAGATCGGCACTCTATCTGGGCTTTGGCCACCCATGAGTGGGGGCAGAATTTGTATCATCTACATTGCCTTAAATGTTGGTATGGCCACATGTTCAGTTTAGAATGTTAGATGCATCTGAATATGGCACACTCATCATTTTAACTAGTTCATACCAGTTTTTAAAATCGTATTCACATGATTACGACATCAATATTTAATGAAGATTACAGAGCTTTAGACCTAATCTGAAGTTTTGAGTGGCCAGCTGGTTCATTTTCTGATTGATCTAGTCATATTTGAATTATTGAAGTCATTCTTGTAAGTTTACATGGGAAGGAAACCATTGTTTGTCCAATCTCAAGACTTAACAAAAATTAATTTGGAAAACTAAATGAATTAAAGACTTCTCATAGCATGGCCTTTGGCTTCTTCCTTGGCAAAGGTTTGATTAATTCTTACAAAATTATGCGAAAAGCAGCCGCACTCAAGTCTTTATCTGATACTTGCCTAAAATATAATTTCAGATATTGTTTTAGCTTGTTCATCTTAATCTGCTTTTCTCACTTATCTGTAAAGATTAGCTTAATCCTCCTTGATGATGTTTCTTGATGTGCTTGTCTCAATGATCTGACCTGCTATTTTTCTTAAATCAGACATGTACATTGTTTTTTTTTCCTCTTGTCCATTCATGCTATTTTCGTAGATTCAGATGTCATTAATGGTCCAATTGATACTTCTACGATTTACATCCCCTTGTGGTTTCTTCCAAGTTTGTAAATTTACCTTATCCTGACTTAAGTTTTTCTCAGTTGTTGGGGAGTGCATTATCTTTGATTTGGAGGATAAAATACAGTCAATATATGCAGGTCATTGGCTGGTCAATGTGGTTTTCTGACTATGTTTTCCTAGAGAGAAGCTGGGCCAAGGATGAAAGCACATTGAAGGTAGTATACACTCAACACAGTGTTGAATGCATGCATGTCTCTTGTGACTACTCTACTGTTTGAGATACTGCTCTATACTGCAGTCAGGTCTGCAGCAGCTAAAGAACTTCCCTCGATCACTTTGGTTGGCCCTTTTCGTGGAAGGAACTCGTTTTACACAGGCAAAGCTTTTAGCAGCTCAAGAGTATGCAGCTTCGGCCAAGTTGCCCATCCCTAGAAACGTTTTGGTTCCTCGTACAAAGGTCACCTTCCTGCCACACTTTCATTAATGATAGTGAAGAGTAAGGTATATGTATTTAGAATTAATACTTAGAACTTCATTTTATCTTTTCCCACTTTGTTATTTCCCCTTGACAATTCTCTACACTGTTTGTGTAGGAGGATGTTGTTTTTATGAAATTATTTCCTGGCTTAAGAGCAATTGGCATTAATAATAATCAAGTACTTGATTTTGCCTTTTTCTTACTTTCTGTTTGATAGTTTCTCACTACTGCAACTCTTGTATGTCTAGCATGATGTCTGACAGCATATATTTCATGGCTTAGAAGAAATTGCTTTCTTTGTTCTTCTTCAGCTTTCCTCACTACCATTTTGAAGTAGGATCATGTCATAGGTGCACGTAACTTAAGCCAGTCTCATTCGCTGAGAAACTCATTGATCTTGTTTCAAGAAGTTATGAAACTGTAGATTCAGAAAGTAGGACACTGAGTAAATGTATATGATGAATCGCATTAAGGTCTCGTCAACCTTTTTGATTTACCTCTGCCAGCAACTTCCACATACGATTCTTAGTTAAATGATTATTGAATGTAGATGAATCAGGACATGAATAGTGTCCTGATCCCTCCATTCCCAACAAATGAGAGCCATGGTTTGGCAATTCAGACCCTAGATCTGATTGGATCTGTCGTGGACTGGGGATGCCCCAAAAAGTATTCTAGATTGGAAGATTCTAACCTTTGAATCAGTGGCCTGGAAAAAATAATCCATTGCCATCATCATAGCCTTGTAGCAGCGATTTGGGTTGGGCTTTCTAATCCTGTTTCACCAATTATTCCTAGGCTCTGCTCATCCACACTAGATGATCATATTCCTTTTCACCACTTTGATCCAAGTCCTTTTAGGTCTTCAATGTCCTCTTTTTCGGCCCTTCAACCACAATCGTTGTTTCCCTCCCTGCCAAGGATGCCTCTGGTTTTCATAGAACACGAATGAACCATCTCAGTCAGCTCTGCATTATTTTCTTTCCTACTAGAGAGACTCTCATGCTGCTTTGGATGGCCTCATTTTTTTAATTACTTTTCTTCCGACACATCCATCTCAACATCTTCATGTCTGCAACACTCAACCACTGCTCATGTTGCTTCCAAATTGCCCAATACTCTATCCTATACAGCATGGCTGATCAAATACTAGGCCTACAAAAATAGGTTCTTTAGAAATATATGACAATGGTCTGGGAAAAAGATGGAGATTGGTCTTTCAGGAACTTTCTACCTAGAATATATTTGGGGAATATATACCTAATAGTTTTTTACGAATCAGAATGTATTTTGATTGTAAATATTTGCTTATATTCTAACACATTTAACCCTTTCGCGTTCAGGGTTTTGTTTCAGCTGTAAGTAATATGCGCTCGTTTGTTCCGGCTATATATGATGTAACCGTGGCTGTTCCTAAAAGTCAGCCTGCACCTACAATGCTGAGAATTTTGAATGGACAATCTTCTGTGGTGAGTAAAAACGCATGACTATTTATCTTTCATCAGAATTCTTATGCTTTAGTTCCATCTTTCAACAGTCATTTTGGTGGTACATTCAGGTTTCAGTATAGCTACATGTGGTTTAAGTTCACTTGTATTTGTACTTCAATTTTGCAAGTTTAGCAAGCTGAGATTTCTCAATGTTGATCACCTGGATGGATGTGATCATTTGTGTGATTGACCAACCTAGTTCCCACATGTAGTGTATTCCATGAATCCGTGTTGTTCAGGTTTTCTGAGCTATCCACATTGTAAATGGTTCAAGGATCATTTCAAAATCTTTGATTTTTATTTATAAAAGCAGAAAAAGATGTAAAATTTAACTATTTTCTGTGATATTAAAACCAGAGTGTACCTGTTAGAATCTAGTTAGCAAGCACCCTACTTTGTGATCAACAATAAAAAGCACTCATGGTTGGTACAATGTATTTATGTAAGAAAATCTTGAATTCAAATTTCAATTTGGATCACTTACCTTTCTTTTTATGAATTCTTGTACACTAAAATACGAAATACTCATAAACTGTGATGAATTTTGTATATAACATGTAGAGTAGAACTTCTACAGTGATTTTGGAAGATATCAAAGTCTTGGACAATGAGGAATCTCACAGCTCCTCATAGGATAGACACTGCAAGAGATAGGATCTGAAATCAACATTGGAAAGGGGATCTTGGGGGAGGAGAAATTTGTTGACATCAAAAGTTAAGATCCAAATGGATCAAAGAAGGCAATAGGAACATCACTTATTTCCACAAAATGACTATTTGTAAAGGGAAAGTTAACAAAATCTCTTCACTAAAAGTATGAAGTAGATTCTTAGATGAACTTAACGAGTTTTTTTCCCCCTTAGAAGATCTCAAAAACATTTTTAAGCTTGTGAAATTAAAGCAAGGAAATTGAGTTCCTAATACAAGAACTGAATGGCCCAAACTCTCCTTAGCCAAAATGTCAGACATGGAATTAGCTTTGGTACCAACAATGGAAGACAAAATTTTAACGAAGAGGCAAGAGATTTAATTTGCCAAAAATAAAGCGTAGCTCTCACAGCTCGAACCCTGCTTCTTTTGCTGTCTTGAGCACATTAGACAAGTCTGAAATCATGGAAACCAGGGAAAAGAAGATGAAACATAAAATCATGAATCACCTAAGCGGCTAAGCCCTCCCTCTCAGGGGCTTTTACTCCCAGTAACTCTTTCTCAGCCAGGAAATTTAAAAAAAATAAAAATAAATAAATAATAAATAATAAAATCCTGTAGAGACCAGGATTACTGAAAGAA
The DNA here is from genome assembly GCA_037074715.1 of Magnolia kwangsiensis. Lineage (NCBI taxonomy): Eukaryota > Viridiplantae > Streptophyta > Magnoliopsida > Magnoliales > Magnoliaceae > Magnolia > Magnolia kwangsiensis. The sequence goes on from CM073571.1 coordinate 2,338,481, forward strand.
AATGCCATCAAAATTCAGTTTCCATGCACCAGCTGAAGGAGGCGATCACCCAGCTGTCGGATTCCTCTTGAGGAGAGCGCTTGCCGCTGCATACAATCAATTCCTACATAAATCTGAAAGGGAAGATGCCCCTGAAAATTGAGGAACTATGGGTCCATATGATAATGATTTGTTTAATTTTTAAATAAAATGAAGGAAATGGCAGAGCATTTCACTCTTTCCATGAACAACCCATTTCCCCAATTGTTAAACATCTCCGCTAATGTCTCCCAACCACTCAAGCTATACCGAAAAGCTTAAAGAATGCCTCCCACATAGATAAAGTAATCAAACATGGATGAAGAGAACGTGCTCTAATTCCTATTTCTCCTTGCACATGGCGGATCTGTTAGCTAGATTGTAGCCCCTAATCTTGAGATGATCAAGTGTAACTTCCATTGCAATCCATAAGAAAGACAACTCTAGGAGGGACAACCAGTAGCTAGAAAGTAGGAAAAGAAGATGGATCTTTTTCCAAAATTTGGGGTCTTTCTCGTTTATGAAGAGTATGGATTCCAAATTCAAATTTACTTAGAAGCTCCCAGTGGGCCTCGATCTCATCATCTTTGAGGTCCCTTCTAAACATGATATTACAGACCATTTTGTCTCCGATTGTTCTAAAACTCTCTTCCACTAATACATTCCTTAGCAAGACAACTTTATACAAACTAGGAAACTTTCGGCAAATGTCTGCCCTTCTTAACCTTGAATCTTGTCCCCGCTCTCAGGGTTCTTCCCTAGATCTTTGACTCACTCCCATTTTGCCAATTCTTTTCCACACACTAGAGCCCACTCCATGCTTTACTATACATGGATCCCACCCCTAACCGTGTAGAGAGATGTGTGTTTGTTTATGTAGTCTTGCAGTGGGTGTTTTTATCACAATATCTTTCCCTGAAAGTTCCAAATAGCCCTTAACTTCAAGGATTCACATGTTTGATATTATTATAATTTTAAAAGAGATTTTACCACTTGCTTGTCTGATGCCCATTTATCATTTTTTAGAATCTGCCCACATGATTGTCATGTCTGAAAAATAGATCATACCTTATTTTGCACACAAATGGGTTTGGGAGGTGGTGATTTTCTTCCTGCCCTCACATGCCAACTGGTGGTCCATGTGTGAAATACAAACCATGCACGAGGTGAGCCATTTTATGAACATACAATTCTCCAAAAATCAGGCCCATCCATTACTTAGCTGCCACACTAGTGCTGCAAACTTAACTACCTGGCAACCTCCCCAATAGACGTGACAGCTCTGTCACACCTGTTGGTGAAAAATGAGTTAGAATGGTTTTCGTCTTCCAAACTGGTCCCTACACTTTTTCAACCTCTGGGTATTTAATCAACGAAAATGACCAGTCGCTCCAATTTCTTTCTGACAAAGAACTTAAATTTTTTAGGTGACAGGTCCAATCCTCACTTAGGAGCCAACTAAATTGGTAAAAAAATTGAGTTAGAATGGTTTCCTGACGTCTTCCAAACTAGTCCCTACACTTTTTCAACCTCTGGGTATTTAATCAACGAAAATGATAAGTCGCTCCAATTTCTTTCTGACGAATAACTAATTTTCTAGGTGACAGGTCCAATCCTCACGAACCAACTGACTCGCAAAATGGGAAATGAAGCGGAAGGAGACAGCCCCAATCTGGAGAAACTTAAAAATTTCCTTTGAAAATTTCACATATATGAGATTCATATTGGCTGTCCCTGATTAGTTTGGATAAGGCTTAGATGATGATGATGAGGTTTGTATCATGAAACAATGTGTATTGATAGGGTCGGATTGGTTTTCTACGCTCATTAACTCACTTGGTTCTCTATATTCATAAATTGGGTTTTATGAGAGAGATGTTTCTTAAGATGTGCAATTGTGCAGATACATGTCCACATGAAGCGGCATCCAATGAAAGAATTACCTCAGACGGATGATGCAGTTGCACAATGGTGCAGGGATTTATTTGTGGCTAAGGCATGTACTTCGACTTTTGCACTATCCTATTTGCAAATAACAAAATTTGCAATTCTTGAAGGAAATTTTTAGCCTTGTATGTGAGGTATTGTACCATGTGTTGCAGGTACCCCACACTTGATTTTAGTTTTGAGATTCTGTGGTAAATATTTGCCTTTTGGTTCTTGCCTTAACAGGATGCTTTATTGGATAAACATCTAGCTGAAGATACTTTTGGTGACAGGGAGTTCCAACCATCTGGTCGGCCAAAAAAGCCATTGTTGGTATGGCATTATTCTGAACCCTGTGACATAGAGCAATTCTCTCATCCATGGTCAAAGTAATATGGATAAGAACATTTCAACTTAAAGATCATTCACACTTATCACTAGCAGTGCAACTTGGGCAGTTGGGTCGAGTTGTGGGTCAACCCCGAGCTCAACCCAACCACAAGAAGACCCAACCAGCAACCTGACGAAACCTGAAGTCCATACTCAACCCAACCTGACCCAAATACAAGTGATTATTCCCAACCTGACCTGAATTTGCTCAATCCAAACCCAACCTGAGGACCTTAACAACCCGACCCAACCCGACCCAAACCGACCTGAACTCGGTTTTGATCAGTCAAGTTGCAGCCCTGCTTGTCACAGTAGAGATGATAATATCTTATCACAGGTTTACAGCTCTATTATTCATGGAACCATGCACAATATCAACTTGATAGAATGTGAGATAGAACTTAAGTCCTATAAAAATAGGAAAATTGACAGAAAACAGAAGTTGGGAGAATTACTAGCTCCGTTCTTAGCCAGTTGAATTCTAGTAATACCAAACAGAATATCATAGAACCATGAACCTGCAAACACAAGGAAGAGCCAGTGATACAAAATTTCCTCTGCAAATGAGGAAAAATTCAGGCACTCTATGCATAATGCAAGCCAACTAAACAAGCTCAAATGCTGAGGTTGTATGCTTGGGAGGTCCCTTTAACACTCTGTCCTGTTGTGATCGATCAGGTTGTTATATCATGGTCATGTCTCCTGATGTTCAGTGCTTTCAAATTCTTCACATGGTCTGCGTTGCTATCCACATGGAAAGGACTTGCATTTTCGATATCTGGATTACTTCTAGTGATGATTGTCATGCACGTCCTTATTCTATTCTCCCAGTCAGAGCGTTCAACTTCCGCAAAAGCAGCTCCAAGCAGATCCAAGAGCAGGGGAGCGCCTTCAGATGCAAACCCTGACAAGCAGAATTAATTCCATGTGATAGAAAATGTAAGTTGGGTTGATTCTTTTTTTGCTTTGAAGATTGTTGGGCATAATCAGTTGTCTTTAGGCCTCCTCTTGGACTTCCAAAATGATACATGAAGCAACGGGCGATTTATTTAGTTCTGAAATGCCTGCATATATCTTCAGTAGCCTTTTTATTCTCTTTTCTTCTTTCTTCTTTCTTCTTTCCTTTTTCTTTTTGGCTGTTGATTGTTTGTCTGTATCAAAATAAAACTTTGAATGCATATCAATTCATTGCTTATTTGTTTATTGATAACAACTTTCCAACTTTATCTGATATGGCTTTGAACATCCAATTGCTCCAACCTGCACATGACTGTTTCTTCCACAAGAGGTGTGATGGCTGTCTGGATCGAATCCTACTCTCCCAGCACATGCCCTTGCATCACTGCCTGTGTCTGATTCAGGCCACACATTTGGTGGGCCCCGCTGTATCTCTGCCTTGGCCCAAAAATCAGGCTGGTCTAGTTAATAGGTATGCCAAGTGTATGAAAATATTGGACGCTTAAAAAGGTGACCACGGGCCCACATTTGATGTAGACTGTGGCGCACCTGATGCTAGCCTTTGTTCTGGTTTTGGGTCCACGTAGCAGACAGGTGCTTGTGCTGCATTCGAAATCCTGCTCTTTGTGATAGGCCACTCTTCAAGTTGCCCCAACCATGGAAACGGATCATTCCTCTAAAACCATAACATGGGGACTTGATAGCGAAGAAATCACGTTGCTCAGATGATCTTAACCATCACGATCATCTCTTAAAGCCACGCACTCCACCAACGGGTCACCAATTTGCCAGTGTAATGTAGTGTGTTTAGAAGTGCCCAGCATTTGGGAGCCGTTCATCAGCTCAGAGGTGGTTTTGGCCTTTGGGAGAGGAATTATATGGTATGCGTGGTGGATAGCTTCGTCTAGTTCCCACAGTATAAACAGGTTTTCAACCCATGCAAGTTCCTGCAATGGAAACCTAGGTGGAGCTCATCGTGAGGTTTGCGACAGATGCACCCTGTCCATCCGTTTTGTGAGATCACTTGAGACCAAAAATGAGCAGGATCCAAGACTCAAGTGGGCTGCACCAAAGGTAAAGGTAGGTAGGAAAATTCCTACAGTTGAAACCTCCCAGGGGTCTGCAGTGATGTTTACATGCCATCAATGCTGTTCATAACGTCATGAATTGAAAACATAAATATTAGCCTGATTCAAAACTTCAGTGGCCCCATGAATAGTTCAACCGTGGACATTCGATCCTCACGTTTTCAGCTCACTTGAGTATTGGATCAGGCCCATTTTTGGTCTTTTGTCCTGAAATAATTTCACAAAACGGATGAACCGGGTGGATTTCTCACAAACATCACAGTGGCCCCTCGTAAGTTCCGAAGGCAGGAAATCCACTACCTGCCCATGGGTCAGTGACTCACTGACCCAGACCAGTGGTCTGTCGAGCCCGAACGTTGATGGTAGATGCCCAACCCCCACAACCAAGGACCTTTTTTCCATTGAAACCGTTGTCAGTTATCTTTTCTTAACCTTGAGGACACCCCGCCAAGAAGGTGGGATGCTCAAAAAATAAGGCTATCCAACTATCATGTGAGCTGCAACCTGAATTTGAAAGTTTTTGGGTGAATGCCCATTATTTCCTAGCATGTGGACCACCTAATGACTGTATAAACCTGAATTTTGGGTGATTCCGTTGCCATGCGGGTTGGATGGCATGCATGAGGCATGGTAGACCCCACGCAGGCAATTGAATAACATTCACACGGATGTGAATAAGTACCACTTACTGACTTTCACATGCGCGTAACCTTTAACACGCAGGTGAATAAGGGTGATAGAAGAATATTTATCTACAAATGTTTGCATAGGACGTGAATTGCTGCAGTTGCCTGTAACCCGGGTCACAGGAATCTACTGTAACTCCCTGCTCAGTGAGTATCAGGATCTCGGTACTGGAGGGGTCACATCATCGTGGAGCCCACAGCACTGATGAGTGCCAAGATCTCGGTACTGGAGGGGTCACTACCAAGTCCGAGTCTATTCCTATGAGCCAGACCTTGGTTTACAGGCAATTCACGTTAGTTGCTCGAGGATCATAGCCATCGAAAGTGGGAAAATTGAATGGATGACCCACATCCATGCTTCAAAAAGCCTTTATACATCTGCGTGCACATGAGCCAGCCTTAGAGAAAGTAATACTAATAGAACTCGCTCACACGTGGATACTTGGCACACGTATTTCATATCAAAGATGAACGATATTGTAAGGGCGGGCCCAGTCATCGGAATCCTACTTTCCCAACAGGATCGCTCTTGAGCATTGGGCACGGCCGAACGGCAAGTTGCCGTTGGTTTTGGTCATGGTGGGAGTGAAACATCTATGAGAAAAAGGCCGGTTAATAAAATCTCCACTGGTCCATCTTCGACTACAAGGTAGCCCACTTAATAACCGCTCACAAGTGACGGTTGCTATCTCTCTCTCTCAATGGCTGGAGTTATCCTTTTCTACAATGGGCATGGGGAATCTGGTGAAGGGATGGGGCAAAGTAAATAGAGGACCTTTCTTTTGGCTGTTTTGTAGGCCATTTAGCCTGAAAGGAATAATAGCTGCTTTTCGAATATATATATATATATATATATATATATATATATATATATATATATATATAGAGAGAGAGAGAGAGAGAGAGAGTCCCGGTGTCCTGCGCACCATGCCGCACCGAACTTAAATACGAGCTCGTATGAGAGCCGTTAGATCTCTTTATCAGCTGAGATTCAGCAGCCGTGCGCAGGAGAGAGTCTCTGGGGAGATGACTCGCGACAGTATTTTCGGCATCTCACCAGCTCCTCCTGAAGTGACGTCTCCTGTTTCTATGGGCCACACCATGATGTATGTTTTGTATCTACACCGTCCATCCATTTGGACGTATCATATTACAGCATGATCTAAAAAATGAATCGGATCCAAAGCTCGAGAGGACCCCACCAAAAAAAACAGAGGAAGAGTGACACCCACCGCCAAAAAGTTCCAAGAGCTACGACAGTTTGGGTTCTGGCAAATATTTGTGTTTTTCTTCTTTCATGTCTGCTTTAACACATAATCTCCCTCATCGGCTGGGATTCAGCAACCGTGAGAAGGATATAAATCACATACATCATGGTGGGTCATGGTCAGTATCACACCCACCTATGCCAACGTCTAATCCGAACGGTTCATGATCATGATGTTCACCCCGATGCCTCTATCTGTTTAATCTCTACACTACAAGACATGGAAGGCTTTCAACGATAAGCCAAAAGCAGAGCAGCCCACCTCGAAGAACAGCCAACCCAAATCTGTCAGCACGACAAACGGACATCAGAACAAACAGGCAATCTCAATCTCCAGCACCAGCACCTGGGATTTTGACCAAGATAGTTTTAAACAAACGGCTTCTGAATCCCTTCCGATGAAGAGATCTAATGGCTCTCATACGAGCTTGTATTTAAGCTTGGTGCGGCATGGTGTGCAGGAGACCGGGACTGTATATATATGAGTCCTGGTCTCCTGCGCACCATGCCGCACCGAACTTAAATCCGAGCTCATACGAGAGCCGTTAGATCCCTTCATCAGCTGGGATTCACCAGCCGTGCGCAGGAGAGAGTATCCCTTCATATGAATATATATATATATATATATATATATATATATATATATATATATATATATATATATATATATATATATATATATATATATATATATGAGGCATGCTCATCTATGCACCCATGCATGTGCACGCCTTTGCACATGTGTCATGGATGTCGAATCCGAACGGTCCATAGGATGTGGAATCCCATGAAACCTTAAGAGGTGAATTTTCATCCTGATCTAAGATTCTGGTGGGCCATAGGAAAGAGAAATTCGAATTCACAAAAGAAACTGTTTGCATTTTTTTAGCCCATTGAAGTTTCAGTTCAAAGTAAAATTTGGTACCAGAGGGTTTCATGAGGTTCTGCTTCATGTGGACCGTGCAGATTTTCGAGACTCACCAGATATGATGAGTTCTCAAAAAAGTTAGTGGGTAGTCCATGTTGGCATGTGAGCGCTCTACTATATATATATATATAGTTATGTGAAGTTATATTAAGTGACACAAAGTAATTGAGATGAATTGGAGAATCTCAATTGGAGAATCATGGGCGTTGGCAACTTTGAATTTGAGATAATTGGAATCTCAAAAAGAGGCTTTGGAAATCCTATCCAAAGCCAATGATTCATGTGGGAGGGGAAATGGAGCTATCTCCAACTATTAGATTTTAACCGTTAGAATGGTTTACTTTAAAAAAGAGTGTTCTCATTCCCTCGATAATATCTCCCTCCCTTTTTTTCCGCAATGCAGAGCTATTGTATCTAAAGAAATCGGATTGCTGTGCTGAGTAAACTGAGTTGGGCCCACCTTGAATGTCTGTGGTTTATCCATGCAGTCTATCCCTTTTTTTTTTTCCGTCTAATTAAGAGCCGAGTCCAAAATTGAAGCATATCCAAAGATCAAGTGGATCATGCCACAGGAAACAGTGGGGATAATGATTTCCGCCATTGAAACCTTGCTAGGTCCCACAGTGATGCTTATTTGTGATCCAATATGTTCACAAGATCACACAGACATGGATGTACGGAAAAAAATATATATATATAAGCTTGATCCAAAACTTGTGTGGCCCCCAAAAAAATTTCAACAGTACAAGTTCAATTCAACTGTTTCCTGTGGTGTGGTCCATTTGAACATTGTATATACTTCATTTTTGGGCTCAATCCCTAAAATTATCTGAGAAAATGGATGGACGGAGTGGATAAAATACATAAATCATAATGGACCTCACAGAGTTTACTAGTAGGCCAATGGTAGTATCTCACGTATTTCTCCCGTTGATAGTTTACATTTCCAAAAATCTTGGAGCACAATGTACTGTGTAGCTTGTTGAAATTCTATTATTAATGTTTCAAATTTGTAAATGGTAGGATCTTTGATGCTATTGACTAAACACTTGATTTCATCTGAAAAAAATTCAAAAACTTTATATTTTATCGTTGGAATATTTTGTTATTTTCTGGAAGCCAACAATGTCTCATTGAATGGGTGTGCATGATTGCGTAAGTGTAGGATTTATAATCGGGAATAAAAGTATAGAGAAGTGTTATAGGTTTTCTAAAATTGTTCATAAAGGTTTTAAGAGCATGACTTGGGCTCGTTGAGTATATTCAAGGCTTGTTTGAATTCACTTAGTTTTTTTCCACAAGGTTTTCTTTTCTTTTTAATGTAAATTCCAGCCTGATTCATCTCTGTGTGCTTCTAAGATTCCCCAACAAAATGTCCTTATGCACCTTTCCATATTAGCTTTGATGTCTTTCTTTATGTGCACGCACCCACTTCTCTCTCTCACCAATAAGGTCCCGCCTGCCTTCTCTGTCTTTATCATCACCCACCAAAATTGTTTGTTTTCATCGTATGGATTCCAATAATCATCCCGATACAAAACTCAAACGGATTAGAGGTGTACATGTGTTGAATCGAGTAAAGCTTGGCACGACTCGACTTGGCTCGACTTGGTCCTTGAGCTTGATTGGCTTGCTTAGCTCGGTTTGGTCAGCGACTCAGGCCAGTTTGAGCCGAGTTCACCTGTGCAGCATCTTTACAAACACATGATATGCACTTTCAAAATCTTGCTATATATAAAACAACAACAATGATTTTACAGATATTCTATCAAACACCTTGTAAGCAACACAAAAATTAAGAAAAAAAAAGGTATTTATTTTATAAATGTACCTTCCTTGCAACTAGCCACACTTCATTGAGTCATTTCATCAGATACTTGGTGAGCGACAACAATATCAAAGTAACTGAGTCATATAACTGAATCGATCCGAGTTAATTCAAGTCGGGTTCGATTTAAGTCAAGTTAAGCTTGGATAAGCTCGAACTCAGTTCGAGATTTTTTCTAGCTCAAAAAATCAGCTTAGCTCGACTCAAACTCAGTTTCAAACTGAGTCGAATCAAGTTTTTTCAAGTCGAGTTGAGTGAGCTACTGAGCTAACTCTACTCGTGTACAACCCTAGTTGGGATAAATCACATGGAGTAGTGTACAATCACATCTAAAAGTTATATACATTCACTTGTTGAGCCCTACTTGAACTTTTAATGGGAGGGGTTTTCTTGTGAAAGCCTTTGGTAAAAAGCTCCTACATGTTAGCTAGGGCCCACTGTAATGTATGTGAGAAATCCATTTCGTTCATCTATTTTGAGAGCTCAATTTAAGACGTGTGACAAAAAATGAGATGAATAAAAAAACTCAAATGCATTACAAGAGAGGAAAATTTGGGCAAAGAAATTCCTACCTTGAAGCCTTCTTGGGCTCCACCTTGATGTTCAGTGCTATCCAAAGCATTTATGAGGACATTTACAATGGGATGAAGTGAAAACACTAAAAATATAATTAGATACAAAGCCTTTATGATCATAAGAATGTTTCAATGGTGCACACTGGATGCCCATTGTTTCCTCTCATGTGACCCACTTAAGAGCCATACAAACCTCTCTTTTTTTTCCTTTTTTTTTAAAAAAAATTTTAAAATTTTTTATTTTCACATCTTAAAATGAGCTCACAGAAGGAGTGGACCAGGTGTATTTCTCACAAACACATAAGTGAGCCCCACCTAGCATCCTTGCGCTAGAACTTCACGGTGACACACGGTGAGCCCCAAACACATAAAACCAATCACAAGACAATTACGTTGCACGTGATCATTACCCTGGACTATGGAGTTACTAATCATTTAGCTCATCCGGATCATGTATATCGCATCTAATTCAATGCAAAATGCGGGATCCAATTTTAAGATCTCGGTGGTATTGGGACAGATCCACTCATCAGGTCCACCACATGTCCATTGGTCTCAATGATGTGGCCCACATGATGAGCTGATCAGCTTGATTTTTGCATCCGACGATCTTCAATATGGGTCTTTTCATAGCGCATATTGACCATGTAAACCATAACTTTACAGCCACCATGGATGTATTTGAACTGTCTTCATCGTCAGGGTGGGGCTCATTCATCCCGTTTTCCAAGTCCATGGGATGGACTGTGTGGATACAGTGCATTTATCATATTGGGCCCACGGGTCACAGAGCTTGGTGACGTCGATACAGAGTCCATGGTGTATGTCCACCATACAATCCGCATTATGCGTGGGCCACATGATCATTGGATTGTTCCAATTTTTAACGAAGTGATATTCGTGGTACGTTGGATCTTACTGACGGCTTGACTGTTCAGCAGGGACGCCGATTTCCTGCAAGGAAGTTCAAAGTCGAGGGCGGATTGGGTGAGACCTGGCCTCACCCAGGACCGTGCGGCCCTCATCGTGCCTTACGTTTATGTATGTATTATGTATCTACACCGTTCGTCCGTTTTTTTTATATCATTTTAGGGTATTATTACAAAAATTAATAATATCTAATTATCAGGTGGAACACACTATAATAAACAGTGGCGATTGACCATTAATGGGCCACAAAAGTTTTGATCAAGATAATATTTGTTTTTTTTTTCCTTAATTCATGATTATTTGACCTTATCAACAGATTGGATGCTAAGTAAACACTATTGAAACATTAATGGCGACCAAAGTAGTTTTCAATGGTAGGACGGTCAATCACTACTGTTTCTTACGGTATGGTCCACCTGATAATTTGATCTGCTTCAATTTTGGGAATGTTCTGAAATGATATGAAAAAACGGATGAACGGCGTGGATAAATAATAAATACCTCAAGATGGCCCCCACGGTAACCCCACGGTGAGGGTCACACCGTCTGTGGCAGGGTCCCACCAAATCCAGCGCTGAACGGCGTGGATAAATAATAAATATATCAACATACAGCGCTGGACGTGAAACATGTCGCATCTCTCGCTATTACCTAAGTCAAAAGTAGCTGGGATGGCCGGACACGCGAAAGCCTTTTCCAGGAAATCCGCGTCCGCTGAAACTGGACGCTACTTGCCACGGCCCACCTGTAATCGAAATTCCTGTGGGGCCTACTACGATATTTTTGTTATATCTACTCCATTTATCAGTTTCTACAGATAATTTTAGAACATGAACCCAAACATGAAGGAGATCCAATTCTCAAGTGGGCCACACGAATGAGGATTGAACACTGACAGTTGAAACCTTCTCAGGTCACAGAAGTGTTGAATCAGGGTTGTATATGTTTTTTTTAAACCTCCATCTACATGGGAATCACGTTATGAACGGGTTGGATGGCATCTAAACATCACAGTGGGCTCAGGAAGGTTTCAACGGTGGGCATCTCCGTCCACACTGTTTCATGTGACATGGCTAATTTGAGTTTTGGATCTCTCTCGTATTTTGGGTCATGTTCTAAAACTATCTCAAGAAACGGATGGACGGTGTGGATATAGCATAAATATCTCGGTGGGCCTACGTATATTTGAGTTAAAGGGGAGCCGTGTAACCCTGGTGAGCCGCATCAGCCGAAAAGGGTTGGAGAAAATGACCACTGTAGACAAAACCTTTTATCCAGCAGTTTTTATCGAGGAATACAAACTTAAGTTACCAACTTAGACTAGCATGTGCGGACAGCGACTTTGATGACGGAACCACCCCGTCCTTTTTACTGCCGTTGCTTTTCCTCTCCGTCACTTGTCTCGCCCCATTTTTTTTTTAAAAGGGACGAAAACTCCACCGCTACATCCGTTTGCTCGGATCGCACTACGCTCTAGCTGGATCCCACCCTCTCCATTCATCAACATTATTTAGTTTTTTCTGAAAGTGGTCCCTCCACGGGAGAAAATACGCATGACAGGTATGATATACATTTACATAAACAGCATAAATTTTTTGTGGGCCATTGAAATGCCGAATGAAGCTCCCATCTTGGTTTTCGGTTCATCCATGCGAAAATCATCCTATGAATATGATGGATTACAAGTAAAACATCATTGTATGGGCATAACAAGGTTTCTACGGTGGAAACACTATTTCCTGTGGTGTGATCCACTTAATATTTCAATAAGCCACCATTTTGGGCTGAAACCCTTGCTTTAGATGGAAAAATGGATGGACGTCATGGATAGTCCACATACATTCAAGGCGGGCCCAACCCAATATTTTTTTATTTTTAATTTTTTTGTATATTTTACTATTAATTTTTTTTTTATAGTTTTTTTAGGTTAGCTTGTTAGTGCACACCCATGTCCATACACACACTCCATGTTAGCCACCCCCGCTAGGAATCGATACCAGGACCTCAAGTGTTGACATGAGGTATCTCTACTCAGTCTGCCAATTGAGCTATGGATCTGGGTGTGCCCAACTTAGTTAACTCAGCACTATAAGTGCGTACTGAAAATTTTATGAACCGCTCGGTCAATTTCATTAATTGCTCAATCAAATTCACCGAAGAGAATTTCATGTAAATCTCGGTCAATTTCATTAACTGATCGGTCAAATTCAACAAAACAAATTGTTAGGCTAGGTCAATTACATTTAAAGTTCATTCCAATTCATGTTAGCCTCAACCAATTTCAAGCTTGCCTCGCTCAAATTGATGTTTCCCTTGCTCAATTTCTCGATTGTTTTGTTGAATTTTTTTCGTTGCCTTGCTCAACTCTTAAGTTGCCTCGCTCAATTTTTAGGTTTCCTTGCTCAATTATCGCTCCAATTTCTACGTTGCCTCGCTCGCCTCGCTCAATTTCTAGCTTCCCTCGCTCAATTTCTAAGTTGCCTCGCTCCAATTTCGATGTTCCCTCGCTCAAATCCTAGGTTGCCTCGCTCAATTTGTAGCTTCTTCGCTCAATTTGTAGGTCGCCTCGCTCAATTTCTAGGTTTCCTCGCATAATTTGTAGCTTCCCTCGCCTCGCTCAAATCCTAGGTTGCCTTATTGAATTTCTTAGTTCCCTTGCTCAATAACTAGAATTCCTTACTGAATTTTTATGTTGCCTCGCTCTCCTAGCTTCTTTCGCTCAATCCCTACGTTGCCTCGCTCAATTTTTAGGTCGCATCGCTCAAATCCTAAGTTCCCTCGCTCAATTTCTTGCTTCCCTCGCTCAAATCATAGGATTCCTTGCTCAATTCTTACGTTGTCTCGCTCAATTCCTATGTTGCCTCACTCAATTTTTAGGTTCCCTCGCTCAATTTCTAGCTTTCCTCGCTTAAATCCTAGGTTGCCTTGCTCAAATGCTAGGTTGTCTCGCTCAATTTTTAGCTTCCCTAGCTCAATTCCTATGTTACCTTGCTGAATTCCTATATTGTCTCACTCAATTCTTAGGTTGCCTCGCTCAATTTCTAGGTTCCCTGGCTCAATTTCTAGCTTTCCTCGCTCAAATCCTAGGTTGTCTCGCTCAATTTTTAGCTTCCCTCGCTCAAATCCTAGGATTCCTAGCTCAATTCCTACGTTGCCTCGCTCAATTTCTAGGTTCCCTCGCTCAATTTCTAGGTTTCCTCGCTCAAATCCTAGGTTACTTCGCTCAAATCCTATCTTCCCTCGCTCAATTCTTAGGTTACCTCGTTGAATTCCTACGTTGCCTCACTCAATTCCTAGGTTGCCTCGCTCAATTCCTGCGTTGCCTCGCTCAATTTCTAGCTTTCCTCGCTCAAATCCTAAGTTGCCTCACTCAAATCCTAGGTTGTCTCGCTCAATTTCTAGCTTCCCTCGCTCAATTCTTAGGTTACCTCGCTAAATTACTACGTTGCCTCGTTCAATTCCTAGGTTGCCTCGCTTAATTTCTAGGTTCCCTCGCTCAATTTCTAGCTTCCCTCCTCAATTCCTAGGTTACTTTGCTGAATTCGTATATTGCGTCACTCAAATCCTAAGTTACCTTGCCTCGCTTATTTTAATCACCTCATTTAATGTGGAATTTGAAGATTTGATTTTCCAGGAGGCATATGAAGTAGCCAAAACTCTTCTTAAAGATGAAGTTCCAGGAGGTATAAATAAACAACTACCAGCTTTCATATTCTGTTTGATTGAACAGTGGCCTTTTAGACCACATGGTTTAGTTGCTGAAATGAACCGAGAGATAGGATTTTAATGGGAAATAGAGGAATTTGAAGACCCTTTTTTAAATTGAAGTTGTGGGTTTGGTTCGTTTTCTCATCAGGCCTGTAATTGGTCTATTTCTGTTCTAAAAATGTTGGGAAGGTTTTGGTTGTTGCAATGGAAGAAAAAGGAAAAGGATGAGAATTTTATGGGGATTAGAGGATTTTCGAGACCCATTTGGCCATTGCATTTGTGGGTTTGATTGGTTTTTTCAACAATTACTTTGAGTGGCTGATCTCTCTATCTTTTTTGAAAGCAGAAAAATATTGGATTTTAGAAGAATTTTGAGACCCATTTGGCTATTGAATTTGTGGGTTTGGTTGGTTTTCTCAACAAACCATCTGGGCTATTGTTCTTCTCTCTTCTAAAAACTGTTTTTCTTGTATTTTGTTCTGTTATTTCTCTAAGAGGAACTTCTGTATGAAAGGTGTCACTTGGGTGCAGTTGTTTCTTCTTCTTTCATCATCTACATTCTATTTATTGATGAAAGCTTGCTGAAAATTTCAGTTGTTTCGGACAATTTGAAGCAATGACACTTGAGATGAATGTTGAAAGTCAAATGCAGGTAGCGAAATGTCAAGGTTCTACTTTGGAATCATTAAGTTCCAAGGCAGTATGTTCAAGACATATGCGCTCTAAGAGGTAGATAAAATTCTATTACAGATTTATTTTTTCTGTAGTTCCAGTCCATCGTTTTAGTGTAATGTTCCCAGCAATTTTCCTGAAAGAGCCACATTTCTCTCTTTTAGTCTTCTCACCCCAATACTTTAAATCTTGTCCATCTCGGGATGTCATTGCACTTAATCATGTGGAATTTTATGCACTATAAACTCCTTATGGGAATGAAAATACTTGTACACGTAGCTTCTTACCATTTCTGTTTGTTGTGGATATGAAACAACTCATGATGTCATCTATAGGTGTTTTGTTTCTTTAGAATCTGAACCTTGTGCCCAAAAAGGATCACAGGCTTTCTATCAATTGGTCTGTTCCTTTTTCTCTTTGCATTGTAGTTTGGTAATGCAAGTGAAGAAGATCAGCAAGGACAGGGTTTTGGAAATGACATGTAAACTACATGATAACTATTAAATAGGAAGGATCAGCGTCATGATATTACTAGTATAGCCTAGATGACAATTGTTTTGGAAGTCACTACTATTATTGTGGTTCCACAATGTATTCTTGTATCCCTTGCCCCCTAAATTCACAAGAGGCATCGCAAGTGCTATAAGCTCCTAAATGAAATACCATTTTTTCCTCATGGCACTAATTTTTGCCATGTTGGGTCAAGAATTGATATCCAGATAGCTAAGAAAAAGTTACCAATCCATTGAGATTTTTTATTACATGTAGGAATGTTTAGAAGAATTATTTTTCACAAAATGATGCTTTCCCTTTTAAGTTTTGTCAATGTCGATTGTTCATGTTTCATCTATTGATTCTCTTGTTGGCATAAATTTTGATCAAAGCTTCGGCTGTAAAACATGTAAAATTTTGGAGGTGAATCATACAACTTTCAATTCACTTTTTATGGTTTTTTAGGATTCAAACAGAAAATGAATATTTTTGGCTTGTAATAGGAGTCGTGATTTAAAAAATTCAATTTTGACCATTTGTTTTCCTTTTCTTAACCAACAGGTAATAACTATACTACACATTATGAGAGTGGACATGAACAAAAATTTGCATGCAATTACTTTTACGAATTGCTAAAACTATGGATTATTAAGGAATATGGGAAGGATTTTAAATGAAAAGGAAGGCCATTTAGTTAATTTGGTGAAGCCATGTTTGCTAAGTGACGCTCCCATGCCCTTTTACAATGGAAAAAACTTGGGTACTCTGGCAGAGCATGATCTTGATATGCAGGCACTAATAAATTGTCCATGTGTCATATGATAAACTCAAAACTAAACTGTAAAAAATCATGGACCCTAATATAGATTGATCTTAAACAAAAAATTGCATTGATCTAATTTTCTAACTGGCTAATTGGTGGATTTTTTTTTTTCATTTTTGAACGGTGTTAATTGGTGGATATTAATGAATGGCCAAAATCAAAACAGTCAATGGTCCAAATTCAAGAATAAGTGTTCATAAAATAGAAGTCAGGATAGTTACATCAACCTGCATTTTGAATAATGAGCTGTCCAAGGTGGGATCCACGACTTGGACGGTTTGATTGAGTTAATGTATGTCATGTGCAGAATTTCAAAGCCTGGATATCAAGCATCACACCCAGATTGTTGAACCTCTCTCCTCTTAAAACTGCTTCTACACCCCCTATCTCCTACATCTTGCAAGCCACTCCCTCTCCACAGGCATTGCACGTGCCATGTCCACTAGTATTTCTTTCTACAAGACAGATTCTATTTCGACTTTTGGAGATTTGAGGGTGAGTTTAAACATAATGAAAGTTCGTCGCATTAAATATGCTTGGCATGAGTTTTTTCTTAATGGTACTCATCTTCCTCTTGGTCCATGATATCCTGGCTTTTTGTCATTTCATTCGTATAATTTTTTTATTATGTCAATGCAGCTAGGTACAACATTGGTGCAGTTATCTTGCTCTGGGCACCTGTCGCTAAATTGGTGAGTCTTCTTTCCTTCATGCTATATGATTCATTGATGAAGTGGCCTGACCATTTGGACAGACCTATGTTTATATATTATCTCGAAATTGATGAAGTAGATCCAGATGTGCGTCGGAGCTATCCGGATGTTGAGCGGGGGTCCTTCGAAGGTGGGAACCGTTATTATGACCATAATGAAGCAGTCCATTTTCCATGGACGACATTGAAGGGGCCTGGCCATTTGGACAGGCCGTGTTTATGTATTTTCTCGAAATTAATGGAGCAGACCCGGATGTGCGTCAGAGCTATCCGGAAGAGCGGGGGTCCCTGGAAGGTGGGAACCGCTGTTATGACCATGATGAAGCTGTCCATTTTATATGGACGACATTGGAAGGGCCTGACCATTTGGACAGGCCGTGTTTATGTATTTGCTCGAAATTAATGGAGCAGACCCGGATGTGCGTCAGAGCTATCCGGAAGAGCGGGAGTCCCTAGAAGGTGGGAACCGCTGTTATGACCATGATGAAGCTGTCCATTTCCTATGGACGACATTGGAAGGGCCTGACCATTTGGACAGGCCGTGTTTATATTTATATTTGCAGGGACCACACCCTAAACCTAAATCTGAACCGATTCTCAAATCCAAAAACCTATAACCTAAACTAAAACCAAAACTTATAACCTAAACCCAAACCCATTCTTAAATCCCAAAACCTATAACCTAAACCAATACCAAAACCTATGACCTAAACCCGAACCCATACTCAAATCCAAAAACCTATAACCTAAACTGAAACCTATAAACTAAACTTGAATCCATTCTCAAATTCAAAAACCTATAACCTTAACCTAAACCTATAACCTATAACCTAAATCAAAACCAAAACTAAAACCAAAACTAAAACGTATAACCAAAACCAAAACCTAAACCTATAACCTATCCATTCTCAAATCCAAAAATTATATCGACACAATTATAGCTACGGTTATAATCCGTAGCTAAAGTGTATCAAAAATTGTTATCTATAACTAACGTCGATATATCGATGATATGTAGATAATATCTACAACTTATGTTGATAATATCTACGATATTACCTAAAGCTATTACCTATAACCTACACCTAAACTTAACTTAAACCTATAACCTTAGCCTAAACCTAAAACCTAAACCTAAACCTAAAACCTAAATGTATTCTCAAATCCTTAAACCTAAACCTACACCTAATCCTAATCTCAAATCCTTAACCTAAACCTAAACTTGAAAATCCAAACTAAACCCGATCTCAAACCTGAACCCGATTCCCTAAACCTGAACCTTAACCTATTCTCAATTCCCTAAAGCTTTAACCTATAACCTAGAACCTATAACCTAAACCTGAACCTAAACCTAAACCTTAATCTAAACTTAAACTAAAACATATAACCAAATTTTCAGTTTGTCCCGCTCAATTTTCAGTTTGCCCAGCTTAATTTTCAATTTGCCCCGCTCAATTTTCAGTTTACCCCGCTCATATATGGACGGTTTGAATATAACACATACATCATGATGGGACCCACAAAAGAAAAAAAAATTTCAGTTTGCCCCGCTCAATTTTCAGTTTACCCCGCTCAATTGAGCGGGGCAAACTAGAAATTGAGCGGGGCAAACTGAAATTTATTTATTTTTACTTTTGTGGGTCCCATCATGATGTATGTGTCATATCCAAACTGTCCATATATGAGCGGGGCAAACTGAAAATTGAGCGGGACAAACATGAAATTGACTTAAACCTATAACCTAAACTAAAACCAAAACCTATGACCTAAACCTGAACCCATTCTCAAATCCCAAAACCTATAACCTAAACCTAAGCCTAAACTTTATCCTAAACCTATAACTTATAACCTAAACCAAAACCAGAACCTATAACCTAAACCCGAACCCATTATTAAATCCCAAAACCTATAACCTAAACCTAACCTTAACCTAAACCTAAACCTATAACCCATAACCTTAACCAAAACCTATAACCTAAACCCGAACCCATTCTCAAATCCCAAAACCTATAACTGTAACATTTCGAAAATTAAGCATAAGTTAACTAGCGCTACGTTGTCTAGAAGATCGATGGCCTATGTTGCATAAGTGATGTCATTATCTATATTGCATAGATAATGATAAATGGCCGTCAAGTAACCCGACTGGCCAATGCAACCGTTAGATCAAAGTGGCACAGCGAAAGTGTGGTTAGCCTCTTCCCCACTGGCCCGGGATCGAAACAGTTGATTTAGGTTATACGTAAGGTTAGGTAATTAAATAGGGTTTGAACCTTCCTTAGAACGTCAATATAAAAGTCTCTTTAAGTACTTATTACCCTTAGCCAATTTTGGGAAAGAAATTTTGTTTTAAGGGGGGTAGATTGTAACACCCCGAATTTTTGCCAACCTGGGATTAGACGTCCTTAGGCAATAGGTCAATCATAACACCTTGGTAACCTCTCAGAACCCAATTCCGAAGCCAAAGAAATCACTTAGGATTAATTCCTTTAGAAATTAAGCGTAAGTTAACTAGCGCTACGTTAGAGTAGCTGTGAAATTGTCCCTGAACACTTTAAATACGTTCTGCAAGACCCAAAACTTGTAGAATTAATGACTCTATAATACCCTGAAACCTAGGATCAAACTCTAAACCCATTTGCTCTCAGGAACCCTTTGAAACTTTGTATTGGATATAGACCGCGCGTCGAAAATTCGATATCTACAATCTTAGATTGTTATGACCTCTTAGATGGACTTGACAATCGTTTCGAAAATCAAGCCCAACCGACGTTCAGAGGCTATTTCATTGAGCCTGGAGTGAAGAGAGTGAGAAAAGGGTTAGATTTGAAAATTTTAATCCAAATCTGGCACGTGACTTTGCGCATTATTATTAAGCGTTCTGACCGTCAGAATTCAGCCAAATTTTACCCTCGGATCAGGAAAAATTTCTCTTTCATATCATGAGACTTGTAGACCTGATTTAGGTGCGATGATCGCTGAACTGAAACTGGACCGTCAGGTGTGATCTGCGAACTCTACCGGTGTGCAAACTTGATGTGAGCAGGATCCAGTATCCATGAGCTTAAGTCCGACCGCATTCGGCCAGGGGACCTCCAGAAATGCTCCATTGAGACGGAACAGTCCGTATTTGGACATAAAATAAGTATACTTTATTCCCAAGTCTATTTAGGTTATGTTTTAGCCTATATAAGGGCTTTAAACCCTCTCACAACCCTCCCATCCGAATTTGCAATAAACCCTAGATAGAGAGAGAGTGAAAGTGAGAGATTTTGAGAGAGTAGTAGGAGAAAATTCCCGCTACTTGCCGCAGCTTTTGCACGTGCCAAAGCACCGCACTCCAATCACTTTTCCGGCGATTTCAACGCACTCTTAGATAAGAAAATCCTAATTACTTGCTGTTTTGGAGTTTCCTTAGATTCGTTAGTGATGTAGCTTATGTAACTTGTGTATTAGGTCGCCTGTACGCCGTTGACGAAGCGTATACGTTCTAATCGAAACGATACATGTGTAGGGCAAAAGGTGAGGATTTTAGACGCTTTGATTGACTGATTTCAAAGCTTTCAATGTCGTTTAATAGTAGATTGTCGAAGAGAAAACTGTTTGACATGTAGAACATGCTGTCCGTTTTCCATTTCATATACGTACGGGAAATATGAGATTTAGGGCATTTTGGGTATTTGTAGAAAATACAGTATACTTCTGTATTTTGCTGAAATGATTGTCATGGCTATTTGTCGTGTTATGATATTAGGAATGCGTGCATGATTTGTTTGGCGAAGAGATTTGCCCTAATGTGCACTTTGAGTCGACATGCGCTATGTAAACTAAAGTGTGTAGACTAAGTGTTTGTATAAATGTTTGTATTAGTAGGTATTGAGTAAATGGTGTTGTGAATTAGTTTTGAGATTGAATTCTCAATTAATATGCTGATGTATATGGTTTCCACATGTTGGCTATATGAATCGATTTCATTATATATATATGGAATGTATGTGTTGGTTGATTTGCTTATGTAGTATGATATAACATGTGTCAACATGCTTGTATTGTTTATATTCTTTTCTATTACTCACATATGCTTACTGATGTTGATACACAAATGCTTGAGGCTATGACCTAGTCCGGGCAGTCGGTAATGGATTGAATTCGTGGTTGGTTTCTAATTGCCACGAAGGACGCGTCGATGAACGCGAGTCGTGTTTTGAGTTGGCGGCAGTGGTTAGGTCACACGAATTGTTTTATGCACTTCATGTCGCTCAGCTTGAGATGCGCTCGTACTACTCGAGCCCGTCAAGTAACCCGACTGGCCATTGTATGTTCACCATGTATGAGTCATAACTGCTTGAACCTAGGATACTGAACTTACCATTGAAAATCCTGTTAACCATGGTACCTTGATCCATAAAGACTCATGAGCCGGGCATGGTGGTATGGGAACCGTGGTCGAGCTGTCGCCCTACGCTGGGGCCACAAACCTCCCCGTAGTGACCAGTGAGCACCCAGACTCGTGAGCAGATTATGGTGGTATGGGACACTATATTCTTGCTGTCGGCCTACACTGATTGGTGACGAGCCCTTTGTATTGACCTCGAGCGTATTCTGAGTCTACGGGAGGCGACGACCCTTCTGTAGCGACAAGAGTACAGTAGGCCTGTATTGATAAGGCGATGGGGGAGTGGTGCAACGAGTGCGAGCAATAGCCCTTGCAGCGACCTACAGATATAACATCGTATGAGATTACTAGGAGTGACAATCCTAGACAGGATCTGTGTTGGGATTGATATAAGCAAGGTACCCCAGTTTCTCAATCCTGTTGTATAAAAAGGACTAATAACAACTCGGTAATCATTATCCATATCGCATTGCATGTGCCTGGAAGATGTGGAGCACTGTGGGAAGAAAGCATGTCGCGGGCGTAAGATGGTGCCGTATGAGGGAGAATGTCGGTGAGGGCATCTATCATGTCATTTCATGTATGCATTAGCAACAGTATCTAGGAATATTCGATTGTTTTCTTTACTATTAACGCGTGATTGATTTGATAACATGCTAATCTTTGCTCTATGATTCGACTGAGTTGATCACTCATTCCCACGTTACGGGACGGTGTTTCTAGACACCCACCAGTCCCTATTTTAGTTTCAGATGATGGCGCTGCTTATGAAGCGGAGCTGGACTTGATGATGATGAGGAGGATCCCTCCTTTATGCGTGTTTTGATCGACGGGATTATAGGGAGGTTGATTAGATGCCTTGACACTTGTCATTTTATATTTTTAGAGTACTCATGTATATTCTTTTTGTTCACTTTTGGAGTATACATGTATATATTTAATTTGGTAACATGTTCACACTCTGGAGATATACAACAGTTTATATATGTTATACATACTATTACAGTCTTCCGCTTGCTAATTTAACTGTCTCTGGAGTATGATATGCTGTTTTGGCTTAGTCTCAATCTTGTTTAATGTCATTCTATAGACAACGTGCATTTATCATTATCTATGCTGCATAAGTGACGTTCTGGAACTCGGGAGTTGGGTTTCTACCTGACCCTCGATTTTCGGAGTGTTACAGATGGTATCAGAGCATGATTTAGATTAAACTAGACCTGGGTTAGAAAATCAGCATAAAGGAGGGATCCTCCTCATCATCATCAAGTTCGGCTCTGCCTCGCAGGCCACGCCATCATCTGCAATTACAAAAGGATCTGGTGGTGTCCAGAACACCATCCCATAACGTGGGAGTGAGTAATTAACTCAGTGCAATTATAAAGCAAAGATTATCATGTTATCAAATCAATCACGCGATAATAGTAGAGCAGTCAATCAAACATTCCTAGATACTGTTGTTAATGCATGTATGTAACGACATGATGGATGCCCTCACCGACATACTCCCTCATATGGCACCATCTTATGCCCGCGGCATGCTTACGTTCCTCATGCTCCACATCTTCCAGACACATGTAATGCGATATAGATAATGATTACCGAGTTGTTATTAATCCTTTTCATACAGCAGGATTGAAAAACCAGGGTACCTTACTTACATCAATCCCAACACAGATCCTGTCTAGCGTCGTCACTCCCAGTAATCTCACACGATGTTATATTTGTAGGTCGCTGCAAGGGCTGCCAGGGCTGTTGCTCGCACTCGTTGCACCTCTCCCCCATTACCTTATCAAAACAGGCCTAGTTATATCCTTAAGACTACATCAGGACTCTTCGCCCCCATGCGATGTCAGGATAAACTCAAGGTCACTACAAAGGGCTTGTCACCTGATCAGTGTAGACCGACAACAAGAATATAGTGTCTCATACCACCATAATCTGTTCAGAGTAAGGTGCTCACTAGTCACTACGGGGAGGTTTGTGGCCCCAGCGTAGGCTGACAGCTCGCCTACGGTGTCCCATACCACCATGCCCGGCTCATGAGTCTTTATGGATCAAGGTACCATGGTTAACAGGGTTTCCAATGGTAAGTTCAGTACCCTAGGTTCAAGCAGTTATGACTCATACATGGTGAACATACAATGGCCAGTCGGGTTACTTGACGGGCTCAACTACTACGAGCGTATATCAAGCTGAACGACATGAAGTGCATGAAACACTTCGTGTGGCCTAACCACTGCCGCCAACCCAAAATACGACTCGCGTTCATCGAGCGTCCTTTGTGGCAAATAGAAGCCAACCATGAATTTAATCCATTACCGACTGCTTGGACTAGGTCATAGCCCCAAGCATTTGTGTATCAACATCAGTAAGCATATGTGAGTAACAGAAATGAAATACAACAATGTAAGCATGTTGACACATGTTATAACATATAACTTAAGCAAATCATCCAACACATACATTTCATATATATAATGAAACCAATACATATAGCCGACATGATGGAAATCATTTACATCAACATATTAACTGAGAATTCAATCTCAATACTAATTTACAACACCATTTTACTCAATACATATTAATACAAACATTTATACAAACATTCAGTCTACACACTTTAGTCCACATAGCGTATGTCGACTCAAAGTGCGCATTAGGGCGAATCTCTTCACCAAACCGATCATACACGTATTTCTAATATTATAACATGATAAATTTACATGTCAAGCATTTCATCAAAATACGGACGTATACAGTATTTTCTATAAATGCCTAAAATACCCTAAATCTCATATTTACCGTACATTTACGAAACGGAAAATGGACAATATGTTGTACATGTCAGATGGCGTTGCCGTCGATAATTTATTATTAAACGATATTGAAAGCTTTAAAATCAGTCAATCAAAGCATCTAAAATCCTCACCTTTTGCCCTAGACGTGTATCGTTTCGATTAGAACGTATACGCTTCGTCAACGGCGTACAGGCGACCTAATACACAAGTTACATAAGCTACATCGCTGACGAATCGAAGGAAACCCCAAAACAGCAAGTAGTTAGGGTTTTCTTACCTAAGAGTGCGTTGGAATCGCCGGGAAAGTGATTGGAGTGCGGTGCTTTGGCACATGCAAAAGCTGGTGCAGGTGGCAGGAATTCTCTCCCACAACTCTCTCACAATCTCTCACTTTCTCTCTTTCTCAATCTAAGGTTTAAAGCAAATTCGGATAGGAGGGATATGAGAGGGTTTCAAGCCCTTATATAGGCTAAAACTTATGGTTGACCCATTGCCTAAGGACGTTTAATCGCAGGTTGACAAAAATTCGGGGTGTTACAATAACTTATAACTTAAACTAAAACAAAAACCTATAACCTAAACCCGAACCCATTATCAAATCTCAAAACCTATAACCTAAACCTAACCTTAACCTAAACTTAAATCTATAACCTATAACCTTAACCAAAACCTATAACCTAAACCAATACCAAAACCTATAACCTAAACCTGAACCCATTCTCAAATTCCAAAACCAATACCAAAACCTATAACCCAAACCTAAACCAAAAGCTATAACCTTAACCCGAACCCATTCTCAAATCTCAAAACCTTAACCTATTACCTAACCTAAACCTATAGTTATAACCTAAAACTATTCTCAAATCTCAAAACCTATAACCTAAACCTAAACTTAAACCTAAACCCGAACCCATTATTAAATCTCAAAACCTATAACCAAAACCAAAACCAAAATCAAAACCTATAACCTAAACTCAAACCCATTCTCAAATCCAAACACCTATAACATAAACCTAAATCTTAACATAAACCTATAACCTATAACCTAAACCAAAACCTATAACCTAAACCTAAATAAAAATCTATAACCAAAACCAAAACCAAAACCTATAACCTAAACCAGAACCCATTATCAAATCCCAAAACCTATAACCTAAACCCGAACCCATTCTTAAATCTAAAAACCTATAACCTAAACCTAAACCTTAACATAAACCTATAACCTAAACAAAAACCAAAACCTATAACATAAACCGGAACCTATTATCAAATCCCAAAACCTATAACGTAAACTGAAACCAAAACCTATAACCTAAACCCGAACCCATTCTCAAATCCCAAAACCTAAACCTATAACCTAAACTCAAATCCCTAAACCTAAACCTAAACTCAAATCCCTAAACCTTAACCTATAACCTAATCTAAACCTATACTTATAACCTAAAACTATTCTCAAATCCCAAAACCTATAACCTAAACCTAAACCTAAACCTGAAAACCCAAACCTAAACCCGATCCCGAACCCAAACCTGATTTTCTAAACCTAAACTTTAACCTATTCTCAATTCCCTAAAGCTATTACCTATAACTTACACCTAAACCTAACCTAAACCTATAACCTTAACCTAAACCTAAAACTTAAACCTAAACCTAAATGTATTCTCAAATCCTTAAACCTAAATCTACACCTAATCCTAATCTCAACTCCTTAACCTAAACCTAAACTTGAAAACCCAAACTAAACCCGATCTCAAACCTGAACCTAAACCTAAACCTTTACCTATTCTCAATTTCCTAAAGCTTTAACCTATAACCTAGAACCTATAACCTAAACCTAAACCTAAACCAAAACATATAACTAAATTTTTAGTTTGCCCTGCTCAATTTTCAGTTTGCCCCGCTTAATTTCTAGTTTGCCTCGATTAATTTTCAGTTTGCCCCACTCAATTTCCAGTTTGCTCCACTCATATATGGACGGTTTGGATATAACACATACATTATGATGAGACTCACAAAAGAAAAAAAAAATCAATTTGCCCCGCTTAATTTCTAATTGAGCAGGGTAAACTGGAAATTGAGCAGGGCAAACTAGAAATTGAGCGGGGCATACTGGAAATTGAGCGGGATAAACTGGAAATTGACGGAGTAAACTGGAAATTGAGCGGGACAAACTAGAAATTGAGCGGGGCAAATTGAATTGTTTTTTTTTTTTTTGCTATGTTACTTTTATGGGTCCCATCATGATGTGTGTGTTATATCCAAACCGTCCATATATTTAACGAGCTCATATTAAGGCTTGAGATGAAAAATAAGATAGATCTAACTATCAAGTAGACCACATTGTAAAAGGTAATGAGAAATTGAACGTCTACCATTGAAATCCTTTTAGGGGTTACAGAAGTTTTGGATCATTATGAAATTTTTTCCCCCCTTCATCCAGGTCTTTTTGACCTTATGAATGAACTTAAACGAGGAGGATTTCTCATAAACATCACAGTGGGCCCCCTAAAGGTTTCTAATGGTTGACGCTCATTCAACACTATTTCCTGTAATGTGGTACACTTGAGAATTGGATATATCTCATTTTTGGTCCCATACCATAAAATGATCTGAAAAAATATATGAATTGAGCGAGACAGCCTACGAATTGTGCGAGGGAAGCTAGAAATCCAGTGAGGCAATATATAAATTGAGCGAAGGAACCTAGGAATTGAGCGAGACAACCTAGCAATTGAGTGATGCAACGTAGAAATTCAGCGAGGTAACTTAGGATTTGAGCGAGGTTCCCTCGCTCAATTTCAACGTAGCCTAAACCTCGCTCAATTTCTAGGTTCCCTCGCTCAATTTCTAGTTTTCCTCGCTCAAATCCTAAGTTGCCTCGCTCAATTTCTAGATTCCCTCGCTGAACTCCTATGTTACCTCGCTCAATTTCTAGCTTCCCTCACTCAATTCATACTTTGTCCTACTCAATTTTCAATTTACTCACTCAATTTCATATTTGCCTCGCTCAATTTTTAGTTTGACCATGAAGTGATTGAAATTGATCGTGAAGTGAATGAAATGTATTTTTGACCATCGACCTGATAGAATCTTGAAAAATAACTAGGTTGGTTGGCTAAAATAGTTTCTCCTACCCTAAAATCATAGTGGTACGTCAAGTAACTAATTTTAGTTTAGAGGATATTCTTGTTAAATGAATAAAGAAAGAAATGAAAAAAAAGAGAAAAAATTATATACACACACACACACATTCATATAAACATGTAGTAAAGAAAAATGTAGGTACAATAAAGTTCTCCATGTAAAAAAGAAAAGAGAACAAAGAAAAAAGAGTGCATAGCATTATAGTTATGGCTACGGTTATAATCCGTAGCCATATGCCAGTCGACCGGGTTGGCCCAGTCGACCCCAACTCACTGTCTTTTTTTTCAAAATTTTTTCCCCCTTTCCTTGTTGTAATTTCCACTGATTTTTGTGGGTCCCATTATGAGGTATATATTATATCCAAACCGTCCATCTATTCGGTGAACTCGTATTAAGGCTTGAGATGAAAAATAAGACAGATCTAGCTATCAAATGGACCACACAGTAAAAGGTAATGGGGAATTGAATGTCTACCATTGAAACCCTTTTATGGGTTACAAAAGTTTTGGATCATCATGGAATTTGTTTTTTCTCTTCATCCATGCCTTTGTGACCTTATGAATAGATTGAATGGAAAATAAATGTTATGATGGGCCTTACAAAAATTTTTAATGGTGAAAATCAATTTTTCCGCTGCTCTTTGTGGTGTGGTCCATTGATTTATGATATGATTTTTTTTTGGATAATGCTCTGAAATGATTTTAAAATATGGATGAACGTTGTGGATATGATAAATACATAGCTGTGGGGCCGTGTAACTTTGATCTCTCCTAAGCTGTTCGTACAACTCTCAGTTGGAGGAGCGTCAGCTCTCGTCTTCGCAGTGAAAAGGAGGGGTAGTTTCGACCTCAAAGTCGCTGTCCGCACGTGCTAGTATAAGTTGGTAACTTAAGTTTGGATTCCTCGATAAAAACCGCTGGATAAAAGGTTTTGCCTACAGTGGTCATTATCTCAAAAGGGTTGGGACATCCCATACATATCTTCTTCTTCATCCTATAGTTTTTAATCAAGCGGATTGCGTAATAACTCACACGCTATAACGTAAACACTATGGGCCCCACCGTGATGTATGTGTCTTATCCACGCCGTCTATCCGTTTTTCCAGATCATTTGAGGGCATGGTTCCAAAATTGAAGCATATCCAAAGCTCAAGTGGACCCCACCACATGAAACAGTGGGAATAATGATGTCCACCGAACCTTCTTAGGGCCCACCGTGATGTTTATTTGTCATCCAACCTTTGGCCTTTGGGTCACACATAAATGGATGATCCAAAACTTCTGTTGCCCCTTCGAAGTTTTCAACGATAAGCATTCAATTTCCGCAGTTACCTGTTGTGTGGCCCACTTAAGCTGTGGATATGCTTAAATTATGGGTTTATATGCCTAAAATGATCCGGAAAAAACGGATGTACAGCGTGGATAAGACCATATATCACGGTGTGCCCCAACTGAGTTTGCGCAGCACGTAATCCGCGTACAGTTTTCCACCGCCTTCTCATTTCTCATAAATCCTTTCCAAGACGCTCTCTCTCTGTCTCTCTCCCTGCCCTAATCTGGCAAGTTGCTTTACAAGGTAAGCTTCTGAAGGCTTGAATTTCATTTCAAGGAATTTTATAAAAACACAGAAATTTCTAAGGTTTTTCATGTAGAATTTTGTAGATTTAAGGTGAGGATAAAAGGGAAACTGAAAGATTCAGAAGGTTCGGTTCGTTGCCACTGCTACCACCGATGGGATCGCTTGATCATGAAGAGGAACTAATAGCCTCAGCGGAGTCGAATGAGGCCATCTTGTATATTAACGGCATCCGTCATGTGTTGCCAAATGGACTGGCCCACCTTACTCTTCTTCAGTATCTCAGAGGTAAAATTCTCCATCGGGTCAGAT
The DNA here is from genome assembly GCA_037074715.1 of Magnolia kwangsiensis. Lineage (NCBI taxonomy): Eukaryota > Viridiplantae > Streptophyta > Magnoliopsida > Magnoliales > Magnoliaceae > Magnolia > Magnolia kwangsiensis. The sequence continues at coordinate 2,367,712 of CM073571.1, forward strand.
CATCCGAACCGTTGAATCTGGGCTCTCTTACGATTTATCTTTGAATGGGATAAAGTTCGAATGAATAGAGTTTATTTACGTCATGTTACAATCTTCACTCGATTTGGATAGTTATAACCCACAGGACGTGTAGAAAATCAGCTTTCGACGTGCCTGTGGAAACCACGGACTGAAAAAAGACAGAAAAAACACAGAACGCTCAAAGAACATTACTTTAATATTTTCACTCTGAATATCTCTTCGCCTCCAAAGCAAGCAGAGAGCAGAGAGCTCTATCATTACTGCATTTTCACATAATTTTAGCTATTGAAAAATTTATTTACTTGATTTTGCTTTGATGCTGAGGCTGTTATGATTTTTTGGTGAAGGATTGAATCATTTGGCTAGGTAGCAGAGGGACCTGATCTGCATCTAGGGGAGAAGTTTGGAAATTCAAGTTGTTTTTAAATATTGACCTGTTCTTGAGTCTTCTACTACAGGGTGTTGCTACCATAAGTTGGTGCAGCCTATATGTTGCTGCCAGCATAAGCTCTTGATAAAGCATTTTTCACCATCGTTTGGCTGTCATACTTGTTAAGAGGTGTGCTATTCCCTCCCACGTGAATAGCCCAGGCCCTGTTCATGCCTTCATTCGTGATAACGTGGCACACATGGAACTTCTAAACGGTCCATCAGGTGGGTCCTTGTAGATGCCCAAGGCCACTCAAAGAAGGTGGGTACTTACCTGGTGGACTGCGATGTACGGAACAAATGGACAGCTAAGGAAAACGTGGTTTAGCAGTCTGTTTGTTTTGAACAGTGTTTCAATTTGATGAGTGAACCATTCTGATTTTTTTTGCCAGGGTATCTACAAGGTGGGTCCCACTTGATGTATATTCTGATGTTCCAACGCATTCGGTGGAGGAATGCACTGGAGGTTGGGCCATTCACACATTTTGGATCAGCAAACCTCTGATTGCGAACATTATTAGTAGGGGGCTACTAAGTTGAAGTTTTATTTTGGACTCACTCTTTTGTCCAAGCCATACACCATCTCGAGTCATTCGACTGAAGATCTAGTTGTGGTAGGATTTTATGCTTTTCGTTTTGATAGCCAGTGTTTGCAATGGGCAGGGTGTGGTCTCGGCAAAATCAACATTGAATGGGCCTGGCCTGACTAGTTCAGAATCCGATTCTGAACCATCCCCAGCCTGCTGGTTTGCCAGCCATTTTGAAAGTAGGTTGCTTAGGACAAAGGAATTTTTTTATTTTATTTTTAACACTGACGAAAATTCATATGGATGCATTGCCAACCTCTGGAGTTCCAATGCATAAACTGCAGACTCCTGATTTAATATGCTGTCTCTAATTCTTGCTGCTAATTTCTTTTTTCGTTTTACATTTCCAAATTATTTTTCCTTGTATTTTCCAATCTATTTTTGTATGTGTGTGGAAGTAACATCTGCATCTTTGTTTATTCAATAGAATATTCATACATTTTGTTGGGTTTGTTGTCTATTTCATGTTATATGTACTGCTGCATGTGCAACTAAATTTATATTTGGAGTTAGATGCCATTTCTTATCACCTAGTGGCGACCCATGTTTGTCCAAAATGCTTTTCTTCTCTGTGACGTAGTATTCATTTTCTTAACTTTTAGCTTATACACACAGTTGAACCGATGAAGCTGCTTTTGGCTGTTTCTTTGTATGGGCATTTCTTCCCAGTTTTTAAAAATGGGAATTATCTCAGGCTATATGTGAGGAAAAGAATACTATAAATACGCGTCGAACTAAAATGAGTCATTGTTATCTGTTAACACGTTGTATTAGTTTCCATTTTCACCATTGTTTGAAATATCACTATACTTCAAGTATTTTGTACTTTAGAACAAATATTGCAATATTTTCATCACTTTCCTGAATTTCATCACTGTGCTTATAGTTTGCTATCTTTGCTCTGTCTAGGACCCTCCTGGAAGAAGTATTGCAGTGGAGGCATCTTCAGATGGGCTGGCAGACAGCTTCCACATCAGCAATACTTTTGTCTCTGGGCAAGGTTTCTGGGACTCAAATATTCATCCCTGAGGGCTGAGAGAATGCTGGGGAGCGATGTAAAAGACAAAAAAAGTTCTGATGGACTGTCTGCCAGCCCGTCAAAAGATGTTTCTACTGCAGTACTTCTTCTCGGGGAAGACACTGACAGGCCTTTAGTTGCAGTGCCTCACAATTTGATTCAAATATGCCATTCCCTCCAGAGTTTCTGGTTCTCAGTTGTCTGCTGATGCTGGTGCTTTCCTTGAATGGTGGTATCAAATCGATGTTGTCACTTCGAAGTCGATTATGATTGCTTAGCAAATTCTGATGCTGCTTTTCATATGGAATATAGATTTAGGTCTGACAGGAACAAAACTGGGGTGCGGAGAAGGTGGTTGTGGGGCTTGTACAGTGATGGCTTCTTATTACGATGAACATTTGAAGAAATCTGTGTGGGTCTTTCATTCTTCCCATTAATGTTTTGCATAATTTTAATTTTGGAGTGTGTCTATCAGTTGTAGATTGAATACTGTCCCGAGAATGTCTAACTTCCTATTTTATTTTGGTGAAATTACCATCTGATGATGAACATGAATATTGCTTACTAAAACGAAATGGAATTTTGTTGCTCAGGGGCTTCCTCACTGTCCATTCTCTTTAGTCTCTCCAGTTCTCTGGGGCAGTTTTGCTGAGTTCATTTTTTCAATATCTTACCAGTTCCTCCATTAGCTAATCTTGTTTCAGGCTGAAACCTAGAATGTTTTATAAGAGCGCTTGATTGCTTTTATTCTGCAGACCAATGTTTAGATGATTCAATGTGTTGAGAAAGTTTAGGGACATTATAAAACAAATTTATCCATATTTTCTGTACTTAAATTTGTGGAAAATGTGTGGGATGCTCTTTTCTTCATTTTTGTTAGGAATGTTTCCAATAGGATTATAGGATATGGGTTTTTGTAATTTTAGATAGATAGGAGCATGCAGTATCCATCAGTTAGTGCAACTTTGCAATGGTGTAGCTGATTTGATGATGAAAAATATGATGCAGGCATTATGCAATCAATGCGTGCTTGGCTCCACTGTATTCTATGGAAGGGATGCACATAATAACGGTTGAAGGCCTCGGGAATCGTCGCAATGGTTTGCACCCAGTCCAGGTATGTTGGACCATTCTTCTATTTGTTTTGTAGTGATGCTTGTACCTAATTCATGAATTGTGATGCAGGGTAATACCTTTATTGTGTTGCTCTTGTATATATCTGCTTTCTTTTTACCAGCGCGTGTGGTTTTTGCCAAGATATTGGAGACGTTTCCTCAAAACAGTCTTTGGAGTTGCTATGTGCAAGTGATTTTTTTTTTTTTTTTTTGAAAGATGAGGAATTCATTAAAGGCACAACAAAACAAAAGCTGCACAAAGGAAAAGGAACAACAAACAACAAAGAGAGCTGCCGAGACAAGGGCTCAATTACAACCCAAGAAATTCCAAACTATTGTCCCTAAACTTGTACACACTGAAGCCCCTTCGATGATGGGAGAACAAATTCTATGAGACAAGGCTTCCATAGATCTCTTGGTATTGTTGAAGCACCCTGCATTCCTTTTATCCCATATTGCCCACCAAATAGCAGGAAGAGCCATTCTCCAAAGTGTCTTCCTAGGCTGAGTGAGTCTCGCAACATGCCAATCAAGCAAACAATGATCGACCGAGCATGAGAGACGCCAAGAGATTCTGAAACAACCCATATATCTGTCCAAATTGGCCCCTAGAATGTACAATGCAAGAAAAGATGATCCACTGCCTCACTGCTTGGCATGTACATAATACATACATTTGGGATCACCATACCTCTTTTCTGCAAATTATCCATGGTGAGCACTTTCTTCCTCCCGACAATCCACTCAAAATTAGCAATCCTAGGGGGAACAAGATAGGACCACGCGAAGCATGTGCTCAATGAAGCTCTTTGATGAAGGGTACCACAAAGGAGGGAATAAAAGGATTTGACTGAGAAACGGCTAGAGTTGTTCACTTTCCAAATCATCTTATCCGCTTCAGCGTCAACTGGGGCAAGAAGGTAAATGTGTTCCAAGAGATTGGCAAACTCATGAACTTACTCGTCTCGAAGCAAGTGTCTACAAGGAGGCCCCCACAAAACCGCACCATTAACACGGGAGAAGAAATTCGCTATGCAAACTGAGGGATCTGGCGCCAAGCCATAATAGAGGGATACAACTCTTTAAGAGCCGCGTCGCCCACCCAAACATCCTCCTAAAATCTGATTTTTTCACTATTACCCAAGGAAAACCCCACACCTTGCCAGAATGCCACCTTCGTGGAACATACCCCTTTCCATAACGCATAGGCTCTATAATTAGATGTCTCTCTAGTCCCTTGACCTCCTATTGAAGACCCATATTTGCTTTTGAGGACCTCTTTCCACAAGGCCCCATCCTCTTCAGCAAGATACCATAGCCATTTACCAAGTAACACGATATTCATAATTTTGAGATCCTTTATCCCTACCCTGCCATTGTCATAAGCTTTACAAACTTCTTTCCAACTAAGAAGATGAAACTTTTTTGATGTAGGACCGATGCATGAACTCAAATATTGGTGAGATCAATCAACAAAATTAAATTAATTAAAAATAAAAATACAAAACTTGCTATCATCATCACAAATATCAAAATCCCAAGAGAAGATCACGCATAATTCTAGCCTAAGTTATCAAACATCATCCTACAAGACCATTGAATAAAGGAATCTAGGATCCAATGGATGTAGGGACATCCAAATAGCATAAGGTAAAGCCTATTTCAAAGGAGAAGATCGAATACTGCCTAGGGTGAAATTAGGGTTTAGAAAATTTAGAGAAAACTTGGAAAATTAGGGATTTATAGGTTTAGGGTTAGGGTTTGGAAAATGGAGAGCAATGTTTTGATGTAAGGGTAATGGAAAGCCAAAGAGACAAGAGTGTGGCTGTGACCAACCCTATGGGTTCACACGTGTGGCCGTACGGTCACACGTGTGGGCTAGGTTGTGAGGGTTTGGGCCTTTAGGGTTTGGTTCGTCAATAAGTGTGGAAGGATGAAAGATTGGAAGGATGAAGAATGTTTGGAATGGAGAAAATTGAAGAACTTGAAGAATACGTCGATGGTTGATGAATGGATGATAATGAGAGTAATGGATGGAGACCTCGCACCTCCATTGATGAATATTAGCTTTACACCAATCTTCATTCCAAATCATATGGAAGTCACCTTCAAATCGCATGAAGATGGAAGAAGAAGAAGCAAGTAGCTTTTTTTATATTTATTTATTTTTATTCCCCTAAAAAAACCTGATGAAGAGAGGTCGCACGCCCCACTCCTCTTTTATAGCTTTAATAAATTTCAAAAATTACAAATTCAACCGTCTTACGAAATTTGATGAAAATGACCAGTCTAAAGAAAAATCAACTAAATCACTCATAATGTGTGCAAACATAAATTAATCATAAACTAAATCCTAAAAGATGATAGAATTTAAAAACTGATGAAGACGATCCATGATCAATGGCCTGTTTATGTGATCCATGCGATCCAACGACCCGATCGTCACGTCCCTCAATCCGACGGTCCAACCCGCTCCCTAAAACAACCCATTTGCATCTTCCCAATGCGGGGTCTTCCAGATGCTCACACATGCACATGGAGTCTTCAACCTGATCATGGGTACTCACCTAGCCACAAAGAAATCGGTGCGGCCCGCCTCCTTTGATAGGTACACAAAGGTGTAGGTGAAGCGATGTCCTCATCACTTTTCTTTTCATCAATGTCTTCCCACAAAAAGTTCCGTCTAAGCCTGTCAAGCATGAATGGTGGACACTTGAAAAGCGACATGAAATATAGAGTAAGATTGGATAACACTGCTTTGATCAAGGTAATCTAACCACCAATCGAAAGGTACCGGGCTTTCCATCGAGCCAACATCCGTTGAAATCTTTCTACCACCTTGTCCCAAAGACATTTTGCCAGCTTACCCACACAAAGTGGGAGACCCACAAAAGTTGCCAGGAGCGGAATCGCTGCACACCCGAAATTGTTATCCCAAACCTACACTTCGTTAGGCTCCATCCGAACCTCAAGCATCTTGCTCTTGGATAGACTTACTTTAAGACCTGAAACCGCCTCGAAGCATTTGATAATAGTACTCAACTTATCTACCACGCCTGGAGACGCATCACAAAAAATACGAGTGTCATCTGCATACTGTAAGTGAGAGATAGGACTAGACATTCTATCAATCGAGAAACCACAGAAAATGCCTTCATCTTGATGAGGCAATTTAGTAAAATTTAGTACATACTGATCTATGTGCAAGTCATGTGCCTATCTTTGATGAGGCAATTTAGTAAAATTTCTTTTCTCCATGTTATTTCTCGTTGCATGAGGGGCATTTCAGTCATTTTACCGAGTATTAACTTAAAAAAAAATAAAATTAATATAAGAATATTATTAAAAAACAAAGAAAATACAGGAAACAAAACCAAAACTAAAAGAAAAACGAGACGAGGCTAAAAAGCAACCCAAAACAAAAACTGTCCCTTGACAGCACACCCCCCCCCCCCCCCCCCCCCCCCCACAAAAAAAAAAACACTCAAGGAACCCATTCCTTAAACAAAACAAGGAGGCAAGAGAAGACATCAGCTGTGGAAACGCTAGGATTCCTAAAACAACGGTTTTTTCTTTCCGCCCAAATCTCTCAAAGGACTTTTTTTAATTGTTTTTCCCATAGGCCCTTCAGATTCTGCATGCCACACATAAAGGAGCTCTTCCAATGAGTGAGGCATAACCCACACAATCCTGGCCAATCTGAAAATGGTCCACCATAAGTCGGAAATGAAAGGAAAGTGGATGAAGAGATGGTCCACTGATTCTTCAGATTGGTAGCAAACGAGACAAATGTTGGGATTCCTTCTCACCAGTCACCCAAATGCTGCCACTTTAGGAGGAACTCTGTAGTGCCATAGGGGAGTCGTGTGGGACTTGGAAACAGGAGAGGAAGCAGCTGCTGCAATGGAATTGTAGGAGCGAACAAAGAAGTTTCCGGATGCAGACAAATTCCAACGCAATGAGTCTTCCTCATCATTGCAAGGCTGAAGAGCCTGCCAATGAGAAAGAAGGAGAGTAAGATTCTCTATCTCACAATCTAACAAGTTTCTACGAAAAAGGTGGAAGCCAAATACCTCGCTCTCATAGGAATAAAATAATCCCTAATGACTATATCTTTGTAGGAAGATACAACAAATAACGCAAGAAAAGATTCTGCCAATGATTGGTTTCCACACCAAGAATCCAGCCAGAATTTGATTCTTGCACCATTCCCTAAGTGGAAAGATGTTCTCTCGAACACCAAGGGGGCAGCTCTGGCTATCCCATTCCACAAGAAAGAAGCCCTAGAAAGCAATGAAGATTTAGTCCATCAACTTTGGGGAGAGGCCTTACTTAGCTGATATAACTTGGTGCCATAAACTATCAGATTCTTTTCCGAATCTCCAAACACACTTGCCCAAGAGGGGGCCTCATTGAAAAGGAGGAGATCCCGGATGCTAGCCCCCCCTTCTCCATAGGGAAGACACACCTCTTTCCAATTAACCAGGGAATTTTTTCCTTTCAGAACCTCCTTGCCATGAGAAGTTTTTTCTCAACTTATCGATCTTAGCAATGACTGATACAGGAGACTATTATTAGGTTTGTGTTTTTGGGCATTATCAAGATGCCTAGTTCTTTTTTATCAGTGAGGATAGGGCCTTAGATAGGAAAGGCTGGCAAAACTGGATACATAAAGGTGACTGCAAATATCTGGGACAAAGGCGGTGGTGATGATATGGCATGTGATCTTCACTCAGTTTTGATATATGTTCCATGGGTGCATAGCTTATCCTTCTTTTAAAAAATAATAATTTTCTTTGTTTATCTGTATTAAGCATGAGAAATGTCTAGATTTTTCTTCAGTTTTGAGCACAATGTTCTCAACAGTAAACTTTTATGTGGCTAACCTGACACTAAACCTATACAAGCCATCATCATCATCATCACCATCATCATAGCCTTGTCCCAGGGGGTTGGCTTCCTATTTCAGCCATTGAAAGATTTGAAAAAAGGAATTCTACTATTGATCGACAAAATTTTGGCAACGGTCTGCCAGCCTGACATCAACCCTCCTTTATTGGCTTGGGACTGGCTGACACGTTACTAACATGCAGAGTTTCTAAATAGCCAACCCATACATATTTTTTGAAGCAGTACACTATAATTATCGTAACTATTCATCATCATTATCATCATAGCCTTGTCCCAGCAATTTGAGGTCCGCTCTATGAATTCTATTTTGCCAATCATTCCTAACCAGGATCCTATCCTTGGTAGGTAAATGAGCCTTCATATTCTTTCTCACCTCCTCAATCCTAATCCTTTTCAGTCTCCCCCTCCATCCTCCTTTCATACCCTTTAACCCTAATCAAAGTTCCCCTCTCTACCGAGTACTGAGGCTGCCCTGGTTTGATTGCACATGAGTAGACCATCTCAAACCAATTTTATCGACTGTTAGCTTTTGATAATTTGTTTAAGAAATGTTTTGTTGAGCCTCTGAACCCTTCTCTGTATTTTGTTGAGCACGACTGACATCTTTCACCCATATCAGATTTATGATACTCGTTTGTCATGCCCGTCAAAGATTTTAGGTAACTAGACAGTTGGTCCAACAATCCCAAGATATTTTGTGCTGAATATATTGTCTGCTTTGTGGGTACATTGGTTGATACAAACTAGGAAGCCTTTGGTCAAGGCTAAAGTTGACCAAGTTGCACTATAGGAAAGTTACCGTACAGTACAGCTATTAGGGAAAAACAGAGGTGATGCACCAGATGTGAGGCATTGAAGAGCTCACATTTATGCATGAAAAATTGAACTTTGAAGTGATATTGAAGAACGAGCTGAGAAAGGAAATCTAAGCAAGCTAGAACAGGTGGGCATCAGTTGAAATATTAGATCTAATATAGAAATGCATTTGAAATCATACATTTAATCTTTTGAGTAGAGGTTACTTGATCAAGAGTTTAGGCAAATTTAGAATGGATGTCTCTGTCTCTGCTGCTGCTGCTGCATCATTGACAATGATGTACTCCATGAGCTCCCTTGTGCCCAGGACGTGATGAGGGTGTTTGTGGAAGAAGGTTTTGGGCTAAATTATAATGCTTCAATGACGTCAATCACTTGCATAGGCTTCGAGTCGACAAGTTAATGCATTTGAATTCATAGTAAACTCCTTAGAGGTTTAGAAGTCCCCTTAATTAGGGGCTTGAACAACCAATGCCCAAATGGTCTACATGTGCTATGGCATGTTTTGATTGTAGAATTTCTCTAAATATGAGCTCAATGCATTCTTTATTGATTATAGATTGTGATGATGGTGATAGAAAGTAGTCTATCCCTATTCAACCCATAAGGGTAACAGTAGAAGTTCAATGAGATTCCAACCAGTGATTTAAATATCTGTATCGACCCATGTATCACACACTTGGGATATAGAAACATATTGTTATCACATGTATCACGGAATTTATTGTTGTTTTTGGGAAGCATTGGGAAATTGATCGCATTTTTCTATGAAACTTTAGGGGATGTTAAAAAAGACATTATTATACTCTTAGATCTCAAAAGATCACAAACAAACAAGTACATATAATAAGTTTCCTTTGCATAGGATCCTAAATTATGCATACTATTTGACAAAAGTGATGCTATTATATCCAAAATCAGTTCATATCATTTATAAATCATATAAAACAAGTATGAAAACACAACCAATACATAAAAATGTTAAAAAAATAAAAATAAACCAATGCCCTCAGTACACTTGAGTGACTGTGCCTCGGACTCCTAGTTACATCTGCCCATAGTTATACCCTTGGATGTCCTTGCCATACGTGTAAGCATACTCCTCCCCTTATATGTAGTTGAATGACTACGTCTATGTACCGTAATTGTTGGAGTCATTGCTCCCTGAGGCCTATAACCATATAATTCATATTCATAATGTGGCATAGGACTAGAGTTGTCTTGCCCAACACTAATGTCAATGGACCTCATGCTCCGCGTTAGAGACTCCTCAATGCCACTTCGCTACTTATTTTTACAATAATAATACTTTGGCTGAGAAGCCCCCACTGGGCATGACGCGAACCATGGTCTTTTTCCTTGGTGGCTTGCTTAATTCTCTCCCCAATGAATGGGCCAAGAGGCCTCAGACTTTAACTCTTGCTACGGACATCATCAACGTTGTCACCCTGTTGCTACCACTATCATCCCCATCATTGCCACTGCTGTCACCTCTGTCGCTCTTCGTGATGCTATCAATGTCGGAAAAAGTGTGGCCACCACGTGCCGCATGAGATCCTGATGCTTGACTGCCTCCGACGCTCCTCAACAATGGATCAAAAGCTTCGTGGAGGTATCTTGCCTCCTCTACAACTGCATTAACGTCGATGCCTTGTGATGCTGCATCCTTTGTTATCTTTGTACCCAGTCAACCATCTACTTGATTCAGGTCAATTGACTTCACCCACTTGTAAAGTGGGTCATCTGTATCCCCTTCATAAAATTCGTTTTGACTGATCTTCAAGAGATCTGGTAGGTTCTCTTATGCTCTTCTTGCCAAGGTATTCCAGAATGGCCACGTAACAATCGTAATGTAACAACAACAGTGGTAATCGTTACGCATTATGGGGTTGTAATGACCATTATGGAAAATTGATATGTAAGATGTAACAAACTATTATGGGGCCGAAATAGTTTTTTTTGTTTTCTCAAAAAATAAATAAAAAACCCATAATGGTCGTTATAGGGGCCATATTATAATGGTAACAGCAGTGGCCATTATGGCCATCATTACTGTTAGGGGTGTACATTGAGTCAAACTGAGTCGAGCCGGCCTCAGCTTGACTCGGCTCAGTCATTGGCTAACCTCAGCTCAAACTCGGCTCGGCTCGGTCCTCGAGTTTGACTGGCCAACATGGCTTGGTTCGGTCAGCAACTCGGGCCAGCTCGGGCCGAGTTCGAGCCACTATCGAGCCGAGTTCGCCATTGAGGCATTTCCACAAACATTTGAACCGCAACTTCAAAATCCCACTGTTTTATAAACATGGGCAATGGTTTTACAGGTATTTTATCAAACACCTTCTAAGTAACATAAAAACCAAGAAAAACAAAGAGAAAAAAGGGTATTTGTTTCATGTACATACCTTCCTTGCCACCAGCCACATTTCGTTGAGTCATTTTATCAAACAGTTGGTGAGCAACATCAATGGCAAAGTAACTGAGTCACTGAGCTGGTTCGATCCAAGTTCAATTCGAGCTGGATTCGATTCGAGTCGAGTCAAGCTGGGGCCTGCTCGAACTCGGCTTGAACTCATTTTCGAGCTCAAAAAATCAGCTCGACTCGGCTTGAACTCAGCTTCGAACCGAGTTGAATCGAGCTTTTTCGAGTACCGAGCTAGCTCGATTTGCGTACACCCCTAATTACCGTCATGTAATACTTTGCTTCTTGCACTTTCTACCCGTTGCAGCCTCTCTTGTAGCGTTATGTTGTAGTGACAGAATATCAGTTTCTAAAGCCTCTTGTAACCCAACTTTTTGGGCTTATTCATGTGAATAAGATAGAATGTATGCAGTTTTGCGCACACTGTGATGATGACACCATTGTGAGAGTATGCGGATAGCTAATCACTAAAAGGTCTCACTGTCACTCCCGTACATGACTCATCATCATTCACATGTAAATTGATCATGGTTGTATCTTAGTTCCATATATAATTTTAAAACATGAAAACTAACTTTTGCCTACAATTTTGCATGCAACAACTCACATGGTATCATCATCTTTCTTGACTCTTGTAGTTTTGCACCAAAACATGCCCCTCGCTTCTCAAAAATTCACAATTTGTTGATGACATTTAATGCTAATTGTTAGTATAATGTGTGGCAGGAAGTTAGACAATAATTAAATGCAGTAGTTTACCTCATTTTTGAAATGAGATATCCCTTGAGAAGTAGTGAATAAATTCTCATATGCTTCGTGCACTGCCTTCTTTAAGTGGTTATCCTCATTGAGTCTACGACTATAGTGGTACTTGAGTTTCAAGAAGTATGCTGAAACCCATTATGGTGTATATGTTTACTTATTAGAGTCAAGAAAATAACCATCTAGGTTCATACCGTGCAAGCAACCAATAAAGTATCGAAACATATAAAAGATTAAATCTAATTATTTACCAGCCTTGCGACGTGGGTGTTTGAGAGCCCTATCACATTGGTCACTAATGATTGCGTACACCCACTTATGCGTGCACCCATTGGACATATCCATTATATGGAATAGTAGGTTTCCTTCTAGTGAACTATATCTATATGCAATTTTTACTTGTAATTGTGCTGATTGTGTGCAAGGTATGCCCTAACAGTAATGGTGCTGTAATGGACACCGACGTTACCATTATGATGCAGGGCAATTAACTACTTGCTCTAAAAGCTCAAACTGTTAGAGTATGGCAAATTAATCCCTTTATCTCATAGCCTAGGCCCCACATCTCATCGGTTAGGACCTCGGCCAAACCCCTCTTGTGGGCTCGTGGGCCCCAAATCACATGGGTTGCCCATCCCGAGTGTGTCCTCACATCCCATGGGCTACCCCACTCGAGCCTGGTGTGAAATGCTCATTAATCACCCCTGGTGAGGAGTCTTGAACATGAGACCTCCCCCGTGGGCCCCAAATCACATGGGTTATCTACTTCGAGTGTGCCCCTGCATCCCACAGGCGACCCCACTCGATCTCGGTGTGAAAATGCCCGTACATTACATTACCCCTTAAACAAAACTGTTATAGGACCGATACAAGCCATTTTTTCTGTAACGGCCGTTACCGCCTTGTAACACATGATGGTTATAACTGTTAACTGTTTTGGCATGCCATAATCATGTTGCTTGTTAATTGGACATATTAAAGCTGACATGATCGCGCCTTCCATTTCCAAAACTTTTGAATTTTCTTTTTGCAATGTTTGTAATGCTGAAGCATGTTTGAAGCTTAATTGGTATGCAGGAATCTTTAGCTCGTGCCCATGGCTCACAATGTGGATTTTGTACTCCTGGTTTTGTAATGTCCATGTATGCATTATTGAGGTCAAGCGAAATGCCACCTACTGAAGAGCAAATTGAAGATAGCCTTGCTGGAAATTTGTGCCGGTGCACTGGATACAGACCAATTATTGATGCATTTCGTGTTTTTGCCAAAAGTTATGATGCATTGTACACTAACATATCTTCTGCTAGCACACAAGGAGGTGATTTTGTTTGCCCCTCAACTGGTAAACCTTGCTCCTGTGGATCAAATGCTGTAACTAACAGAACTTCAGCTGAAAATGTAACTTGTGGCAATGGCTACAAACGTGTTTCTTATAGTGAAATTGATGGAAGCTCCTACAGTGAGAAGGAGCTTATTTTTCCTCCAGAACTTCTTTTGAGGAAGATGAAGCCTTTGCATTTGAATGGAGCTGGTGGAATTAAGTGGTACCGACCTCTTAAGCTTCAGCATGTATTATATTTGAAATCAAGATATCCGGATGCAAAATTAGTGGTTGGTAATACTGAAGTAGGGATAGAAACAAAGTTTAAGAATGTTCAATATCAGGTCCTGGTTTCCGTGACACATGTACCCGAACTTAATACTTTGATAGTGAGAGATGATGGATTGGAGATTGGTGCTGCTGTACGACTGACCGAGCTTTTAAACCTTTTGAAAAAGGTTGTAGCGGAGCGTGATGCTCATGAGACATCATCATGTAAGGCCTTCATTGAACAGCTAAAATGGTTTGCTGGGAAACAGATAAAGAATGTAGCTTCTGTTGGTGGGAATATCTGTACTGCCAGTCCAATATCAGACTTGAATCCACTCTGGATGGCTGCTGGAGCAAAGTTTCGAATCATCGATTGCAAAGAGAATGTCAGAACAACTCTTGCAGAAGATTTCTTCATGGGTTACCGCAAGGTGGATCTAACATGCAGTGAAATTTTACTGTCAGTTTTCTTGCCATGGAGCAGGCCGTTTGAATTTGTGAAAGAATTCAAGCAGGCTCACCGAAGGGATGATGATATTGCAATTGTAAATGCAGGAATGCGTGTTTCTCTAGAAGAAAAAGATGGGAAGTGGGCAGTTTCTGATGCCTCCATTGTTTATGGTGGGGTTGCTCCTGTTTCCTTGTCTGCTCCAAAAACCAAACACTTTCTTATCGGGAGAAGTTGGGATAGAGAACTGTTGCAGGGTGCTTTAGGGATATTAAAAGATGATATATTTCTTTCCGACAATGCACCGGGTGGGATGGTGGAGTTCCGCAAATCTTTAACATTAAGTTTCTTTTTCAAATTTTTCCTGTGGGTTTCTCATCAGATGGAGGGGAAACAATCCTTCACAGAAGGCCTTCCACAGTCCCATCTGTCAGCCATACAGTCTTACGACAGGCCATCATCTAGTGGAATTCAGGATTATGAAGTGACGAATTACGGGACTGCTGTTGGGTTTCCTATGGTTCATCTTTCATCAAAACTTCAGGTATATCTTTCCATCCTATTGTTTGTTTTCTCTAAATCATGTCAATTTTGTGGTTGCTGCGTACTCTCCCCCCCCCCTTCTGTCTCTCTCTCTCCCTCTCCCTCTCCCTCTCCCTCTTTCCCTCCCTCCCTCCCTCCCTCACTCCCTCTCTCTCTCTTTATCTCTCTTGATAAGCAGCATATATTGGTTTCTATGTCTTATTCTTCTTCTTTTTTGTGGTTTGTATGATTGCCCACGTGCATTGTTACATATTACGTTTCTAAAAATGGTTTATGTCCTTGACTTTTTATTTGTCAGTGCCGACCATATCCGGGTTGATGATTGCAAGTCACTCACTAGCATGTGTTCTTCTTCTGGTTCATTTGAATATGTTTAAGCTTCTGTACTTTGAAGCATATAATATGGATATGTGACCTGTCTCAAGCACCGGACCTGAACATTGTTTTTCTTCCTTTTTTTTTTTTTTGCAATCGACATGCATGCATCATTCATCCATATTGAACAAGGTCTGGTTATAACCTACTTGGTAAACAAATATCAACTCGGTGATGTATGTAAGTAATGCACTAGAAAGGATAAACTTTGATAGCCAATCAACCAATAAAGAAGGTTAAGCAGTTGAGCTTCGTTCTCCTGATTCTTGCCTATATGGCATTGTATATGTTTCCTTTCTGTCAAAGTGTATCAGTAGTTTCAACTGCTGATTGTTTAGGAGTTCTTTAAATTATTCAGGTTCAGGAGCTTTGGTACCCAGGTACAACATGGTTATGGAACTTAAATTTTAAACTGGGGCAATGGACACAATAACAACATCTTTGCTGTAGGAATATTTGACCATCTGTTGTTGAAGGAATTTACAGGGATTTATTGGAAACAGGCCTAGATGTTCCAACACCTACACTGTCTTATCAATTTTAAAAGCTGTTCTCTGACTTGCCTAATTGATTAGATTCAGTGTTTTAAATAGCAATAGCGTGTTGCGTAGTGTTCAACCCTCCGTAACGTGTTGCATAAGTAGTTTAAGTAACACGATACTATTTTTTTTTTTAAAATTTAAAAATAATAAAAATATGATAAATAGTTATAAAAAAATGAAAAAAAATGCCTAAAAGATGGTTCATTTTTTTCAACCATAAGCATGTTCAAAAGTAATTAATTATCATTTTATCAAAAGCCAATCCATATATATAAACCAAATCAAATCATTATCACATTAACAACTTTCTAATTAAACCATTTTAATTAATAGTGTCTAATTGAAACCACAAGTCACAAGTATGAAAAGAAATTAAAATCCCACAGGTTGAGAGTATTAAGTATAAAATACAAAATACAATTATTATTTATAAAAAAACGTAGCGTATGCTATATTAGCTAGTGCTATGCCATGCTACGACACTACATACGCTACGCATATGCTACGACCCTTGTAGCGTATGCTACGGGGGATCTACGTCATTTGCTAACACTACACAACATCATAGCTACGCTACTCATGCTATTCAAAACACTGTTAGATTAGATTATTAAAATTTGAGATTTTCTAGCAAGGTTCTTCTCTTGGAACCTCTTGTGCTCAACCACTTAACGATCCAGACCATTCATTTAGAAGCTTCTCATTGTGTATGGTGAGTTGTTTTTTTCACTGATGGGTGATCATCACCATTCATGCTAAGGTGAGTTAGAAACAGCTGTTTTGTGATTGTGGTTTTAAGCCACTAGTATGGATGATGAGATTCTGTTAGGTGGAATATCCCCCCCACAATTTGAACCATCTAATGTGAGAACTGGGGACTTCCAGATCAACAGTTTTAATCATCACATGGTGGGCCATAAGCAAGGGATCGACACTGTAACAGGCAAGAAACCATTTACCATTTCATCTAGCTAAAACCTGGATGAGACGGTGCATGCTAATCCAATGGTAACATGTTCCCTTGGAAAAGCAATCTCTATCAGCAGAGAAAAGCATGGCTGCGGTTCCAACATTGCTCTGGTAAATAGCAAACTCTCGTGAAGAAATTAAGGCCTAGAGACTGAAATCCTTTTCTCAGAAGGAGCAAGAAACTGCAGAACTTTGAAGATTATACTACATTCTATTGAACAAAACCCAGACTTTTGGAGGAATGCAACCTTGAAGTTGAGAATAACAATTTAAACAAAGTCTTTTAGTTACAGCTGTGGTATTTTGTAGTAGAAAATTCTCAATAGGGGATGAGAGGAGGTATCTCTCATCGAGACTGAATTTAGGGTTTGAACCTTGTAATTACATGCATTGGAGTAAGGATGAATGTATCTTTGAACAAAATAATCATCTCATAACAGCCTTGGATGGGAAATTGTAGACAAAACACAGAGCAACCCAATCAATATAGAAACATGTAATGGGTCTTTTTTATTACAATGAACAGTTGCAACAATGATACTGGTGTAGTAAGCTACCCTTCTGAGTCCAGCAGAGCATGGTTGTGTTTTTCATTGTACAATTTAAATTTTCTGTCATTCAGTCAATGGCTTGGTGCCAATGCTGGGGAAAGTGCTTATTGTATTGGAGAGATTCAAGAGAGACCTAGAAGTGAAAGTTTATCAATAAATTATTTATCTATCCAGAAAAAAGGATTGTTCTTTTGGCTTAATTCTCACTGCAATTACTTTACACAGGTTACAGGGGAAGCAGAATATGCTGATGACACACCCATGCCTCCAAATGCCTTCCATGCGGCTTTAATATTGAGTAGAAAGGCTCATGCTCGTATACTCTCTATAGATGATTCAGGCGCCAGGTTATCCTCTGGGTTCAAAGGATTATTTACATCAAAAGATGTTCCTGGAAGTAATTGTATTGGACCAGTTGTGTATGATGAAGAGCTTTTTGCTACAGAAATTGTAACTTGTGTTGGTCAGGTATGGAGTCCATATGCTAAAATCAATCATTTTGTTGTTGTTATTATTATTACTATTATTATCTGGATCGCCTAATTATATTTGTTTTGTTATTATTATTATTATTATTATTTGAGTTCAGGACCAATTATTTATTCACTGCAGAAAGGGACCTTTTTCTTATTATTTTATACAGGTCATAGGTGTGGTTGTGGCTGATACTCATGAAAATGCAAGGTTAGCCTCACGAAAAGTACATATTGAGTATGAAGATCTGCCTGCAGTTTTATCCATAAAGGATGCCCTTCAATCTAACAGTTTCCATCCTAACACCGAGAGACATATGAAAAAGGGGGATGTAGAGTGGTGTTTGCAATCAGGCAAATGTGACAAAATTATTGAAGGGGAGGTTCAAATTGGAGGTCAGGAGCATTTCTATCTGGAGCCAAATAGCAGTCTGATATGGACAATGGATGGTGGCAATGAAGTTCATATGATTTCCTCTACTCAAGTAAGTTGCAGCTTTTTGTACTAAAAGCACTTATCTACCGCTATCTTGTTACTGTCATCCTCTAATCAATTTACCTTGGGGTGTCTCCTAGTCCTCTTCAAGCTGTGTGATGGTCTAACTTGTGGTTAAAGGATTTTTTTGCTAGGATCTTTTCCATTTGTCCTTTGATTTCTCGACCACTATTATCCGGTGTTTTAATTAGCGGTAGCGTGTTGTGTAGCATTCGATCCTCTGTAGCGTGTAAGTGAATGGTCTGTAAAACACGCACAGATGCACACACATTTATATATGAGAAATGCTCACATACAACTAGTTGTACGTCCAACTAGTTGGCGTGTGGGGGCCACTATGGTATTTGTCTCACATCTCGTCCGTCCAGCAAGGTTGTCCCACCATAAAAATAGGATGCGCCAAAAATCAGGACAATCCAACCATGAAAATGTGATGCTCCACGGGAATATAGAGTTTTAGGTGTTGTTTCATGGTTTTCTATGGTGTACCCCTCCTAATAGTTGGATCAACCTGATTTTTGGGGCATCTCATTTTCATGATGGGATAATCTTAATGGACGGGCAAGATGTCATACAAACACCATGGTGGGTCCCACACGCCAACTAGTTGGATGTACACCTAGTTACATGTGAATATTACTCTCTATACGCATATATTCCTGAAATGTGATTCATTTTTTCAAGTACAAGCATGTTCAAACAAGTTATTAATTATCATTTATCAAAAGCCAATCTACATACATAAACGAAATCAAATCGTTATCACATCCAGTGTTCGAAATATTGGTATCGTTCCATGTATCGCACCCTTGCGATACAGATATGTATCAGTTATCGCATGGGATATATCGCTTGTATTGTTTAATTTATCTCACTTTTTGGGATACATGGGGAAACATTGGGAAAATTGTAGAATTTTTCAATGAAACTTCAGGGATTATTAAAAAAGATCTTAATACACACTTTTAAATAATAAAATCTCAAAAATAGAAGTGTACATAATAGGTTTCCTTTGTAAACGGGATCTTAAGCTATGCGCTGTTACTAGCCAACCCATATCCAATGGAATTTTTATTTGCCATCCAGCAGACTTTCATAGAGATTGGTGGATTCCTAATTGTAGGGCCCACTTTGATGTATGTGTATTACATCTACACTTTCCATACATTTTTATGACTCATTTTAGGGCCCGATTCAAAAAATGAAGCAAGTCCATGGTCTTAGGTGGACCATACCACAGGAAATAGTTGTGATTGAATCCTCACCATTAAAAACTTCATGGGGGCAACAAAATGTTTATTTTCCATCCAAGCTGTTGAAAATGTCATAAAGACCTGGATGGAGATACCACACAAATATCAGCTTGATCCAAAACTTTTGCGAGCCATGAGAAGTTTTCAATGATCGATTTCCATTGTTTCTTTTATTATGGCCTACTTGAGATTTGGATCTGCTTCATTTTTTTGGATCATGCCATAAAATGATTTTTCAAAATCGATGGATAGCGTGGATATCAGGAACATAAATCAAGGTGGGTCCCACGGTTAGGGATCCCACCCACCTTGGTGAATCCGCTATAAGTCACCCTCGTCTTGGTGGGGTTAGTAGCCAATCCATGCACAAAACGGAACATGGAATGTGAGTGGGCCCCTAACTATGGGCCCCACCATGATGTTTGTGTTGTATCCACATCATCCATTCATTTGGAGAGATCATTTTAGTGTGTGATCCAAATAATGGCGTTGATCCAGAACTCAAGTGGACCTCACCACAGCAAACAATGGGGACAATGATGCCTACCGTTTAAACTTAAAACCATTTATAGGGGCCCACCATGATATTTATTTGAGATCCAACCTGTTCATAAGTTCAGCTAGATATGCAAGAAAGGAAAATGAAAATATCAGCTTGATCAAAAACTTTTGTGACCCGTGAAGTTTTTAAAGGTAGGAGTTCAATCCCCACTTTTTCTTGCAGTGGGGTCTACTTGAGCTTTGGATTTGTCTCATGACCTAAAATGATCTTTAAAAATGGATAGACGGAATGGATATACAATATATACATAAAGGTGGGCCCCACCGGAAGTGCCGTACCAACTTTAGTGCAATTGAGTCACACCGAACCCAGATGTTACTGGGTAATAGCTTAGTGGGTGTCACCCTTCTTGTAGGGCCCACCTTGATGATATATTGTGAATCAACTCTATCCATTCGCTTTTCCAGCCCATTTTAGGACTTGGTCCCAAAAATTAAGCACATCCAAATCTCAAGTGGACCACACCACGTGAAATAGTGATGATTGAATGCTTACCATTAAAAAATTTCCAAGGCCTATTTTAAGTATATCAGTAATGTTTATTTGTCATCCAAACCGTTTATAAGGTCAAACAGAACTCAATGAAAGAAAAATACAAATATTAGATTGACTCAAAACTTTTTTGGCCTACAAAATTCTTTTAATGGTCATTCACCATTTTTTTCAGTGGTATGGTCCACCTGAGTTTTGGATATGCTTAAGTTTTGGCACAATCCTTGAATGATATGAAAAAACGGATGGGCGGTGTGTATTTGAACCACACTAATCAAAATGGGCCCCACACGGTAAGGTTAACACCCAATAAGTTGTTGCCTGCATAACACCTAACCTGCTCCCCAATTTTTGATTTGAGAGAGAGAGAGAGAGAGAGAGAGAGAGAGAGAGACTCTTCTCCGTTAAAGGCAGTCCTCTGTCCGCAACCACGATCAAAATCCTTGTCGGAAATCCCACCCCAATCCCCTTGATTCTTGGCGAAAATTCAGTTTCCTTCCAAAACAATTATCCTCAAAGAAAAAAAGGGGATTAAGGTTTTTCTTACATGATCGGGCGATTTCGACTGTGGCCCACCAAATCCAGTTGAAAGGGACTCAAATGTAAAAGAAAATTTTTCTATATTTTTGGAATTTCTAGATAGGAAGACGGACTTTCTAATATCGTGCAATGTATCGTCAATATCAGCCATATTTGACGATATTATGCGATATCTTGTGATATATCTCACGATACAAAGAATTTCGGGATTTTCTTTTAATTTTTGAGGGCTTCCAAGGGGTTTTGTATTGCTGGCTTGCGATAACGATAATATCAGCCAATATATCGCCCGATAGTATCGATATTGCGAACACTTATCACATCAATAACTTTCTAAGCAAACCACTTTAATTAATAATGTCTAATTGAAACCACAAGTCACAAGTATGAAAGGAAACTAAAATCCCACTAGTTGAATATTAAGTACAAAATACAAAATACAATTATCATTTATAAAAAAATGTAGTGTGCACTATATGCGCTACGTGTACACTACATGGGCTACGCGTACATGGCGAAGCTACATACGCTACTACTCCTGTAGTGTATGCTATAGGGGATTTACGCTATTTGTTAATGCTACATAGCGTCGTAGCTACTCTATGCTACGGATGCTCTTCAAAACATTGCCGTTATCCTTAAAAAAGAAATTTTCTACAGTTGTTGCAATTCTTGGCCTCATATTTAAAATCATAGGCATCTCCTCCGGTGATGTAATGCATTTTACTTCATGCAATTGTTAAAGAAAATTTGTTTTGTCATGCACAATGTTTTAAATAGTGCATAGCGTTCATCCCTTTGAAGCGTGAGGCGTAAGCTACAGGCTACTTCTATATTTTTAATCAGTGCGCTTGGTTGCACCAATGTCATGATATTCTATACTGGATTAGACTTTTTAATAATGAAATTTAACAAAATGTCATGATATTTGGTGCAACAAAATGCAACCTAAAGTAATAGGAAAGAGTAATGATTAAGTATAAAGGTAAAGAAAGAGCAATGAAACTGATTTAATATTGTTATTTATATTATTTTACTAATAGCATTAAAAAGGTTAACTAATTTTTTTTGGAAATGGAAAAATGTAACAAATCATTGAAAACATCATGTGAGCTACATAGTGTGTAGTGTAGTCTATGTAGCACGTCGCATATGCAAATTATGGTAATTCACTCGTATGCTGACCTCCTAAGATGAGGCGGTGCACCGAATGGACGGATTGGATGCTACGCAGACATCAGGGTGGCCCATACAACTTTCTTTGTTGCACGACGTCCTCACACGGGTGCAGGCTACATACAAAAAGGAATCTCAGAATGTGGCACTCGCACCAAGTAAATCAGAGGACAAAATTGCCCCTGTTTGAAGGGCTACATGCATGAAAAACAACTAAAGCTTATGTCTATTCACATGACTAACTGCAGGTTTAAATTGGCCAAAAGCTACTTGCATTATACACAGTAGAGATGCATATGCACGTGTCTGCTAGTATTGTAAGTGGACAAGGCTTTCGGACATATGGTTTTGTGCATTTCCATGTGTTCAATGTGTGCATCTACCTATTCTTGTGGATGGGTGAACATGAACATATAAGCAATGTGTGCCATGTGCTTCTGGCAAGCGTGTACTCATGAGCTAGAGGTTTGCATGCATGGTGTTTCAATGGCATGAAGCATTTTGCAAAAATTTGTATTGATTCTTGATGGCTCTCAGTGTTACATGAATATATTCTTGTTGGTCGTACCTGAACCTGATGCTAGTCTTATTTCTATCATTTCTTAACATACAGTGCCCTGACAAGCATCAGAAATATGTTGCCCATGTTCTTGATCTTCCGATGTCTAAAGTTGTTTGCAAGACAAAGCGCATCGGGGGTGGATTTGGTGGAAAAGAGACAAGATCAGCCTTCATTGCCGCTGCGGCTTCTGTACCATCATATATTTTGAAGCGACCAGTGAAAATCACATTAGATAGGGATTTGGACATGATGATCACTGGGCAGCGACACAGTTTTCTTGGAAAATACAAGGTACCATTCGTTATAGGAGAGTTGGATTATGGTACTATGTCTACAGATTGGCATGCATATGCAATAGGAACTAGACAGTTGGGTGCTTTTGGCTGCATTAAACTGGAAATCTTGAAATGGTGAGTGCAGGCATGCTGCATGCATACATCGTGATCTAAGTAAATTGACTGAGGGTTTTCGACTTCTTGTGTGTTAAATTGAATTTTTGGATGAACACCTGTGAAGTCTGTAAGAGATGGTTTTCATTCACAGAGCTCTTGTTCTGCGCTATCTTCTTGGAGAGATGCCAGCCTATCTATAGCAGGCCCATGATTACTAATACTGAATTGGGTCCAGATGAGATATGCCAACCAGTATTATCTATAGCAGGCCTGTCATAATAATACTGAATTTTATCCGAATGACAATGCCATTGTCAATGCATTCCTAACTCTGTATTTTGGTCACTCTTTCTTGCAACATGCATCATTAGTGCTGACATGTGTGAGTGAACACAAATGTAGCTTTAAATGATTCAGTGTCCTACCGAATGTTAGAGAAGTTTGGTCATATGGTGGTTAGTCTTTAAGTTACTATTTTCTAATTCATCCCTTCTCAACTTTTCAAGAGAGCCTGCCAATCCTGAGAAAATTTGCACATGATGCAATTGTTCTTTCATCTGTTTTACAGAACCAACGCCTCTCTGAATTTCTTTTTCATGTTTAAAATTTCTTCATTTCGTAAATTCATGTTGATTGTACCAGTAAATTACACTAATATTTCCCTAAAAGACTTTGGTTTTTATTTTTTTATTTTTTCTGTTCTTTTTCTTTTTCTTTTCATTTTTGGTCGTTCTTTCTGGCTTAAAATTTCCTGCTTTTATTGTTCACTGCGTGTATGTGTGTGTTGGTTGGTTGTAGCAAGATCAATATGCATGTAGGCTCAAGCTTGAGGCCCCACTGCTGAAGCATAGAGCTTTTACCATTTCTTATCCCCTTTTGTGGTGCTGGAAGGAGGCTATCTATGCTGGTTATCTGGAGTTTGGTTAGCATCTACATTTACGGTGTTAGAATAACTCATTAAATTACTTACATGCCACCATCAACGTATGTGTGTTTTCAAAATGTTACTTTCCATTTCTCTTGAATTTGTGCTTCGTAAATGAGAAAATACTCGTTCTAGGTGGGCTTCACAAGAGAAGGAAAGGTGCTGGCATTAGATCTTGAAATCTACAATAATGGTGGAAATTCGCTGGACCTGTCCCCTGCTGTCCTGGAGCGTGCGATATTCCATTCGGATAATGTCTATGACATACCACATGTTAGGCTGAGAGGAAAAGTTTGCTATACCAATTTCCCAAGTAATACCGCTTTTCGGGGATTCGGTGGCCCTCAGGGAATGCTTATTACTGAGAATTGGATTCAACGAATTGCGATGGAACTTCAGAAAAGCCCTGAAGAGATAAAGGTAACTATTTGTTAGTCAATAATTTGTGCTTTTGCTGCACTAATTAGGCATCGGCTTGCTCATTAACTATTTAATTCATACAGACGTCTTTATTTGCAGGAACTTAATTTTCAAAGTGATGGATCTGTACTGCACTATGGTCGCCAACTTGAACACTGCACCCTAAAGCAGGTCTGGGATGAAGTAAAGGCATCTTGTGACTTCTCTAAGGCTCGGGAGGCAGTGAATGAGTTTAATTTGCACAATCGGTGGAAGAAGCGGGGTCTTGCTATGGTTCCCACAAAATTTGGTATTGCATTTACGGCAAAGTTCATGAACCAGGTAATTTTAAGATGAAGCTCCACCTATGAGACATTGTTAATGGTCTTGTGTTCTTCTTCTGTATATTTTTTGAAATGTCCATTACATCACTCTTGGACTTGAGGCCATGGGAACTCGAGGTTATGTATGATAAAATCTTTGAACCCTCTTAGAGGTCAGAATCCGGAGAGTTCTGAATTGTTACTGACAACATATACATACATGTGTGTATAAAATGTATGTATATACGCTATAGAGGGGGAGTGTTAGCGTGCACAAGGTGTGTGTACACCTGCGGATTACACAACACCGATGGTGTACGTAGACTTTAATGCTCCTGCAATGTACAGTATGAAGGAATTTAGCCTATGTTTCTTAAATTGTATTTAGCTCCTATATGCTTAAGTATCCTTATCCTAATCTAATTAGGATTATAGTGGAATTAAGGTTATAAATGAAGGATTAAGGAAGGAAAGAGGGTACGAAATATACCTCTCTTCCTCTCCTCTTTCTATTCTTCCTCCATCTATTCCTTCATTCACCTTTAAACCTAACACTACTTCAAAGCATCTAATAATCTTCCTTAGGTTATCCACCTTGGCATTGTCCGCATAACAAAAAATGATAATTTCATCAACGAATTGAAGGTGTGAGATTTAAAACTCCTTGTCCATTATGAATCCATTGATGAGATTGCATCTAACCCTCTATCCATTATTTTACTTAAAGCTTCCACAACCACTAGTGAGAGAAAGGGGATAGAGGATCCCCCTGTTGAATGACCCTTGATACCTTGAAGAAACCTTTAGGAGACCCATTGACAAGGACAGAGAATTTGCCCGATTGAATGCACACTCAAATTCAACTTCACCATCGTTACACCCAGATCCATAGCTCAACTGGCAGACTGAGTGGAGATGCCTCGTTTCAACACTTGAGATATTGGTATCGATCCCTAGTGGGGGTGGCTAACATGGAGTGAGTGTACTGACATGGGTGTGTACTAACAAGCTAACCGGAAAAAAAAAAAAAAAAAAAAAAAAAAAAAAAAAAAAAAAAAAAAAAAAACTTTACTATCATTGTTCACAAACCAGCCTACCCAACATATAATTAAAGGAAGTCCTAATCGATGTAGTTATACGCTTTTTCTATATCAAGCTTATAAATGTTGTTTTCCCTTTGCTTATGGCGTGAGTCGATGCATACATGGGCGATTAGAGTGCTATCTTGGATCTGCTGACCAACCACAAATGCTCCTTGAGCTTTGGACATAACATTAGCAAGAACCGAGCAAAATCCAGTAGCCAAACTTTTGGCTAGAATCTTATAAAGCCCACCGATTAGATTGATAGGTCTAAAATCCCACAAGCTTTTGGCCCCTTCTTTTTTCGAGATAATAGCAGAAGGAAGACCCAACTCCGCAGATAGATAATTGCTTTCGAAGAGCTCAATAATGCAGTTCATCAAGTTGAAGTCACCCTTTACTAGCTCCCAAAACACCTGAAAGAAAGCCATCTAGCCTTGCGGCCTTATCACCACCAATGGCAACCATTGCTGCCTTTATTTCCTCCTTAGAAAAAAGCTTTTTTAGGAAGCACAACCTCCTCTTTCAAAAGATGATTAAAAGGTGGATTATCTAGACGTGGGTGCACGCCTGCACCCATTTCTTGCCCATAAGGAAATCCTTATAAAATTTAACAATGACATCACACTTGCGACTTTTCCTCAATTTTAACCCCATCCACCACAATGCTGCTAATATTATTCCTAGCCCAGGCATTAACAATGTCATGAAAAAAAATTGTGTTCTTATCCCCCTCTTTAAGCCAAATCACTATGGACTGTTGCTGCCATTTGATTTCCTCTTCCTTCAACGTATTCCTGTATCCAAGTGGTAATTTATCTCTTGTGGACTCCTCCTACGCCAACTCCATTCATCATTGTCCGAAGATTGAGTACCATGAAAGATGCATTTCGACTTTACCTCCTAGTTTCCAAGCACCTCTCCTAAAAAAATCAATTTTGCCTTTAAGAAGTTTTGAGTTTCTAGAATAAATGAAGCTAGCATGTCCCTCAACCTCGAATGAAGACTGCTATTCCTTTATTAGAACCCCTTCACTTCTAACCACGACAATTCAAACTAAACGACTGTGGGCCCAGTTATCCTCCACCTCCAAGGCAACCAGGCAATGATGATAAATAGGCCTCAGGAGCCCTCTTTGTTGCATTGAGGAAAATTTCTCCACCTAATTTGAAGATGGTAAAAACCAATCCAACTTCACCACCCTTTCTTGCCCATCTGTCCAGGTAAAATTCACATCCCCCATCGAGATATTCACCATCTTGTTTATGGCAGTTCGAGAACTCTCATACTCTGAGTGACATAACAACTATAAAGCTTCCTCCCTCGGTCGAAATACCCACCCACCCAATAACATCAAAGCAAAGACTTATTATGAGACGAGTCCAATTTTGCCCAAAACTACGTACATTGACTTACTGTTTGGCTCGTAGACCGAAGTGAGCACCCATCTGAAACCCGACGTCACATCCCTTGACAACACCGAGATAGAGAATAGGTCGCACCACCTATCCTTCTTAACCCAACTTTGGAATCGCAGATCACCACAATACCACCAGTTGAACCTACTACATTGAGAGCCACCTATCTTGAACCTTTCACTCCAAACAGTGTCCACAGTCTTCTAATCGAACGACTATAGCTTGGTTTCCTGAAGAGTGACTGACTAGCTACGCCTTGAACCGATTGCGCAAATCCCTGAATTGAAGCCCCTTCTATGAACAACCTAGGCCCCTCATACTCTAATTGATTAGCTTCATCGGATCACCACTCCATCCCTTCTGCCCTTTCTCCCACTCTTGGGAGAAACCCCCACTCAATAATTTATGGAGGACACTAGACCTTCAAGCTCTCGTCTCCCTGGTTTGATGACCTGCTTGTGATGGTTGACTTGAGACTTTTGAGTTCCCTTCTCCTCCACGAATTGGAATAGAGCAATAAGGTCTTCTTTACAATCCCCAAATGAGACACCAACCAGCTTGTCGACATGTTTGATTGCCTCCTTAACCCATCGCATATTCCAAGCCATAGACAAGTGACCTCCTTTCGTTCTTTGTGGAGGAGCAATTGCACATAACCTTTGACTTCTATCACAACCTAATCATACTCTTGCCCTAGAGTCCACTCGCAGAGGGGTGATGTCTAGAGCTTTGAATAGTTGCTCGTCATTGGGCCACATCTCCTACTATGTTGAAACATAAGCCGTCTTACCTTTTTGAGAATCATTGCAGCATTGACATGCCATTAGCTTTGCTTGACCTTCCAAGACAACTTCAAACGACATACCTAACCCTACGCCATTGTCTGAAGAAGAGAAACCTCGTTTAGAAGCCAAACACCTAACCCTGCGCCATTGTCTGAAGAAGAGAAACCTCGTTCAGAAGCCAAAGCTTGTTGCCTCCGAGCAGGAAGGAGGGAAAACTGGGGTTGACACTCACTAGAGGCAATGCCAAAGCATGCTCTTCCTCTTTGCAGCTAGTCTTCTTACTAGTAGTTGAGAGGAGAGGAGACGAACCAACAACATGGGCTGGAAGGAGGTCTTCTTGCATGTGAGAGGAGTAAATAGATCTGCTGCCCATGAATTGCTGTGACAGAACTTCACAAGGGCGAGCCCAAGCACATGAGTTGAAGAAACATCACTGATGAAGCTAATAGGAGCACCTGGCACACTCGAGACCACCAACTCACTATGCGTCTCTTGCCCAACACATGTCACCCGTCTCGTCCACTTCTTCTCTACTACACACCAAGGAGACATGAGGCAACATCTCGATCCCAAGGTCACCCCCTCTCACTTGTAGTGAACACATGGCCGTCAACTCCACCATGTCTCTACCACCTCGACCATCTGGCAGGACGTAGCGACAACTCATGCCCTGCTGCTACCACCAACTCCGTCCATAGTACATGCTAATGGTCTCTCGTCAGAGGCCTTACTACATGTCCACCCCTCCAACGCCCTCTCCCCACCTACTCCTTGCGCACTAATTGATGCCTCACCCGTCGCTTGGATCACATTCGGCAGTCCAGAGTGTTCCTTCTTTCCTCTCCACGACAGCTTCTCCTGGCATCTACGAATTTACGATACACCACCACTACCACCATCCCCTCCTCACCTACCCAAATGGCTTACCTCCTCCTTGACCACCTGAACGGAGACCCCATCTCCTTGACAACAATGGGAATCCTCTCTAGTATTGACGGCTCTCTTCCACCTTATGCATATCTTGGCCCCCTTGATCTCCTCACAAGCTTCCATATTAGGGTCGATGGCTACTACCTCCTCGATATAAGACCAAACTGCTGTGAATACCTCCAAGATCTAGAGCTCTAAAGGAAAGACCTCGGATTTGAAATTAGGCATCATCTCAATCTAACTCTGACCACTGAGCCCATCTGCAAATCAAAAGGATTGGACCATCTCTGAAAAGATAATCAGTGAGAATGATACTATCAAGGCTTGCTCGAGGCTACAATGTTATCAGTATCTCCGAGTTGCTAAGAAACTTGAGGACCATATAATCTTCCTCCAAGCCATAGAGTTCTCGGACAACCCTAGTGTCACCAGGCTCCATTAGAGCATCTTCTAAGCATTCTCTATCACCTTCAAGTGAACTCTCACCACAGGACCGCCATGCACCATCTCCCTCGAGGCCCAACTGCCCTTCACCATATTCGGGGTACTCCCATCCATGTAGCCATCTCCCATGGATGTCGAGAGATTAAGAGATTCCTCCACCACTGCTAGGGCTAAAAGTTGGGGGGGGGGGGGGTGGGTGGGTTCAACCCGACCGACCCATGACTGACCCGACATTGAGTTGGGCTTGGGCGGGATGTATCGGGTTTGTTCTCAAGCTTGGGCTATATAAACACCAACCTGATAAAACTTGGCTCAGGCTCGGGTTGAGGTCTCGGGTTGCTCGACCCAACCCAAACCCAATCGATATATAAGTTACTTCTAAATTATAATTGAGTGCGGATCATCTTTGTTGAAGGCACAAGAAATTCCAGTGCCATTGGGTCTCATTAGTCCATGTCATTTCCAATGACTCAAGCTAACAAGATATGGCGGATTTCTCTCTCCCAAATAGATTGCGTGCTACACAACATGACTTTTAAAAGAGTAGTTGTCCTATATTTTAGCTTGTTTGTCTAGAAAAAAATAAAGTTCTTTACGGTAAATAACTACATATATAATTAATAAAATTATAGGTATAAAAAATAAAATGCGTACTGAAATATACTAGACTAATGTAATAATGAAAATATTAGCATGTATCCACCCGACCAACCCGACCAACCCAACAGAGCCCACTTGGGTTGGGCTTGGGTTGAGAATTCCCAACTCGAGGTTGGTTTGGGTTAGGGTTGAGGTAACCTTGGGTTGGGCTAGGGTTAAGCACCAACCCAACCTAACCCACCCGACTTTCAGCCCTAATCACAACATCATTGAAAAGATTTTGGAGTTCCCTCCACTTATCTCCCCGCTACAGACCATAAGGTAATCCTTACTCGGTATCTTCCTAGGAGCTACACTACTCTTCTCTATACTACCCTTCTCTCCTAACCTCTTTCTAGATGGAGGCCCAATTTACCAACCTCCAGTCCATACTTTGCTCTTTGCACTGACTGTCTCCTCCCACCAAATCGACATCCATTCATCCTGCAACTGCACGACTCATCTCCTCTGGCCTCTCCATTCTCACTAAAGCATACCTGCGCATTATCACCGACCCCCTAATTCAAGGTATCACCACCTCTTTATCCTCCCCAAATCAACCAAAAACCATTTGGAATTTCAATTTCAATTGCTTCTCTAGGAAACTCTCTATGTACAACATGGGCAACTCCGCAAAACACGTCTCAAACCACCAAAGGAACCCTTGAACGAATTCCCTTTCTAA
The DNA here is from genome assembly GCA_037074715.1 of Magnolia kwangsiensis. NCBI lineage: Eukaryota > Viridiplantae > Streptophyta > Magnoliopsida > Magnoliales > Magnoliaceae > Magnolia > Magnolia kwangsiensis. Next base: position 2,398,385 of record CM073571.1, read on the forward strand.
CGGACCGTTGACCATGCTACCGCTCATTGCCGGCGTCATTCGTCACTCTGGGCAACTTCGTTGACTTCTCCCCCCAAATCCATTGTTCTAATTTTCACTCTTCTAATTCAAAGTGAGAGTTTTTTTTCCCCCCACCTTTTTTTGGGGGGGGGGGGGCAAGGAAGAGTTGGCAAGTTTTAAATTCTACATGGGATAGTTAAGTTGAGCGCAGCTGGTCAAAATTTTCTTCATTGTTATGATAGAGAACTGTACGCAAGGGCCCTAGAGACTGCAAGGCCAAGGAACAATCCCTATCTTTGCTGCCTGTCATTCTTTCCATAGCGACAGCTGTTACCTACTTCGCTGTAGAGAGAACCAAGCTCCTTGAATCATCTTGTCAAATGCATGCATGGGGAATAACAACCGATGATCTCCAGGCCTAATTTATTGTTGATGTTGGTGATTTCTGCCTGTTGGAAGAGGGGAAGAGATGCTGCTATCATAACTATGTTATGGGAGTGGATATGAAATAATTGTACCTTCTTGATTTATTGTGGTCAAAATGCTTGCTGCTGTGTGGTCAGTTTCCATGTTTTAAGATGCTTGAAATGCCATTGTTTGTATTAGGGCTGAAAGTTGGGCCGGTTGGGTCGGGTTGGTGCTCAACCCTAGCCCAACCCAAGGTTCCTATACCTCAATCCTAACCCAACCCAACCTCAGTTTGGGAATTCTCAACCCAAGCCCAACCCAAGCGGGCTTGGGCTCGGTTGGGTTGGTCGGGTGGATATATGATAATATTTTCGTTATTACATTAGTCTATTATATTTCAATACATGTCTTATTTTTTGTATATATAATTTTATTAATCATATATGTAATTATTTATCATAAAGAACTTCATTTTTTCTAAATAAACAAGCTAAAATATAGGACAACTACTCCTTTAAAAGTCGTGTTGTGTAGCACACAATCTATTTGGGAGAGAGAAATACGGCATATCTTGAGTCATCGGAAATAATGTAAATTAATGAGACTCGACGGCACTAAAATTTCATGTGCCTTCAACATAGACGATTCACACTCAATTATAATTTATAAGTAACTTATATGTCGATCGGGTTCAGGTTGGTTCAGGCAACCCGAGACCTCAACCCGAGCCCGACCCAAGTTTTATCGGGTTGGTGTTTGTATAGCCCAAGCCCGAGACCGAACCCGATACATCTTGCCTGAGCCCAACCCAATGTCGGGTCGGTCACGGGCTGGTCGGGTTGAACCCGCTCGACTTTTAGCCCTAGTTTGTACTCTTTCTTTTCAAAGTCATAATATATAACAGACCTAAGCCACATATTTCTAGTATGGAATAGGCTCGTAACATTAACTTTTGAAGAAGATAGATTGATTTGGAGCTAATCTCCCAATGAGGGATTTTCAGTGAAATATGCTTGGGATAGTATCCGTTCCATATCTCTGGAGCTAATCTCCCAATGAGGGATTTTCAGTGAAATATGCCTGGGATAGTATCCGTTCCATATCTCTGGGTCGCTCTTGGAGCCAGTGTTATCATAATTGTATGAATCATACGATTCATATCGTATCGTATGGGTGTACGATTTGAATTGTACACGCAAATCGTAAATCCCAAACAATCGTATGAATGGTATCAAATTGTATGAATCATACAATAATCATAGATTACTTAAAAAATCATTATTATTATTATTATTTTTAAATTTAAATTTTCTTATTTCTTTGCACCCTTTTGCTCATAAAACATGAAAAATGCCTCCCCTATTAAATATATCTTCATTTTTGCAAAAAAAAAAATTCCGAGAGAGAGAGAGAGGAGATTTGGGGATTTTGATATTCACCTCCCCCCCCCCCCCCCCCCCCCACAAAAAAAAAAAAAAAAAAAAAAAAAAAGGAAGAAAGAAATCAAGATACTATTCACAATGGAATTGAATGCCATTTTTTTCTAACATGATTCTACACTTAAGAAAGGTACAAAAGAACAAAATTATTAAAGGCTACAAAAGAAAACAAAGGAAAAAGACACGAATCCTTTAATATCACGATATGTATACCATATACATTTTCTCAATTGATAATATCATACTTTTTTGGTAAATATTGATGGGAAATGGATGATTAAAGAGTTTTTAATCTTTTTTTTTTCTTATGTACTTATATTTTTTCATTGTTTTTTATATGTATATTTCTAAAATCAGAAAAAATCTTACGATTTACGATACGATTTGCCATTCAATATGATTCATCCCCTTTTACGATTTGCAATATGATAATGATTTTGACAACATTGCTTGGAGCAAGTGATTTGGCGTAAATCCATCCCATTGATGGTTTCTGTGTTTATGTAGAAAGTTTCACATGGCTGTATCCCAGTTGTTGATGTGGTCCCCAAACAGTATCAATTTCATGTCAAAGTGCTGTTGCTGCATGGATAATCCTTGAATGGAAGGCATTAATATCTTTTTTGTAATAGTTAGTCGGCTTTTGAGATGTGGAGCTTTTTCAGTAATATTTTTAATATCAGAAAATGTCAGATTTCGTTCTATTCAGCAACAATTGAATTATTAGCACCAGAAGGCTTCCGCCCAAAATCAGGGGCAAGTTTTACTTTGCCTAGCTTCTTCATTGTTTGGGAAATATAGAAGGCCCCTAAAAGGTGTAAATACACTGATCAGGTCTTGTTGAGTGGCAACTGGCAACATAATCCCTGATGTTATAAATTGGTTGAAAATGGCTACAACAGGCCAACATTTTTGAAGGACTGTTCATTTCTGCAAAATCTCGCTTTGGAATGTCTTCACATTAAGGCTCGGAATGTTATTAGGAAGTGCACTGTGGTATGGTCTACATCCAGCCATGACCTTTAAACTTAACATTGGTGGAGCTTTAAAAGGCAATCTTGGCCTGGTGGGTGGAGGACTTGTCAATGATTGGAATGGTTCATTTGTATTGGCCCTTTCTGATTGTTAATAAAACTTGTTCCAATACTTCAGCTGATTTCAGAGCTGTGGTGGCTGGTATTTGGTATTGCATTGGTCTCCATATTTCTCAGATCGTTGTGGAAATCGATTGTGTGGGAAGTGGAACTTAGGGCTTCGGAGCCGTGTAGTGAAGTTGAAGTGATGTAACTACTTGATGATTCGAGGATGGTTGCACTCTTACAGTCTATGATGAATCTTTAACCTAATCCTTTCATTCATGTTATATGATTCCATACAACTCTTACACGATCTATTAATAGCTGGGTTTTATTTTGTTTCCTTTTATTCTAAGTTCATCACTGAATCTTTTCATGGCTACAGGCAGGTGCTCTCGTGCATGTCTATACTGATGGAACTGTTTTAGTGACACATGGGGGCGTTGAAATGGGACAAGGTCTTCACACAAAAATTGCTCAGATTGCTGCCTCATCTTTCAACATTCCTCTTAGTTCTGTCTTCATATCAGAGACAAGTACTGATAAGGTGATTTCTGTTCCTAAGCAAACTGGTATAAACATCAAAGATGTGCGCATAGTTTATTTTGTTTTGATTTTAAGGTTTGGTTCATATGAATGTCAAGGAGACATGTTAGACATTTTGGAAATGAGAACATACTGCGTATATATTACTGATCCAAGTTGGGTATTTATGGAATACAATCAAGAACTGACTTCAATGCACTAGTTCCATGAGAACCACTGCAACACAAACCACAAGTAAGCCTAAACAAATGCCATTCTCATTTCTTGAATAAAAATTAAAGTCGAGGTGATATACTGTGACCCTTGGGACAAAAAGACCCTCAATTCTTTTGTATCTTTCAAATAGAAGAGCAATGCTCTCCACTCCCTCTGATGAAATATTTGCAATGAACAGTGTAAAGTTTTATGGAATTTGTAAATTTCTTCTTGTCTGATCCCTTTTCTTGTTGGTAAATTAAACAAAAGAGCAAGGTCTTCATCTTTAATAACTTCCCTTAACTGTTCTTTTCAAATAAAAAAAATGTTTGTACCCTTCTCTTGGTTTGCACAAAGGAAGTGGTATTTTGTCCAATTTAACTAGTCAGAAAAATGAATTGATTTTTCCTTCATTAAAGGTGTTTCCGTCCATCTGTAATCTTTGGTTAGTATAGTAACAGATCCATTCACTGGGCATCTCTTTAGAATGCTGTTATTCTTCTGAATAAATAACAGTAATGGCTTGGGTCAATAAAACACTTGAGAGTTGAGACTCCTCCAACACCTCTCAGAAACTTGTGATTGCACCATGGAATGCTAGAGCACTTCAACAAATATCCTGGATGTGTGGACTGCTATGCAGGGAAATGTGAACTACATGTTTTAAATCAATATCTGTTGAACCTCTGTGTGTTAAACAACAAGATGAGTTGGCCATTCAATAATATCTATATTGATGCTGTGACTTTTTTTTTTTCTCCCTTGGAAGCAGACTGAGTGATTTTTCCCTTCTAGATCATAGATGATCCTACCAAAGGAGCTTTGAGGTCTGTATATTGCTGTCCCAGATATGAGATTCTGTAGAATTACTCTTTTGTTCAGGTGGCAATTTTGGGTTCTCCAGCTTATTAGCTAACAGCAAGATGTCATCTAGTTGTATTTTGCACTTTATGTATATTTCTCAATTAGAAATCTCTCTCTCTCTCTCTCTCACTCTTCTAGTGATGTGTTAAGTATCCCTTATAATGTAGGTCCCCAATGCAACACCAACAGCAGCTTCTGCAAGTTCTGATATGTATGGTATGGCAGTTTTAGATGCCTGCGAGCAAATAAAGTCACGGATGGAGCCTATTGCTTCAAAATATAAGGACAAGTCTTTTGCTGAGGTAATTCTGCCAATATATTAATGTTGAATAGTATTGTATGTTACAATAATTTTCTTTGATATTCACATTGCCCGTTTCTTCTCACAAAATGTCAACTTCTGAACTCCTGTTCATAGCGTGTTAAGTGCGTACTTGCACTTTCACTGTTGGATGGAATGTAGGGCTGCGATGATATCCACCGGAGGGGTGACTGGCTTGGGTGGTGTCCACCTAGGTGTTAATGTAAAATCCACATCGACAATCAGGTGCGTCACAAAAATCAGCCCCATCAGTGATCCGGGTGGAACACACGATTGAAAAAGTGTATAGGTCAAAACTTACCGTCCAAAATTTTTCCCTTGGTATGGCCCACCTGAATCACGGGTGGTGTAAAAATCAAGGGTGGATGTCTCTGAATTGCGGGGATCATCTAAGACGATACCACAATACGCTGAAGCTTGCGGAGCTTAGAATTATGGCCAAGTCCTAGAATGGGGGTGAATAGGACCACTTAAATTATTTACCAATTAATTCGATTAAGTGATTTCTAGATCTTAAACTACAAATATGCAATTATATGAGCAAAATAGACTAAAAGGTGATACATGCAATATCAATTATGTGTGCAACAAATTAAGTGCCTAGCATACACTCTAATCATACATCCATATGAAATAACCAAAATCAATCACAAGCAATAATATAAATGCATCCACATAAACAATCATAGACACAATAATATATAGTGATTCGGATAAGTACCTACTCCACTCCCGGTGGACGCACTCAAACTCAATTGTACTGGATTTCACTATCTCAATTGGTTTTCCATAGGTTCACCAAAAACCTTTACAATGGTTTTCAATAGGTTCACCGCAAACCTACACGTACACACCCGTGTCAGTGGCGGTCCTACACAAGGACCTACACGTACACACCTGTGTCAGTGGACACGTGGCTCCCTTGGAGACTAAAAAGGTTTTCTATAGGCTAACCAATAACCTATGCGGTCTTACATAAGAACCTACACACACACACACACCCGTGTTGGTGGCTCCCTCGGAGACTTACTAGGTTTCTATAGTCTAACTTAGAACCAATGTGGTCCTACATAAGGACTTACGTACACTCCCGCCAGAGACAGTCTTACACAAGGACCGATTCGAGTTTGGGTTGCAAACTTTATACTCAATCCTACACAAGGAAGGAGTATATGAGAGACTCAAATATACTCTTACTAGTTGGATTGAGCTCCATTGATGCGTCTTCTTGAGATACTTGATCAATGCTTCTCTGCACTTGAATCGGCTTCTCTTTTTTTCCTCCGAACTTGCCATGACCGTTACACGATACAGGGGTGAAACGGGGCAATTGATTTTTTTGGGACCGTATTGGCCGTTACGGTGGCCATAAAGGCTGTTATGGGGCATAACGACCGTTACCTCTGTAACGGTCGAAAAACGAAATCCAATTCCCCCCCCCCCCCCCCCCCCCCCCCAATTTTTGTTTTACTTTTCTCATTCCAGAAACTCTTCTGGATAATTTTACAATAGATTTCAACCACTCTTACTATAATTTTTAATATTAAAATCGTAGATTGAAGTGAGCGAATAGAAGTTCTGATGGCCTTTTTTTTTTTTTAAAAATAAAATAAAAATTGAAAAAGTAGTATTTATGAAAAATTTCTTATTTTTAGTTTTAATGCTTGATTGTGATGTGTAAACATTAGATACATATATTCGTGTTCACAAATTCAGTGGACAACCCGATATAGCACTCTCACCAAAGAGTGGACCGTTACACTACCATAAACATATTCAAAACAAAAAATGAATACATATTTGGAATATTTACATTATTCTTGATTTTCTAAAAAAATTTTTAGATTTTTTTGGGCAAAAGAAAATTTTCAACCGTTACGGTGGTCGTAATAGTCGTTACGCACCCGTATAAGCCGTTATAGCCGATACCTGTATCGGTAATGGTGGTGACCGTTACGGCCACCTCTACCAATACGGAATACCTTGCCCACAACTCTGTCAAATCCCTGCAACAAAGAAAATATGTAAAACAACATTCGACTTGTTTTGGTGGAATCTTGATTTCTCCTCCATTTTGTTAGTAAATGATAAAGAGACAATTCCATGGTTATAACAAAAGCACAAAAAATGGAAAGATCTATAAATAATAAATTTACTTATAAGCACATACTGACAAGTTGATATAATAAGGGTGCATATAAACATTAAATTCATGGAGCATGCATAATTTGATCATTCAATAGATCTAATTATCAAGCAACATGACCAATTATAGTTTAGCAAAAACATATAATAGAAGTGAAGCAACTTAAGGCTAAACTATTTAAAAAGGGTAATGAGGCTATAATCCTTAGATTTACCTATAAGCTCATATAGACCTTCTAAGGTCACCTATCCCTCACAACCCACTGGGGTGTGAAATTACTAGGACCCGGACTGCTATCGGGAGAGAGTATTCATTTCTTGAATTCATCTCTTAGGTGAGATCTGTATTCGGTAGGGAATTTTTCTATTTGGTTCCTACCATTGTTGTTGTTATCCCAACTCAGCAAATTTTGTTTTTTCGTTTTCTCATTGAGAATGACCACCTGTTTAATCGACTTCTTCATACAATTATTCATTTTTAGAGGGATTGGGAACTTCTTCTTTTTCGATGATCGTTTAGGAGGACTCCTTCATTGGTGTGCCGATTTCTCATTCATGATATATTCACCTACATGGTTCGGGACTGAGGTGGATTGTGGCCTTTTATAGATAAGGCATTCAAACTTCAAATGACCCACATCTCCATAACTGTGGCACACACAAGAGGCTCTCAATCTACTTCCAGAAGCAGACGAGTCCTCACCGAAGGGGTAGAGATTGTAACATGAGTTTTCCTATTATGATCAAAACCTCTATTGTCCCCATAAGGTTTACCCATACCAGAAGATTTTTCTATTTGGTCTTTTTCTTGGGCAACCTTAGCATTTGCAATATAGGATTCAAGATGGCTCTTTTAATCTATGTTATTAATTTTCATATTTAACTGTATCAAGTTCAAATTCAAGACTTGTATATCTCCCTAAAGTCTCATCAAGGTCAGACTTTAAGATTTTCTTGTATTTGGATTAGGGAGAGATTTTCATATTCAACCTTTTTTAATTGGTCAGCCAATTGGTTCCTTTTAGCCTTTACCAAACCCAACTTTTTAATGATTTTCAAACTTTCAATGAAAAGTAGGTCGTAGGCTTCTTGCAATTGGATATCTCCTTCTTTGGAGGATCTCTCTTCTTCTTCTTTCGAGGCGTTATGGTCGGAATCTCCTCCCATGTCTCTAGGGAGAAGTAGTGGTGGAGGCCATCGGAACTCTAAAAGATCCAATGTTTGCATCACTATGAGAATCCTCACAATCTGATTTGGACTTCTCAAAATCATCCCATGTTGCTGCCATAACATTTCCTTTTGATCCTATCTTGCTAGTATATTTGGAGGCAACATGACCATAACCCTCACAGTTGTAACATTAGTCATCTTTCGATTTTTTGAAAGATTTACCTATTCGTTTGGGTTAAACCGATTTACCATTTGTGTCACAAATTTTCCCTCTATTTTTTTTTGAAGAACTTCATGATTTCTTTAGTCATTGAGGTCACTTCTTTATCTTCATTATCACTGTCATCTTCAGATATATTTTTCTTGTGCTTGTGTGAAGTCTTTAAGACTGCGTTTCTTCTTAGAGGTTGTTTATCTAAAATGTATTTCCAATGTACATAGGGAACCTACAAGTTCTACTTTTATCCCATCTATGTCTCTATACTCTTCTATAGAGGTTACTTTGGAGTTGACCCTATCCAAAAGGTATCTAAGTATTTTCCTACATATATGGCCCTTCGGAATTCTCTCCTAAACCCCACATGGAGTTGCAAATATTACTTAGTTTAGAATAAAACTCCATAAAAGTTGCAGACTCTTTCATCTTAATATTCTTGAATTTTGTGGTCAAGAACTGAAGCTTGGAACATTTTATTGTGCCAGTTCCCTCGTGGCCAGTTTCTAAAATCTCCCACACTTTTTCTGTTTCACGTGTATAATATATGTTTAAACTCATCAGGGAAAACGACACGGTAAATCACATTGAGAGCTTTGACATCATAGTCACATCTAGCTCTCTCATTAATACTCTATTTGGATTATTCTTTGGGAGTGGTAATGGTAACTCCATCTATCACAAATTGTTCTATAGGCATACTCCATCCTTGTTCAATAATTGCCAAAACCATAGGGTTAAGGGATATCAAGAATATCATCATTCTAGCTAGCCAAAAGGCATAGTTAGACCTGTCAAAATATGAAGGTCGTGAGATGAAACTCCCCTCATTGTTATACATCATTCTTAAACTCTTATAGATTCAAGTCCTTAAAGAGCAACCCGCTTTGATACAAATTGAAATTGCGTGGAAGCTCACGGAGCTTAAAATTATGGTCAAGTCCTAGAGGGAGTGTATAGGACTGCTAATGCGGGGCATCTTAGTGTGATTCAAGGGTGCACCGTATCTCCATGCTGGGGTGGGGTGGCCCATGAGGTGGGGCTCATTGTGGGACCGTGCGATTCAGGGACCTGTGCGAAGCGGGGGTTGCCAATGGGAAGATCTCGTTTGGGAGGGCTTGCATATAGGGATAAATCGGTCCTTCCCCATCAGCTCTGAAGCTTTTGGTGCACTGATTGGTTGTCCACTATCAAAATGGTATCAGAGTGGGAGCCCAATGTTCGAGTTTCCTTATCGGCATGGGTGGATGATGCGGGAGCATCTTGGCGTGATTCAAGGATGCACCGTATCTCCATGCTAGGGTGGGGTGGCCCATGAGGTGGGATCTATGATATGCAGAATAGCCACGAGGTAGGGCCTACTGTGCGATCGTGTGATTTGGGGGCCCGTGCAAAGCGGGGCTTGCCCATGTAAAGGTCTTTCCTGTGTTTTCCTGAGAGGGCCTAGATATAGGGATAAATCGGTCCCTCCCCATCACCTCTGGAGCTTTTGGTGCGCTGGTCGGTTGGTTACTATCAACTACTTAAAATTATTTACCAATTAATTCGATCAAGTAATTTCTAGATCATAGACTAGAAATATGCAATTATATGAGCAAAGTAGACTAAAAGGTGATATATGAAATATATGCAACAAATAAAGTGCCTAGCATGCACTCTAATCATGCATCCATATGAATTAAATGAATTTAATCACAAGCAAGAATAGAAATGCATCCACATAAACAATGGCAGACACAATGATGTATAGTGGTTCAGTTAAGTACTTACTCTACTCCTAGTGGATGCACTCAAATTCCATTGTACCGGATTTCACTATCTCAGTTGGTTTTCCATATGTTCACCAAAAACCTTGACAATGGTTTTCAATAGGTTCAACCCAACCTACACGAACGCACCCGTGTCAGTGGCGGTCCCACGCAAGGACTTACGCGTACACCCGTGTCAGTGGACACATATACACCCGTGTCGGTGGCCCTCTCGGAGATTTAAAAGGTTTTTCTATAGGCTAACCAATAACCTATGCGGTTCTACACAAGAACCTACATGTACGTTCGCTTGTTGGTGGCTCCATTGGAGGCTTACTAGGTTTTCTATAGGCTAACCTAGAACCGATGCGTTCCTATACAAGGACCTATGTACACTCTCGCTAGAGACGGTCCTACACAAGGACCTATTCGAGTTTGGGTTGCAAACTTTATATTCAATCCTACACAAGGAAGGAGTATATGATGGACTCAAATATAAACTCTTACTAGTTGGATTGATCCCCGTTGATGCGCCTTCTTGAGATGCTTGATCAATGCTTCCCCGCACTTGAATTAGCTTCCCTTTTGATCCCCTGAACTTTGATGTCGATCTTCTTTGACTTCAAACAATCGACTACCTCAAAAATGTACCTATTGCCAAGGAAATGGGAGAGATGGGTTGGTTGAATCTCCTATGACTAATTGCTTAGTTGGTTTCAATTGTGAATTCACCTAGATGGGCATTTTATAGGTTGATAGAGAAATGGTTTACCTATAAGGTTAGTGTCTAATCTCTAGTGAATGCAAGATACCATGTTCATCTTCGAATGGAGCTTAGAATGCTCATTAGAGTGATGAATCACAAGGAATATGACATGGATCTCTTTGTGATAGAGCTTATGAGTAATGGGAAGGAGTGGATACACTAGGACTTCTAAATCACCAAAAATCATAATTTGCAACGAGGTCAGGGTGCCCCTTTTATAGAAAATAGATTTGCAACGACTATAAAACGGGCTTAAAATGGCTGGTTTGATTGATCGAGCGATCCTTCGATCGATCGAGGTTTCACAGAAATTTCCAGATTACTCTCTGCACAGTTTCTACCGCTTCGATCTTAACCTTCGATCAATCAACCAGATCCTTTGATCGATCGAATCGAATCGATGGACTATCAAATTGATGGAATGTCGATTCGATCGATAGTCTTTAGAAATCTGTTGTTTGTGTTTTTTGGTTTCTTGGTTTCCAACAGTTCTGAAGGTCTATGAGCCTAGCTTATAATGTTCATTTTAAGACTAAGGCTTTGGATGATCAAACTAAGATTTTTCTATGGGAGAATGAATCATCTAGAGGTAGGTTGTTTTGGAACTAAATGAGTTTAGGGGTAGGATAACTTTGCCACCTCAATTTACCTATTGTCTTCAGGCCTTGATGCTTCAAATCTTTGATCTTCAATGTCTTCCAATGGGGGCTTAATCGACTAAAGACTCCCCAACTCACGTCATTGACAAACCGAGGCACTAACGGTTTACCAACTTTGATATCCCACACACTTGGCAGGTTGGAACATGTGCCGCGGGTTAATGCGTGTGTCATAAGGCTGCTTGTGGGGCTCGCAAACCTCTATTCAGGTTGGTCTGGCTGGCCAGCCTTTGGAAGCTTCTCATTTACTTCAAAAATTAATAAGAAAGTTAGTCCTTAAAGCTAGGTTTATCTCCTATCAAATGGCTAAGCTTGGCTCTGCTAACCACATCTCTTGAACCCTTTTTTTTTTTTTTTTTTAAATGTTTCATACATAGAATAACTCACTCTCTCCATACATGTATCACACATGCAAACCTGGCACGTATCTACAACATCAAAGTCATGCAACTGGTGGTCCCACCATGTAGATGATCTGGAGATTGATCCCCTTCTTAGGTGGGCCATCCTATAAGAAAACACTGGTTTTTTTAAATTTATTTATTTATTATTATTATTTTTTATGAAAATAAAAAAGAATTGGCGAACATCCCATCGTCAATGTTCATGCATGGCGTACCTAATAAGCGGACTGGCCTAATTTAGCACCAAATCAACTTCACGATGAGCATCACGTTATGCATAGCTCAGATGTCCAATGCACTTGCCAAACATGTGCTTTGTGTCATCTGAAAGGTGCGTAGGGTGCCTACACCATGAAGATGAGTATTCACATAAGTTAGGCTGGTCTCATTAGGTGGACGCCCCTACATTAAAAGAATGAATGGTTGAGAGTAACTTGCCTTCCACATTCAACATACATGTTTTATGTGTGGCTCATCTCTTTGTGGACCTTGGTGTTTTTGCATATTTTCATCATCAAGTCAAGGCCACCTTGTACACCGTTAGATGTTCCACGGACTTACTAGGTTGGTGTGTGTGCTGCATGTAAATGTGCGTGTGGAGGGGTATGTGTGAGGCAAGCAAGCCTCCTTTTAGCAATATATTGTGCTGTGTATATTTTCATCATCAAGTCAAGGCCACCTTGTACACCGTTAGATGTTCCACGGACTTACTAGGTTGGTGTGTGTGCTGCATGTAAATGTGCGTGTGGAGGGGTATGTGTGAGGCAAGTAAGCCTCCTTTTAGCAATATATTGTGCTGTGTACTCTTCTTGGCATCAATGATATCTAGAGTAAAAATTTGCACAGAGAAGTAGCATGGTGTCAAATATTCACTACAAGGTGGCCCTTACATCCCATTGAGGTGTGGATTCTTGCATTATTTCATTAGTTCCCGTTCTCATGTTCTTATTAGTAAGCACTGACTAATTTTACAACTCGCTAAACTTTTGAACATCTGACCTGATTCCTGTTTCCTCTTTAGACCATGGGTAGGTATGTTGTTAAAATTTCTATATGATAACATGCCCACTTGTTTATCCTTCAAATTAAGAAATCTTGTCTTGCTCATGTTACTTGTGATCAGTGTTTATATTGTCGGCGGTATTATCGAAATATTGCCAATAATATCGGTATCGCTGCACTGGTGACACCGAAACCCTATTTTTTTGAATCGCTTTCAGGTTTCGCCGATAATCTGGCCGGATTGTCGGTATTTTCAAAATCTCGCTGATATTTTGTTGTTCCCACTAACCACGGGTGGGAACTGTAGCCAACAACTCCCTTTATCGATAAAAAGGAATAGTTGTGGTGATAAAATTTCAAAAAACTCAAAAAATACCTGTTTTTTCGCTCGGATCTGGAGGAAGACGCGAATTCACAGCTGTTGAGTGCAGATCGGCAATTTTCGGTAAGATTCAACTCCAAAAATTTCTTTTTTTTCCGTCAAAAAATCCTCTGCAACTTCTTGAATCTGCTTGCGGGCCGAGATCTTGTTGGAAAATAGAGGGTTTTTTTTTTAAAAAATTTTGGGATGAGGGAGAGGGATTTTTGGGTTGAAAATCTGGATAAATTGGTGAGAAGGAGATAAAATTTTGAAATTTCTTGATGGGGAGAGATTTTCGGGGTTTTACGTAAATTGGGGATTGGGCGGGTGTGAAATGGGATTGCGTACATAGTTTCTCAGTATGCTCTTATCGTACTGAGTACACTTTGTTGGGTCTACCGAGAATGTATCTGGTCTATCCATGCAGTCCGTCCATTTTTCCATCTTATTTTAGGGGTTGAGACCAAAATTTAAGCGTACTAAAAGATCGAGTGGACCATACCATTGGAAACAGTTGGAATAATGATTTCCACCATTAAAACCTTTCTAGGGCCCACGGTGATGTTTATTTCTTATCCAACCTGTTCATAAGATCACACAGACATGGATGAAGGGAAAACACAAATAGAAGTTTGATCCAAAATTTCTGTGGCCCCTAAGAAATTTTCAACGGTAGATGTTCAATTCATACTGTTTCATACGGTGTGGTCCACTTGAGGTTTGGATATACTTCGTTTTTAGGCTCAAGACCTAAAATTATCTGTTAAAATGGATGGACAGAGTGGATAACATACGTAAATCATCATGGACCCCACAGAGTTTTCCCAGTACGCTTAGCTCAGTATGCAATCGGCTTTCATTGGGTGGGGCTTTGACGGTGCAGGTCGATACTTCGTGGACCCCAGCATGATGCATCTGTTGTACACATGCTGCCAATTAATTTTTAAATATTATTTTAGAGCTTGATCCAAAAAATGAGGCAAATCTAAAACTCAGGTGGACCACACCACGGGAAAACAATAGTGATTGGATATCCACCATTTAAATCCTCCTAGGGCCCATTGTAATGTTTATTTGACATCCAATCTGTTAATTAGGTGATACAAACCTAGATATAGGGAAAAAACAAAGATTAGGTTGTTCCAAAACCTTTATGGCCCCCAAAAAGTTTTTAATGGTCAAAGTTCATTCAACACTGTTTCTTGTAATGTGGTCCAATTGAGATTGGGATATACCTCTTTTTTTTTTCCTCATCATAAAATTATCTATAAAAAATAGATGGAGGGCACGGATGAAACACATACCTCGTGGTGGGGCCCACAGAGCATGACAGGGGGAGTAGCTAATCCGTTTCCGCAGCGGCGCGGATTAGGGATGCGGATTTCCCGCGGAAACCTTTCCTTGTACTCCTGCATTGCAAGCTCAGGTGGGGCCCACTGTGATGTTTGTGAGAAATCCTCCCTGTCCATCCATTTTGTGATTTCATTTTAGGACTTGTTGCCAAAAATGAACCGTATCCAAAGCTCAAGTGAGTCGTATTAAAGGAAAATGTGGTTAGGGAAATTCCCACCGTTGAAATCTTCCTGGGTTCAACAGTGATGTTTAGATGCCATCCATACCGTTAATGACGTCATTACTATTGGGATTAACTGAAAACAAAAATATTGGCATGAATCAAAACTTCTGTGGCCCCACAAATATTTCAACTATATATGTTTAATTATCACGTTTTAGGCTCACTTGAGCTTTAGATACGGTTCATTTTTGGCATCATGTCCTAAAATGAACTCAAAAAATGGATGGTCGGGGAGGATTTTTCACAAACATCACAGTGGGCCCCACCTGAGCTTGCAGCGCAGGAAGGAAATCCGAGTCCCGCGGATGCTATTGAATCGGGTGTGGATTGGATACTGACAAGATCCATAGCCAAACAGATTGGCTACGCCCCCTGCCACCAGCCAATGGCTGGTGGTCAGTGCTCTGTGGGCCCCACCATGATGAATGTGTTTCATCCATGTCATCCATCTATTTTTCTAGATCATTTTATAGAATGAGACCAGAACTGAGGTATATAACAGTCTCAAGTGGACCACATTATCGGAAACAGTGTTGAATGAACTTCAACCATTAAAAACTTTTTGAGGGCCATAAAAGTTTTGGATCAAGCTTATCTTTGTTTTTTCCCTTCATCTGGGTTTGTACGACCTAATCAACAGATTGGATGTCAAATAAACAGTACAGCGGTCCTTAGGAGGATTTTAATGGTGGATATCCAATCACTATTATTTTCCTGTGGTGTGGTCCACCTGAATGGTCTGTAAAAATGGATGAACGGAATGGTCTGTAAAATGTCATGCAATTCCCACGTATAGGCGTACTCATACAGTTTCGGAGGATGACTATCAGAAGTACATAAGAGAGTTCCTCAATTGGTACGAGCAGAAGATGACCTGGGAATAGTACCGCTAACATGTTGGGTAACAGTACTACTCTCAACTGCCACGGGATCCGGACAATGATTACGAGCTACCTCGTCACTCTATGTGGGGATGAAACATGGCCAGAAATGTGTATTTTTTGAATTCATTTACTTTCGCATGTCTTAATTGTTGTAAGCTTGCATTTGTATTAGATAAACTCATTTTGTTTACTATTTGAGTGATTTCTTACGATAACGCATGTCTTTTGACCCCCATTAAATGAAAACTTCTAATTTAATGCATTCTTTTTGCAATTTTTTTCATTCCTGAATATGTAAATATGTGCATTTAGGCATGTCCCGAAGTTTCACTGAAAAATTCCACCATTTTCTCCATGTTTGCCCCCTTTTCCCTCCATTTCCGGTTATCGGCGATAACGATTTTATATCTTTATCTCCGGCCAGCGAAACTTGTAGCGATACCGATAACTCGAACACTGCTTATGATTTTGAATAGAATTACATGGGCCATCACGCATTGAGTATTTCTGATCTATATGACAAATTGCATTTGATCTCAATTCTTACATTTTGTTTGAGAGTTGCTTTGCTTTTTGCAAATCAGATAGCACGTGCATGCCACATGGACCGAATAGACCTATCCGCTCATGGATTTTACAAGACACCTGATATTGGCTTTGATTGGGTAACTGGCATGGGGAATCCATTTAGATACTACACGTATGGAGCTGCATTTGCGGAGGTTGAAATAGATACACTTACTGGAGATTTCCACACAAGGAAAGCAGATATTGTCATGGATCTCGGATTTTCTCTTAATCCAGCCATTGATATTGGACAGGTAAATCTCTTGTGCATCACCATTCAATTTGAATGTGCCATACATTCAAACTATATCGCTTATTATTTAAACAGCTCCATAAATTTATAATTATTGTTGCCATCTCAAGTAATCACATGAGTGGACTTTGGGTTCTCTTGCAGTCGGTACTATCGAGCATTGATATTTTATCACATGCAGCTACATCTATATGTTTGTTTGGTTTGCTTCTCCTTCCTTTTTGTCTCTCCCAAGGAACTGTCATTCAATAAGGAGACACCAGGTCTAATCATGGCATCTAACACCTTTATAATATATATGTTTAATTTGATGGTAGAGGTAAATATTTTGTGCTTTAGTTGGAGGTGATCTACAAACAGTGTCATTTTTGGATGGTTTGCATTTCAACGTGTAATGTGAATCAATGAATGTGAAATCATGCATGATATTAGGAAAAGCTTCACTTTGCTTCAGTTTGTTTCTGTGGAGGAAATCTAAATCATAGGGTGAAGTTTCTTTTGATATTGCGTTGATGTGATCTTTACAGATTGAAGGGGCCTTTGTGCAAGGTATGGGCTGGGTTGCATTGGAAGAGCTAAAATGGGGAGATCCAGCTCACAAGTGGATTACTCCAGGCTTTTTGTACACTAGTGGCCCTGGAAGCTATAAACTTCCTACTGTGAATGATATTCCTCTGGAATTCAAGGTTTCGCTTCTGAAGGTATTTTCCTTTGTTCAATATCGGATGTTGACTATAATTTCTTCCCTGACTTCTGTGTTCTTTTTTCAAAATGTATCTTATATCTAGTGTTTCAAATAGTGCCCGTAGCATAGCATGGCTGTAGTGCTACGTAGCATCCTAAATAGCGTAAATCCCCTGTAGCGTACACTACAGGGGTCGTAGCATACACTACAATGTATTTTTTACTATTTTATTTTATTTTTATTTTTTTTCTATGATTTCTTTGTATCTAATGTTGAGGAATGTGACACTTGTACTATACTTGATACTTTTAACCTATGTGATTTTTATTTCTTTTCATAATTGTGACTCGTGGTTTCAATTGGACATTATTAATTTAAGTGGTTTGCTTAGAAAGTTGTTGATGTGATAATTTATTGATTTGGTTTATATATGTGGATTGGCTTTTGATAAATGATAACTAATAACTTGTTTGAACATGCTTATAATTGATAAAACGAATCATCTTTTAGGCATTTTTATATTTTTTCCTCTTTTTTTTTTTTTTTGGCTATTAATTATATTTGCCCTATTTTTAAATTAAAAAAATAGAAGCACGCTATGTACTTATGCTAGGCGCTATAGAGGGTTGAGTGCTACGCATCAAGCTACTGCGATTTAAAAACACTGCTTATTTCATTAATTTATACACAGTTCAAATCACCTTGTTAGCATAGTCCTGTGTGCACCTGTCATACTCATATCACTGAAGAAATCTCTCATTTCACTTTTATAAAATCGATGGTTCAGATATTTATATCGATCTATTTTTCCGTGTAAAGGTAGAGTTCTTGACTTCTCAGAATTCTCTATCTTGCTTTGCCTGGTCAAATTACTCATACAATTTTTCTTCCTTTTCTTCTATACTTAGAAGAGTAGGACAGTTGGAGAAGATGTGACAGCTTCATTAGATGCTTCATGTGGGTGTTTCTAGTTTCTACCCAATCGGGGTTCAACTGCAGGGGTCAACTGCATATTGCTAGAGTTTAGTTGGAGTCGTATTCTATATATGTGTTTGCACCTCAAGGGGTCAAATACGCACGTGCATAGACACCAACACATGCACACACAGGTACACACACAAATTGAATGTATGAACTATGCTTCAAAATCTCCCATATTAAATGATCCATGTCTATCCAATCTGTGTTACATATATATATATATAAAATGTGGGCTCTACCATATTTTTTACCTGTGGGCCACAAACCAAAGGTCGTCCCTGTTGGGGTCCAGGCCAACTGTCTGAATCACTGTACCTTCTCTGGGACCAAGGACATAATATCCTTGGGCTGAGAATCATATAATTCCTTTGAATATGTGAATTATTTGCTGACATTCAACGTGTCAGTGAGAAGTGTACTGCGTTGGCCGCCCTTATTGTCCTTTGAATTCCTATTATGAGGTTGTCATAAGGTGTGTGGGCATGTACGCTCGCGCATTTTTTAAATGGAGCTTTTATTTATTTACTTATGAGAGAACCCAGTTTGATCTCATAATTACATTTGAACTGAATTCAATTTGAGATTTTAGACAGATAAAAGAGTAAAGGTGACATACAACACATGCATATGTGCTTGCATTCACACAATTTAAAGCAACTTCCACCTGATATTTGCACTTTGCTTCTTTTGCGTCTTGTTGTCAAGTCACAGGGAGTTCTGTTTAACAAGCTCACACCCTAACATTTCACCCTTTTTTTTTTTTTTGGTCCATGTGTTTTCTGTTAATTCACAGGGTGTTCCAAATGTGAAGGCAATTCACTCATCTAAGGCAGTCGGCGAGCCTCCATTCTTTCTTGCATCCTCAGTATTTTTTGCCATCAAGGATGCAATCATAGCGGCGAGAGCAGAGTCAGGGTACAGTGACTGGTTCCCTCTTGATAATCCAGCGACTCCAGAACGGATCCGTATGGCTTGTGCAGATGATTTCACAAAGCCATTTGCAAGCTCTGACTTTCAACCCAAGCTAAGTGTGTAACCCGATAATGTTTTCAGGCATGTACATATGTACAACTGTAGAGAAGAAATAAAGAAAACAAGAGAGAGAGAGAGACCCCATCATCATCTATTCATATCATAAATTTATAACCACCAATTGGGTGGTCAGGATCATTCAAGCAGTGAACTCAAGGCTCTATCCTCAATGAGCCCTAGGATTTGGAGATGCAGATGAAAGCGTAGCCATGCTAAGTGGATATGGATAAGACACTACTGGGAAGATGCTGGTTATGCTCATTGCAGTTTTATCGTCATTCATCATTCTAAGCTTTGCTAAGCCCACGCGTACGCATAAGCAGCCTATCTATGTGCCACCGAATGAGCTAGCATGGCCCACCACGTGGGGCAAGATTGAGACCATTCATCAGGCGGGTTGGGGGCAAGATTAGTTGGCATGTGTCCATGGCCTACATAATCCTCACAAGATTGTGAAATGGAATAGCAGTTGACTTTTCCTTCTGTAAGGTTACAACGAAATCAATGAAATCTATGAAAAAGGATGTGCTTTTTGAAATATCCTAATCGTGATTAGTGATCAGGAACTTGACCAGATCTACTCTCTACCATTCTTGACCGGATTGAGGTGGCAGATCGATCCAAACCATCAATCAGGTGGGTCCATGACACCCAGGAGGTAACTCTCACTCACAATTTGGGCCACGGCTTACGAAACAAATAGCCTTGGGAGAAACATGGCCACGTTTTGTAAGCTAACAGCATGCTTCTCAAACTGTGGTCTAAATCTGATGAGCCTGTCCGCCTGATTTTCGCCATGGAACCCACCTGAGTTTCATCTCCGAAAGGGTTTTGTGGTGTGGTCCACACACTATGATTGTGGCCTACATAATTGGACAAACCTGGCTTGTGGGAAAGGAGGCATCCTCACGTTGATCCCCATCTGGTAGATGGCCTGGTTGTCCACACGTGCCACAAATGACAATCCTGCGGCCGTTGGCCTTTTTAACCCATCCTCTATATATTTAAGAAATAGAAATGATCTAATGGACCAAGTGTATGAAAACATTCCCATGCACCTAGCTCAGTATGGACTTCTTGTCATCTGCAGCACGTAATCTGTACCATTCCTTAGGTATAGTCCATTGATCTTCTTCTATGGTGCAAATAATCACAGCAATTGGCTGGTCATGAACTTTGGTGTCCAGACCTATCCTTCAACAACAATTTTGTCCATCCATTTTTTCTTGCGGCCGAATGGATGATGTAGATCACCCAATCAGTATGACTTTTACAAGGCTGCTTATGAAGTGGACTGAGCTACTCAGTCCAGATAAGAGTATGTGCATTTATATTCTTTGAAGTGTATCCAAGTAAATAGCAGTTAGATGTACTTGAATACGCTTGGATGCATTTTGAGAAAATGACCACTGTAAACAAAACCTTTTACCCAGCGGTTTTTATCGAGGAATACAAACTTAAGTTACCAACTTAGACTAGCACGTGCGGACAGCGACTTTGAGGACGGAACAACCCCTCCTTTTTACTGCCGTTGCTTTTCCTCTCCCTCCCTTCTCTCGCTCCATTTTTTTTTTTTAAAGCACGAAAACTCCACCGCTACATCTGTTCCTTGGATCGCACCACGCTCTAGCTGGATCTCACCCTCTCTATTCTTTAACATTATCTCATTTTTCTTAAAAATGGTCCCTCCATGGAAGAAAGTACGCATGACAGGTATGATATACATTTACCTAAACGGCGTAAATTTTTTGTGGGCCATTGAAATGCTGAATGAAGCTCCCATCTTGGTTTTCGGTTCATCCATGCAAAAATCATCCTATGAACATGATGGATTACAAGTAAAACATCATTGTAGGGGCATAACAAGGTTTCTACGGTAGAAACACTGTTTCCTGTGGTGTGATCCACTTGATATTTCAATATGCTACCATTTTGGGCTGAAACCCTTGCTTTAGATGGAAAAATAGATGAACGTCATGGATAGTCCACACGGGCCCCAACTCAATATTTTTTAAATTTTTTTATATTTTACTATTATTATTATTTTTTTTTAGTTTTTTTAGGTTAGCTTGTTAGTACACACCCATGTCAATGCACACACTCCATGTTAGTCACCCCCGCTAGGAATCGATACCAGGACCTCAAGTGTTGACATGAGGTATCTCTACTTGTAACACCCCGGATTTTTGCCAACCTGGGGCTAGACATCCTTAGGCAATGGGTCAACCATAACACTCTCAAAGCTCAATCCCAAGGTTAAAGAAATCGCTCTTCAACCCATTTTCTTCAAAACTCACCTTTCACCATCCCATTCTTCAAATTTCTCCAAGTACTTTCATATTAGACATGACTCCTCAAGTTTAAATAGTAAAGAACACCAATCCTAGGGTATTAATGATGAAGAACAATACCGAAGCTAAAAATTACCGTGAATAGTAAATAAATGGGTAAAATGGGTTTCGACCCTTAACCTTTTAGAATCTAACAAAATAGATAGGTGAGTTGGATGAATTAGAGTCTCCTACCCGAAAATCATATGCTACATGATGCATAAACTCATTCTGGTTTACAAACTGGCCCCGAAACGCTCCAAATGAAGTTTTGAGCCTATCCAAGCCCAAATACAATGAACTAAGGTGGGAGGAACATACATTTGGGGTCTCTAGGGTAAGAAAAACTAGCCCCATAGGACGGCCATCGCCAGGTGTGAGTTTGGTCGGTGATGGCATCGCCGATTCCGCGATGCATCCCCGGTCAAAATGCTCGGTTGGGTCCGGATTTCGGGCCGGAGGTGTTTGGAGGCTAGGGTAGCCCCCTGGTATGTTGCCCGTCTGTTAAAACCTCCCCGATCAGGTACTTCCTTCACAAAGTGACCCTCCAAGCCCTCCTTTCTCACCAAAATGCCTGAGTTTTGGCAAAAATTACCCCTCCAAACTCTTCCTTCTTCCGTTTTCAAACACCTTCGCTCCACCCTTCAAATCTCATCTTAAACAGAAATCAATAAAGGCTACTTCCTTTATAAATCCAAAGAGAATCAACTAGCGCTGCACTAGATGACTTGTGAAATTCTTACCAATCACTTTCAATACGATCTGCTAGAGTCAAAACGTATAGGATAGGTGACGCTATAATACCCTGAAACCTAGGATCAAACTCTAAACCCGTTTGCTCTCGGGAACCTTCTGAAATTTTGTATTGGATCTAGACCGCGCATCGGAAGTCCGATACCTACAATCTTAGACCGTTATGACTGCTTAGATGGACTCGACAATCATTTTGAAAATCAAGCCCAACCAACGTTCAGAGGCTATTTCATTGAGCCTGGAGTGAAGAGAGTGAGAAATGGGTTAAATTTGAAAATTTTAATCCAAATCTGGCACGTGACTTGGCGCGTTATTATTAAGCGTTCTTACCGTCAGAATTCAACCAAATTACACCCTCGAATCAGGAAAAATTTCTCTTTCATATCACGAGACTTGTAGACCTGATTTAGGTACGATGACCGCTGAACTGAAACTGGACCGCCACGTGCGATCTATGAACTCTGCCGGACTGAAAACTGAGCGTGAGCAACATCCAGTGACCATGAGCTTAAGTCCGTTCGCGTTCGACCAGGGGACCTCCCGAAATGCTCTTTTGGATCGAAACAGCCCCGATTTGGTTATAACCTAAGTATACATTGTTCCTAAGTTTAAATAGGTGAGGTTTTAGCCTATATAAGGGCTTTAAACCCTCACATATCTCACCCATCCGAATTTGCTAGAAACCCTAGCTAGAGATAGAGAGAAAGTGAGAGATTATGAGAGACCTTGTGAGAGATCTTCCTTCCGATTGCTCCACCTTTTACACATACCGAGGCAACGCGTTTGAATCACTTTTTCGGTGATTTCCAACACACTTCTAGGTAAGGAAAACCCTAACTACTTGCTGATTTAGGATTCCGTCGATTCAAATAGCAAAGTAGCTTATACATCTTATGCATTAGGTCGCCGCTATGCCGTTGACGAAGCGTATACGTTCAAATCGAATCGATACACATCTAGGACAAAAGGTGAGGATTTTAGACGCTTTGATTGATTGATTTCAAAGCTTTCAATGTCGTTTAATAGTAGATTGTCGAAGAGAACGCCGTTTGACATGTAGAACATGCTGTCCGTTTTTCATTTCGTATACGTACGAGAAAAATGAGATTTAGGGCATTTTGGATATTTGTATGAAATACAGCATACGTCCGTATTTTGCTGAAATGCTTGACATGTAAATTCATCGTGTTATGATATTATGTATGCGTGTATAATCTGTTTGGCGAAGAGATTCGTCCTAATGCACACTTTGGGTCGACATACCCTATGTAGACTAAGGTGTGTAGACTAAGTGTTTGTATAAATGTTTGTATTAGTATGTATTAAGTAAATGGTATTGTAGATTAGTTTTGAGAATGAATTCTCAATCCATATGATGTTGTATATGATTTCCTACATGTTGGCTATATGTATTGATTTCATTATATACATGAAATGCATGTATTAGATGATTTGCTTCAGTTGTATGTTGTAACATGTGTCAACATGCTTACATTGTTGTATTTTATTTCTGCTACTCTCATATGATTACTGATATTGATATTCAAGTGTTTGGGGCTATACGTTAGTCCAGGAAGTCGGTAATGGATTGAATTCGTGGTTGGCTTCTATTTGCCACTAAGGACGCGTCGATGAACGCGAGTCGTGTTTTGGGTTGGCGGCAGGTTAGGCCATACGAAGTGTTTAATGCACTTTATGTCGTTCAGCTTGAGATACACTCGTACTAGTCGAGCCCGTCAAGTAACCCGACTGGCCATTATATGTTCACCATGTATGAGTCATAACTGCTTGAACCTAGGATACTGAACTTACTATTGAAAATCCTATTAACCATGGTACCTTGATCCATAAAGACTCATGAGCCGGGCATGGTGGTATGAGACACCGTGGTCGAGCTGTCGGCCTATGCTGGGGCCACAAACTTCCCCGTAGTGACCAGTGAGCACCCTACTCTGAGCAGATTATGGTGGTATGAGACACTATATTCTTGTTGTCGGCCTACACTGATCAGGTGACGAGCCCTTTGTAGTGACCTTGAGTTTATCATGACACCGCATGGGGGCGACGAGTCCTGATGCAGTCTTAAGGATATAACTAGGCCTGTATTGATAAGGTGATGGGGTAGAGGTGCAACGAGTGCGAGCAACAGCCCTGACAGCCCTTGCAGCGACCTACAAATATAACATCGTATGAGATTACTAGGAGTGACGACCCTAGACAGGATCTGTGTTGGGATTGATATAAGCAAGGTACCCTAGTTTTCCAATCCTGCTGTATGAAAAAGACTAATAACAACTCGGTAATCATTATCCATATCGCATTGTATGTGCCTGGAAGATGTGGAGCACTGAGGAACGTAAGCATGCCGCGGGCGTAAGATGATGCCGTATGAGGGAGTATGTCGGTGAGGGCATCCATCATGTCATTTCATGCATACATTAACAACAGTATCTAAGAATGTTTGATTGTTTGCTTTACTATTAACGCGTGACTGATTTGATAACATGCTAATCTTTTTTCTATTCTCCCACTGAGTTGAACACTCACTTCCACGTTACGGGATGGTGTTCCGGATACCCACCAGTCCCTATTTTAGTTACAGATGATGACGCTGCTTGAGAAGCGGAGCTGGACTTGTATGATGATGAGGAGGACTTCTCCTCTGTGTTCTGATCGACGGGATTACAGGGAGGTTGAGTAGATGTTTGGACACTTGTCATTTTATATTTTTGGAGCACTCATGTATATTCTTTTCTTTCCATTTTTAGAGTATACATGTATTTAATTAACCTGGTAACATGTTCACACTCTGGAGACTTACAATTAATTATATATTTTATGTATTTATCACAGTCTTTTTCTTGCTAATTTAACTGTCTTTGGAGTATGATATGCTGTTTTGGCTTAGTCTCAATCTTGTTTAATGCCATTCTACAAACAACATGCATTTATCATTATCTATGTTGCATAAGTGACGTTCTGGAACTCAGGAGTTGGGTTTCTACCCGACCCCCGATTTTCGGGGTGTTACACTACTCAGTCTGCCAATTGAGCTATGGATCTGGGTGTGCCCAACTTAGTTAACTCAGCACTATAAGTGCGTACTGAAAATTTTATGAATCGCTCGGTCAATTTCATTAATTGCTCGATTAAATTCACCGAAGAGAATTTCATGTAAATCTCGATCAATTTCATTAACTGATTGGTCAAATTCAACAAAGAAAATTGTTAGGCTAGGTCAATTACATTTAAAGTTCATTCCGATTCATGTTAGCCTCACCCAATTTCAAGCTTGTCTCACTCAAATTGATGTTTCCCTTACTCAATTTCTCGGTTGTCTCGTTGAATTTTTTCGTTACCTTGCTCAACTCCTAGGTTCCCTCGCTCAATTTCTAGGTTCCCTTACTCAATCCTCGCTCTAATTTCTACGTTGCCTCGCTCAATTTCTAGCTTCCCTCGCTCAATTTCTAGCTCCCTCGCTCAATTCCTAAGTTTCCTCGCTCCAATTTCGATGTTCCCTCGCTCAAATCCTAGGTTCCCTCGCTCAATTTCTTGCTTCTTCACTCAATTCGTAGGTTGCCTCGCTCAATTTCTAGGTTCCCTCGCATAATTTGCAGCTTCCCTCGCCTCGCTCAAATCCTAGGTTGCCTTGCTGAATTTCTTAGTTCCCTTGCTCAATAACTAGAATTCCTTGCTGAATTTCTATGTTGCCTCGCTCAATTCCTAGCTTCTTTCGCTCAATCCCTACGTTGCCTCGCTCAATTTCTAGGTCGCATCGCTCAAATCATAGGTTCCCTCGCTCAATTTTTAGCTTCCCTCGCTTAAATCATAGGATTCCTCGCTCAATTCCTATGTTGCCTCGCTCAATTTCTAGGTTCCCTCACTCAATTTCTAGCTTTACTCGCTCAAATGATAGGTTGCCTCGCTCAAACGCTAGGTTGCCTCGCTCAATTTCTAGCTTCCCTCGCTCAATTCCTAGGTTACCTTGCTGAATTTCTACGTTGCCTCACTCAATTCCTAGGTTGCCTCGCTCAATTTCTAGGTTCCGTTGCTCAATTTCTAGCTTTCCTCGCTCAAATCTTAGGTTACCTCGCTCAAATCCTAGGTTGTCTTGCTCAATTTATAGGTTCCCTTGCTCAAATCCTAGGATTCGTAGCTCAATTTCTAAGTTGCCTCGCTCAATTTCTAGGTTCCCTCGCTTAATTTCTAGCATTCCTTGCTCAAATCCTAGCTTCTCTCGTTGAATTCCTACGTTGCCTCGCTCAATTCCTACGTTGCCTCGCTCAATTTCTAGGTTCCCTCGCTCAATTTCTAGCTTTCCTCGCTCAAATCCTAGGTTGCCTCGCTCAAATCCTAGGTTGTCTTGCTCAATTTCTAGCTTCCCTCGCTCAATTCTTAGGTTACCTCGATAAATTCCTAGGTTGCCTCGCTCAATTCCTAGGTTGCCTCGCTCAATTTCTAGGTTCCCTCACTCAATTTCTACGTTGTCTCGCTCAAATCCTACGTTGCCTCGCTCAAATGCTAGGTTGCCTCGCTCAATTTCTAGCTTCCCTCGCTTAATTCCTAGGTTACTTTGCTCAATTTGTAGGTTTCCTCGCTCAATTTCTAGGTTTCCTCGCTCAAATCATACATTGCCTGGCTCAAATCCTAGGTTGTTTTTGGTCACACCTCCTACACCACCCCCTTTTTATAGATCCTAAAAGATAATGCCCATGAAGATATAATGAAGATCTCCCAACTATTGTATTGATTTCAGATCAATTTAGTTTATTTAAAATAATAACAATCTCTAAAGATTTGGCCTAAAATCGAAAAATGCACAAAACATCCCAAAATCTTCAATAATATTTTCCAACAGCCCATAATTCAGCTAATGGTATTGCTTGCTTTCCTCGCTCTATTCTTGATCATTTGAAAATTGTGGATTAAAGAAGTTGTGGAATGGTGCAATGGGAACTTCACTTTGTTGTTAGTGCTTGAAATCATAGAAGATGTCATGTGTTCTACCATACAATTGGCTGCTTCATAGTTGGTTTTCTCCTCCAAATGGGCCTGTGTAGATTAGCAATGCAACACTTGCTCATTTGGGCCATGTATCAGCGAATTGAATCGTTGAAATACTTCCCAGATACATTCAAATGTTTTATGGATGTGTTAGTGAAATACATGATTTCTTATTAAGCACAATAAGCATTGTTGCCTTCATCAATTAACTTCTCCTGTCACTGACATGGTCATGGTGCAGTTCCTGTATTGATTACTCAAGCATGATGGTTATGCGCATTCTTTCAGGTGGATGTTGCATGTGGGAGGATTGAAACTACATATTTTAGATTCAAGCATCAGGTACGTCTCTTGTCAAGAAAATACATGATTGGAGTGACCTGACCATTTGGACAGGCCGTATTTATGTATTTGCTCGAAATTGATGGAGCAGATCCGGATGTGCGTCGGAGCTATCCGAAAAAGCAGGGGTCCCTGAAAGGTGGGAACCGCTGTTATGACCATGATGAAGCTGTCCATTTCTTATGGACGACATTGGAGGGGCCTGACCATTTGGACAGGCCGTGTTTATGTATTTGCTCGAAATTAATGGAGCAGACTCGGATGTGCGTCGGAGCTATCCGGATGAGCGGGGGTCCCTGGAAGGTGAGAACCACTATTATGACTATGATGAAGCTGTCCATTTCTTATGGACGACATTGGAAGGGCCTGACCATTTGGACAGGTCGTGTTTATATTTGTATTTGCAGAGACTACACCCTTAACCTAAACCCAAACCCATTCTCAAATCCAAAAACCTATAACATAAACCTAAACCTTAATCTAAACCTTAACCTAAACCAATAACCTACAACCTAAATCAAAACCAAAACCTAAACCTAAATCAAAACCTATAACCTAAACCTAAACCTATAACCTACAACCTAAATAAAAACCAAAACCTAAACTTATAACCTATAACCTAAATCAAAACCTATAACTTAAACCAAAACCAAAACCTATAACCTAAACCCAAACCCATTCTCAAATCCTATAACCTATAACCTAAACCTAAACCAAAAACCTATAACCCAAACCAAAACCTATAACCTAAACCAAAACCAAAACCTATAGCCTAAACCCGAACCCATTCTCAAATCCAAAAACTTAAAACCTAAAACCTAAACCTAAACCTTAACCTAAACCGAAACCTATAACCAAAACCGAAACCTATAACCTAAACCAAAACCAAAACCTATAAACCTAAACCCGAACACATTCTCAAATCCCAAAACCTATAACCTAAACAAAAACCAAAACCTATAACCTAAACCCGAACCCATTCTCAAATCCTAAAACCTATAACCTAAACCTAAACCTAAACTTTATCCTAAACCTATAACATATAACCTAAACCTAAACCTATAACCTATAACTTAGACCAAAACGTATAACCTAAACCAAAACCAAAACCTATAATCTAAACCCAAACCCATTCTCAAATCCCAAAACCTATAACCTAAACCAAAACCAAAACCTATAACCTAAACCTGAACCCATTCAAAAATTCCAAAACCTATAACCTAAACCCGAACCCATTCTCAAATCCCAAATCCCAAACCCAAACCTAAACCTAAACCTAAAACCTAAACCTAAACTTATAACCTAAACTCAAATCCCAAAACCAAAACCAAAACCAAAACCAAAACCTATAACCTAAACCCGAATCCATTCTCAAATCCCAGAACCTATAACCTAAACCAAAACCTATAACCTAAGCCCGAACCCATTCTCAAATCCCAAAACCTATAACCTAACCTAAATCTATACTTATAACCTAAAACTATTCCCAAATCCTAAAACTTATAACCTTATCCTAAACCTATAACCTAAACCTAAACCTATAACCTATAACCAAAACCAAAACCTATAACCTAAACTCGAACCCATTCTCAAATCCCAAAACCTATAACCTAAACCAAAACCAAAACCTATAACCTAAACCCGAACCCATTCTCAAATTCCAAAACCTGTAACCTAAACCCGAACCCATTCTTAAATCCCAAAACCCAAACCCAAACCTAAACCTAAACATAAAACCTAAACCTAAACCTATAACCTAAACTCAAATCCCAAAACCAAAACCAAAACCAAAGCCTATAACCTAAACCCGAATCCATTCTCAAATCCCAGAACCTATAACCTAAACCAAAACCTATAACCTAAACCCGAACCCATTCTCAAATCCCAAAACCTATACCTAACCTAAACCTATACTTATAACCTAAAACTATTCCCAAATCCCAAAACCTATAACCTTATCCTAAACCTATAACCTAAACTTAAACCTATAACCTATAACCTAAACCAAAACCAAAACCTATAACCTAAACCTGAACCCATTCTCAAATCCCAAAACCTATAACTTAAACCAAAACCAAAACCTATAAGCTAACCCGAACCCATTCTCAAATCCCAAAACCTATAACCTTATCCTAAACCTATAACCTAAACCTAAACCTATAACCTATAACCTAAACCAAAACCAAAACTTATAACCTAAATCCGAACCCATTCTCAAATCCCAAAACCTATAACCTAAACCAAAACCAAAACCTATAACCTAAACCCGAACCCATTCTCAAATTCCAAAACCTATAACCTAAACCCGAACCCATTCTCAAATCCCAAAACCCAAACCCAAACCTGAACCCATTCTCAAATCCCAAAACCCAAACCCAAACCTAAACCTAAACCAAAACCAAAACCTATAACCTAAACCCGAACCCATTCTTAAATCCCAAAACCTATAACCAAAACCAAAACCAAAACCTATAACCTAAACCCAAACCCATTCTCAAATTTCAAAACCTGTAACCTAAACCTGAACCCATTTTTAAATCCCAAAACCCAAACCCAAACCTAAACCTAAACCTAAAACTTAAACATAAACCTATAACCTAAACTCAAACCCCAAAACCAAAACCAAAACCAAAACCTATAACCTAAACCCGAATCCATTTTCAAATCCCAGAACCTATAATCTAAACCAAAACTTATAACCTAAACCCGAACCCATTCTCAAATCCCAAAACCTATAATCTAACCTAAACGTATACTTATAACCTAAAACTATTCCCAAATCTCAAAACCTATAACCGTATCCTAAACCTATAACCTAAACCTAAACCTATAGCCTATAACCTAAACCAAAACCAAAACCTATAACCTAAACTCGAACCCATTCTCAAATCCTAAAACCTATAACCTAAACCTAAACCTTATCCTAAACCTATAACTTATAACCTAAACCTAAACCTAAACCTTATCCTAAACCTATAACCTATAACCTAGACCAAAACCTATAACCAAAACCAAAACCAAAACCTATAACCTAAACCCAAACCCATTCTTAAATCCCAAAACCTATAACCTAAACCCAAACCCAAACCCAAACCCAAACCTATAACATAAACCCGAACCCATTCTCAAATCCCAAAACCTATAACCTAAACCTAAACCTTATCCTAAACCTATAACTTATAACCTAAACCTAAACCAAAACTTATAACATAAACCCGAACCCATTCTCGAATGCCAAAACCTATAACCTATCCCTAAACCTTAACCTATAACCCAACTTAAACCTATACTTATAACTTAAAACTATTCCCAAATCCCAAAACCTATAACCTAAACCTAACCTTTCCCTAAACCTATAACCTAAACTCAATTCCCTAAAGTGAAACCTACACCTAATCCTAATCTCAACTCCCTAACCTAAATGTAAACCTAAACTTAAAAACCCAAACTTAAACATCCCGAACCTAAACCCGATTTCCTAAACCTAAACCATAACCCATTCTCAAATCCAAAAACCTATAACCTAAACCAAAACCAAAACCAAAATCTATAACCAAAACTTGAACCCATTCTCAAATCCCAAAACCTATAACCTAAACCCGAACCCATTCTCAAATCCAAAAACCTATAACCTAAACTGAAACCTATAACCTAAACCTGAACCCATTCTCAAATCCAAAAACCTATAACCTTAACCTAAACCTATAACCTATAACCTAAATCAAAACCAAAACCTATAACCAAAACCAAAACCAAAACCTATAGCCTACCCATTCTCAAATCCAAAAATTATATCGACGCAATTATAGCTACGGTTATAATCCATAGCTAAAGTGTATCAAAAATTGTTATCTATAACTAACGTCGATATATCGATGATATGTAGATAATATGTACAACTTACGTCGATATATCGATGATATGTAGATAATATCTACAACTTATGTCGATAATATCTACAATATGTAGATAATAGTGACGTTTGCATCTTTTGCAAATTTTTTTTTTTTTTTGTGTTTTTTTTTTTTTTTTTTGAGATATAGGTTTAAGGATTTGAGAATACATTTAGGTTTTAGGTTTAGGTTATAAGTGTCGGTTATATGTTAAGGTTTAGGAAACTGAGAATAGGTTAAGGTTTAGGTTTAGAAAATCGGGTTCGGGACCGGGTTTAAGTTTGGGTTTTCAAGTTTAGGTTTAGGTTAAGGAGTTGATATTAGGATTAGGTGTAGGTTTAGGTTTAGGGATTTGAGAATACATTTAGGTTTTAGGTTTAGGTTATAAGTGTCAGTTATACGTTAAAGTTTAGGGAACTAAGAATAGGTTAAGGTTTAGGTTTAGGAAATCGGGTTCGGGACCGGGTTTAGGTTTGGGTTTTCAAGTTTAGATTTAGGTTAAGGAGTTGATATTAGGATTAGGTGTAGGTTTAGGTTTAAAAATTTGAGAATACATTTAGGTTTTAGGTTTATGTTATAAGTGTCGGTTATATGTTAAGGTTTAGGTAACTGAGAATAGGTTAAGGTTTAGGTTTAAGAAATCGAGTTCGGGACCGGGTTTAGGTTTGGGTTTTCAAGTTTAGGTTTAGGTTAAGGAGTTGATATTAGGATTATGTGTAGGTTTAAGTTTCATTTTTTTTTTTTTTTGCTTTTGTGAGTCCCATCATGATGTATGTGTTATATCCAAACTGTCCATATATTTTACGAGCTCATATTAAGGCTTAAGATGAAAAATAAGATAGATCTAAGTATCAAGTGGACCACACTGTAAAAGGCAGTGGGGAATTGAACGTCTACTAATGAAACCCTTTTAGGGCTAAATGTATTCTCAAATTCCTAAACCTAAACCTTAACTTATTCTCAATTCCCTGAACCTTAACCTATAATCTAACTTAAACCAAAACCTATATCGTACACTTGTAACCTAAAACCTAAATGTATTCTCAAATCTTTAAACTTAAACCTTAACTTATTCTTAAGTCTCTAAACCTTAACGTATAAATTGAGCGGGGCAAAATGAAATTTTTTTTTTTTTTGCTATGTTGCTTTTGTGGGTCCTATCATGATGTATGTGTATATCCAAACCGTCCATATATGAGCGGGACAAACTGAAAATTAAGCGGGGCAAACTAGAAATTGAGCGGGGAAAACTGAAAATTGAGTGGGGCAAACTAAAAATTGAGCAAGGAAAATATGAAATTGACCCCACTGTCAAAATCTAGTTTGCCCACCTTTTATCCAGCTGTTTTTATGAAAGAATACAAACTTACTTTTGCAACTTAGACCTCTACGTGCGGAGACCCAATTCTAGGACAAAAATACCATTCATTTTAACTGCTGTCCACTTTTCCTCTCCCTTTTCACTATTTGATTTTCATCTCCCTTTCTATGATAAGGTTTAAGTTTAGGTTTGGGTTTAAGTTTGAGTTTTTAAGTTTAGGTTTAGGTTTAGGTTAGGGAGTTGAGATTAGGATTAGGTGCATGTTTCGCTTTAGAGATTGAGTTTAGATTATAGGTTTAGGGAAATGTTAGGTTTAGGTTATAGGTTTTAGGATTTGGGAATAGTTTTAGGTTTTAACTATAGGTTTAGGTTAGGTTATAGGTTAAGGTTTAAGGATAGGTTATAGGTTTTGGGATTTGAGAATGGGTTCGGGTTTAGCTTATAGGTTTAGGTTTAGGTTTTGGTTTAAGTTATAGGTTATAGGTTTTGGGATTTGAGAATGGGTTCGGGTTTATAGGTTATAGGTTTTGGTATTGGTTTAGGTTATAGGTTTTGGTTAAGGTTATAGGTTATAGGTTTAGGTTTAAGTTAAGGTTAAGTTTATGTTATAGGTTTTGGGATTTGATAATTGGTTCGGGTTTAGGTTATAGGTTTTAGTTTTGGTTTAGGTTATATGTTATAGGTTTAGGATAAGGTTTAAGTTATAGGTTTTGGAATTTGAGAATGGGTTCGGGTTTAGGTTATTGGTTTTGGTATTGGTTTAGGTTATAGGTTTTGGTTACGGTTATAGGTTATAGGTTTAGGTTTAGGTTAAGGTTAGGTTTAGGTTATAGGTTTTGGGATTTGATAATGGGTTCGGGTTTAGGTTATAGGTTTTGGTTTTGGTTTAGGTTATAGGTTATAGGTTCAGGATAAGGTTTAGGTTTAGGAAAAGGTTAGGTTTAGGTTATAGGTTTTGAGATTTGGGAATAGTTTTAGGTTATAACTATATGTTTAGGTTAGGTTATAGGTTAAGGTTTAAGGATAGGTTATAGGTTTTGGGATTTGAGAATGGGTTCGGGTTTAGGGTATAGGTTTTGGTATTGGTTTAAGTTATAGGTTTTGGTTAAGGTTATATGTTATAGGTTTAGGTTTAGGTTATAGGTTTTGGGATTTGATAATGGGTTCGGGTTTAGGTTATAGGTTTTGGTTTTGGTTTAGGTTATAGGTTATAGGTTTAAGATAAGGTTTAGGTTATAAGTTTTGAGATTTGAGAATGGGTTCGGGTTTAGGTCATAGGTTTTGGTTTTGGTTTAGGTTATAGGTTTTGGGATTTGGGAATGGGTTTGGGTTTAGGTTATAGGTTTTGGTTTTGGTTTTGGTTAAGGTTATAGGTTATAGGTTTAGGTTTAGGTTTAGGTTAGGTTTAGGTTATAGGTTTTGGGATTTGGAAATAGTTTTAGGTTATAAGTATAGAACTCCTAATTTCCTAACAAATACGACCCTTTTGATCATTTCTTCACATGTACACTCCCGAAAAGGACATTATATGGACTAGATTAGAAGGATCAGTCATCCTAAATTAGGATGCATTTTTTGTCTCAAATATTCACTTGTAGCATACCATATCTCAACGGATTGACGTAACTTTTTTTACCGTGTGTACATTCCCATAGTGATGGTGCTTTTCTAAAATCAAACTTCATTGTTCAACATCTATTTCATAACCATTTTTGCTAGGGACCACATGTTCTTCACCTACTTCTGCTTCACATTTTGTCACTTGAAGCACGAAGGAGAAGAAGTCTACAAGCAGAAGTAGAGAGCAACCACAACTCTACTTTCATTTGACGATGATTGTAAGGAAAGAGGGGAGGGGGGATTATGTGCCTCTTCAATTTATTCCCTTGCTACAGGGCTCTTGCTTGCCTCGATCCTTAGTCAATGGAATCATGGCAATTTAAGTGAGTACACGAAGATCACATAAAACTCCAGAGGCACATCTCCATTTCTTCCACCTTGTCCGAATTCTATGCGCAACATCCTTCTCAATCTATCCACTCTCATGAATTGTCAATCAAAGTAAGCAATATTGACTAATTCCTCGTTCTCATTCTTATTATTACTAAAATTACACTCCATATACTCTATTTTAGTCTTGACCAGGTTTAGATTTGGATTTTCAAGTTTAGGTTTAGGTTAAGGAGTTGATATTAGAATTAGGTGTAGGTTTAGGTTTAGGGATTTGAGAATATATTTAGGTTTTAGGTTATAAGTGTAGGTTATAGGTTTAGGTTTAAGTTAGGTTATATGTTAAGGTTTAGGGAATTAAGATTAGGTTAAGGTTTAGGTTTAGGGATTTGAGAATACATTTAGGTTTTAGGTTACAAGTGTACAATATTGGTTTTGGTTTAAGTTAGATTATAGGTTAAGGTTTAGGGAATTGAGAATAAGTTAAGGTTTAGGTTTAGGGATTTGAGAATACATTTAGGTTTTAGGTTTAGGTTTAGGTTTTAGGTTTAGGTTTAGGTTTAAGTTTTGAGCAGGGACAAACATGAAATTGAGTGGGGGTAAACTAGAAAATCAGCGGGGCGAACATGAAATTGAGCGGGAGAAACATGAAATTGAGTGGGGAAAACAAAAAATTGAGCGGGAGAAACATGAAAAATGAGTGGTGTTTGTTTAATTTTGTGACGCTATCTATCATGCCATTGAGCGAGGGGAGCATTATCAGTTTGAGCGGGGCACACATGAAATTCAGCAGGACAACCTGAAAATTGAGCAGGTCAAAATAGAAATCAGTAGGGCAAACAAGAAATTCAACAGGAGTAACATGAGATTGAGCGGGGCAAACTAGGAAACGAGCGGGGTAAGCATGAAATTGAGTGGGAAAAACTAGGAAAAGAGTGGGGTAAGCATGAAATTAAGCGGGGCAAACTAGAAAATGAGCAGGTCAAGCATGAAATTGAGCGGGGCAAACATGAAATTGAGCAGGGCAGACTAGAAAATGAGCAGGGAAAATTTAAATTTTGAGCGGGGGAAACTTGAATTAATAGATTTAAATGATGGATATCCAATCACTATTATTTTCTTGTAGCATGGTACATCTAAGATTTATATCCCTCTTATTTTTAGGATGAAGCCCTGAAATGATCTTTACAAATGGATGAACGGAATGGGTGAAACACATACATCATAGTGGGGCCCACAGAGCACTGACCACTAGCCACGGGGCTGGTGTCAGGGGGAGTAGCCAAACCGTTTCTTATACTACATACATTCAATGTGGGCCCAACTGATGCGTGATTTCTTCCCTGAACTGACCATTTTCGGAAGAAGACAAAATGCTAATAAGGGGGCCCACAAAATGAGTTTTTTTCATCTTTTTCGTAGGTGAAAGCAACATGAAAGCAGCAGTGAAAAGGGAGATGAAAATTAAACAGTGAAAAGGGAGAGAAAAAGTGGACAACAGTGAAAAGGAGGGGTATTTTCGTCCTGGAATTGGGTCTCCGCACATGGAGGTCTAAGTTGTAAAAATAAGTTTGAATTCTTTCATAAAAATAGCTGGATAAAAGGTGGGCAAACTAGATTTTGACAGTGGGTCAATTTCATGTTTGCCCCGTTCAATTTCTAGTTTGCCCGCTCAATTTTCAGTTTGTCCCGATCAATTTCTAGTTTGCCCCGCTCAATTTTCAGTTTGCCCCGCTCAATTTCCAGTTTACCCCTCTCATATATGGACGGTTTGGATATAACACATACATCATGATGGGACCCACAAAAGCAACATAGCAAAAAAATAATAATTTCAGTTTGCCCTGCTCAATTTCTAGTTTTCCCCGCTCAATTTTCAGTTTGCCCCGCTTAATTGAGCGAGGCAAACTGGAAATTGAACGGGGCAAATTAGAAATTGAGCGGGGCAAACTGATTTTTTTTTTTTTTTTTTACTTTTATGGGTCCCATCATGATGTATGTGTTGTATCCAAACCGTTCATATATTTTACGAGCTCATATTAAGGCTTGAGACGAAAAATAAGATAGATCTAACTATCAAGTGGACCACACTGTAAAAGGCAGTGGGGAATTGAACGTCTACCATTGAAACCCTTTTAGGGGTTACAGAAGTTTTAGATCATTATGATAATTTTTTTCCTCTTCATCCAGGTCTTTTTGACCCTATGAATGAACTTAGACGAGGAGGATTTCTCACAAACATCACAGTGGGCCCCCTAAAGGTTTCTAATGGTTGATGCTCATTCAACACTGTTTCCTGTAATGTGGTACACTTGAGAATTGGATATATCTCATTTTTGGTCTCATACCATAAAATGATCTGGAAAAATATATGGACGACATGGATGAAAAGCACACATCAAGGTGGGGCCCACATATGGACGACTGGTGGCAGGCGGAGTACCTAATCCGTTTCCTTGAAAGGAGGGGTATTTTCGTCCTGAAATTCTGAATCCGCACGTGCGGGTCTAAGTTGCAAAACAAAGTTTGTATTCCTCCATAAAAACAGCTGGCTAAAAGGTGGGGTCCACAGTCGTAAATTTCTTGATTGTCTTAAGATCCATGGGATTGCAACATCCCGGGAACCAAAACCTATAACCAAAACCCGAACCCATTCTCAAATCCCAAAACCTATAACCTAAACCCGAACCCATTCTCAAATCCAAAAACCTATAACCTAAACCTGAACCCATTCTCAAATCCAAAAACCTATAACCTTAACCTAAACCTATAACCTATAACTTAAATCAAAACCAAAACCAAAGCCTATAACCTAAACCAAAACCAAAACCTATAACATATAACCCGAACCCATTCTCAAATCCAAAAACCTATAACCAAAACCAAAATCAAAACCTATAACCTAAACCCGAACCTATTCTCAAATCCAAAAAACCTATAACCTAAACCTAAACCTTAACCTAAACCTATAATCTAAATCAAAACCAAAACCTATAACCTAAACCCGAACCCATTCTCAAATCCAAAAACCTATAACTTAAACCTAACCTAAATCAAAACCTATACCCTAAACCCTTAACCTATTCTCAATTCCCTAAAGCTATAACCTATAACCTATTACCTATTACCTACACCTAAACCTAACCTAAACCTATAACCTTAACCTTAACCTAAACCTAAAATCTAAATGTATTCTTAAATCCTTAAACCTAAACCTACACCTAATTCTAATCTCAACTCTGTAACTTAAACTTAAACTTGAAAACCCAAACTAAACTCGGTCTCAAACCCTAACCCGATTTCCTAAACCTAAACCTTAACATATTCTTACTCAATTTCATATTTGCCTCGTTCAATTTCTAGTTTGACCATAAAGTGATTGAAATTGACTGTGAAGTGAATGAAATGTATTTTTGACCATCGACCTGATGAAATCTTGAAAAATAACTAGGGTGGTTGGCTAAAGTAGCTTCTCCTACCCCAAAATCATATGTGGTACGTTAAGTAACTAATTTTAGTTTAGAAAATATTCTTGTTAAATGAATAAAGAAAGAAATAAAAAAAAAGGAGATTTTATATATATATATATATATATATATATACACACACACACACACACACACACACACACACACATATTTATATAAACATGTATTAAAGAAAAATGTAGGTATAATAAAGTTCTCCATGTAAAAAATAAAAATAAAAAATTTAAAAAATAAAGAAAAAAGAAAAAAGAGTGCATAGCATTATAGTTATGACTACGGTTATAATCCGTAGCCATAGGCCAAGCTATAACCCCGTCGACCGGATTGACCCGGTCGACCCCAACTCACTGGCTTCTTTTTCATTTTTTTTTTTCCTTTTCCTGTTGTAATCCCCACTGATTTTTGTGGGTCCCATTATGAGGTATATGTTATATCCAAACCGTCCATCTATTCAGTGAACTCGTATTAAGGCTTGAGACGAAAAATAAGATAGCTATAGCTATCAAGTGGACCACACAGTAAAAGGTAATGGGGAAGTGAATGTCTACCATTGAAACCCTGTAGGGGTTACAGAAGTTTTGGATCATTATGGAATTTGTTTTTCCTCTTCATCCAGGCCTTTGTGACCTTATGAATAGATTGGATGCAAAATAAATGTTATGATGGGCCTTACAAAATTTTTTACCGTGAAAATCAATTTCCCCGCTGCTCTTTGTGGTGTGGTCC
Organism: Magnolia kwangsiensis; assembly: GCA_037074715.1. Classification (NCBI taxonomy): domain Eukaryota; kingdom Viridiplantae; phylum Streptophyta; class Magnoliopsida; order Magnoliales; family Magnoliaceae; genus Magnolia; species Magnolia kwangsiensis. The sequence continues at coordinate 2,437,489 of CM073571.1, forward strand.
ATTGATTTATGGATATGTTTTTTTTTTTTTTAAATAATGCTCCGATATGATTTTGAAATATGGATGAACGTTGTGAATATGATAAATACATAGCTGTGGGGCCATGTAACTTTGATCTCTCCTAAGCCGTTCGTACAACTCTCAGTTGGAGGAGCGTCAGCTCTCGTCTTCGCAGTGAAAAGGAGGGGTAGTTTCGTCCTCAAAGTCGCTGTCCGCACGTGCTAGTATAAGTTGGTAACTTAAGTTTGTATTCCTAGATGAAAACCGCTGGATAAAAGGTTTTGCCTACAGTGGTCATTTTCTCATGCATTTTGTATTTCAAGCTTAAAGCTTTATATTAGATATGGGCTCCACATAATGGTCAGGATGTGAGCGGTGCATGGATTGGTCATTGCACAAGTAAAATTATCCTAAAACGGTTCCCTACCAGTATAACAAAATGAAATAGTTGCTTGGTTGGAATGATTAAAATAACAATTCTAAGTTGACAATCATAATTGACGTGGATTTCTAAGCCCGAGGGAAGACAATACCTAAGGAACCTTTTGGATGCCAATAAAAACCAGGTAAACACTTTACACGGCTAGGTGTTTGTTTGGATGACAAAATTTGACTAGTAAATGATTTACAAGTAATTTTTAAATAATTATTTGTCAGATTACTTTGATGTTCTCCTTTAGCTCTCAAAAATAGGCTGATTGATCATCAGGCGGGCAATATAACAAGGAACAGATGAGATGAGAAGTCCACTATTAAAAACCTTCTAAATTATGTGTGGGGCCCACTATGATGAGTGGAGGATATCTGATCTGTTGAATATGTGCATCCTTTGGGGCCTGTTTGGCTGGACGGATCCCATGGGATTAAGACGGATGGGATAGGTTTTAAGGTAATGATGGTGGTGTTAGTGGATTGGTTTAAGATCCATGGGATGCTATATCCCGGGGCAAATTCACTGAGTCTATTTGGCATGCCCGGCATATCTTGGAATTTTACCTTTTAATCCCTTCAAATCCGTCCAACCAAACATGCCCCGGGCATGACTGAATGAGATTAGGAGGGATGGGATCAATTTTAAGGTAATGATGGTGATGTCAGTAGATTGATTTGAGATCCATGGGTTTGCACAAGTTCATTGGGTCTGTTTGGCTCTTTTGGCATGTCCCGGGATTTTACCATCCCATCCCTCCTAATCCCTCTTAATCCGCCCCGCCAAACAGGCCCTTGATGTTCTCCCAAAGCATCCAAACAAAGTTCTCCCAAAGCATCCAAACAAACCATTATCTTTACCCCTATCCGAGTATCTCAAAATCTGACTTACTGCAAACCAATTTTAAAAGATCGAAATGCTTGCCAATTGGAGAAATAGAAATATGGAATTTGATAATAACTATAAACAAATTTTAAGTGTATTTAAAAACAGCTCTCAGTTGCTGGCAGCCAGCGGCCAATGACAGCGACGGCTGAAAGGAATGGTAGGGTATAGAAACTTAATTTTCTTGGAAATCTTTGGCAAGAAGTAATTGGCAGGAAGAGTAGAACTTGGAAGCTTTTATGTTTTTAAATCTTGGCTTTGTACATTAGCTAACTTTTATTTTATAATGAATTTATTAGTATCTTTGGAGTGGTTAGTCCACCGCCTCAATGGACACAGTCCAGATGTGCTTGGAATTTATTTTAAACAATCACACAAGAAAAGAAATCAGGGTTCGTTTTGGCGTAAGTTGCCACTCATGTCCCACCACGGGGCCCACATGTAGGGATGGACATATGATCATGTCCGTTCATCTCATTGCTGTTACTTTGATTGGGTGACAATTTGAAAGTGCGAGCTCACAACTAATGTTCTAAACATAAACATGCATGATTGAATGCAGACCATTTAAAATAAAATGCTTAACTGTTGATGTTAAAGTCTATAAATCAATGGTCCGTATCCATGTTTTCTACATGGTTAATTCGTGATGGCCCAGACACAAAGCGCCGGGAGATGAACGGAAATTAATGCATGTGGGCCACTGGGCGGTACGTGGTGGGGAGTGAGTGGGAGTTTCGCAAAGAAGAACCCAGAAGGAAAACGGAGACACGAATCCTGGATGGGCCCCACTCACGTCGGCGGTGCTTAGAGCGCTGACTTTGTAAATTTTTTATAGATTACTAAATAATTAAATAATCACCTAAAATGAATAAAACAATTATAGAATTCCTGAAGAAACGCGTTTTTGAGTCCATTAAATAATTACATAAAATGAATAAAACAATTACAGAATCCCTGTAGAAACGCGTGTTTGACTCCATTGACACGTCGACGTCTGTGACGTCTTATCCCGAGTACTATGGGGCACGGATGGGGTACTGCCCCGTCAGCTCCCAACTCCCTCCACCTCTGACGCAGTGGAATTTGATTGGATGACTAGCTTCTGTCACATATCGGCCGGGTTAGTTATGCACAGGATTAAATAACTTTCAAAAAACATGCTTTATATGATCCTGTCTTTAATGAGTTCAAATTCTACCACATCAAGGATAGAAAGAGCTTGGTCTAAGATGAGGCCCTATTCATAGCTGAGTTTTAACACTAAGTTCATGGGTGTTTGAATACCTATTGTAGTGTGTGTGGGTTTGAGGGTGTGCGCGTTTTTTTTTTAAAAGAAAAAAAGTCCAATGTTATGGACCTTGAAAACTTGCTCCTTCTAATGGTTTTTTTATACTACTGTTTATACATTTCCTAATTTGCAAACTCTAGGAAGGCTGGTGAGCGGTCCCGGCCCTGCCCCATGAAACATGTCCAAGTCTAACCAATGATCAAAGGACCTTATTCTGGGCTGGGTTCAGCCGCACTTAAGGCCCAAGATCCAAGTTCGACCCCAAAAATTGACTGGCTTTGAGTAGACTGTCAATAGGTTGGGCTGGTCCGTTTCAATATGGGCTTGGGCTGGAGTATCAAACCCGAGGGCTAGCATTGTGATTAAAATTCAAGTCTGTAAATTGGGACAGGTTTGCACCTTGTACAACAAAATATCAGCTCGGCCCATCCAATTAGTGTTTAGAAGGGCAATTTTGTAATATAAAAAATATGAAAAAAAAATCCTCAGTTAACTTACTACCACAACCCAAGCCCACTATTTCTCTATGATCTAATTGGACCAAATATTGGGCTTGGGCTAGAGCCCAGATTAAACATTATGCGCTGGGCTCGTGCTGGGCTATTTTGACTCATCAAAGGACCATGTGGACCCCAGAGCTATGTTTAACAAGATAGGCCAGCTTGGACAGTGCTTGGCCGGACCTAACCGCAATATTTGACACCCCTATATAAGGTTGGACCGAGCAAAATCCCTATTTCCAAACGTGATTGATCTAGTGAGATGCAAAAATGCAAATGCTAAAAAAAAAAAGAAGAAAAAATTGTATCTTGAACGGTTCAGTTGTTTGATCTGAACTGTTCAAAAAGTTTGAAAAATATTCCATGGACTAACAATGTAAAAATCACACCAATTGATGATCCAATCTGTCCTTGATTTGGTCTTTTTATTTTATTTTTTTATTTCATTTGGCATCCTTTTTCCATTCCATGGACAATTGCTTATTACCAGTGATGGGAAATTTCCAATAACGGTCACTCTACAGCAGGACACCAATTGATAATCTAGTTCGTTGATCAAAGACGGCCCACCAACTAACAAATTCTTTTTGGTCAATCTACATCTGGACAGCAATTGACAATCTAGTTCGTTGATCAATAACGGCCCACCAATTAACAAATTCTTTCTTCGATCAGATGTTCCTATCTAACTGGTGGCTTCCTTTTTCTTTGGTGGTTGGAATATAGGATTCACTACAGATCGAACATTAGGGACCATTTGATCAGCGATCACCATGATCAGATGATCAAAGCCATCCAATTGATAGAATACAAAATAGATAGAAAGAGTAAAAATGATTTTACCATCCATTTTGTGGCCGTGATTATCTAGTGTAGGCGAATCTCGACCCTTATATCCAATGGTTCACCGTGATTGTAGGTGGTCCAATGGGGTGCACGTAAGCATTTTTGCAATTCTGTGGTGAATCTGGTGCGTTTTTTAGAGGTTGAGATTTTAAAATACGGATAATCGCCAGGACTAGGTCTCGAGATGCGATCGACAACCTAACTGTAGTTAGCTTCACTAAAACTTCCACGTGGTGGTACAACAAATCTACGGAGAGTGGATGGCATGTCTGTTTCTCCTGACGTCGTCTACCTAACTGTAGTTAGCTACACTAAAACTATGGGCGCAGATTAGCCACCGACAGGTTGGGTAGCGTTACTCGCTACCGAAGCGACGTCGCCAAGTTCCGTGGGCCTACCTACCATGATGTTTGTTTTGTATCCATACATTCCACCCCTCCCCTTTTGATAGATTTTAGAGCAATATCAAATCCAAAGCTCTAATGGACCCCAACACCAAAAACACTGGGGACAATGATGCTTACTATTAAAAACTTCTAATGGCCACTAAAGTTTTAATAGAAATTTTAGATCAAGTTGATATTTGTGTTTTTCCTTATTTCATGTTTTTTTTTTTTTAAACTTTTGAATAAGTTGGATTTCAAATAAACATTATGGGGGGAATCACTCTTTCGTTCAGGCTCTAAAATGATATCTTAAAATGGATAGATGATGTGATACAACACATACATCATAATAAGGCTCACAAAACTTGGTGACATCACTTCATTAGCCGACTCCTTACTCAACCTGTTAGTATCTAATTCGTGTCCACTATGTCGCATAGAAGTGGATTAGTTGGTGCAGCACACACCATTGATATGGTTAGTGTGTTGACATTATCAAGTTTTGTGGGTCCCACTATGAGATATGTGTTATATTTAGACCATCTATCTATTTGGTGAGCTCGTTGTCAGGATTGAATCAGAAAATAAGACCGATGATCAGTTGGACCACACCACAAAAAACAGTGGAGGATTGAACGTCTAGCATTGAAATCCTTTTGGGGTTACCAAAGTTTTGAATCAATATAATTCTTAACTTTCCTCTTCATCCATCGGGGTTTGTGTGACGTTATGAATATATTGGATAGGAAATAAATTTCACGAAAAGTCTTACAAATGTTTTAATAATAAGAATTATTTTCCCCACTTCTATTTGTAGTGTGGTCTAATTGAGTTTTGGGTATGACTCATTCTTCAGCTAATGTTAATGTTCTTGAAATGATCTTGCCAAATGGGTGGAAGAATGACGTGGATATAATAAATACATCATTATGGACCATGTAACTTTGATGTCATTTGAATGGTTGGTACTCGATGAAGGAAAGTCACCGTTGCAGGTGTGGGTACATGTCAGTACATGTCGTGCAGATACGAGCGTTGACGTTGGTGTTGACGCTCCATGAGCTTCGAGTCTCAGGAATGGTTCGAAAGAGATCAAAGTTATTTAGTCTCATAATGATGTATCTATCATATCCATACCGTTCATCATCTGGAGAGATTATTTTAAATCTTGATCTGAAAATGAATCATATGCAAAACTTAGGTAGACCACATCACAAATAATGATTCTCACTGTTAAAATATCATATCGTTTAATTTCCATCCAATACGTTGATAAGGTCACACAGTCCTGGATGAAGTGGAAAAACAAATATCACAGTAATCCAAAATTTCTATGACTGCCAAAAGAGTTTCAATGGTAGACATTCAATCCCCCACTACTTTTTACAGTGTGTTCCACTTAATTTTTGGATCTAATTTTACAGCTGAAGCATTATGATGAACTTACCAAGTGGACGAACGGTTTTGATATAACTCATACCTCATGATGGGACCCACATAACTTGGTGACGTCAACACACAAGCCAAGTCGGTGGTGATCGGTATACCAGCCAATCCGCTTCCACATTCAACATAGCTCAGCTTTCGGCTTAGTAAGCTGGCATCGCTACGGACTTTTTCTCCCCGGAATGAGTACTACCCCGCCAGACCCTACTCCGCAGCTAGGAAGGTTTTATTCAAGACATGTCACCAATGAATTTTCTTTTAATAATCATTCACCGCTGTTTTGATCAGTGTATCACCTAAGATTTAAAATCTGTTTAATTTTTGGGACCACATTCTAATTGATTTGAAAAAATAGATGCACAACTTAAACATACGACACATTAAAAAAGGTGGGCTCCACACAGTAAGGATAACACCTGAGGAGGTTTTATCCATGTATTACCCTTACTGTGGGGCCCACCTTATTGATTTGTCGTGTATCCATGCAGTACATCCATTTTTTCAGTCGATTTTAAGGTCGATCCCAAAAATTAAACAGATCCAAACCTACAATAGAATACAATAGGCACCAGTAGCCTACCACTAAAATTTTTCTAAAGCCCACCTTAATTTTTATTTGACATCCAACCTGTTGTTAAGGTCAAACAGACTTAAATTTAAAGAAAATACAAAGACTTGTTTTATCCAAAACTTTCATGGCCCATGGAAAGTTTTTTTTTTATGGTCATTCACCACTGTTTCTAGTGGTATCGTGCATTTGAGACTGGAATGTATTAAAATTTTTAGATCACATCTAAAAGAAGCGCTAAAACCGGATGGATATACAAAACATTCACAACCTTTATTGTGGGGCCCACCTTGATTTATTTATTATGTATGCATGCTGTCCATTTTTTTTGTTTTTTTTTTTGAACATGATCCCAAAAATGAAAAAAAGTCCAGAACTCAATGAACCATACTCTAAGAAACAGTGGTGATCCAACATTCTACCATTAAAAACTCCTTAAGACCCACTTCAACGTTTTTGTAGTGTTTATTTGCCATCTAATCTGTTGATAAGGTCAAATAAACCCGGATGAAGAGAAAAAACAAATATCAGTTTGATCAAAAACTTTTGTGGCTGACTAATGGTCAATCACCACTGTTTTCTTAGGTATGGTGCACCTGATAACTGATTTTGCTTCAAAATTTGGGATCATCCATTAAAATGATCTCGAAAAAAGGGAGAGACAGCTTGGATACAAAATAGGTACATCAAGATGGGTCTTGCTGTCAGGGCTGCACCGTGTTGGGTGAGTATAGGTTCTCACCCAACGCCAGGAGGGTGCCTTCCTCGTGGTGGTGTGTTGACATCACCACGTTATGTGGGTACTAATGCATTGTATGTGTGATATACATGACTTTCATCCATATTTTAAGACCATTTTAGGATATCAGCTCAAAAATAAAATGGATCCAAAGCTCGAGTAGACCACACCACACCATAAAAAGCAGCTGGGAAATTAATGAATGCCTATGATTGGCTACAAAAGTTTAGAGTTAAGCGATATTTGTGTTTTTCCTTCACCAAGTTTTATGCGACGTTTTGAACAGGTTAGATAGAAAATAAACATGACTGTGGGCCCTAAGAAGGCTTCAATGGTTACTTTTTTGTGGTGTGGTCTACTTTAAACTCAGGATCTTCCTCATTTTGGTTTATAATGTAAAATGATATTGAAAAATAGATGGATGGTATGAATATAACACATATATCATGGTGTTTATAAAAGTTGGTGATGTTACGCATTACAATAGCCAATTCACTTCCAAAATGGCAAGGCCAAGGTGCCACTGCGATATATGGGCTTTATCAACACGGTCCATCCATTTCTCTACATCATTTTAAGAATCAAGCCAAAAGATAAAAAAGGCAGTTCCAAGGATCAAATAGATCATAGAGTGGGGATTAAACACTCACTTCTGAAAACTTCGTACGCCACGAATAGTTTTGGATCAAGCCGATATATTTGTGCTTTCCCTTCATCCAGGTCACGTGACCTTATGAACAAGTTGGATGGTAATTAACTATCACAGTGGGCTCCAAAAGAGTCTCAATGGTTGCCGGTGAGTGTTATTGTCAAAGCAGTAGGACACACGTGTCATAATCAGTTGAAGTCACTGGAGAATGAAAGCAGTAGGACACACATATCATCATCATCATCATCAACGGGGCGGATATTAAGAATTCTGACCATCACCACGTACGTGTAGAGGAACTTATCCCATATAAAAAGAATAATTTTCATCAAGGACACATTCAACTTCACAGATCAACATTCAGGACCGTCGCTGAAGCGTGATAATGGGACCGTGGCTTGTTTATGATCGCACCAAAAAGATGGCCCGTTCAAATCGGACCACCTCAGCATGTGGGCCCCAATGGAGTCAGACATTGAGGCAAGAAGAAATTGGATTGAGCATCAACTGTTTTGAAATTGAGAACCATGTGACATCCACATGAGTGGGACCCCTCAAGGGTTCCAATCACCAAAGTGGCCCACTAGCGCGCCCCCAAGACCTTAGAACATGCATACAAGTTGCCACCAAGTAATCAGATAGGTTGTGAGATCCCGAGTCTTCTGACAAGTGGGGCCCACTGTTTAATAATCAGGACCATTGAATTGTTATGTCGTTTATGGGTGGACCACACTAAATCAGGATCGTAGCCACAGATCTTGGGCTTCTCTTTTTAGTTGATGTATGATCGAAAGATTAAGAACGTCCTATGAAGAAGATGATCGCGAGATGGGTCCATCCATTGCAGCCCCAAAAGACCAATGGTATGTGAGGCCTCATTTATCAGTAAAGAAAACCGAAAACACGTGTAAAGGTTAAAAGGAGGCTCGATCGCCTCATACGCACCTCTCCAAAAGCACGTTTGCATGCACTACGCACGCCAACCTGGCGAATCCCTTGAACATGTGACCGGTGTATGAGTCCCTGGAAGATTAATGAATGCAACACCATCAGGGTCCATCCTAAGGTGGGCCATACATATATGTTTTGCGGACCATGTGCCTAAGTTAAACCGTCCGTTCTAAAAAAAGGACAATGCAGTACAGCCGCCTAGGCTTAGTGACGTTTAAAATAAATAAAATAAAATAAAATAAAGCCTACCTTTAAACCCTCTCCTAAAACCGGTCCATCTTTCACACCGTTAGCCAGCTCATCTTTCACACTGTAATTTTACAGCAGTCCGTCTGTTACTGTTACTTATCAGATGTTATATTGCAAAAAAGACTGACATATCCTTGCTTCTTTTAATAGATTTTGTTTTTCACCTCCCACTGCTATCTCTCATCTCTCTGTGAGTACCATGGATGAATGGGTCAATGATCCGAGACCTCCATCTGTGCACCGGCCGCCTGTGACGAGTTTAAAAGGGAGTTCTTGTTTTTGAAAATGTCCCAAAACATAGGCGGCTACGTGACATTGTCTATTCTCGTTAACGCAAGACTAGTCCACACCCGAGACCAGCCTATTACTTATGCGTGCACTCATGTTCAAGGTGCAGTGCCTTATCAAGGGAAGTGGTCAGAGGAGCCAAACTCAGCATTTTGATGGAAAATAACCCTAACTTAAGGACCAACTCTTTATCATTATTATTATCATGAATATATATATATTTTAATTTTAAAACTCAGCGAGAAGCTTTCGAAGGCTAGCTAGATCCCACTTGAACGGAGGTTTGCTGGCCCCACAGGCAGCCTTTACGCGTTTATGCACATGTGCCAGACTACTAAGTGTGTGGGATATCTGAACAGTGCATCAGGTGGCCCTTACAGTGAAGATAACGATATTAAAAAAAAATCAGCTTGCCCACTCCAATAATTAGAGGGGTCACTCCCAGATGAAACTAATGAGCATCTTAAAAAAAAAAAAAAAAACTTCCACCGTTCCACGTTCGCCACACCACACGCTTTTGGCTATCCTGATGAATGGACCGGGACAATTTTTGCCCATGAATGCCCAACCTCATGCACCCCTTTGATGTTCCACACGTGGTAGGATGGACCGTGTGGTGCTGATGGGGCTACCATATCTGATCTGATCGAGAGAACTGGTCTCATGAAATGAAAAGATAAGCAGCCAGACACTCTTACCAACTCTGCTTTCTTCAAATTACTTGCATTTTCTTCATTGACTTGTTCTTCGAGCGTAACCTAATCAAACGAAGAAAAACTAAGAGTTAGTGGGGCCTCAGTACCAGATCATAGAAAAAGATGGTATCCAAGCTTATAATACAACTTTTGTACAGCTTGCAATCTCATTAAAAATACACAACCTAACAGACAATATTCCATGTGCTTGCTATATAAGGGATTAGCCCTTCCCTGCAATATCACAAACTAGCACAAGACAAGATCTTAAGTTAGGGGTTTAGGTCTAGTACTACCTGAAATTGTCTGAGTTCAAGCGAGCTGCTACATCTGCGCTCCCGAGCATGAGAAGTCCATGGATGGCATGGCAGTCGCCATGCCTGGTTTTCGTGGTGGCATTATGCTTGATTGCCACCAGCGCCAAGGCTGATGATAATAAGGATAAGCCCTATGTTTATGCTTCTCCTCCCCCACCTTACTACTACAATTCCCCTCCACCACCTTCACCCTCTCCTCCACCACCTTATTATTACAAATCTCCACCCCCACCATCGTCGTCACCTCCTCCTCCATACTACTACAAGTCTCCACCACCTCCGTCACCATCTCCGCCTCCACCATACTACTACAAATCGCCACCTCCACCATCTCCATCACCACCTCCGCCCTATTACTACAAATCACCACCACCTCCATCTCCATCACCACCACCTCCTTACTACTATAAATCTCCACCCCCACCATCTCCTTCCTCACCTCCTCCATATTACTACAAGTCTCCTCCACCCCCATCGCCATCACCTCCCCCGCCTTACTACTACAAATCCCCACCTCCTCCATCGCCATCGCCACCTCCTCCATATTACTACAAATCGCCACCTCCACCATCTCCATCGTCACCTCCTCCATACTACTACAAATCTCCACCTCCTCCATCCCCGTCCCCTCCTCCCCCATACTACTACAAATCTCCACCTCCGCCCTCGCCATCACCTCCCCCTCCTTACTACTACAAGTCTCCTCCACCTCCATCCCCATCACCTCCCCCACCCTACTACTATAAATCACCACCCCCACCTTCGCCATCACCTCCACCTCCCTACCATTACAAATCACCACCTCCACCATCGCCATCACCACCGCCTCCATACTACTACAAATCACCGCCTCCACCATCCCCATTGCCACCTCCTCCTTACTACTACAAATCACCACCTCCACCATCCCCATCCCCACCACCTCCCTATTACTACAAATCCCCACCACCTCCATCGCCATCTCCACCTCCTCCATATTATTACAAGTCGCCACCTCCACCATCACCATCCCCACCTCCTCCCTACTACTACAAGTCACCTCCTCCACCATCACCGTCCCCTCCTCCTCCCTACTACTATAAATCACCACCCCCACCATCACCATCACCACCTCCTCCATACTACTACAAGTCACCACCTCCACCTTCTCCATCCCCACCTCCTCCATACTACTACAAATCCCCTCCACCACCATCTCCATCCCCACCTCCTCCATACTACTACAAGTCACCACCTCCACCTTCTCCATCCCCACCTCCTCCATACTACTACAAGTCACCTCCTCCACCTTCTCCATCCCCACCTTCTCCATACTACTACAAATCCCCTCCACCACCATCTCCATCCCCACCTCCTCCATACTACTACAAGTCACCTCCTCCACCTTCTCCATCCCCACCTCCTCCATACTCCTACAAGTCACCTCCTCCACCTTCTCCATCCCCACCTCCTCCATACTACTACAAATCCCCTCCACCACCATCTCCATCTCCACCTCCTCCATACTCATACATGTCTCCCCCACCTCCCAAAGGCTATTAATAGGCCCATTTCTCTGGCGTAAGTATGAAAACAAAACGCATTGGTGCATGCACCTGACTCCATGTGCACACTTCTCCAACTAGTCAATGATGGCGAGCAGTAATCTTAACATGCATTTCAAAACCAGCATTTGGAAATTTACATCTTGGAATGCCTCGTAGATCCCAACTGCAACCATCTTTTAGTGGTGGGAGACTGTACACATCCAATCTCAGTGCGCTGTGTGCACAACTTCTTGCTCTAATCAAAATTCATTGTCTTCATGTCTAAAGTAGGTCAATTTTCTGATTCATTCTATTTCTCTTGCAGTATGTAGAAAGGTCGAGAGAATAAACAGAAATTTCAAAGTAGAGCTTTTGAGACTGTCTTCCGATCAAGCCCTCAGCTATTTTATTGGATAAGTTGGAGTTCATTTGAAAAAAATAAAGGAATTTATGCACGCCATGCTTTACAATTTCATTCGTTTGTAACGTACATGTACTATAGCGAAATGTTGTTATTTTGTGTTGGGCCACACATTTGATTTATATGTACTCTATGTCGTGAACTTGTGGGTCTTTTCTGAATAAAAAAGGTCTCTCATATATACTAAGGTTCTCAGTTCATCTCGATTTTGTTTATTTGTTTTATTTTTGAATTTAGCCCTACTAGTCCATACGGCACATGCAATTAGGACCGGGGATGAGTGCAGCCTACCTGGGTAAAATCGATATTTCGAATAGGCTCAGTTCAATAAGCCCAGCCTGACCAGTTCAAATTTCTGGCCCGAACCAATCCCGAGCCTGCCCATTGCCAAGCCTATGAGCAACATGTTAGCTGTATTAGTTGTATCATTATCATGTATGGTTCTCTCCATGTACAATATGCGGTCACAATATTGCCTGCTTTAAACAAGGCACTTGTAGGGCCACCTGCAGTACTCATATTTCGGAAAAGCCAAATCTTTAAAGGACATACGGCAACAAGGAAACCCGACTCATTCTATCGTAGGCTTTACTAATATCCATTTTCATTGCTATATTTTTCCGAAATCTTTTATGTTCATTTCGGTCGGATCTTCAAAGGCTATGTCAACTGTGTTGTTCAGGAGATATGATTGTAGGGAGAGTACAGCTGACGCCTCCACCATAGATTTTTTTGAAAGAATTTGAGAAAGAAAATGACTTAAATGAGAGAGAGGTTATTTGCAAGACATAAGAAACCGGTGGAGAGGAACGTGATTTGCAAGACATAAGAAACGGTGGAGAGGATGTATGTGGACTGTATATATTAGTTCCATCAAACCGTTCATATCCTCAAATCCACTTTGGATTAAAAGTTTAAATTGATTTAAGTACATTAGCCTTTGGTTCTTAAGCATTGTTTCTTCGATTTGTAACATTAACTGTTTCCATCTTAACCATCCCTGAAGCCAATTTGAAAATTCAATGCAATTAATTTTCAATTGAAGAGTCTTGCAAATAATTAATCCAATCCAGAAAGGAATATTGGGTCTCGTCTGTCTTTACATTCTTCTCTACTATGCATGATAAAGTAGCCAATGCTCGAGAAAAAAAGGATTATTGTGACTCATCCAACTAGAGTTACTATCGTATGCTCATGAAAAAGGATATTTACATTCGTGTTTGTGGTGGTACAAGCTGAGCCAAGTAGAGCCATGATTCATTGACCCCAAAGAGTGCATATTTTTGGTCATCAGGGCCCATGTATCAAAAATCCCACATATTGAAAGAATCCTAACCTTCTAGTTGTTGGCGAAAAAAATAAATGGTTAGGAAAGAAAATCCAGCAACGGTTCACATTCAACAATAGGAAATATTACACCGAATATTTGATTAGATCATCCGCCCCGGGAGACTTTTGGTGCATAGGCCATCCATTATGAGACCCATCATATCAATGGCTTGGATCATTGAACCATGGGCTCCATTTGCATGAACTGTGAATCCCAACAAATACTTTACAGACTCATTCGTCTTCAGTTGGTTGAAAAATTGCTAAAAAAAATCTCGCGAGAATGGATGATTTTTATGGGAAGATATCATAGATCTCTTATGTGGCCCGCATGAGGCATGAACAAAATCCAAATGCGTCACCTTTTTTTTTTTTTTTTTTTAAAGAAACTAATATACATATATATAGAAAATTACAATAGTGAATTCGGGCAGACCCGAGGACAAAAAAGACAAGGGCCGGCCCATCGTAAGAAGGAATGGAAAAAGGAAAATTATTTCTTTCTCAGATTTTTCAGCCCCACTCTGTTCAGAAAAAGAAGCCCTTCAGGGATACGAGGGACCTCCCTTAAAGAATTGAAAATATTGGACTATTGGGATCCATTTCCAAGTTTTGCTAGGCTACTGGCAACACCATTTGCCTCCCTTGATGCGTGAGAAAAAGAAACTTCCGTGTCAGATGTGTCACTGCATCTAACTCCAGGTCCCAAAAATCATGCCGATCCATGAGTCAGGTGGGAACACACTACCTGTAAATTTATTGATTCACGCCAAAAAAACAGGCCCCGCCTATCATATAAAGCCAGCCTAAACTGTTAATTATGTCCTTTAAGAGGGCTCGGCAAAATCAGCCGGCCACAGCGACAAAACCTATGAAAAACAAAATTACAAAAAAAGAAGAAGACAAAAACAGACATTCTGCTCTAATTGCTCCGCAGCCTAATCAAAGAGGACAAAAGAAAAGGCCAGGCTTGCTAGAGAGAATTGAATAGGCTGGAACTTCCAAAAGTGACCTCCATGCAAGCCAGAAGAAGAACAACACACCCTGGTACTTATAGACGGACTGAAATCGAATGCAGAGCGCTGCCCCATTTTGCTGAAACTGAAACAGCCTATGACTGCTAGATCAGTAGCAGCAAATGATTTTCGAACCCGGATTATCTGAAAAATAGAAGCAGGAACCAGATGCTCCAGGGAGCATCAGAGCTGAAATAGACCGACTATGTTGGATGTACCAAATTGATTACCAGACCTTTGACCATCCAAATCGTCCATTTTAAATGGCATTGATTTAACGAAAGTTCCTTCGATCATAATGATTTTTCACGGTGGCACATGAAAAATATGGTGAACCTGATGCAGTCTAGAACACGTGGATGGATGATATGTATGGTTTTAAAACCATAATCCATGCATCCATGACATGTGGTCTTGAATCTTGATTGGAAGGGCACCCTGCCAGGCGTACTGCAGAGGGATGGCTCTAGCAATCCTAATCTACACTGAACGTGACGCCATGCCAATGATCTGAACCGTTCATTGGGTGGAACCAGTTTGGATGGTCCTTCCTGTAAAAAATCGCTCAAATAAACAGCGATCTGAAATGAACAGTTGGATAAAGAAGGCGAAGGTGTATCCATCTAAACGCTGAGATCGTCCAATCGCAACAATTAGGGTCCACAGTTCGGATCAACCATATTGATCCGGTGTGTGTAGGCCATTAATTGTGGGGATCTCGTGGGTTACTTAAGTTTACTACGGCATTCATGAAGCCATGATAACAATGGGCCATGACGGAAGGAACATGGACCGTTTAGATTGATTTAAGAAAATTCCTGAGATGCATCGGGACACAAAGAGTGACCTGCCACAGGTTTCTTACAGGCGGGGTCCATGAGTTAGTGATCCAGACCATTGATCCAGTTGGCGCGCGACTGTTCATGGTGGGACCCCGTAGGTCTTCCTCCTCTTGGAGGTCTTTGGGGAATGATGATATACGATATGGGAGCTAACATGTTAGATATGTGTAGGACCCACTTTTTTATACTAATATGGAATTTGAGCAGTGATCCAGTGTAGCATGTACTTTCATGAAATTATGAGGTTAATAGATGGAGTGGATTTTACACATGAAAGGTGGATCTCAAATATGGTGTACTAACGTACCCTTAAAAGTTTTCTTATGGTTTGGTCCATTTAAGAAGTTTTCGATAGCAAGAGTTCAATCACCATTGTTTCTTGTGGTGGAGTCCGTTTAAGTCTTTGATTTACCTCCTTTTGAGGCTCATGCTCTAAAATTTTCTATTAAGATATATAGATTGAATAAGTACATTATATACATTATCATGGTCCACAACAGCCAATAACAATGGCCGGTAGCTATTCACTCCTAACTATTTCCTTGTAGTATAGTCTACCTTATCTATGGATGTCACTCATTCTTTCTTCATAAAAAGCAGTGAGATTGAAAACCTACCATTAAAAACTTCTTAGAACTACAAAATTTTTGGATGTAATTTATTTTTTAGCCCGTGATATTAAATTAAATTCTGAATCTAATGGATGGTGTAGATCTTTGACACATATCCCATGGTGGGCTTTTAATAGATGAAACTTGCACCTTTAACACAGACAACATCTTTATAATCTTGAGAGTCAGGGTCGATGTTGTCATGTGTTAATGATTGAGGTTGTCATGTGTTAAGGTTTGAGGTTAATTGTCATGATCGAGGTTTTCATGAGTTAAGGGTTGAAGTTTTCATGTATTAAGAGTCTAGGTTACTGTGTGTCAACTTCGACCCTTAACACATAACAACCTCAACCCTAACACATGACAATTAGAAGAGGCATGGTCGACGACAGAAGTGATCCGGACTATCAGACCTTAGATCGGGCGTATCTCGCAATCCAAAATGAGTTATCTGACGTAAAATCTATGATTTTGGAGTAGAACAAGCTACTTTAGCCAACTAACCCTGCTATGCTGGGTTTCGCAGCCTGGATTTACGAAAAACCCCCTGATCGACGGTCGTTTTCCCATTTTATTTTCATTTTTACTATAAATAGTAAATTTTAGTTTGCATATAGCTTTTCATCCATTGGGCTTTAGGAGTTGTGTCCAACATGAAAAGTGCTTAGAATAATTAGGAGAACGGTTTGGTGAAGCCAAATAGGACACTTACTATTTTTGGCCGAAAACCTTGCCCACTAGTAGACATCACAACCGTCTATAAATAGTACGTTTACTATTTATAGTAAGTTGCGGATTCTAGGAGTTTTAGTTGTAGTTTGAGTCTGATTTTTTTCCTATTGCTTGGTTCCCTTATTTAAAGGGATGTGAACTCGTTTTATGGCATTCATTAATCAATTTCAAATTTTATTAGAATTTATTTCTATCATTAAAATTCTTTTGGGGTTACAGAAGTTTTGAATCAATATAATATTTGGTTTTCCTCTTCATCTAGGGGGGTTTGTGTGACGTTATGAATATATTGGATTGAAAATAAATTTCATAATAAATCCTATGAATGTTTTAATAATAAGAATTATTTTCCCCACTTTTATTTGTAGCGTGGTCCAATTGAGCTTTGGATATGACTCATTCTTCGGCTAATGTTAATGTTCTTAAAATGACCTTGCCAAATGGATGGATGAATGCCGTGGATATAATAAATACATTACCGTGGGCCATGTAACTTTGATGTCATTTGAATTGTTCGTACAGCTCACTTAAAGAAAGTCACCGTTGCAGGTGTGGTTACTTGTCGGTACATGACAAGCAAATACGAGTGTTGACGTTGGCGTTGACGCTCCATGAGCTCCGAGTCACAGCAATGGCTCAGAGGAGATCAAAGTTATTTAGTCCCATGATGATGCATCTATCGTATCCATACCGTTCATCATCTGGTGAGATTATTTTAAATCTTGATCTGAAAATGAATCATATACAAAACGTAAGTAGACCACATCACAAATAATGATTCTCACCGTTAAAACATCATAATGTTTAATTTCCATCCAATATGTTCATAAGGTCACACAGACCTGGATGAAGAGGAAAAACAAATATCACATTGATCCAAAATTTCTATGACCACCAAAAGAGTTTCAATGGTAGACATTCAATCCCCCACTACTTTTTATAGTGAGGTCCACTTAAGCTTTGGATTTATCTTATTTTATAAATGAAGCATTATGACGAGCTTGCCAAGTGGACGGACGGTTTGGATATAACTCATACCTCATGATGGGACCCACAGAACTTGGTGACGTCAACACACAAGCCAAGTCGGTGGTGTTAGGTACACCAGCCAATCCGCTTCCACATTCAATATAGCTCAGCTTGGTTCGGCTTAGTAAGCCGACATTACTACGGACCTTTTCTCCCTGGAATGAGTACTACTCCGTAGCTAGGAGGGTTTTATTCAGGACATGCAACCAATGAATTTTCTTTTAATAGTCATTCACCGCTGTTTTGATCAGTGTGTCACCTAAGACTTAAAATCTATTTAATTTTTGGGACCACATTCTAATTGACCTGAAAAAATAGTTGCACAACTTAGATATACAACACATTAAAAAAGGTGGGCCCCACACAGTAAGGATAACGCCTAATGAGGTGTTATCCATGTATTACCCTTACTGTGGGGCCCACCTTATTGATTTGCCGTGTATCCATGCAGTACATCCGTTTTTCCAGTCGATTTTAAGGTGTGATCCCAAAAATTAAACAGATCCAAATCTACAGTAGAATACAATAAGAACCTATAGCCTACCACTAAATTTTTTCTAAAGCCCACCTTAATGTTTATTTGACATCTAACCTGTTGTTAAGGTCAAACAGACTTAGATCTAAAGAAAATACAAAGATTGGTTTTATCCAAAACTTTCGTGGCCCATGGAAAGTTTTTTATGGTCATTCACCACTGTTTCTAGTGGTATTGTACATATGAGACTTGTATCTATTTAAATTTTGAGATCACATCTAAAATAAGCGGATGGATATACAAAACATTCACAATCTTTATTGTGGGGCCCGCCTTGATTTATTTATTATGTATACGTACTGTCCATATTTTTTTTAAATTTTTTATTTTTTTATAACATCATTTTAGGGCATGATCCGAAAAATAAAAAAAAGTCCAAAACCCAGTGAACCATACTCTAGGAAATGGTGGTGATCCAACATTCTACAATTAAAAACTTCTTAGGGCTCACTTTAACGTTTTCGTAGTGTTTATTTGCCATCCAATCCGTTGGTAAGGTCAAATAAACCTAGATGAAGGGAAAAAAGAAATTTCAGTTTGATCTAAAACTTTTGTGGCTGACTAATGGTCAATCACTACTGTTTTCTAAGGTATGGTCCACCTAATAACTGATTTTACTTCAAAATTTGGGATCATCCGATTAAAATGATCTTGAAAAAGGGAGAGACAGGATGGATACAAAATAGATACATCAAGATGGGTCTTGCTGTAAGGGCCGCACCGTCTTGGGTGAGTCTAGGTTCTCACCTAACACTAGGAGGGTGCCTTCCTCGTGGTGGTGTGTTGACGTCACCAAATTATGTGGGTAGCAATACATTGTATGTGTTATATATATATATATATATATATATATATATATGACGTTCATCAATATTTTAAGACCATTTTAGGATATTGGCCCAAAAATAAAACGGATCCAAAGCTTCAGTAGACCACGCCACAAAAAGCAGCGGGGCAATAAAGGCCATCAATTGGCTACAAAAGTTTAGAGTCAAGCAATGTATGTGGTTTCCTTCACCAAGTTGTATGCGATGTTATAAACAGGTCAGATGGAAAATAAACATGACTGTGGGCCCAAAGGCTTCAATGGTTACTTTTTGTGGTGTGGTCTACTTTAAGCTCGGGATCTTCCTCATTTTGGTTTATACCCTAAAATGATCTCAAAAAATAGATGAATGGTGTTGATATAGCACATATATCATTGTGTTGATAGAAGTTGGTGATGTTATGCATCACAAAGCCAATTCACTTCCAAAATGGCAGGGGCCAAGGTGCCACTGCAATATATGGGTTTTACCAACACTGTCCATCCATTTCTCTACGTCATTTTAGAAATCAAGCCAAAAGAAAAAAAACAAATGGCAGTTCCAAGGCTCAAATGGATCATAGAGTGGGGATTAAACACTCACTTCTGAAAACTTCTTAGGCCGCGAAAGTTTTGGATCAAGCTGATATATTTGTTCTTTCCCTTCATTCAGGTCATGTGACCTTATGAACAAGTTGGATGGTAATTAACTATCACAGTAGGCCCCAAAAGAGTCTCAATGGTGGCCGGTGAGTGTTATTATCAAAGCAGTAGGACACACATATCATCATCAGTTGAAGTCGCTGGAGAATGAAAGCAGTAGGCCACACATATCATCATCAGTTGAAGTCGCTGGAGAATGAAAGCAGTAGGCCACACATATCATCATCATCATCATCATCATCAACGGGGCGGATATTAAGAAGCCTATGATTCTGATCATCACCACGTGTAGAGGAACTTATACCATATAAAAAGAATAATTTTCATCAAGGACACATTCAACTTCACAGATCAACAGTCAGGACCGTCGCTGAAGCGTGATAATGGGACCGTGGCTTGTTTATGATCGCACCGAAAAGATGGCCCGTGCAAATCGGACCACCTCAGCATGTGGACCCCAATGGAGTCAAACATGGAGGCAAGAAGATATTGGATTGAGCATCAACTGTTTTGAAATTGAGAACCATGTGACATCCACATGAGTGGGACCCCTCAAGGGTTCCAATCACCAAAGTGGCCCACTAGCACGCACCCAAGACCTTACAACCTCCATAGAAGTTGCCACCAAGTAATCAGATAGGTTGTGAGATCCCGAGTCTTCTGACAAGTGGGGCCCAGTGTTTAATAATCAGGACCATTGAATTATTATGTCCTTTATGGATGGACCACACTAAATCATCAGGATCGTAGCCACAGATCTTGGGCTTCTCTTTTTAGTTGATGTATGATCGAAAGATTAAGAACGTCCTATGAAGATTATGATCGAGATGGGTCCATCCATTGTAGCCCCAAAAGACCAATGGTATGTGAGGCCTCATTTATCAGTAAAGAAAACTGAAAACACATGTAAAGGTTAAGAGGAGGCTCGATCGCCTCATACGCACCTCTCCAAAAGCACGTTTGCATGCACCACACATGCCAACTTGGCGAATCCCTTGAACATGTGACCGGTGTATGAGGAGGTCCCTGAAAGATTAATGAATGCAACACCATCAGGTTCCATCCTAAGGTGGGCCACACATGTGTTTTGCGGACCATATGCCTAAGTTAAACCGTCCATTCTAAAAAAAGGACAATGCAGTACAGCCGCCTATGCTTAGTGACGTTTAAAATAAAATAAAATAAAGCCTACTTTTAAACCCTTTCCTAAAGCCAGTCCATCTTTCACACCGTTAGCCAGCTCATCTTTCACACTCTAATTTTACCGCAGTCCGGCTGTCACTGCTACTTATCAGATGTTATATTTTAAAAAAGACCGACATATCCTTGCTTCTTTTAATAGATTTTGTTTTTCACCTCCCACTGCTATCTCTCATCTCTCTGTGAGTACAATGGATGAATGGGTCGATGATCCGAGACCTCCATCTGTGCACCGGCCGCCTGTGACGAGTTTAAAAGTGAGTTCTTGTTTTTGAAAATGACCCAAAACATAGGCGGCTACGTGACATTGTCTTTTCTTTTTAACGCAAGACTAGTCCACCGAGACCAGCCTAATTACTTATGCGTGTACTCATGTTCATGGTGCAGTGCCTTATCAAGGGAAGTGGTCAGAGGAGCCAAACTCAGCATTTTGATGGAAAATAACCCTAACTTAAGGACCAACTCTTTATCATTATTATTATCATGAATATATATATATTTTAATTTTAAAACTCAGCGAGAAGCTTTCGAAGGCTAGCTAGATCCAACTTGAACGGAGGTTTGCTGGCCCCACAGGCAGCCTTTACGCTTTTATGCACATGTGCCAGACTACTAAGTGCGTGGGATATCTGAACAGTGCATCAGGTGGCCCTTACAGTGAAGATAACGATATTAAAAAAAAATCAGCTTGCCCACTCCAATAATTAGAGGGGTCACTCCCAGATGAAACTAATGAGCATCTTAAAAAAAAAAAAAAAAACTTCCACCGTTCCACGTTCGCCACACCACACGCTTTTGGCTATCCTGATGAATGGACCGGGACAATTTTTGCCCATGAATGCCCCACCTCATGCACCCCTTTGATGTTCCACACGTGGTAGGATGGAACGTGTGGTGCTGATGGGGCTACCATATCTGATCTGATCGAGAGAACTGGTCTCATGAAATGAAAAGATAAGCAGCCAGACACTCTTACCAACTCTGCTTTCTTCAAATTACTTGCATTTTCTTCATTGACTTGTTCTTCGAGCGTAACCTAATCAAACGAAGAAAAACTAAGAGTTAGTGGGGCCTCAGTACCAGATCATAGAAAAAGATGGTATCCAAGCTTATAATACAACTTTTGTACAGCTTGCAATCTCATTAAAAATACACAACCTAACAGACAATATTCCATGTGCTTGCTATATAAGGGATTAGTCCTTCCCTGCAATATCACAAATTAGCACAAGACAAGATCTTGTGTTAGGGGTTTAGGTCTAGTACTACCTGAAATTGTCTGAGTTCAAGCGGGCTGCTACATCTGTGCTCCCGAGCATGAGAAGTCCATGGATGGCATGGCAGTCGCCATGCCTGGTTTTCGTGGTAGCATTATGCTTGATTGCCACCAGCGCCAAGGCTGATGATAATAAGGATAAGCCCTATGTTTATGCTTCTCCTCCCCCACCTTACTACTACAATTCACCTCCGCCACCTTCACCTTCGCCTCCACCACCTTATTATTACAAATCTCCACCCCCACCATCGCTGTCACCTCCTCCTCCATACTACTACAAGTCCCCACCACCTCCATCACCATCTCCGCCTCCACCATACTACTACAAATCGCCACCTCCACCATCTCCATCACCACCTCCGCCCTATTACTACAAATCACCACCACCTCCATCTCCATCGCCACCACCTCCTTACTACTATAAATCTCCACCCCCACCATCTCCTTCCCCACCTCCTCCATATTACTACAAGTCTCCTCCACCCCCATCGCCATCACCTCCCCCTCCTTACTACTACAAATCCCCACCTCCTCCATCGCCATCGCCACCTCCTCCATATTACTACAAATCGCCACCTCCACCATCTCCATCGTCACCTCCTCCATACTACTACAAATCTCCACCTCCTCCATCCCCGTCCCCTCCTCCCCCATACTACTACAAATCTCCACCTCCGCCCTCACCATCGCCTCCCCCTCCTTACTACTACAAGTCTCCTCCACCTCCATCCCCATCACCTTCCCCACCCTACTACTATAAATCACCACCCCCACCTTCGCCATCACCTCCACCTCCCTACTATTACAAATCACCACCTCCACCATCGCCATCACCACCGCCTCCATACTACTACAAATCACCACCTCCACCATCCCCATCGCCACCTCCTCCTTACTACTACAAATCACCACCTCCACCATCCCCATCCCCACCACCTCCTTATTACTACAAATCCCCACCACCTCCATCGCCATCTCCACCTCCACCATATTATTACAAGTCGCCTCCTCCACCATCACCATCTCCACCTCCTCCCTACTACTACAAGTCACCTCCTCCACCATCACCATCCCCTCCTCCTCCCTACTACTATAAATCACCACCCCCACCATCACCATCACTACCTCCTCCATACTACTACAAGTCACCACCTCCACCTTCTCCATCCCCACCTCCTCCATACTACTACAAATCCCCTCCACCACCATCTCCATCCCCACCTCCTCCATACTACTACAAGTCACCACCTCCACCTTCTCCATCCCCACCTCCTCCATACTACTACAAGTCACCTCCTCCACCTTCTCCATCCCCACCTCCTCCATACTACTACAAATCCCCTCCACCACCATCTCCATCCCCACCTCCTCCATACTACTACAAGTCCCCTCCACCACCATCTCCATCCCCACCTCCTCCATACTACTACAATTCCCCTCCACCACCATCTCCATCTCCACCTCCTCCATACTACTACATGTCTCCCCCACCTCCCAAAGGCTATTAATAGCCCCATTTCTCTGGCGTAAGAATGAAAACAAAACGCATTGATGCATGCACCTGACTCCATGTGCACACTTCTCCAACTAGTCAATGATGGCGAGCAGTAATCTTAACATGCATTTCAAAACCAGCATTTGGAAATTTACATCTTGGAATGCCTCGTAGATCCCAACTGCAACCATCTTTTAGTGGTGGGAGACTGTGCACATCCAATCTCGGTGCGCTGTGTGCACAACTTCTTGCTCTAATCAAAATTCATTGTCTTCATGTCTAAAGTAGGTCAATTTTCTGATTCATTCTATTTCTCTTGCAGTATGTAGAAAGGTCGAGAGAATAAGCAGAAATTACAAAGGAGAGCTTTTGAGACTGTCTTCCGATCAAGCCATCAGCTATTTTATTGGATAAGTTTGAGTTCATTTGAAAAAAATAAAGGAATTTAAGCACGCCATGCTTCACGATTTCATTCGTTTGTAACGTACATGTACTATAGCGAAATGTTGTTATGTTGTGTTGGGCCACACATTTGATTTATATGTACTATATGTCGTGAACTTGTGGGTCTTTTCTGAATAAAAAAGGTCTCTCATATATACTAAGGTTCTCAGTTCATCTTAATTTTGTTTATTTGTTTTATTTTTGAATTTAGCCCTACTAGTCCATATGGCACATGCAATTAGGACCGGGGATGAGTGCAGCCTACCTGGGCAAAATTGATATTTCGAATAGGCTCAGTTCAATAAGCCCAGCCTGACCAGTTCAAATTTCGGGCGCCAACCAATCCCAAGCCTGCCCTTTGCCATGCCTATGAGCAACATGTTAGCTGTATTAGGTGTATCATTATCATGTATGGTTCTCTCCATTTACAATATGCGGTCACAATATTGCTGCTTTAAACAAGGCACTTGTAGGGCTACCTGCGGTACTCATTTTTTGGAAAAGCCAAATCTTCAAGGGACATATGGCAACAAGGAAACCCGACTCATTCTATCATAGGCTTTAGTAATATCGATTTTCGTTGCTATATTTCTCCAAAATCTTTTATGTTCATTTCGATCAGATCTTCAAAGGCTATGTTAACTGTGTTGTTCAGGAGTTGTGATTGTAGGGAGAGTAGAGCTGACGCCTCCACCATAGATTTTTTTGAATGAATTTGAGAAAGAAAATGACATGAACTGATTGTCCTAAAATGAGAGACGTTATTTGCAAGACATAAGAAACCGTGGGAGAGGAACGTGATTTGCAAGACATAAGAAACGGTGGAGAGGATGTATGTGGACTGCATATATTAGTTCCATCAAACCGTTCATATCCTCAAATCCACTTTGGATTAAAAGTTTAAATTGATTTAAGTACATTAGCCATTGGTTCTTAAGCATTGTTTCTTCGATTTGTAACATTAACTGTTTCCATCTTAACCATCCCTGAAGCCAATTTGAAAATTCAATACAATTAATTTTCAGTTGAAGAGTCTTGCAAATAATTAATCCAATCCAGAAAGGAATATTGGGTCTCATCCGTCTTTACATTCTTCTCTACTATGCATGATAAAGTAGCCAATGCTCGAGAAAAAAAGGATTATTGTGACTCATCCAACTAGAGTTACTATCGTATGCTCATGAAAAATTTTTACATTCGTATTTGTGGTGGTACAAGCTAAGCCAAGTAGAGCCATGATTCATTGACCCCAAAGAGTGCATATTTTTGGTCATCAGTGTAGATGGCCCAAGCATCAAAAATCCCACATATTGAAAGAATCCTAACCTTCTAGTTGTCGGCCAAAAAATAAATGGTTAGGAAAGAAAATCCAGCAACGGTTCACATTCAACGATAGGAAATATTACACCGAATATTTGATTAGATCTTCTGGCCCGGGGACTTTTGGTGCATAGGCCATCCATTATGAGACCCATCATATCAATGGCTTGGATCATTGAACCATGGGCTCCATTTGCATGAACTGTGAATCCCAACAAATACTGTACAGACTCATTCCTCTTCAATTGGATGAAAAATTGCTAAAAAACATCTTGCGAGAATGGATGATTTTTATGGGAAGA
Organism: Magnolia kwangsiensis; assembly: GCA_037074715.1. Classification (NCBI taxonomy): domain Eukaryota; kingdom Viridiplantae; phylum Streptophyta; class Magnoliopsida; order Magnoliales; family Magnoliaceae; genus Magnolia; species Magnolia kwangsiensis. The sequence continues at coordinate 2,463,275 of CM073571.1, forward strand.
TATCATAGATCTCTTATGTGGTCCACATGACGCATGAACAAAATCCAACCCGTGCATCAAATGCGTCACCTTATTTATTTATTTAAAGAAACTAATATATATATATATATATATATATATATATATATATATATATATATATATATATATATATATATATATGGGAAAAGGTACTATGCGCTCGAGCTCACGATAAGCTTATTGTGAGGTCGAGTTGTGTGCGCCCCACCGTGATGCGTGTCGACTATCAACACCGTGCATTTGATGGTTCCCCTTTAAATAATAGGAATATCCCAAAAATCAGCCGTATACGGAACTCAGATGGGCCATACCATCTAAAATCATGTGAAGACACCGTTAAAACATATAAAAGCACTTGGTGGGGCCCACCTGAGTTTTGAATGCTGCTGAAACTTGGTATGAACCCTCATACAAGTGGGATACACATAATGGATGGGCTGAATTTTCAAATCACATCTTTTGTGGGCCCCAAAAATGATTATGAATGTTTTAATGGTTGCACGGCCCCTCTCCACTTCTGTATGTGGTGTGGCGCCCACAAGTCACGGATTGACTTGCTTTTTGACACTTAGGTCTACGGTGGAATGGCACATCTTACTGATGGGGTAGATTTTTGAGAGGCATCACAGTGGGGTCCAGACAGCTCGACCGCATGGGACGGGGCCGTGAGCTCGAGCGCATTGTACCTTTTCCATATATATATATATATATATATATATATATATATATATATGGGAAAATTACAATAGAGATTTCGGGCAGACTCGAGGACAAAAAAGACAAGGGCCGGCCTATCATAAGAAGGAATGGAAAAAGGAAAATTATTTCTTTCTCAGATTTTTCAGCCCCACTCTATTCAGAAAAAGAAGCCCTTCGGGGATATGAGAGACCTCCCATAAAGAATTGAGAATATTGGACTATTGAGATCCACCACCAAGTTTTGCTAGGCTACTGGCAGCACCATTTGCCTCCCTGGAAGTGTGAGAAAAAGAAACTTCCATGGATTTCAAGTTTTGCTAGGCTATTGGCAACACCATTTGCCTCTCTGGAAGTGTGAGAAAAAGAAACTTCCATGTCAGATGTGTCACTGCATCTAACTCCAGGTCCCAAAAATCATGCCGATCCGTGAGTCAGGTGGGAACACACTACCTGTAAATTTATTGATTCACGCCAAAAAAAGGGCCCCACCTATCATTTAAAGCCAGCCTAAACTGTTAATTATGTCCTCTACGAGGGCTCGGCAAAATCAGCCGGCCACAGCGACAAAACCTTTGAAAAACATAAATACAAAAATAGAAGAAGACAAAAACAGACATTCTGCTCCAATTGCTCCGCAGCCTAATCAAACAGGACAAAAGAAAAGGCCAGGCTTGCTAGAAAGAATTGAATAGGCTGGAACTTCCAAAAGTGGCCTCCATGCAAGCCAGAAGAAGAACAACAGACCCTGGTACTGATGGACTAACTGAAATCGAATGCAGAGTCCTGCCCCATTTTGCTGAAACTGAAACAGCCTATGACTGCTAGATCAGTAGCAGCAAATGATTTTCGAACCCGGATTACCTGAAAAATAGAAGCAGGAACCATATGCTCCAGGGAGCATCAGAGCTGAAATAGACCGACTATGTTGGATGTACCAAATTGATTACCAGGCCTTTGATCATCCAAATCGTCCGTTTTTCATGGCATTGATTTAATGAAGAAGTTCCTTCGATCATAATGATTTTTCATGGTGGCACATGAAAAATGTGGTGAACCTGATGCAGTCTAGAACACGTGGATGGATGATATGTATGGTTTTAAAACCATAATCCATGCATCCATGATATGTCCAACTGGATGAATGGTCTTGAATCTTGATTGGAAGGGCACCCTGCCAGGCGTACTGCAGAGGGATGGCTCTAGCAATCCTAATCTACACTGAACGTGGGGCCATGCCAATGATCTGAACCGTTCATTGGGTGGAACCAGTTTGGATGGTCCTTCCTGTAAAAAATCGCTCAAATAAACAGCGATCTGAAATGAACAGTTGGATAAAGACGAAGGTGTATCCATCTAATCGCTGATATCGTCCAATCACAACAATTAGGGTCCACAGTTCGGATCAACCATATTGATCCGGTGTGTGCAGGCCATTAATTGTGGGGATCTCGTGGGTTACTTTTGTTTACTACGGCATTCATGAAGCCATGATAACAATGGGCCATGACGGAAGGAACATGGACCGTTTAGATTGATTTAGGAAAATTCCTGAGATGCATCGGGACACAGAGTGACCTGCCACAGGATTCTTACAGGCGGGGTCCATGAGTTAGTGATCCAGACCATTGACCCAGTTGGCGCCGGACTGTTCATGGTGGGACCCCGTAGGTCTTCCTTCTCTGGAGGTTTTTGGGGAATGATGATATGCGATATGGGAGCTAATATGTTAGATATGTGTAGGACCCACTTTTTTATGCAAGTATGGAATTTGAACAGTGATCCAATGTACCATGATCTTTCATGAAATTATGAGGTTAATAGATGGGGTGGATTCTACACATGGGATTCCTGGACCTCACAAACGGTGTATGAACACCCTTAAAAGTTTTCTTGTAGTTTAGTCCATTTAAGAAGTTTTCGATGATAAAAGTTCAATCACCATTGTTTCTTGTGGTGGAGTTCATTTAAGTCTTTGATTTACCTCCTTTTGAGGCTCATGCTCTAAACTTTTCTGTTAACATATATAAACTTTTCTGTTAACATATATAGATTGCATAAATAAATTATATCCATTACCATGGTCCACAACAGCCAATAATAGTGGCCAGTAGCCGCTCACTCCTAACTGTTTCCTTGTACTAGAGTCTACCTTATCTATGGATGTCAGTCATTCTTTCGCTATAAAAAGCAGTGAGATTGAAAACCTACCATTAAAAACTTCGTAGAGCTATAAAATTTTTGGATGTAATTTATTCTTTGGCCCGTGACATTAAATTAAATTCTAAATCTAATGTATGGTGTAGATCTTTGACACATATCCTATGGTGGGCTTTATAACTCTTAACAGATGAAACCTAGACCCTTAACACAGATAACATCTTTATAATCTTGAGAGTCAGGTTGATGTTGTCATGTGTTAATGATTGAGGTTGTCATGTGTTACGGTTTGAGGTTAATTGTCATGGTCAAGGTTTTCATGTGTTAATAGTCGAGGTTTTTATGTATTAAGAGTCTAGGTTACTATGTGTCAACTTCGACCATTAGCACATGACAACCTCGACCTAACACATGACAACCTAGACTTTTGACACATGACAACCATGACCTAAGCCCTTAACACATGATAACCTAGACCCTTAACACATGACAACCTAGAACTTTAATACATGATAACTACAATCCAGGTATCTATTAGATTTGTGTTGGCATTGGTTGCTCGATACAATCTTGAATTGAAACAAATAGATGTGAAGATTATTATTTTTAGATGGGAAGTGAAAGAGCAGATATACATAAAGCAACCAGAGAGATTCAAAGAAAATGGGTCAGGGAATAATGTTTGCAGGTTAAGAAGGTTGTTGTATAACTTGAAATAATCGTCTAGGCAGTGGTACGAGAAGTTTGATACTTTTATGGCGAGTCAGCAGTTTACAAGGAGTGAATATGATCATTATGTTTACTTTAAGACACTTAGTGATGAATGATTCATTTTATTAATACTGTATGTTGATGATATACTTATCGCTAATTAAAGCGTATTTGAAATCAATATATCGAAGACTCAGCTATCAGAGACATTCAAAATGAAAGATCTGAAAGCTGTAAAGAAAATTCTCGGCATAGACATATAGAGATAGAGGGAAGAGCAGGCTACCATTATCTCAGGCGGAATACATTGAGAAGGTGTTACCCAAGTTTTGGATGGATAAGGCTAAGACAGTTAGCACACCCTATGGTACTCACTTTCAACTTTCTTTAGATTAATGTCCTATTATATATGAAGAAAAGCAGGATACGTCTCATGTGCCTGATTTGAGTGAAGTTGAAAATTTAATACATGTCATGGTCTTTATGAGATTGGATATTTTACATGTTGTCGGTGTTGTGAGCATATACATGTCAAATCCTGACAACCAATATTGGAAGACACTGAAATGATTACTTTATTATCTATGAGATATAGCAGACTACATCTTGACATTTCAGAAATCAAAGAAAAATTTAATATGTTATATGGATTCAGATTTTGTGGGGAATGCGGGCAACAAGAGGTCGACTTTTGGCTACTCGTTTGCGTTAGCTGGTGAAGCAGTCAGTTGGAAGTTAAAGCTTCAATTTGTGGTTGATCTTTCCATAGCATAAGATGGGTATATAGCGGTGATGGAAGCATAAGGAAGGTGTTTGGTTGAGACGAGTGGTGAACGAACTCGAGTTTCAATAGGAGACTGTGCAAGTTAATTATAACTAGGAAAACATGATCAATTTGGAGAAGAATTCGATTTACCATTTTAGAATTAAACATATTGATGTTCGTTATCATTTTATCTGGTAGGTGCTTGAGGAAGGCGATGTCACTCTTAAGAAGATCCACACGAGCGTGAATCTGGTGGACATGCTTACAAAGGTGATTCTCATAGAGAAGTTTTGATTATGTTTGACTTTTCTGGGTCTTGTGAAAGGTTGATGAAGCCGTAGTGTGTATGAAAAGCGACGACGTTGGTGAAGCTATAACGGAGGTGATTAGAGATATATGGAGATGTGGTTCATGGTGATTGAAACCATGTTGGAGATTATTGTGAAATGTTATCAATTTGTATACGCAACATGGGGATTGATCAATCAATCACCCCGGTCGATCAATTGATTGAACTTAGAATTATACAGATTGGTCGTCGGACAATTTTGGATAGTCTCGATCGATTGAACTCCTGTGTTGATCGATTGACAGAATTTAAAAAATACTTGTAAACTTTGAGGACAGTTTTGAGCATGTTCAATTGATTGAGCATATGGTTTCAATCAATCGAGAATTGCTCGATCGATGGCGCGTGCGATTTTGCATAGTTACGAGATCAATTTCCTATTCTGAGTGTTATGCTATATATATATGGGTGTAATTACAGGATTAACGAATTCTAATCGAGGCTTTAAGGTTTCTAAGATTTTGAGAGGAGAAAATAAGGGTTTTGTGATCTATAAGTTATTCTATTCTCTTGTAACTTGTTATTCATAGTGATCGTACTTATTACTTTGTGTCGTGGTTTCTTCCCACAAGGGCTTTTTCACCAAAAAAGAAAAAAAATTGTGTTTTTTTGTATTAGTGATTTCTTCCTTGCATTTGTCGTTCGACTATTTGATCCGGACTTTACTTCTGCAGCTTTTCTGGCATAGGGATGAACGCGATGAGGTCGAACACTGTCTCCCTCAAGAGGATAACTGTTCCGAATCCATGGAACTTGTTTGGATTCCTCACAGGCTTCTCAAATCCACAAGTAAGAAAGCAAGTAAAATATAGAAAATAAATTCTATAAAATTCAAAATTGATTAATGAATGAAATAAACGAATTCATAGCCCTTTAAATAAGGATACCAAGCAATGGGAGAGAAATAAGAAGCAAATTACAACTAAAACTCCTAGAATTCGTAACTTACTATAAATAGTAAACTTACTATTTATATACGGTCGTGATGTCGACTAGTGCGCAAGGTTTTCGGCAAAAAATAGTAAGTGTCATATTTGGCTTCACCAAACTGAACTCCTAATTATTCTAGGATCTTTTCACGTTGGGCGCAACTCTAAAGCCCAACGGATAAAGAGTTATAATCACACTAAAACTTACTATTTATAGTACAAAACGAAATTAAAATAGGGAAACGACTGTTGATCCGGGGATATTTTGCAAATTCAGCTTGCGCAACCCGGCGTAGTAGGGTTGGGTGGCTAAAGTAGCTCGTTCTACACTAAAATCATATATTTTACGCTAGATAATTTATTCTGGATTGTGAGATATGCCCGATCTAAGGTCCGACAGTTCAGATCACTTCGGTCAACCGGACATTTTCTGATCCATCTTGGTCATGAAACCGTCCGCCACTCGCTCTACATCATTTTTCAAGATAAGGCCCATATTTTTTTGTGTCATATTCCTAAAGAGGTCATCGGTGTAGCGATATTGGGGAGTGGGTCTCAATGCCGTGGAGAATTCTTGGAGGTCAGCAACCTCTTGCGGTCCGTTAAAGGCTTCCTTTTCCTTGACCGCGTGGGTTTAGGTAATCCGAGGAGGGGGGTTTTGAAAAGATACCCTTGGTGGGCGAAGCGTTTATGGTGGGAGAGTCCAAGACGATTTTTATGGGCTCTGGCCTGCCCTAATCCGTGTAAAAATAAATAAAAATCTACATGGCGGTGGCATCATATCAAGGGAGGGGAACTGGTCAGATAAGCCAAGCTCAGCAGTGTGAAGGAAGATAACCCTTGTCTTTCTTGTTTTTATTATTATTTTTTTAATTCAACGGGAAGCTTCCTAAGGCTAGCTATAGCCAACCTCAACAGAGGTTTGCTGGCCCCACAGGCAGCCTTTCAAACACGCGTTATGCACGTGCCAAACTGCCGAGTGTGTGGGATATATGAACAGTGCATCAGGTGGCCCCTACAGTGAAGAAAACCATACTAAAAAAAAATCAGTTTGCCCACTAACCAGATGGGTCACTCCCATATGAAACTAATGGACAGCTTAAAAAACCTTCTACCATTCCACGTTCGCCACACCACACAATTTCGGCCATCTGATGAATGGACCTGGGCAATTTTTGCACATAAATGCACCCCTCTGATGTCCCACACGTGGCAGAATGGCACTCGTGGTGCGTTAGTGCATGTGGGGCTACCATATCTTAATTTAGAGAACTGGTCTCATGAAATGAAAAGATAAACCAGCAGCCATACTCTCAACAACTCTGCTTCCTTCAAATCCTAATCACTTGCATTTTCTTCATTGACTTGTTCTTGGAAAATGACCCAATCAAACATAGAAAAGTGAAGAGTTAGTGGGGACTCGGTATCAGATCATAGAAAAAGATGTAACAAAGATCATAATAGAGCTTTTGTCCAGCTTGCAATCTCATTAAAAATGTACAACTTGACTCGCAATACTCCATGAACTTGCTATATAAAGGAGTAGCCCTTCACTGCTATATCACAAACTAGTACAAGACAAGATCTTGTGTTAGGGTTTAGGGCTAGTATTACCTGAAATTGTCTGAGTTCAAGCGGGCTGCTACATCTAGGCTCCCAAGCATGAGAAGTCCCTGGATGGCATGGCAGTCGCCATGCCTGGTTTTGGTGGTGGCATTATGCTTGATTGCCACCACTGCCACGGCAGATGATGATAAGGATAAGCCCTATGTTTATGCTTCTCCTCCTCCACCTTACTACTACAATTCACCTCCGCCGCCTTCACCTTCGCCTCCACCACCTTATTATTACAAATCCCCACCACCACCATCACCATCGCCTCCTCCTCCGTACTACTACAAGTCCCCACCACCTCCATCACCATCTCCACCTCCGCCTTATTACTACAAATCACCACCACCTCCGTCTCCACCACCACCACCTCCTTACTACTATAAATCTCCACCCCCTCCATCCCCTTCCCCACCTCCTCCATATTACTACAAGTCTCCTCCACCCCCATCGCCGTCGCCTCCCCCTCCTTACTACTACAAATCCCCACCACCTCCATCGCCATCGCCACCTCCTCCATACTACTACAAATCTCCACCTCCTCCATCCCCATCCCCTCCCCCTCCATACTACTACAAATCTCCGCCTCCACCGTCATTGTCACCTCCCCCTCCTTACTACTACAAGTCTCCTCCACCCCCATCTCCATCACCTCCCCCACCCTACTACTACAAATCACCGCCTCCACCTTCACCATCACCTCCACCTCCCTACTACTACAAATCACCACCTCCACCATCCCCATCGCCACCGCCTCCTTACTACTATAAATCGCCACCTCCTCCATCACCATCCCCACCACCTCCCTACTACTACAAATCACCACCTCCTCCATCGCCATCTCCACCTCCACCATACTACTACAAGTCACCGCCTCCACCATCACCATCTCCACCTCCTCCCTACTACTACAAGTCACCTCCTCCACCATCACCATCCCCTCCTCCTCCCTACTACTATAAATCACCACCCCCACCATCACCATCACCACCTCCTCCATACTACTACAAATCCCCTCCACCACCATCTCCATCCCCACCTCCTCCATACTACTACAAATCCCCTCCACCACCATCTCCATCTCCACCTCCTCCTTACTATTAGTAGCCCCATCTCATTGGCGTAAGTATGAAATCAAACGTAGTGCACATGTCTCCAACTACTCGATGATGCGAGCAGTAATCATAACATGCATTTCAAAACCAGCATTTGAAAATTTACATCTTGGAATGCTTCGTAGATTCCCACTGCCCCCATCTTTTAATGGTGGGAGACAATGTTGACATCGACTCACGGTGTGCGGTGTGCCGTGCACAACTTCGTGCTCTAATCTGTACACATTGTCTTCATGTTTATTTCAATTTCTATCGAGTAGGTCATTTTTCTGATTCATTCTATTTCTCTTGCAGTATGTAGAAAGGTCGAAAGAATAACAGAAATTTCAAAGGAGAGCTTTTGAGGCTGTCTTCCGAGAAAGCCATCAGCTATATATTTTACTCGATACGTTGTAAAAATAAAGGAATTCGATAATGCCATGCTTTACAATTTCATTCATATGTAACGTACATAAACTTTACTACAGCGAAATTTGTTATGTTGCAGGGCCACACGTTTGATTTATATTTCAGAACGTTTGATTTTGTTTATTTGTTTTGTTATTATAAATATTTTGAATTTAGCTCTATTAGTGCATATGGCACATGCAACAGGACTGGCGATGGGTTGGCCAGCCCAGGTAAAATTGATATTTTGAACAGGCAGAGTGCAATAGGGCCAGCCTGACTAGTTCAAAATTCGGGCCTGAACCAGCCCCAAGCCGACCGTTGCCAAGTCTACCTGCAACGTGTTAGCTGTGTTAGTTGTATCATTATCATTCAATGTTGTCCTTAGATAGCCGTGTACGTATCCTTTAGATACACCATATTTTTATGCTCTCTTCACCTGCTTTACACGACGCAACGCAACGCGCTTATGAGAAGTAGTCACAGACCTCTCTCAAAAGCTCTCTGGACCTCGCCATGATGCATGTCTTTCAGGCCGTCCATCCTTTCTGCCAGCTATTTTAGGGCATGAGCCTAAAAATGAGGCAGATCGAAAGCTGAAGTGGACCACAAGAAAGAAAACATGGTGAATTGAACACAGCCGTTGAAAACTTCTTAGGCGCCACAGAAGTTTTGGATCCGGCTGATATTTTTGTTTTCCCTTCATCCGTAAGTGGATTGGCTGGCGGACCACACACCAGCTATATAGCTAGCGTGCGAAGTTGAGCGCCGACGCTCCTCGAGGTCGAGTTGTACTAGCAGTTCAAATGAGATCAAAGTTACATGCCCCACAGTGATGTATTTATTATATCCATACCGTTCATTCATTTTTTGAGATCATTTTAGAGCATTAGCCAAAAAATGAATCATATTTAAAGCTCAAATGGTCCACACCAAAAATAGCAGCAGGATAATGATTTTCACAGTTAGAAAATTCATAGGCCCACCATAACATTTGTTTTCCATCCAATCTGTTTATAAGGTCACAAATACCTGGATGAAGAGTAAAATAAAAAATTAAAAAAATCATTTTATCCAAAACTTTTGTGATCCCAAAAGGGTTTCAATGGTATACGTTCAATCCCCCACTGCTTTTTGCAGTGTGGTCTACTTGATCTTTAGATCTGCCTTATTTTTCGGCTTAAGCCTTAAGACGAGTTCACAAAATGTATGGACTGTTTGGATATAATGAATATATCATGATAGGACCCACAGAACTTGCCGACGTCAATACACCAGCTATATAGCTGGTTGCTGGCACACCAGCCAATCCGCTTTCCTTCATCCAGGGTTATGACTTCAGGAACGGGTACGGTGTGGCAAATAAATATTGCGGTGGGCCGCCAAGAAGTTTGGCCCGTGTGACGCATAAACAAAATACAACCTGCCCATCAGATGCGCCACCACATCTCACCCCAGGTTTCAAAAATCACGCTGATCTCTAAATCAAGTGGGCCACAGCACAAGAAATAATATCGTAGGATTAGAGAACGACCTCTCTTGATTTACGTGGGGGCCATATGGTTGCATATATGTCATCTAGACTGTTGAGCGGGATCAAAAATCAAGCTGCTTTAAAAGGGAAGCGGATTGGCTGGTGTACCACACACCAACTATATAGCTGCTGTGGGTAGAGCTGGGCATCAGTCTGGATCTGATCAGATTGGGTCCTACTCGATTCGATCTGAAATCTCAATGGTCTGATCTGAACTCGATCCAATTCGGGACTGAGTCTGAATCACCTAACTCGGACCGATCAGAAATGTGCACTACCTAATCCGATCCGAGTCCGACTCGGTCAGATTGGGCACGTTTCGAATTGGTCCAGATTTAAATTTTATAGTAAAAATTCCTAAAATTTTCAAACTACATGAACCTACAATCCACAAAATCAGAAACCCTAAAAATTTTAATCTCCATAGCCTTCAAATTTACTTCACTAGAAGCCCTAAAATTCATATACTCCATTGTCCTAAAATCCACAAAACAAAATTCTTAAAATCCTCAAAATCATAACCATAAAAACCATATTTTTGTGGCCCTAAAACCTCCAAAATTGTAACCATAAAAATCCTAAATCTGTGGCCCTAAAACTCCCAAAATTGGAAGCTCTAACTCTTCAATATCTGCACTTGAGAGAATGAGAGATAGAGAGAGAATGGGAGAGAGATACCTGATGGTGCGTGAGAAAGATTGATGGGCACGTCACCTTCCAATGGGGTGACATCCATGATGGCACGACAAAAGGGAGGGAGCAGATAGATTCTTTGATGGAGTATGAGGGTTTGCGAGAGGGAATAGGTGGGAGTTGGAGCTTAGAGAGGGAGAGAGAGAGAGAGAGAGAGAGAGAGAGAGAGAGAGAGAGAGAGAGTAGGTAGCTAGTTTGACGCCTGGGTTCACAGGTGTTTAGTTTGATTTGAGTTGAACATGACTTTGATACACCTAACAACTAATCTAACCACACACGTTTAACCAAAATTGGGTTGATTGTTATATGTTTGCTCACATGTCTGAATTGAACAACAACACATCAATTATCCTGATTTTGGGCCCATCTTCATTGGTTCGTATTCTAACTATATAAACGATTCAGATCAGTCAAACACGCAATCATGTGCACCTATCATGTGATTGGTAGTGAATATGAGCTCTCATTGTTGACAATGATGCCATACTCATCAACCTTAGATGTGGCAAACATGCATGTCAACTAGAACCTCCAAAATGGAGTGCATGAGGGTGAAAATTTGTACAATCCACACATCGAATATCTCAATCATCAATTAATAGCCAACAAAATGAACAGTCTAGATGTTAAAATGGACAATCTAGATATTGTTGATGTCTTAAATCTGTAAGAAACAAGGTCTATCGATGCCATCGATAGACCAATCGATGCCATAGAGAAATGGTCCATGCCATCGACAGATACTCGATGACATTAAAAAATTTCAAAAAATCATGTTTTGTCGCTGGAACGTTTTGGTGTTTTACTTGATGTCATCTAAGATGTTCGATGCCATCAACAGATTGTCTATGCCATCGAAGTCGTATCAAAGGTGCCATTGAGTAAGTGCAGAATTTATTTTCCATTCTGATTGTGATACTATAGGATACTATATATATATATATATATATATATATATATATATATATATATATATATATATATATATATATATATATATATATATATATGGTGTAATCTAGATTTGGGTAGAAGGATAGGTGTTTTAGGCTTTCTAATTCGTTCTTAAGGGTTTCAAGGGCGTAGCTTGGGCTTGTTGAGTAGATTTGAGGCTTGTTCAAATCGGTAATCTTTTATTTCTTGTAAATTCTGCTTTCAAGTGCATTACTGATCATCTCATTGTGCCATAGTTTTTTTCTGAAAGAGTTTTTTCATGTAAAATTCTCGAATTGTTTGTGTTTGGACTTGGTTGAGCGATTGGTAATACTTGATTCATCTCTATGCGCTTCCACGATTCCCCAACATTAGACTGAATCATATATCATGTGTGGTCCACCTAAGGCCATTAGTAAGTTGATTCTAACTATCCAATCAATGACCAAAAAAGTTAATGTTCCATATTATTAGCTATAAACATGCCAAAAAAAATCTAAGGCCCCACCTTTCGCTCATCTAAGCCATTGATCTTCTGGACTCATCATTTGGATAATCTATACCATAATGTCTCTCCTCTCAAATGATCATAGCTGTCCAATAAAAATGAATAATTATAAGTAATATTGAATGGTCAACATCATCAATTAGTAGAGAGATTCAATCTTCCAGGAAGCCAATGCCGTGGCGGATGCCTTAGCCAAGCTAGCTAGTGAGGGGTGCTTAGATAGAACCTACATGTATTCTTTGAATCTCCCTAGACACATCCATGGTGCCCTTGTGCTAGATCGCACTGGCCTTGGATATTTGCGAAGGCCTTAGCTCAGCTTACTCATGGGTTCTACTTTTAGATAGCGTCTTACTCTGTTTTTTTTTTTTTTTTTTTTTTTAGTTTTTGTCTCATTAAGGGATAGATTTGATATGATAGGAGTTGCCCATTCCTTTTTGTCTGGGCCCTCCCGAATCTTGTATAGATCTCTTTTCTATGAATAGGTGGGCTTTCCAACCCCTTATTTAAAAAGAAAATAAAATAAAATAAAATTTTGTTGACATCATACCTATTGGATATGATCCATGGGGCTCAAATGTAGGCATTCATTAGTGGGTGAGTCCCACATTATTCTAAGTGTTTCTTTATTTTTATTTCCTATGTAATTAATGCTTGAAATTAACTTTTAAAATTAAAATTAAAATTTAATTTCAAATTTTAAATTGACATGGAATGAGATTTGATGAAATAGGATTCATTCATTAAAAATGAAAAGTTCTCTCATAAACTGCATCCAATAATAAAGAGATCAATAAGAAAAATAAGAACAATGAGAGCACCATATCTACTGTGTATCTGACCCATCTTATATCCGATCTAAAACACTGAGCGTAATCCAAGGGTATCTTAATGATAGAATTAGCTAGAGGACTTATATGCACTGGGTCAGACAATCTGAACAGTTAAGCCATTCACAGTTCAATCATTACACCCTGCGCCAGCGTATCACATTAGTCCCGTTTTATAAAGCTCCGCAGCAATCGCGTTGTGATTATTATTATTTTTTTTTTCCAATTTTGATGTATCCTAACAAATCTAAGCTCAACAGAAAGCACGTCACATCAAACAAACGCGTTTTTATCAGAAAAAGACGAGCGAGCCTAGCTCAACCACATTACATGCTTAAGCCATGGCAACAGTTTCATACTTAGCAGCACATTTTTCTGATCATGGTGTCTCACAATGAGTACTCAGCTCATATATGTACAACAATCCAGACCATAAAAATCAAGGGTCCCATCGTGGATGGAGTGTGGCCCAATATTCTTTCCAAAAACCATCTTACTTACCCACTTCACTTGTTCAATTTTGGCTCCTAAACACTTTCGTTTAACCATACAGATGCTAATCTGATGGTCAGGATCAATTTGCCTGCCTGGTTTTAGGCTTATGCTCCATCCAGGATGATCCTTACGGTTTGGACGGCCTGGATTAGCCTGCATACACATCAAGCATTCAGTAAATGAAGCACCACGGCTTTAAAAATGCAGGCGAATTGTCGCCTCTCTCTGTCGGACCCGGATTAGCTGCAGGCACTCGCTACTCAAGTGACGTCGCCAAGTTCTATGGTCCCACCATAATATATGTTTTGCATCCACACCGTCCATCCCTTTGAAGAGATCATTTTAGGCCAGCAGCCAAGGAATGAGGAAGATCCAAATCTATAATGGACCTCACCAAAGAATACAGTGGAGAGAGTGATGCCCACCGTTGAAACCTTCTAAGGGCCACAAAAGTTTTCCTTCAAGCTGATATTTGTGTTTTCCCTTAAAGTTCTTTTAAGGTCTGTTTTAACTTATAAACAGGTTGGGTCTCAAATAAACATCACGGTGGACTTTAAGAAGGTTTCAATGGTGGGCATCACTTTCTCCACTGTTTTCTTAGGTGGGGTCCATTAAAGATTTGAATCTTCCTCATTCTTTGGGTCATGACCTAAAATGATCTCTTCAAATGGATGAACGATGTTAATACAACACATAAATTATGATGGGACCCACATCATAATGGGACCCACAGAACTTGGTAACGTCATTGAAGCAGCAGGTTTCCATACTCAACCTGTCAGTAACACCAGCTGTAGAGCTGCTGTAGGTGCGTGTGTGCGAAGACGAGCACTGACGCTACTGGAGCGCCGAATTGTACGAACGGTTCAAAGGAGATCAAAGTTACATGGCTCAACGGTGATGTGTTTATTATATCTACATCGTTCATCTATTTTTAGAGATAATTTTAAAGCATTATTCAGAAAATGAATCATATCCAAAGATCATCTACGCCGCACCACAAATAGCAGGGGGAGATGATGATTTACACTGTTAAAAAATTTGTAGGGATCATCATGACGTTTATTTTTCATCCAATCTTTTCATAAGGTCTCAAACACCCGAATGAAGAGGAATTTTTTTTATTTTTATTTTTTATATTAATCCAAAACTACTTTTGTGATACCAAAAAAGGTTTCAACAGTAAAAGTACAATCACTCGCTGCCTTTTTTAGTGTGGTCTACTTGGTTGTTAGATCTATTTTATTTTTTTTCTCAAGCGTTGAGATGAGCTCGCCCAAATGGATGGACAGTTTTGGATATAACACATACCTTGTGGTGGACTCAAAGATTTTGCTGACGTCTATACAACAGCTATACAGCTGGCAGCCAATCCGCTTCTTAATCCGCGTCCCTCTCCGTCGTGCCAAACCGTTATTATTTAATATATGCCGACTTGTTATACGCCAAACAAATATGGGAAAAGAAAATAATAAATCAGGTCTCTCCGGCCATCGTGTCGGTGACCGCGTGAATTCGGAGGTTTTTTAGATAGGTTGTGCGTTGTTTTCTATGCTGGTTCCAACATATTATGTACAGGCCATCCAAACCGCACATTATATGAGCCACACCGTAACGATGATATACCCAAAAACTTGTGCCTACAAGATCGTTAGGTGGGCTGTACCATCATAAAGGAATGGACAGCCAACCAAAGGCTTCCACACCTACCGAAGTGGTGGTGCACATGATTACACATGATTACTGGATAAGCCTGAATTCTGCATAGTCAAACTCTCACAAATGGTGACCCTGCTGGACAGGCACAATCCCCCTACCCTGATCGGCCATGCACAACACTTGTACAATGAATATATATTCGTGCAAGAACATGTGGAGGTGCATAAAGAAACTCCGGCACGAATTAAATAAGCTAAAGATACATGCAAATAATGTAAGATAGAGTATACACATATTCATAAGAAAAAACACAAACAAAGCAACAGAGAGAATATATGATTTTATGTGAAAAAATCTTTACAGAAAAAATTAGCACAAAGCATTAAATAATCTACTATGAAAATGAAAGTTTAGGAAATTTAGTTAAACTTATGAATGCCAAAACTCTAATGACCTTCATTCCAAACTCTTTAAATGATTTTGCTCTCCTTATTCTAATCTAATCTCATCTTTATATATATATATATATATATATATATATATATATACATATATATATATATACACATATATATATATACATATACATATACATATATATATATATATACATATATATATATATACATATATATATATATAGTGTTATGCCCGGAATATGAAATAAATTGTGTAATTACATAAAACTGTGTGCGTCGTCAATTTAAATTTTGATCAATCGACATCGATTGATCCATCCTTGATTGATCAAGCCTCCATCGAACATGTTCAAAAGTTTCCTGCGAGCAAAATAGGAAATTTGGAGAATTTTGATCAATCAAACTAGGTGGCCGATCGATTGAGAACCCCTGTTTTAACATAGATTAAAGGGACCCGATTTCAATAATCTTCACCGTGGCTTTAATCCCCATGCTTTATTGCTCCAAGCTTCATTCTACATTTCTAATCGTCTCTATCATAGTATCATCATCGCCGTCGTTTTTCATGCACACTCCGCCTTCATTACACCTTACTAAGTTTAGAGAAGTCGAACAAAATTTAAACTTCTTTATAGAAACTACCTTTATAAGCATATCCACTGGATTTATGTTCGTATAGATCTTCTCAAGAATAACATCTCCTTCATTTAGCACCTGTCGGATAAAATGTTGATGAACATTAATATGTTTAGTACGAAAATGATTTTCAAATTATTTGCCAAATTGATCACGCTTTCTCTCTCACAATAGCACAACTTTTTGTTGAAGCTCAAGTTCATTTATCACTTCTCTCAACCAAACACATTCTTTGAATGCCTCCGTCACTACCATATATTCATATTCTAATGTGGAAAGAGCAACTATAAACTGAAGCTTCGACATCCAATTGATCTCTCCACCCGCTAACACAAACGAGTAACCAGAAGTTGACCCGATGTTATCCACATTTCTAGCGTAATCCGAATCCACATAGCTTACAAGTTTGTCCTCTGATTTTTTAAATGTCAAGACACAATCCTTCACACCTCATATATATTAAAGTAGTTATTTTACTACCTCCTAATATTGTTTGCCGGTGTTTAACATATATCTGATTACAACACCGACTACATGTGAAATATTTGATCTAGTAAAGATCATGACATACATCAAATTGTCATCCGTGCACGAGTAAGGCACACGAGACATAAGCTTCTTTTCTTCATCTGTAGTAAAATATTACTCTGAAGAAAGTCAAAACTAAGCAGCATAGGGTGTACTAACTAGTTTAGCCTTATACATCCCAGACTTGACCAACACATTCTCAAGGTATTCTATCTAAGACAATCGTAATTTGCTCCTCTTCTTATATATGTGAATATCAATACCGAGAATTCTCTTTACAGCCCACAATTTTTTTTTCTTGAATGTTCCTGATAACTTAGTCTTTAATATATTGATTCAAACATGCTATCGTTGGCGATAAGCATGCTATTAATATATAATATACTTACAATGAATTCTCATCACTTAGTGCCTTGAAGTAGACATAATGATCATATTCACTTCTGATAAACCATTGACTCACCATAAAAGAATCAAATCTTTTATACCAATATTACTGCCTAGGCGATAGTTTCATGATGTACAATGACCTTATTAACCTACAAATCTTATTCTCTAACCCATGTATCACAAAGTTTTCTAGTTATTTCATGTGGATTTACTTTTATATGCACTAGGTCAAACAATCTGAATCGTTAAACTATGCACAATTTCTGAGTGACTGCGTATCAATCATCACTCTCTCCACCAGAGTACCACATTACTCCTCTTTTGAAAAACTCGGCAACAATCACGTTGTGATTATTTACTTATTTATTCCTTATTTGATCATCTTACCTGATTGGAAATCTAAGTTCAAAGGATGGTACGTTATGTCAAATGCATTTTTATTAGAAGAAGACAAACTAGCTGTAGATACTGAATAATCGGCGTCTATGTAAATTTGGCATGTTTTATAGTTTGGCAGGTGGGGATTAGCAGGCTGATTTGTGAGTATTGGAGTCGCCACTAGCCAATTAATTTCAGAATCCTACAGTTTGCTAAAACTTATGGAAAACGTAAAGTTAGAGAAATTCGAAGATTCTCCTACCTTAAATTGACTCCTGATCTGTGAACTGGGATTTTGGGTAAGGGACCTCGGTTACAAAGAGGGAAGGTGTTAAGCAGTCTCTCTTCTCATACGAACGTATGGTCTCTACTTTATGTGGTAAAATAATCTCAAGGGATGGATGATGTGGTAGAGATAGGACTAGGCGCACACATGGATTTCTGATGCGGCAAGACCCGAGGTTTCGGCAAGCCATAGAGCATACGTCCAATGGCATATCTAGAAAACAGATGTGATGGTACTTATGCAAAAAAGTAAGAAAACAAGACTAGATCGTTAGGAATTTCTGATGTGATAGGATCCAGTATACGGCAAGTCATGGATCATACGTTCATTAAAGATCTAGAGGAGTAGGAGGTTGAGAAGGGAATATATATTATGATGAATGCTTGCACAAAATAAGAAGATCCTTAGCTAGAACTTGAGTAGGCTAAGACACGGGTTGCACCGTGACCAATCCGAGCTAGACTTGGGATTGAGAAGGTTAGGAGGAGGCTAAGAGATGGCTAAAAAAAATCTGATCTTGTAGGCTTGGGAGTTCTCCCTCACCCTCACTCTCTTCCTGTCTCTTTCTCTCCCTCTCACTTAAGCTTGGAAATGAGAAATAATTGATGTAAAATGTGAAGAGGAGAGGACTATTTATAGCCTTTTCCAATGTTGTTGCTATAATTACTAGGTTTGAGAGGGGTGAATGTTGATGTGGCAAGTGGTGAATGGTTGAGGGGAGAGACGCCATGTGGCGCGCTCCTATTGGCTATTGGGATTGATAAAACGGTAAATAAGGTCGGATAAGGGGGTAATTTTTGGAGAAAGTTGACTTTTGGATGCTGGGACAACTGTCCATAGAAATTCACAGGCGGGCCGCGAGCGGCGGCACTCCAAGTACCGCCGGCGGTAGTCAAACTACTGTTGGTGGTAGTTGGACTACCGTCCGGTATGGGCTCGGGCCGGGCTTAAGCATGTGGGTTCGTTTGGTGCACTGGTTCGTCCTATAATCCCCTTTTTAGACTTTTGGAGCTTAGATAGGTGGGCTTGGGGTTTGGGTAATGGGTTCAGGTTAGGATCTAAGGTGTTGAACGGTTTGAATTAGGGTTTTAGGTTACGGATTGGAAGTTTGAGGTGTGGGTCAGGGTTTTGGGTTAGGTTTAGGTTTAGGTTGGGATTAGGGTTTAGGATATAATCATGATTCTTGGACTGTCCTTAACCTTCTCAAGATGTTAGCTTGGGTAAGGTGTCTACACTAGCATAACTCAACCACTAAACTCTTAAAGTACATGGTTTTTTTCCTTCAAAAAAGACTACTCATATATTCAATCAGGGCAAAAATTTACAATGCTTCGGGTCTTCCTCAAAAAAAAAAAAAAGGCCAAGGAAGACCTATCATAAAGGCCGTACAAAAGAAAGAAAAGAAACAAAGGGGAGGAACGGGGAGGGGCATGCATTAAGACTTCTTCTCTCTAATCGCGCCTAGCCCCACCTTGTTGAGGAAAAGGCTGCCCCGCACATGTCGAGGGAGTTCAACAGCACAGGGGAAAAAGGATGAGGATTGAGATACACTTCCCACTCGCACAAGGCCGTCCACCGAGGTATTACCCTCCCTATAAACATGCTTGAAAATTACCTAGGTGAGCCCACGGAGCCTCTCCGTAATGGTTTTCCAACCTTTTCATGTCCACGCAATCTTGGCCCCCTCATTGAAAACCTTAATCACCATAGTCGAATCCGATTCCACAATGATATGGGAGAACCCTTTCTCCAAGCATGATATGATTCTATCGTGAACTGCCCTAAACTCGGCACCAATGTTTGTTATAATTCCATATCCTGAAGCAAAACCAAAGAGAAAATCACCTTTGTCATTTCTACAGACACCACCTCCCCCAGCCAAGCCCGGGTTTCTTTTAGAAGATCCATCTACATTGATTTTGACCCAACCAGTGGGTGGGATTTGCCAACGGATGACCATAGGCATCGATTGGTTTTGACCTGAGCAGTGGACTGACTGAATGCCATCCATAAGAAGGGGATGGTGGACGAGCTTGAGTTTAGCAACTCCTTCCCTGACAGTAGATAGCCACTAGAGAACTTTAGCAATGTTCGAATGATGATTCATCAGCCTGTCATCGAAAAAGCACTATGCCAAAATCGCTAATTTGTGACGGACCAAATCCGTTGTAAAACTAAAAAAACGACGGACTTGGTCCATCACTGTTTAATGGGTCTTTTTTTTCCGACGGATGAAATCCGTCATTTAGATAAAATTCAAAAAAATAGTCGTCCCTAAAAACGTTAGTGACGGATTAGATCCGTCGCTGCGTCGTTTATTTTCAACGGTCAAAAATTAGCTATGAATAAAGTCTGTCGCTAATATGAGCAAGGGACGGACCTCTAATCCGTCGTCGATGTGCCATGTTCAGAAATTAGCGACGGATTTGGTCCGTCGCTAAAATATCTGTGAATAAAAATAAATATCAATAAATGATTATTATTATTTTTTTAATATTGCACCTGATAGTCATTCAAAAAATAATTCACACTATTTTTTGATAAGAATCCTATTCACAAAATTGGTAACAACTCAATTCAATAAAAGAGAAAATTACC
Source organism: Magnolia kwangsiensis (assembly GCA_037074715.1). Lineage (NCBI taxonomy): Eukaryota > Viridiplantae > Streptophyta > Magnoliopsida > Magnoliales > Magnoliaceae > Magnolia > Magnolia kwangsiensis. Next base: position 2,483,907 of record CM073571.1, read on the forward strand.
CAAGTGGCCCACTCAAGCATAAACACGTTAGAGTGAGGATGATGTTCACATGGTATTTACCTTGCCCTGCACAAGGGTAATCTACATTTAATGCACTAGTGTCTAACAAAATGACCAAAAGAAAGTGTCGGAACTGCAAAATTCCTATTTCCCAACAAGATACACCTGCATAATCAAAAGATAGCAACTACTTGCCAGTGCTTGTAACTGATTTCATTTATCAAACTACATCTCTATTACCATTTGGTCCATGAAACCATACCCAAAAAAATATCTTTGATTCCCCCATCCATCCATTCAACCATCATACAGTTATATTCATAAATACATACACAAATGTATCAAACGATTATATACATATGCAGTGTGAATATTTAAACCTCAACCCCAACTCAAAATAATGAGAACCACTGGTATATGGGGCACTTCCCCATAAATTAGGCTGTCGTGGGTCATTTTGGACCTTTTTTTAAAAACTAGTCTAGCTGGACCTACTCAAAATCTCTATGGTCCACTCTATTGACAACCCTACCCATGAGTTCTCTTTGGTGAGAAGGACGAGACCCACCCCTCCCTAAACTTACTTTTATGTGGTGGGAATATTAGGGGTAAATAGAAGCTGATTCTTTTAAAGCCATTGAGCTAATGACGTGGACGATTTTTGTTTCTTTAGCAAGGATAAATAAAATGGGCCATGTTGGCTCATCAGAAGACGTGTTTGTTTCGATGGTCTTTGAAATCAGACCATTAATGTCTATGTAGGCTTTGCTTTTTTGATTTAACATTTTTTATTGTTTAGATTAAAAAGAAAATTATAAATTTTACAAAGTTATTATTATATTTATTCTTAGTTTTAATTTTCTAACATAAGATGTAACGTGACTATTGTTGATAAATATAAATTTTCCAACTACAGTTAAAAAATAGACTAATTGATAAATTCCTTATATTCAATCATGCTTAAATTATATTTTAAAGTTAAGGCAATCAAGCCCTTAGCCTGTTGGTAGACAACTGACATCTTACATTGAGTTCTCAAGTTGGAACCTCACTTGCTTATTTATTCAAAAAGGAAAAAAAAAGAAGAAGACTTCAAAGGTTGGTCTTGTTGGATTGATGACTCATCCAAGTTGATTTAAATTTAATTGAGTCCAATATGGTTCGACATCATGAGCCAATAATGCAAATAAGCCTAAGTTAAGTCACCCCTTGACTTGTGCAAGTCATCACGGTGATTGATGACTAAATGAGTTGGTTCAAACTACAATTCAAAAATTAATGCGAATTCTGTTGGAATAAATGCAAGAAATGAACTTGAATAAATAAACATAAATAAAATAGAAAATAAGAACCTCACACCAATTGAGATGATTGCTATATTATAGGACTTTAAATTTTTCTTACCGAAATGATGCGCAAATCTAGTCATTATCTTTGAGACTGGTGCAATAGGTTTCCTGATGTGCTATATCTAGGATACAACACCCAAGGTAGCTATCTTCAGTATACACAGGCAGTAGAATAACCCAACACTCAACATCAAGATCATGTTCCTTCATATGCTTAATACAAAAAGAGAAACATAAAGAAAAATAGGGGTTTTTTTAAGTGAGTTTCTGTGAAGCCTGGACCCCACAAATGTACCATAAGATTATATACATATGCAGTGATGGACCCAAGTCCCTTACGAAATCGTCATCCTGATGTGGGACATGTGGGGATACATGGATTAGATCAAGTATTGACTCGTTGATGTACACATTATTTTAACGGTTTGGATGATGACTTTGCACTTGGACAGAGAATTAACATCTAACAGAGCATTCTCGTTTTCTGATTTTCTATTGTTACATCAGTGATGATGTCACACGTCTCCCTAACTCTGATATACACCTATAATGTTTGTCTTATATTCATTCTGTCTATCTTTTGTAAGATAAGTCCAAATAGGAGGGAGATCCAAAACCCAAGTCAACATCAGAAGAAATAGGGGAGATGAAACCCTCATCATTCATAAAGCAAGTGGGCCACAATTCAAGAAATAGCGGAGATGGAAACATCATCATTCGTCACACCTTGATGCTTACCTACCATCTAACATGTTCATAAGGTGATTCTTACATGCACTTCTGTATTGGAAGAAACTCTGTATATATAACCATGTACTTGATTCCCACATTTCACTTCTATAAGGCATATGTGATATGAATATATGATTATGGTAGGCTCCACCGGAAAAGACCTCCAAAATCATGTTGATCTACATGCTAGGTGGGCCATTCTTACATGTTGAGTTCCAACACTCATCTGATGGACATGGGGACAACACCACACCTACTTCTGCTGGTGGGTGACCAGTTCCCATGGAACGAATTAGGTTAGACATGGGTAACAACTTAGTGTGTGAGACCTTGACTGCGGGGCCAACCTTATGCATGTGTTCTAATGTGTTGTATATACATGTTGTCACCATTTATTTATTTATTTTTAATCTCATTTTAGGGTATCATCTCAAAATTGAAGCCGATCTAAATTTCAAGTGGACCGCACTACAGTAAACAATAGTCATTGAATGTCAATCCTTAAAAAATTCCTAGGGCCCCACCATAATGTTTATTTTCCATCCATGCTTTGATAAAGTCACATAAAGTTGGATGAAAGGAAAACACAAATATCAGCTTGATCCAAAATTTATGTGGCCCCATGAAGTTTTTAATGGTGGGCATTCAATTCCTACTGTGGTCCATTTGAGATTTGGATATGCTTCATTTTTTTTTTTTACCATGCATGAAAAGAGCCAGAAAAAACCATTTCACCATATGGATATATGATATTTGCAACAAGGCGGGCCTTACAGTCAGGGCCTCACCTAATCCGGAAGAGGATTGCATAGTGAGTAACTCACTAGGCTTAGCTTACTAAGTAAACTTTGTGAGGTCCACCATGAGGGCCTCACCTAATCTACCCACAGTTCTCATTTTAGGAATGTGCCTTCGAAATAAAAATTCAGCAACTATTCAGCAAGTGGGGATCAAATAGCTGGACAGTTAGAAATTGATTTCCAACAAATAGCTGGAAATTTCCAGCAAGTTGGAAATGATCTCAGCACTTGAGAGATAAGGAGAAGATGCAACTGGATAGTTAAAATTAATTTCCAGCAAGTTGGAAATGATCTTAACACTTGAGAAATAAAGAGAAGATGCAGTTCTATGTCTAAAATGAGTTGGCGAATCTGATGGACAATGTAGATATATGCTCTGTGGGCTCCACTATCATAGCATCAACAAATCAGGGTTGATTCAAATGCAAGGACAGACGTTGGATCAGACTAAAAAGAAAACAAAGAAAACAAATATAATTTTCAGTTTCTTAGCTTTAACATTGTCTAATCAAACCCTTGATATTGATTATTTGTTTAGTTGGACCAAATAAGGGATGATTTAGATGGTTAGTTTTCAATATTTGTCTTATTTGGCCCAAATAATAATGGATGGTTTAGACCGTTAGTTTTCAATATTTGTCTTATTTGGACCAAATAATGGATGATTTAGACTGTTATTTATCAATATTTGTCTACACATCTCACCGCAATATCAACCTAATTGAACTTTTTATCCTAAATGTCGCCTAAATCATTAAACTTTTATATAATTAAGCTTAATTGAATAGATTTTGCTGGACATTAATGTATGTGACTATTATTTGAATTCTTGGGCTTAAATAACATTGATTGACTTTGACAGCCTTTGTCACACTCCAATGAATTTTGTCAGACTTTAATAGACTTTTGCAGACTTTAGGGGGTGTTTGGGCAGTGGGATTAGAAGGGATTAGGTGGGATGGGATTCATCTGGTCCTATGCCAATTCCACTCCATGTTTGGGAAGAATGGAAAAGCTTGGAATTAGGTTAGATGGAATTACACTGGGTCTGCTGCCAATTTCACTCAATATTAGCAAGTTGTGTAGGTCTTACCATGATGTGTGGGCTATATCCACACCGTCCACCCATTTTTTGAGATTATTTTAGAGCATGGGCCAAAAAATCAAGTGAATCTAAAACTCAAGTGGACCCCACCATAGAAAGCAACATGGATTGAATACTTACTGTTGAAAACTTATTTGAGGTCACATCAATTTTGGATCTACTTCATTTTTAGGCCCGTGCCATAAAATGAGGTTACAAAACAAATGTACCTTTTAGATATAACATGCGTGTTATTCTTAATAATTTCAAATGATGGTGGGTATATTTATTCAATGTACCACCATATTACCAACAAAGCATGGCATTAATTTTATCCCATGGCAACAAGGGACAATCCCTGCCATGGGTAATAATTTTGTTTTTTGAATCCCATCCCACCTATTCCCTTCTAATCCCGCCGCCCAAACATGCCCTTGGTGACTTTGACAAACTTTTTAAACTTCGGTGAACTTCAACGAGCTTAGGTTCACTTTAAGATTTTTGTTTGTTTTTTTTTTTTTTTTTTTTTTTACTTTAAAAAAAATAAAATAAAATTTGATAGAATTTAGCAAACCAAAGTCCATTGAAGCTCATGAATTTAGCCAAAGTTCACTGAAATCTAACATAGTGAAAATTTGCTAAAATCTATCAAAGCTTGCCAAAATCCATCGAAGTTTATGTCAAAGCCTATCAAAACCTATTAAAGCATGTCTAGCTTACAAGACTATCGAAATCCATTGAAGTCTATTGGAGTATGTCTAAATGTTAATTATTTAACATGTCGTCAAGGATTAGTTGTTTATATGTCATTCATACCTTTTATAAGGTTATTCCTACTACGATGAACAGAAAATGAAAATGCAAAAATACTAGTCTAAAAGTGCCTCTTCCAAGTTCTTTTACTCGGTCTTCCTCTCAAAACAAAATGTTTACTATTGATTCTAGTATTATCTACTACATACTAGTAACATACAACCAATATTGGGGCACCATACCATAAGATACAAAATTTCATGTCCCCCTAAACAAGGTATCCTCCATTGATAACATATATATATATATATATATATATATATATATATATATATATATATATATATATATATATATATATATATATATATATATATATATATATCATAAGTTTTTTATTTTCATTTACATTCACAAATACATTCATCATCCATCCAACTATTAACAACATTTACAAAAAATAAAATATATCCAACCAACTCTTGATAATAGTTTGCAACTTAACCTGTTAGGAACCGTTATGCATCGTAACGTTTTACGGCAGAGCGGGTTTCGAGGAGTTACAAGTTGACCCTAACGATAACATATAAATGAAGTCATAAAGATATAAATGATTCAAGATTAATCAAAGGTTTCGAGAACTTATATCCACCTCACTCTTATTGCCAAGTAGTCTTGACGAAAATGCATCCACACTACGAGAAAGAAAATAAAAATAAAAATTGTGGCTGTACCGATATGGTCTAATATGAACGGCTGCCTACGTACCCAATGTTGGAAGATTGGGATCAAGCCATTACGTAGTTCTTAATATTTAAATCAGAACATTTTACGCATAAGCAAAGAAAAAATCAAAACAAATCATAACAGAAATATGTGTACCTTTTGTCACGCATAAGAAGATGAAAAGTTGAAACAAATCACCAGATTAGTCAAGCAAAACTACTAAATAATTCAAGATAAAGATTTAGTTAAATAATATCCAAAATAACCTCAAACACAATTCACATGTCCTGACCAAATTACAAAAATATGTTCTTGACTTAGGAAAAGTTTTAAGTAAACTCCTTTAAATTGAAAACCATCTCAGCACCAAATCTCACCATTTGCAATAGTTTATCTTTCTTAACAACATCACCAAAAGGACAAGTGTAAATGGAAGTACTTGAGTTTGTAAAACCAACTTGTATTAAAAGGTGCAAAAATACCCTAAGCAAGTATGGATTTCAAATGTTGGGAAAAGGAAAGGTGGATCCCTTATCATTTTCCTTGTTCAGGTATCTTGCACGCCTGTTTCTTCAAGGATCCACCTATCATAGCTTTAATACAATAAGAAATTTGCAGTAACTTTAAGGAATATACAACCACATTTAAAAATAAAAGTAAAAAATAAAAAAAGGCTGAAGACAATTATTTAGAGTTTTGGACACATAATTCAACAATGCATGGTAGCAACTGGCAAGTAAAAGGAGGACGTTTTTTATGGCAACTTACTCCTCTGGTTTTTCTGTAGACTGACTCGAACAAAATAGTAGGATTAGACGCCCATGATACAAAAACTTCTCTAATCAGTACAAAAACTCTGTTGTAAATAACTAAATTGTCATTAGAAGCCACATTATGTTAGGTTTTAGTAAAACCAATGGTGATACATTAAAGAGTTTGAAAAAAAAAAAGAAATTTGTACTTATCAGATAATCACAATATTTCCTCGGGTTACCGTGAAATGGATGATTAGAAAGAAAATGGCAAGTAGCTGAAGTGATTTCCAAGCCACACTCATTCACAACAGCATGCACCTAATTTGTATGTGGCATGGACTTTTCTTCATTCATGTTATTATGCTGATTAGCCACAACTTCTATGATACTGAAAACAGGACATTCATGTTTGCTTAGCTTTTGAGCCATAGGTGGGCCAATGATTCATTGATATATGTCAGGACTTCAATTTAGAGGGATCAGATTATGCCACGAAGATCTCCATTACAGAACTGTTGTGTCCTGATAATAATAATAATAATAATAATAACAGTGAAACATTCATAATGCACATTTAGTGGGTCCTCTGGGTTATGGGATATCTAAAAAATCAGCCTCATCTGGAACTCAAGTGCACCGTACCATCTGAAATCATGTGAAACTGTGCCTAAAACATCTAAAACCACTTGGTGGGGCCCATTTGAGTTTTTAATATGGTTGAAACTGAGTATGAAACCTCATTCAAGTGGAACACGCACAATGGATGGTCTGGATTTCTGAGCCACATCTCAGTGGGCCTTATAAACGACCATGAATGTTTCAATGGGCAGATATCTATCCTCATCTGTTGCCTGTGGAGTCGCCCCACCTAAGTCATGATTGGCCTATTTTTTAGGCCTATGGAGCACTATTGAAGGGTGCATCTGATGCATGGTATGGATTTCCTAAATAGCTCATGGTGCGGCCCACAAATCTCCACCTTATATTAAGCTCTCGTGAGGTTAATCTCACTGTACCATTCTTTGAGAGAATGGCAAGGAAATCCATGCTCTTGTGAGGTGATTGGCAAAGAACATGCCAATGTAGCATGGATGTGCTAGATCCAGGCCATTCATCAGGTGGGGCATCCTATGAACATCCCCTGGTGCAAAAAAATAACGTGAGCCACCATCCATTCATCAGATTGGGCCACATTAGTATGAGAAAAATGGCGTTGGGAGAGAGATTGAGAGACATACACATGACATGATGGGGGTTCCGAATCCAGGGAATCACCCATTTGGAATCACCATTTGGCGCTGGGGTTTCCAATAATGAGAGTTCCGAATCCAGGGGGTTCCGAATCATGACGCTAGGAGAGATTAAGAGAGAACCACCACCATCAATCAATTGAGAGAACTACCACTATCAATCGACTGAGAGAGAGAGAGAGAGATTGAGAGAGAGAAAGAGAGAATTACCTGACCTTTGTGAAGAGATCGACTGGAAGAGAGGCGGGAGAGATCTCTAGGGCCGACGCTGGGAGAGGGACAGAAGGAAACGAGAGTGCATGGATGAGAGGGAGAGAGGGTTCCTCGTTTTAGGGCACGTGGATTTCGTGCTAAACGAGGCATGCTTACCTACGCACGTGCGCAGATTTACACACGTGTCATGGGTGTTGAATCTGAACGGTCCAAATTCCATGAAATCTTAGGGGGTGAATTTTCACCCTAATCTAAGATTCTGGTGGGCCATATCAAAGAGAAATGCAAATCAAGGGAAGAAACTGTTTGCATTTCTCATGGCCCACCGAAGTCTCGGTTCAAAGTAAAAATTGATACCAGGAGGTTTATTGAGGTTCTTCGATCCGTTTGGATCCGATCCGGACCAATCCGATTAGATCCGGTGTGATTTAATGGTAAAAACCAATGCTTCTACTTTTTCCTATGGTATCGCCCACTTGAGCTTTGGATATGCATCAATTTTGAGTTCAACGACTACAATGATTTGAAAAATTAAATGGACGGCGTGGATAAACCACATGCATTCACGGTGGCCCCACCAGAGTTTACTCACATACGTGCTGTAAACCACTTGCACAACACGTTAGTGAGACAGACAGTGACAGGTTCAGTAGCGAGACTAGCTGGCAACGGTTGAATAGTGAAGTTACGCCAACAAGTTCCGTGGGCCCCACCATAATGTATGTTTTATATCCACACCTTCCATCCATCTAGAGAGATCATCTTAGGGCAATACCCCAAGAACGGGTTAAATCCAAAGCTCCAGTGGACCCCATAACAAAAAAAATAGGACAATGACGCCCACCATTGAAAATATTTAAAGGCCACGAAAGTTTTAGATCAGGCTGATATTTGTGTTTTCTCTTATTTCATGTCTTTTTTAACTTTTGAACCGGTTGGATTTCAAATAAACATTACGGTGGGCCTTAGGATAGTTTCAACAGTGGGAATCACTTTCCCATCTGTTTTCTTTAGTGTGGTCCACTACAAACTTTTATTTACCTAATTCTTTGGTTCATTCTCTAAAATGATATCTAAAAATGAATGAACGGTGTGGATTATAACACATATCATAGTTGAGCCCACAGAACTTGGTGACGCATGCCAACTCAACCCATGACCGTCAGCATCATCAGTATATAGGCTGTAGCCGTAGGCAGTACGTTAAGACGTGTCATGCAAAGAGGAGTAGAGGCAAGCCTCGAGCTTCGAATTGTACGAACGGTATGAACGGCTCAAATGAGATTAAAGTTACATGGACGCCACAATTATGTATTTATTATATCCACAACGTTCATCCATATTTCAAGATTATTTTGGAGCACTATAATAAAAACAATCATATCCAACGATCAACTTGACCACACCACAAGGAGCACGAGAATAATGATTGTCAATGTTTAAAAATTCATAGGGCCCACCATAATGTTTATTTTCCACCTAATCTGTTATTAAGGTTAAAAATATATGGATGAAGAGAAAAAATAAATTTCGTATTACTCCGAAACTTCCACGATCTCTAAAAGGATTTCAATGGTAAACGTTCAATCCCCCACTGTTTTTTGTAGTGTGGGCCAACTAATCTTTATATCTGTCTTATTTTTTGGCTCAAGCCTTAAGATGAACTTTATAAACGGATGGACGGTTTAGATATAACACATACATCATAGTTTGACCACAAATCTAATCTTATTCGAATCATTTTTAACCCGATCTGATTCAGTTTTTCTGACCGAGTCGGAATCGGTTCGGGTGAGGACAATTGTACAACGGATCTGTTCGAGTCAGGTGTCTCGAACTCGACCCTGGATCTAATTGGGTTCAGATTAACTCATTCAGATTTCGGGTATGATCGAGTGGGACCCAATCTGATCCGACTCGGTCCGATGCCCAGCTCTATCAGCAAGTTTTGTGGGTCTCATCATGAGGTATGTATTATATCCAAATTGTCCATCCAATTAGCGAGCTCGTCATAAGGCTTGAGATAAAAAATAAGATAGATTTAACCATCAAGTGGACCACATTGAAAAAAGCAGTGGGAGATTGAACGTCTACCATTGAAACCCTTTTGGGGGCCATAAAAGTTTTGGATCAAACTGATCTTTGTTTTTACCCTTCATCAGCGCCTATATGATCTAATTAACAGATTGGATGTCAAATAAACAATACCATGGGCCTTAAGAGGATTTTAATGGTGGATATCCAATCAATAATTTTTTCCTATGATGTGGTCCACCTTAGGTTTATATCCCTATCATTTTTTCGATCAAGCCCTAAAATGATAGGTAAAAATGGATGAACATAATGGATGAAATGCATACATCATGGTGGGGCCCATATAGCACCGAATACAAGCCAACAGGCAGGTGGCAGGAGAGTAGCCAATCCATTCCCATCCATGCTGGTATTTGTGGTGTAGTCCATTTAATCTTTGGATAAAATTTATTTTTTGAATATTCTCTGAAATTATCTCGAAAAATGGATGAATAGTGTGGATTGATCCCAAATTTTCGATAAACCCAAAACTCAAGTTAACCATGCCACACGAAACAATGTGGAATAATGATTTCCACCATTGATGCCTTCCTTAGGCCCACGGTAACGTTTATTTGCCATCCAACCTATTCATAATATCAAATATATATGAATGAAGAGAAAACACAAACATCAGCTTGATCCAAAACTTCTATGGCCTCCAATAAATTTTCAATGGTAGAGGTTCAATCACACTATTTCCTGTGGTGTGGTCCACTTGAGCATTGGATATGCTTTATTTTTGTTCTTTAGACCTCAAGTTATCCGTTAACATAGATAAACAGAGTGGATAAAATAAATAAATAATGGTGGACCCCACAGAGTTTACTTCGGTAAAGGTAATGACTCACCTAAATGTAGATGGATTTCCTTAAAACATTTATAATCATGTATTGGACTTGCCTTAATGTGATTCATATATTCAACCCACTCATTATGTGTGTCCCACTTGGATGAGGGATCAGACCAAGTTTTAGCCGCATCCAAAACTCATGTGGGCCCCACCAAGTGCTTTTATATTTTTTAAGATGTCTTGTCATGGTTTTAGATGGTATGGCCCACTTGAGTTTCGTTTACGGATGATTTTTGAGATATCTCATAACCTAAAGGGGACACATTAAATGCACGGTGTTGATGTTCAACACACATCAAGATGGGGCCCATAAAACTTATTAACATTAATTTGTAGGTTCTCGCGAGGTCAATAAGTTGGGTCACAATTTTGACAATAATATTTAGCTCATTTTTTATGTATAGTCCATTCACTCTTTTTTATTAATCAATACCCACAATTAGACTAGTTATTGGCCCCAATCAAGCTAGCTACATGTGAGAAAGGTATTGAGAATACAAGATTGATCCACAATTTGAGTGAAATTTGATTTAAACATATGAAGTTATGTACTCTTCAATCCGGACTAATTCGATTGTCCAAAAATGGTTAAATGTTCAATTAGTGGATGTGCCTAATAATTTATTAAAAGATATTTTTTTTTTCACAGATAAATTTTTATTTTCATTTAAAAATAACATTTTTTTTCAAAATGTATATTTTTTCTCTTAATTTTTATTTGAAAACTTTTAACAAAATATTTTTTTATTATAAAATATTTCAAAAAATAAATTAAAATACAAATTCATTTTTTTTTATTTTCAAAATATTTTAAAATTTCACAAGTTTTATTTTTTTTTCCCAAAAATTCCAAAATGCCGATTTTTTTTCTTCAAAAGCATCATGTTGTTTTCAACTTTTCAAAAAAAAAAATAAAAAATTATAAATATTTTTTCAAAATCATAGTGTTTTTATAAATAACTTTTTCTTTTAATTTTGAATTTTGAACATTTTCAATTATTTTTCATAATCACAAAAATTTTCAACTTATTTATTTTTCGTTTCAAAATGTTTGTTTTTTGATAAATTATCGATTTTTTAATATCGTTTTATTTTAAAATTTTCAACTCCTTTTCACTGCTCCATTTTTTTAAAAGCATTTTATTTGAACTTGTCAATTTTTATTCAACTTCACAATTTTCTTTTTTCATTTTTCAAATTTCAAACTCTCATTTTTTTTAAAAAAATATTTTTGTTTTTCAACATTGTGAAAATTTTCACATTTTTAAAAATATTTTTAATTTTCTTTTTTCAGGATATTATTTTTTCTCAAAATCAAATGCTTTTTTTTTTTTTTTCAAATTTATCGACTTCATTAAATATTCTTTTTTGTTCCCACAAAGTAGATTTTTATTAAATCACAATTTTTATTTTTTCAAAATCTATTTTTTTTCTCAAACATTGTTAAATTTTTTAAACTTCTCAATATTCTTTTTCATTTGATATTACAAATCATTTAAATTAGTTTCAAATTAAAAAATAAAAATAAAAATAAAAATTCCACTCATTTGATATAAAAAAATAAAATTTCTTTTTACATTCAATCAATTGTTAAGAAATAATCTTAGATTCAAATATGTACAATTAAACCATTGAAATTATATTAAAAAATAATTATTAGACTATTAAAAAACTAAACTTTCCACCATATTCTAAGAAAAATGAAAAAAGAAATGGCAAGGCAAAAGTAGTTTTACGACGGACCATGATCCGTCGCAAAAGCAACTGAAAAGCGCACTACCAGCAATTTTGGGCGGGATTTGCAAACGTCGCCAAATCAAAATTGGCGACGAATGTCGTCCGTCGCCTATGTACGACAGACTTTAGCGACAGATTTCTGTCCGTCGCTAAATTCCGCGACGTTTTGACTTCCACATTGGAGGGCGACGGACTTTTTTCATTAGTGACGGATTAAATTCGTTGTTAAACGAAGAGATTTTTCTAGACTTCCATAACTCCCACAATATAAACGCAGAGGTGAGAAGGTGACGGTGCCCTGGTAAGCCCTGCTGGCACAGACACTTCTCCATTGGCCTATCCTGGGGTCCACTGACAAAGCCTGTATGATGGACATCCGTATGATGGAGATCGCCGTCTGCAGGCCAAAGAAGCTCCAAACCGCATTAGCAATTTGGCCGTGAAGAAAGAGAATTTGATACTTGGCAGCACAAATTTTTGGTCATGGTTGGTGACAGTTCGATACTTAGCAGCACAATTTTTTGGTCATGGTGTCTTATCATGGGTACTCAGCTCATATATTCACAACAATCCAGACAGTGCAAATCAAGGGTCCCATCCTGGATTGAGTGTGGCCCAATATTCATACCGAAGCCATCCTAGTTACCCACTTCACTTGTTCAATTTTGACTGCTAAACACTTTCCTTTAACCATATATCAGCTATCAATCTGATGGTCAGGATCAATTTTCCCGCCTGGATTTAGGGTTATGCCCCATCCAGGATGATCCTGACAGTTTGGACGGCCTGGATTATCCTACATCACATCAAGCGTTCAGTAAATGAAGCACCACGGCTTTTAAAATGGCGAATTGTTGCCGCTCTACGTCGTGCCAAACAAACAGTTATTATTCCAATGTATCTGATACTGACCTGTTTTGCATCAAACAAATACGGAAAAAAGATAATAATTATAATAATAAATCAGGTATCTCCAGCCATCGTGTCGGTGACCGCGTGAATTTGGAGGTTTTTTTAGACCGGTTGTCTGTTGCTTTCTATGGGTCCCACCATATTATGTACAGGCCATCCAAACCATGCATTAAATGAGCCACACCGTGCTGATGGTATACTCAAAAACTTGGGCCTATAAGATCATTATGTGGGCTGTACCATCAGAAAGGAATGGGCAGCCAACCAAAGGCCTCCGTCCGTATTCACGTGGTGGTGCAGATGATTATTGGATTAGCCTGATTTCTGGATGGTCAAACTCTCACACTGCGGTGAGCCTGATAGGACAGGTTGGATGCCATGCACAACACTTGTACAATAGTGAGGGCCCATCACTTCAATAGTTGTGATCATCTAAGCAGGGGTCCATTAGAGGGGTGCACCAAGTCCATGCAATGGTGCAACGTGCAACACCCCAGCAGCAAGCTGCTATGTGGGCCATCCCCACAAGAAATTAATTTAATAACACACGGTCCGATGGGCCACCTAGCATATATTAAAGGAACCCGAACAAATGCTACACATGATGGTTCTTTGGTGTTTAATTTTTGACGCAGGTAAGGACGTGAGATAGAGCACAGCTTTCCTCGTGGGATAACTTTTCCTAACACACGGAACTTATCTTACCTGGAATCTTCACGTAAACTAAATAAAAGAGTCCACAACCCTTTAAACAAAGATACTAAGCTACAATTAAAACTCCTAAAATTTGTAATTTATTATAAATAGTAAATTTATTATTTATAAACGGTCATGATGTCTACTAGTACATAAGGTTTTCAAACAAAAATAGTAAGTGTCCAATTTGGCTTCACCATCCTGATTATTCTAAGCAATATCCATGTTGGGCGCAACTCCTAAAGCGCCCAACCGATGAAGATTTATAATCAAAGATCTGATAGTATTTTGCAACTCTGGCTTGTCCAACTTGGCATAGCTGTGTTAGGTGGCTAAAGTAGCTTGTCCTACTCCAAAATCATATATTTTACTTTTTATAACTTATTTTGGTTTGTGAGATACATCCATTTTAAGTTCTAACAGTCTGGATCATTTTCATATCCCAACGGGTCTTTTTTGGTCCATCTTGGCCATGAAATTATCCATGACCCGCTCTGCATCATTTTTGTACTTAAAATTGAGATGCATATAGGGAGGCTCACAGGTCCTCGGTTTTGTCAGCCCACTGTTGAATTGTTTGCGAGGAAATAAAACAGGCCATGGTTTATTTCTGGTCAGCTTTATCACGTTCCATGGATTGGTTGTAGAGTCACATAAACTCAATTCTCCTTGGAGATTTCCTTCATGACTTCCTACCATCTATGTGGAAGATGAAAAAGCAACACTAATTTGATAAACTCAGTAGTCTATTTTAGTGGACATTCATTTGATGGCTCAGATACAATTGGAAAAAAAAGGTCCAATGGTCAAAGTTCAGCAAACAAGTGTATCTACGAAGCAGAGGTTAAGGACGATCTGATTTTGGAATGATGAACTATATACACTAGGTTGGATAAATTGGACAGTTAAATTGTGCATAATTTCTGAGTGCCCACATGTCAATCATTACTCTATACCAGAGTATCAAATTATTCTTTTTTTAAAAAAAAAAAAAAAAAAAACCGAGCATATTCCAAGAACAAAAAGAAGGGCCGCAGGCTGCTTACAGCTCTAGAATTCGGGGCGGGCAGAGACAAAAAAGGGAGGGCCCCCTATTGTTTGACTATACAACTCGAACCACAAAAGAGGGAAGACAAGGGCGAATGATAAGAGAATTGAAAATTCCCTAGGCCCGTTTTGTCCAGGAAAAGGAGGCCCTGTATCGGGGGAGGGAGGGCTGCCCGGGAGAGAAAATCTCGGTTTTGTTGGCCTGCACCTAATCTAGCCAAACTATCCGCCACCAAGTTAGCCTTTCTGAGCATATGGACCAGAAGAGGCTCAATTAAGCAGGAGATGACCTGGATTCTGGATTGCCAGTACCATCTCCGAGAAGTTCACGACAATCCCATTGTGAATTTTATTTTGCAAATCTAAGGTCAAATAAGGGTCGGTTACATCAAACGCGTTTTCATTGAAAGTAGACCAGCGAGGTGGCTAACTCAATTACTCTACACATACCGAACATGGTTAAACAATGGTGATAGTTTGCTACTTAGCAGCACAATTTTCTGGTTACGGTGTCTTTACAACTATCCAGGCCGTACAAGTCAAGGAGTCCCCGTCGTGGATGGAGTGTCGCCCAATATTCATAACAAAACCATCATAGTCACCCAACCTCACCTGTTAAATTTCGACTGCTGAACACTTTAATAAAACCATATGGTCGACAGCTATGATGGTCAGGATCAATTTGCCTTCCTGGTTTTAAACCACGGCCTGGATTGACCTATATGCACATCAAGCATGCAGTAAATGAAGTTCCATATCTTAAAAAACTAGGGCGAATTGACACCTATATGATCTGGTCATGCCAAACGGTTACTATTCCAATCATCTCTCATATTGACCTGTCCTTGGCTTAACATATATGGAAAAAGAGAATAACAATTAATAATAATAATAATTTTATATATAACAAACAAACCAAAAAAATAAAAGAATCCACATCATTTGCTTGCCACAATCAGAGAATTTTTTTTGTTGTAATTTTTTTTAAAAAAGAACTATTCCATTGATAGGATGAAAAGTATACGGATAGGAAGGGATGCTCAGGCAAAAAAATAAAATAAAAATTATATGCCCTGAGACCCGGGCTGAACAGAACATACACATTCGGGAAGGCCCTCCACCATAGAAGGCCCTCCTATCGTATTAAAGGAAAACTAGGCCCTCCTATCATATTAAAGGAAAACTATAGACAGGCCTAGGAAATCCGCACTGCATTGCATCACACATTATAACAGCAATGCTAATAATGTGATTGGGCCACATCATAACACATTGCATTTACAACAGCAATGCTAATAATGTAAGTGATGACATGGACCAATCAAGATGTAAGAAAGCATGAATTTTCTATTTGTATCAAGTAGAGGATCGATCTGGATTCAAAAAAAAATATATATAAAAAAATCAGGCCAGCAAAATATTGTAGGCGGCAACCTGAATTTGATGGTTTTTCAGATGGGTTGTACATGCCATCCAACCCATGAATTAGGAGAACCACACCGTGAAATGCCTAAAAACTTAGGCCAATAAAATCATTAAGTGGGCCACATTATAAAAAATAAAAAAATAAAAACAAATGGACAATCATCAAAAAGCTTCCACATTCACAATGCCATGGTCTATTTCTTCTAGGGTGGTAGAATTCCTCGGTTTCTCTGGTATGTTCTACTCCACATGTTGGGACATAATTGGCTGTGACATTCACAATGCCATGGTCTATTTCTTCCAGGGTGGTAGAATTCCTCGGGTGGTTAATTCCACACTCATCTACTTGATCCCTAAGCGTGAAGCTTCGAGCAAATGGACTGACTTCAGGCCTATAAGCCATTGCAATTGTCTTTATAAAATCTTCTCTAAGATTATAGCAGTTCAGCTTAGTGGCAGCCTCTTGACCCTAATTTCTCCAGAACAGGCCACTTTCATCAAAGGAAGAGCAATCTCAGAGAATATTGCTCTTGCCCAGGAATTATTCAGGGAAGTAAATAGGAAGAGCAGAGGCAGCAATGTGGTGCTTAAACTGGATATGGCAAAAGCCTATGATCAAGTCGACTGGTTCTACCTTAAGCAAGTTCTCCTCTGTTTTGGTTTCTGGGACAAGTGGGTGCGGCTAGTTGAAAATTGTTGAGCTTCCTGCTGATTCTCGGTTCTCATTAATGGGGATTCGTCAGGATTTTTCAAATCGTCTCACGGTCTAAGGCAGGGCGACTCGCTTTCGCTGAGCCTCTTCATTTTGGGAGTAGATGTCTTGAGCCGTGGCCTCCACCACTTGATGGCAAAGGGTTCTTGCCTTCCTTTCTCGTTAGGGAGAGGCTATCCACGTATTCTTTTTCTTAATGGTGGCAAGGCCTCGATGAGGCAAATTGCGGCTTTATTAGAAGAGTACCAATCAGCTTCGGGCTAACTTATTAACAAAGAGGAGAGTTCCTTTTTCTGTTCCGACAAGATCCCAGTGTCCAAAATCCACCATATCAGTTCTCTTCTTGGAATTGCCAGGTCCACGGGCATTTTTCGCTACCTTGGTGTTCCCCTCGCAGTTGGCAGGCTGAAATCTTCGGATTTTCAGCCTCTATTGGATAAAGTTGAGGGTCGTATTAAGGGTTGGACAACAAGAATTTTGTCCCAAGCAGGGAGATTGGTTCTCATCAAGCACGTGCTTAACAGTATCCCTATTCATTTGTTGGTTGCCTCCTGTGTTCCTAAGCG
The DNA here is from genome assembly GCA_037074715.1 of Magnolia kwangsiensis. NCBI lineage: Eukaryota > Viridiplantae > Streptophyta > Magnoliopsida > Magnoliales > Magnoliaceae > Magnolia > Magnolia kwangsiensis. The sequence goes on from CM073571.1 coordinate 2,501,590, forward strand.
GGTTTTGACCGACCTTGACAAGAGAATTGCTTCATTCTTTTGGGGATGGAAAGAAGGCAAAAGCAAACTTCACTGGAAGAGTTGGAAAATGATTTCAATGCCTAAAGACGAAGGTGGGCTCAACATCAGGAAGGTAGTAGATGTCATGCAAGCCTTTCACTCTAAAATGGCTTGGGTGCTTAAATTTCACCAAGGGTCCAGCCTTTCGGTTTCCTTCTTGGCTTCTAAATACAAGCTCTCCCTCGATCCAATGAGGGCGGATCTCATCCATCGCAGAGCCTCCCCATTTCTAAAGAGAATCCTAAAAAAATTCTCCCTCATTGATGACAACGTCCAATGGTAAGTTGGCGCAGACAATTGTGATTTTTGGCAAGTCAATTGGACTGGTCTTGGCCCCCTACGGAATTTCCTATCAGCTAATGTCGCAGTTACCGTCCAGCACCTACAAGTTAACCAGGTTTTAGGGCCCAGGGGCCCGCTTCCTCCTATGATTGCCCTGTCTTTGCTCCCAACTGACGTAACGGATTTCATTTTTCACCGCGGTTTTTGCACAATCAGATCAGTCCCTGTGGCCTTTCACGTCTTCAGGTTCCTTCTCTGTCAAGACCACTTGGAATGTTTGTAGACGTCTGGGCCCCTCTAAGGAATGGGCGAAATGGTTATGGCACGATCTCCTTCCGCCTAAAATCTCCCTTTTCCTGTGGAGGCTTCTTTAAAAGGCGATTCCTCTTCGGTTAGTAGTCCAAGCTAGAGGTGTTGCCCTCGCATCTAAATGTGTATGTTGCAGTGACAGATCCGACCAGGGCCCAAATGTAGAGTCTTACACTCACCTCTTTCTTCACGGTCAATCAGCTAAAGTAGTTTGGAACTTCTTTGGTCGACATGCGGGGATCTCCACCTTGCAGGCTTTGACAGTGGATTCCAGAATAGGCCAATGGAGAAGGGCCTGTGCCAGTAGGGACTCCCAAGGGCAGCATCATCTTCTCACCCTAGCGTTCATTTTGTGGGAGTTATGGAAGTCTAGGAACGGGGCCTTTTTCGACGACAGGCCAATGAATCTTCACTCGATCATTGCTAAAGCTCTCTAGTGGCTATCTACTGTCAGGGAAGGAGTTTCCAGAATGCTCGTCCACCCCCCCTCTTCCTTTGGATGGCATTCAGTCTGTCCGATGCTCAGGTCAGGACCAATCTGTGCCTATGGTCATCTGTTGGCAAGTCCCACCCACTGGTTGGGTTAAAATCAATGTGGACGGATCTTCTATAGGAAATCCAGGCCTGTCAGGGGGAGGTGGGGTATATAGAAATGACAAGGGTGACTTTCTCTTTGATTTTGCTTCAGGGTATTATGACAAACACTGGTGCCGAGCTTAGGGCAGTTCACGATGGGATCCTTTTATGCTTGGAGAAAGGGTACTCCCGTATCATTGTAGAATCGGATTCGTGACTAAGGTTTTCAATGAGGGGGCCAAGATTGCTTGGAAATGGAAAGGTTGGAAAACCATTTCAGAGAGGCTCTGTGGGCTCGCCTCGGTGAATTTCAAGCATGTCTTTAGGGAGGGCAATACCTCGGCGGATGGCCTTGCGCGAGTTGGAAGTATGTCTCATTAATCCTCATCAGTTTTTCCCCGCTCTGCTGATCTCCCTCGACATGTGCGGGGCAGCCTTTTCCTTGAAAAGGTGGGGCTCGACGCGATTAGAGAAAGGAAGTCTTAACGCGTGCCTTCCCCATTTCCTCCCCTTTGTTTTTTTTCTCTCTTTTGTAGGGCCTTTATGATAGGTCTTCCTTGGCCTTTTTTCGGAGGAAGACTCAAAGCATTGTAAATTTTTGGTTTGATGGAATATACGGGCAGTTTTTTTTTTTTTTTTTTTTTTTTTTTTTTTTTTTTTTTTTTTTTTTAAAGCATCCACATTCAGGTGGTGGGGCATATGCATGGTTGGATCGGCTTGACTTTTGGAAAGTCCAACTCTCACACTGGGGTAACCCTGCTGGACAGGTTGGATGCCATACCCGGACCCCAGTAGGCCCAAGATCCACAGGACTTGTTAAATGAGCTAATAGTAAAAGAATTCGTAGGGGGATAAACCTCAGATGATGGGAAGCCAGTATGACATTATTGAAGAAAAAAAATTGAAGTCTAAGCTAATAATACAGCATATGGAGAGGTTGGAAATTTAATTTTAAAAACCTCCACTCTTCCATAAAATGATTGAAGAGCTTGCTATATAAAGCGTATGTATTATACATGCAATTCAATCACACGAGCAGCACAGTCTCCTCTACGGTACGGGGATAGCTTATACGTGAAGTGTATCCGAGCGACCGCAACAGTTGAATTGGTGTGGCTAGCCATTTCACAGTAGCCAACATGATAGGTCCTGGGAAGGCCCGACATTGGCCTGGCCTACTTTTGGCAATGTGCTTGATCGACATCAACGTAGCAATGGCAGACAAGTCTTACATCTATGCTTCTCCTCCGCCACCTTACTATTACAAGTCATCACAGCCACTGCCGTCGCCATTGTCTCACCCGCCGTACCAGTATAAGTCTCCACCTCTGAGAATGTCATCGCCACCACTTAAATATTACTACAAGTCCCCACCTCCACCATCACCTTCACCATCGCCTCCTTATCACTACAAATCACCACCCCCACCATCACCTTCGCCGCCACCTCCTTACCACTATAAATCCCCACCACCGCCATCACCATCACCACCTCCTCCTTACCATTATAAGTCCCCGCCACCACCATCACCATCACCTCCACCTCCACCATCACCATCTCCTCCACTGCCATATCATTACAAATCACCGCCGCCTCCTTCACCATCACCGCTGCCACCAAATCACTACAAATCACCACCACCTCCTTCACCATCCCCACCACCTTCATATTATTACAAATCACCACCTCCACCATCGCCTTCCCCGCCCCCTCCATACCATTATAAATCCCCACCTCCACCATCGCCCTCCCCACCTCCTCCATACCATTTCAAATCCCCACCTCCACCATCGCCCTCCCCACCTCCTCCATACCGTTACAAATCTCCACCTCCTCCATCCCCTTCGCCTCCCCCTCCATACCACTACAAGTCTCCACCACCACCATCATCATCACCATTACCTCCTTACCACTACAAATCTCCATCTCCTCCATCTCCTTCACCTCCTCCTCCTTACCATTATAAGTCCCCACCCCCACCATCACCGTCACCACCTCCTCCATACCACTACAAATCACCACCTCCCCCATCACCTTCCCCACCACCTCCCTACCATTACAAATCACCCCCACCACCTTCACCATCTCCACCATCTCCATACCACTACAAATCACCACCACCTCCATACCACTATAAATCACCACTGCCTCCTTCCCATTCCCCACCCCCACCATACTACTACAAATCACCACCACCTCCTTCACCATCCCCGCCACCACCATACCACTACAACTCACCACCACCTCCTTCCCCATCCCCACCACCTCCATACCACTATAAATCCCCACCACCACCTTCATCATCCCTGCTACCAACATACCACTACAAATCACCGCCACCTCCTTCCCCATCCCCACCACCTCCATACCACTATAAATCACCGCCACCACCTTTGCCATCCCCACCACCACCATACTACTACAAATCACTGCCACCACCTTCACCATCCCCGCCACCTCCATACCACTACAAATCACCACCACCACCTTCCTCATCCCCGCCACCACCATACCATTACAAATCACCACCACCTCCTTCCCAGTCCCCGCCACCACCATACCACTACAAATCACCGCCACCTCCTTCACCGTCTCCACCACCACCTTACCACTACAAATCACCGCCACCACCTTCACCATTCCCTCAACCTCCGTACCACTACAAGTCACCACCTCCACCATCCCCGTCGCCACTGCCTCCTTACTACTACAAATCTCCTCCACCACCATCTCCATCCCCTCCACCATACTATTATAAATCTCCCCGACCTCCAAACGGCTACTACTAAGCCAGTCACTACTACCGTTTCATCAGTGTAAGAAAATTTCGTGCATTGCACATGAACTTTCACGTAGGTACAATCCGTCTTTCCTGCCAATTTGAAAATGTGCAGGATATGCTAGCCGTGAAAATGGTGGGCCACGCCATGCAGATAACCTGGCCAAATATTCAAGGGGAAATCTGTGGACCCCAACAGTCTGGCTCAACATGAATACAGGAGTAGCCCACTTCATGATTGTATGCCAAGTGATTTTCACTGTGGGACCCACCAAATGCGCGGTTGAGATGTCCTGCACAAGTTACCCTTTGGTAGGAAAGACGATAGGACAGAGGGTCCTTTTGCTAACTCCTTTCTACTCATCATGCAGTATCCAGAGAATAATGGGTACGCTACCGTTGATGGCAGGAGCCCAAAAAAAAATTTCATGGTGTTTTTAAAAAGGAAGGCCAAAATTTTCTACGACCCTGATCAATGCACAGACTGCAACATTAACGTCCAGGATGGCTGCATCACAAAGGCGAAGAAGAAAGAATCTTTAAGATTATTATTATTATTTTGAAATATGGTGAATAAATCGGTCCTAAGTTTAAGCAGCCCTTTTTTTATTTATTGCTTTTATTGTTCGATTGGAATTTTTGTAATAATTTATGCATTTTGGAATGAAAACTAATGCGACCAAGATATCGCACACATGGAGTATTTGTGATTCAAATTAAACTACTGATTTTGTGTGGCCCACATTTATCAACCAATGATCATGCAGAGCTCGGAACTTAATCGGTGTATTGCTGATCCCGATTACTAAAAAGTAATGTGGATTAGAACTCTTTAAGTTCAATGAACAATTTTCCAAGGCCTGAAGAATTGTAAATTTTAAATTATCCTTTTATACAGCCCGAAAGACTCAACACCGAGGGTCTTTATATAAAGATTTAAAGATGATTAGTAACTTAGGGCTATTCGATCCACAAAAAATCCGTGTGTTTTAGTAAGCCACAGGACGCACAGGGCTCCAGGAACAAGAAAAGCAAAACAAACCACCAAGAAAAGCAAACAAATCACCTTCTCCTCCATGTCCGTCACCTCCTCCTCCCTACCACTACAAATCACCACCGGCATGATTCACCATAACCTCCCCCTCCTTCCCATATTAAAATTCACCGCTACCTCCTCCCCACCTCTTTCACTGTCACCTTCTCCTACATACGACTACAAATCACCACCTCCACCATCACCTTCCCCAGTACTGCCTCCATGCTATTACAAATCACCACCTCCACCATCACCTTCCCCAGTACTGCCTCCATGCTATTACAAATCACCACCTCCACCATCCCCATCACCGCCACCTCCTTACCACTACAAATCTCCTCCATCACCATCTCCGTCCCCACCTCCTCCCTACCACTGCTAGTACTACTACAAATCTCCCCCACCTCCCAAACCCTACCACTAAGCCCTCCCAACATTACCATTTCATCAGTGTCAGTATATTTTCACTTCTTTTTTTTTTTTTTTTTCCCTGTTAGCTTGTTAGTACACCCACTGGCAGAGCACACTTCTCTGTTAGGCACCCCCACTAGGGAATCGATGCCAGGACCTCGGTGTCAGTATACTTTCACTTTTTTTTTTTTTTTTTGAGTATATTTTCACTTGAATTAATGTAATGTCTTTATATATTATTATCAATTTTCTTCCACAAAAGTCCCTTTTCCCACTCCTTTTGTTTCTTCCCTCACACCATGCAGCATTGGCATGAGAATAATCAAAGTTCCAAGTAGTAACACGACGTTTTCTACCTCATACCAAACAGTGGTATTGTGAAGAAAGCCATTCAAATTTCAAACAAGGCCAAGCTTTGCTATTTTATTGTCCGTGATGTGGTTTCATGTAACAATAATGTTGGAATTTATGTTGATTTTTCATTAAATGCAGCAAGAGGCCTCTTTATCACCTTCTCGAAAGTTATAATCGTCATATTCTCTCAGAGAATTACTATTCGAAAACGCCTGTATGCAATAAAGCTCATGCACACACCACACATGTGCCAGCATGGCACACGCGTGCAAGATCTAATCCATCCTTCGTGTTGTTCTGTCCTCGTACCTGTTTTCTTAAAATTAAAATCTGGTCCAATCACCATGTAGCGCTCAGTATTGGAAAAAGGTTGGTGGGTTAGAAAACTTCAGCCAAACCTTTTCAAAGCCTTTTTTTTTTTAAAAAAAATTTGCAAACTGTGGTCCAATAGACCAGTAGATCAAACTTATCCTCGGGCTACAGAATCAATATAGTGGTCCCTTTCTGATGGATGGACTGGTTCTCGGGCCTATTGCATCATGCTGGGAAATCTGTGGCGTGTGCATGAGCCTGTTGTGATAGTGCAACCACACACCCTGTAATTTTGTTGGTAAATCTGTGGCGTACGCATGAGCCTGGAACACGTCTCCCACTTGGGCCATGAGCTACTGGTGGGATCAAGAGTTTCACAAAGGAGTTGGAGGTTTCCTTCTTCCATATCCCTAGGGAATTAAATGAAGTGGCAAATGACCTGGCTAGAAGGGGCAGCGCTGCCCAATCTCGAATGCTTCCATTCTGCAGCGGAGCTTCCCCAGATTACCAAAGGGCTACATATTCGAGTGAGGCTGAGAAATCTGAGGGAGCGTTAATTTTTCTTTGGGTCTTCTTTTCTTTTTTTGTTCTCATGATAGGCGGACATCGCCCCTTTTTGTCGTTAGTTCCGGCCGAAGTTCTCATGTATAGCTTCTCCTTCAGTTAAGATGAATATAAAGTTGACTTGAAAAAAAAATAAAAAACACACACCTTGTAAATGTAATTCCTCTGGATGATATATGGCATATGTGAATGAGATCTAACCCTCTCCTTGGATGGGCCTCACTGTGTAGGTTAGAAGGGAGAGAACCATCTGTGAACATGGCCCAGTGATGAATCAAAGTGTCCATTAACTAGGCCCTACTCATGTTTCAAAAATACCAGCTATAAGATAATCCTGTCCACCCAATTTGTGTATATTTTGAAACATCTTAATCCAAAGTAGGGCCCACTGGATGGACGGTCCCAATTTGTACGTTATCCTATCTAGTATGTGGCTTTTAGGTTCTGTCGGCTCCGACTTATCTTCTCCAGAGCCGAATAAGAAATACGTTACATCCTTAGCATTGACAGCATTCCTTGGAGCCGATTCACATCAAATATTTTATACACGAAACATAACCAGTCATGATCAACAGCTGCCTGCCGACTTTTGCCACGAAAGATATATCATCGAGTCCACTCCAAACTCCGAATTCATACGCACAACTCATCTTGATGGGCTCCTCCTAACAACAGCTGAAAATCTTCTTTCATTCAACGTATGTATCATAAAATAATGGGGCCGAACAGTGTACATGGATTCCATTGTGGATGGCCTATGCGAAAAAAAAATAAAAAAAAATCGCTCAAAATGTAAGAGATCTGATCTAAAATCAGATATCCGCTTCTAAACAAAATTACTAAGCAATTAAACACTCGATGTGGCATACATGCAAAAGATCAGGACCATTCATCGTTGTGCCCTGCCATGGATTGGAGTAAGGCAAAATGATGCTGGTTTGGGTGTGATAGAGGAGAAATTTAGTGACCTGACCATCAGCATGTGTATGGTTTGATGGGAAAATAAAAGGTGTATGGTTTGATAAGATGTAGGATTCCATACAAGTGGGGCCATGTTTCAGTGGTCCACATGATTGATCTAATGAGCACGTCTTTGGATGGGAATGCCCCAAAATTGGAAGATCCTGGTATTTGATCTTTCTAAATCCAAACGCAGTCTATCCATAATGCCTCTTTTGCAAAACGAAGTACAAATTGTTGTTGGTGAATCTCGATCATCTATCTTGTGGGCCCTCTTCTAGATGGACCACGGTGTAAAATTTGTGACAAATACTCAATCCTAGCTGCGAGATTTCTGGCCTTCTTGTGAACGGTAAAGATACAAGAGATCAGTTCGGGTTCAAATGTGAAAAGTCGATTGGATGGGGCTAGGGTACTTTAATCACTATAGTTTTCGTATCATGGGCCACCACAGAAGAGCTCAGTAGATGGATAGTTAATCGGGATTCATCAACAGTATAATATTTGTACGGTCGAGATGCAACAAGAAGCATGAATCATTCACTTCGGATGGCTGCCAGATCTGAGCTCAAAAAGGAGATGGAATCAAACGCGGCATGGTCAAAGTCAAGTGCCAGCCAAACTCTACCTACCTCCCCATCACCAAACACTAATGATTCCCGTCTTATCCATACGAGATATTATAACATTCTGAATTCATACTAGTGGGCCCACTTTTGATGATCCAAACCGTCTATCTTATAGTCACTTCATTAATCAGGTGCCATTCAAATATCTAAGTTGGAAGATTTAAACCCCTTAATCAGTAGCCTAAAAATAAACTCACAATTTAAAAAAAAAAAAAAAAAACTTTGGATCGACAAGACCTTTTATTCTCAGACAGTATGTGAGTGTCAACCGTCCAACCCTCAGCAGCAAGCTGCTATGGTGGGCCATTCCCCATAGCAGATATTATAGCGATGCGAATGGATACCACCCATGATGGTTCTTTGGTGTTTATTTTGTCGTTAAAATTGAGAGACGTGATGTAGAGACGTGTGACCCTTTAAGGTTAGGCGTTGGGTAAACAAAAAAAAAATTGATTCCTTTTAGTGGTGCTCACCTAAATGATTGTTGAAAAGAAAAGTTAATGTGATTTAAAAATGATGAACATATACGTAAAATCAATGATCTGGACAGCGCATAATTTCTAAGTTTCCGTGTATCAAACCACGACTATAGAGTGCCATCAAGTAACTCTCCATTACGCAAACCTCCAACGGCAATCACGTTGTGATTTTTTTTTTTATTCTTTTTCTTTTTTTCCTTTTGGGATCTTACCCCATTGCAAACCTAGTCCAAAGAAGAGTGGGTGACGTGGAACGCGTTTTCATTGAAAAAAGACCAGAGAAGTGGCTAACTCAATTACTTCACCCTTATTGTACATGGTTAAACAATGGTACTGATGGTTTGATGAGCAGCACATTTTTACTGTCATGATATCTCATCAAGGGTACTTAAGCATACATGTATAAGAGTCCAGACCGTAAAAATCAAGGGTCCTATCGTAGATGGAGTCTGTCCCGATATCCGTAACAAAACCATCCTAGTTACCCAACTTCACTTGTTCAATTTGGACTGCTGAACACTTTTCTTTTACCATACTGTCGACAGCTACCAATCCGGTGGTCAGGATCAATTTGCCTGCCTGGTTTTTAGCCTATGATCATCCAGGATGATCTTTACTATTTGGACGTCCTGGATTGACCTATATGCACATCAAGCATACAGTAAATTAATGAAGCAATACGGCTTTAAAATGTAGGCAAATTGTCTCCGTTCTCTGATCGCACCAAACAGCTACCATTCCAATCATCTCTGATATTGACCTGTTCCGGATCCGGGCCAACATGTATGGAAAACGATAAAAATGTATAGAAAAAAGACAAAAAGAAAAATCCAGCCTACCCAATGCTCATGTTCACGACCACGTGAAATTGGAGGTTATTTAGATGGACTGTCCATTATTTTCTACAGCAGGGTCCGGTATATTGTAGACATGCCATCCAACCCATGCACTAGGAGAGCCATACCTTGCTAACGGGATGTCCAAAAAACTTACGCTTATAAAATATTAGGTGGGACAATGGGATGTTCAAAAACTTATGCTTATAAAATGTTAGGTGGGACGCACAAAATGAAAAAAATAAAATAAAAATGGACAGCCGTTCAAAAGCCTTGCATTCACATGCCAGTACACATGATGGTTGAATCAACCAGATTTTTGGAGTGTCAAACTCTCACGGACCCGTTGGACGGTTGGATGCCATACACATACCCTAGTAAGCCTACACACGCCACTTGTAGAAAAAGTTTATCGTCCAAGAACCTACAGTGGAACTAATATTAGATGATGGGAACCCAGTATCAGATTATTGAATTTATTTAATTTTTTTTTAAGTCTAAGAGAATAATACAGCAGATGTACGGGTTGAAAATTTCATTAAAAAAACTAGACTCTTCCATAAAACAATTGAAGAGCTTGCTATATAAAGGGTAGCCATTTCCATTGATCAATTCAACCACAAGAGCAACACATGCTCATCCTCTACGGTTCAGGGATAGCTTATACCTGAATTGTATCGTAGCCACTACAACAGTCGCATTGGGGTGGCTAACCATTTCACAGTAGCCAACATGATGGGTCCTGGAAAGGCCCGACATTGGCCTGGCCTAGTTTTGGCAATGTGCTTGATGGCCATCAATGTAGCAACAGCAGACAAGCCTTACATCTATGCTTCTCCTCCCCCGCCTTACTATTATAAGCCATCACAGCCACCCCTGTCACCATTGTCTCACCCGCCATATTACTATAAGTCTCCTCCTCCAGGAACATCATCACCACTAGTTAAATATTACTACAAGTCCCCACCTCCAGCATCACCTTCACCACCACCTCCTTATCGCTACGAATCCCCACCTCCTCCATCACCTTCTCCACCTCCACCTTACCACTATAAATCACCACCCCCACCATCACCTTCCCCCCCACCTCCTTACCACTATAAATCCCCGCCGCTGCCATCACCGTCACCACCTCCTCCTTACCACTATAAGTCCCCACCACCTCTTCACCATCGCCGCCACCACCATCACCATCACCTCCACCTCCAAACCATTTCAAGTCTCCACCTCCACCATCACCATCTCCTCCACCGCCATACCACTACAAATCACCACTGCCTCCTTCCGCATCCCCACCACCTCCATATCACTACAAATCACCACCTCCACCAGCTTCTTCCCCACCTCCACCATACCATTATAAATCGCCGCCTCCACCATCGCCCTCCCTGCCTCCTCCATACCATTACAAATCTCCACCTCCACCATTCCCCTCGCCTCCCCTCCATACCACTATAAATCTCCACCACCGCCATCATCATCACCACCACCTCCTTATCACTACAAATCACCACCTCCTCCATCTCCTTCACCTCCTCCTCCTTACCATTATAAGTCCCCACCCCGACTATCACCGTCACCACCTCCTCCATACCACTACAAATCACCTCCTCCCCCGTCACCTTCCCGACCACCTCCCTACCATTATAAATCACCCCCACCACCTTCTTCATCTCCACCACCTCTGTATCACTACAAATCACCCGCACCTCATTCACCATCCCCGCCGCCTCCATACCACTACAAATCACCACCACCTCCTTCTCCATCCCTGCCACCACCATACCACTACAAACCACCACCACCGCCTTCCCCATCCCCCCCACATCCCTACCACTACAAATCACCACCACCTCCTTCCCCATCCCCACCACCTCCTTCCCCGGCCCCGTCACCTCCATACCAATACAAATTGCCACCACCTCCTTCCCCATCCCCACCGCCCCCATACCAATACAATGGTCAGTCGGGTTACTTGATGAGTCCAACTAGAACGATCGCACGTTGAATCGACCGACATAAAGTGCACAAGCACTTCGTGTGGCCTAACCACTGTCGACGACTCTAGTACGACTCGGGTTCGTCATACACATCTTTCGTGACGAATCGAATCCAACCACGAATTCTAAACTGTTACCGACTGCCTGGACTAGAGTATAGCCCCAAGCACATGTAATCTAAATCAATAATCATATGAGATAGACAGAATTGAAATACAAGAAATTTCAGCATGTAATCAGTATATTATAACATACATCATAAGCAGTTAACCATACACGAGTACTTCACACATAAGGTAATCAATTGAAATACAACAAGCATGGAGGAATCATGTACATCATCAAATTAGTTGAGAATCCAGTCTCAACGCTAATCTACAACACCATTTACTCAATAGTTACTAATACATAGATTTACACAAACAGTTAGACTACACAACTCCAACGTACTTGACGTATATTGATTTTCGCATATAATATGACAAATCCCTATATCAAGGAGATGTTTAATACACAACAATCATGTTCTTACATTCAAAACATATGGCAGACATAAATCATGTTGATTTAGGCATTTCAACAAACACAGTCTACACACATTAGTCTACATAGCATATGTCAACCAATATGTGCATTAGGGCGAATCTCTTCGCCAAACAGATCATACACGTATAACTAGTATAGGTACATGGTAAATACTCATGGCAATCATACCGGCAAAATACGTACGTATACTGTATTTTCTACAAATACCCTAAATCTCATATTCTACGTACGTATTCGAAATGAAAAACGGACAGCATGTTCTACATGTCAAACAACATCCTTATCAGCAATCTACCATTAAACGACATTGAAAGCTTTGAAAACAGTCAACCTAAACATCTACAATCCTCACCTTCCGCCGTAGACGCGTATCGATTCGAATAGAAAGTCTACACTTCGTCAACGTCGATATGGCGACCTAATTCATAAGATAGGTCAGCTACTTCGCTACTTGTATTACTAGAATCCCCAAAATAGGTTGAAGTTAGTGTTTTCTTACCTAGAACGAAGTTGGAATCGCCGGAAAAGCGATACAGGCAGGTGGATGTGGCACGTGGAGCAGCAGGGAAGAATCCCACGAAGCAGCACCGACTTCTCCCTCACTTTCTCTCTCTTTTCTCTCTTCTCTCTCCTAGGGTTTTCCCAAATTCGTATGGGTTAGAAAGCTAAGGGTTTAAGACCCTTTAATAAGCCCAAACATAATCAAAACAAACTCCAAGTTAAGGTATACTTGGGTTACAGCCAAATCGGATCTTTTTCGATCTAAAATGATGTTTCTGGAGGTCCCCTGACTGAATGCGGTCGGACTTAAGCTCATGGATATTGGATCCTGATCACATTAAGTTTTCAGTCCGACAGTGTTCCCAGATCGCACGTGGCGGACCAGTTTCAGTTCAGCGTTCACGGAGATTCGATCAGGGATTCCAAGTACACTGACTTGAGTGGGAAATGTTCCCTGATCCGAGGGTATATTTGGGTCAGATTTCGACGGTCAGAACGCTTAAAAAATGTCGCGCAGGCGACATGTGCTAGATTTATTTAAATTGAATTAATTTTCTAAATATTTTCCTTTTCTCACTCTCTTCACTCCAAAGTTAGTAAAATGGTCTCAGGATATCGGTTGGACTTGATTTTCGAAATGATTGTCAAGTCCAACAAGGCGGTCGTAATTGTCTAAGATTATCGCTATCGGACTTTCAACGCGCGGTCTAAATCCAATACAAAGTTTCAAAGGGTTCCTCAGAACAAACAGGTTTAGAGTTTGATCCTGAATTTCAGGGTAAGGTAGCGTCAATGATTCTATAGGTTTTGGATCTTACAGATCGTATTTAAAGTGGTTGGTGCTAATTTTGCAGGAAATCTAGTGTAGCGCTAGCTAATTCACGTTAAGTTTCTAAAGGATTTGGTTCTAAATGAGTTCTTTGGCTTTGGAATTGATTTCAGAGAGGTTACCAAGGTATTATGGTTGACCCATTGCCTAAGGACGTCTAACCCCAGGTTGATAAAAATCCGGAGTGTTATAATCTACCCCCCTTAAAATAAAATTTTGTCTCCGAAATTAGCTAAGGGTAATGAGTCTCTAAAGAGACTTTAGTATTGACATTCTAAGGAAGGTTCAAATCCTATTTAATGATCTAACCTTACGTATAACCTAAACCAACTTCTTCGATCCTGGGCCAGTGGGGAAGAGGCCAACCACGCTTCCGCTGCGCTACTCTGATCCAACGGTTGTATTAGATTGGGCTCAATACGTTCTATCCCCCTTAAAACTTAGTTCTACTTAAGGTTTAAGAATCTATGTCTCGATCCGTGTATCGGAACGAGATGTAACTTAGGGCCTATCCTTGACATGAAATGGGAGACAACCTCTCAATACATTAGTCTTTCTTTGCTAATGATGCGTTCTATGGCATTAGTACCTATGGTTGTAGAAAGAAGCCTAATCTCTATTGTGATTGAGTTCAGGGGCAGGTGTGATCTTGCAGTAAGATGTCTAATCTCTATTGGCTATATGTCCTCAACATTTTCCAAAGGAAAAGCAATAACTTTTGGCTGTAGGTGGTCGGGCCAACCCGGAAGAAAGTTGTGTAGTGGATCTGAGCCGGATACATGGACTTTCTGCCTAGGACAGAAAATTTACCATATCAGTTCTTAATCCTAGACGATGCGAATCTTCTGCTTGATCAGAGCAATGGATTTATTGGCAACTACCAGGATTGAGAAGTCAATTCAAACCGCGAATACTTCGCTTATATATACAGTTCCTTTACTCCGCGTTTCCGAATGTTATAAGTCCTTGGGAAGGCAATTCTAAGAGGAATTCTAAGGGGCGTGCCGATTTATTCTAAGTTCAATTTGAGGGATTTATAAGTTTTTCCTGAGAGTGAATGGTTCTAAGTTAAAATAACTTTCCTAAGAGTTACTAAAGGATCCTATGAGTATTATGGGGATCTACCAAAGGAATGAAGTTCTACTCCAACCAAATCTGACCTACTATTCCTTAGCATAAACAGGCTTTACACTGCTTAATACAACTAATAGCCTAGTCTGTAACCCACTAGCTGTAATCTAAAGTCTAGACTTATACGCTAGATGGTTTCATACCATATCTACTACAAGGGATTGTTCTATCGCTTAGAGTTAAGATTATCTAATTGAAATTGGATTCCATACATCGTCAGATCTTTCGAATCTAGGAGTACTAACTCTAAGTCCAAAAATCCAAGGGCATAGGTGGCCAGTGGTCTCAAGTTGTGTTAACTGGGACCGCATTACTAATCCCATATCGGGATTGGGAGTGACATGCTTGGTAGTAGGGTGGGGTGGGATAAAAATTAATTTTGTAAGCTTAATCCTGGGATTTACTTTTAATCGTATACATTCCAAACATGGTAGTGGAAACCATAGGATACACCCAATCTAGGGACAATACCTTACAGCGAACAAAACAGCATGCACTTCATTTAACAAAATTTATCACAATACATGGAATAAAGTTCCACATGAATTATGACAGGAACGCCTGCGGCTATGCTAAGCCCAAACCACTAAACACAAACACATTTTCACCTATGACATTACTAGACCCAACAGCAACAAAACATAGAAATCCTTAAAATGGTAATCAAACAATCTACATGACAACGACATAGATGCCTAATTCTACCAAAGGACTTCTACCACGGTCCCGACTTACCTTATTTAATACTGTTTAATTTATTACTGTCTGTTGCCCATTAGAGCTCTATCGGCCATGTATTCTCAATACTTCTCAAGCGAAGAAAGTGGAGAAATGAGATGGGTAAGTAGGTTTCCATGAGTTTAAGGCTCAAATGAGAGCTTAAGAGCTTAAATGAGCCTGGAAAGTGAAGGAAATGAAGAAAAGGGGCTGACCTAATGGGTTTTCATGAATTTAGGTCTGATAGAGGAGGGAAACAGGTCCCAAAAGGCTGTGATTACAAAGGGAAAAGGATGAAATGGGTTGGGTTAGAAGCTCACACGAGTTGAGCTTCAAATGGAGGTTGGGAGAGCTCCAACGGATGAGAATGGAGAGAGAGGGGAGTGCATACCATAGCAGCCAATGAAGGGGTGTCGGTTGTAGCAGAAAACGGGAATAGGAGTAATTGAAAATGAGATTTGAGAGGGAAAACAGCAAAAATGGGAGAAAGGGAGAGCTTGGAGGTGCATTTTGTGAATGAGGTAAGGGTTTGGGGTGGTTTTAATGGACGACCCCTGTATCAGGGGGCTACCCTAACCCCCAAATGGCGTCGGCCCGAAGGCCCACCCGAATGGGGCCCACTGTACGGCGAGGTCCTCGTCGGTCTTTGGTCTGTTCGGCGGGGGCTCGCCCATGGGGCGAGGTCCTCCTGCCCCCTGGGTCCCAAAAACATGTGGGTCCCACCTTGGATCATTCTGGAAGTTGATCGTTTGGCCCCCGCTCCATTTGAGACATTTTCGGGGCCAATCTGCAAATCGGAATGAATTTATGTGATGTATAGCATATGATTTTGGGGTAGGAGACACTAATCTATCCAACTAACCTATTTATTCCATGAGATTCTATAATTGGAATGGTCAAAAGTCCAATCTACACATATATTTACTATTCATAGTAAATTTTTATTTAAGTATGATTCTTCATCATTTTTACATTAGGATTTATGTGTAGTATAAAAGGACTTAGAAAAAGTTGAAGAATGGGGTGGTGGAAGGAGAGATTTTGAAGGAATTTGATAAAAGGGGTTTTAGGCCTTGAGATTGAGTGTAAGGTGTTGTGGTTGCCCCACAACCTAAGGAAATTCATTACTAGGATTGAAATTCTCCAGGGAATGACTCAAACCCGTCGACTGATGGCCTAGAGGCGCCTTAGGTCGCTTCACGTGACCAAAGATACGTTATGGCCTAAATTACCATATAGTCTCACCTGTCGGCGAAACTTGGAATTCTAATGTGGTTTCTAAGTTTCCATCGCCTCCTTCCTATGTCAGAATGCGTCAGTGTGTATCATGTTACCATAACGCAGGTCCGGTTTAATCCAAATCATGCTTTGATACCACCTGTAACGCCCCAAAAATCGGGGGTCGGGTAGAAACCCAACTTCCGAATTCCAAAACATCACTTATGCAATATAGATAATGATGAATACATGTTGTCTGTAGAATGGCATTAAACAAGATTGAAACTAAGCCCAAACTGCATATCATACTCCAGAGATAGTTAAATTAGCAAGCGGAAGAATGTGATAAATATATAAAATATATAAATGATTGTAAGTCTCCAGAGTATGAACATGTTACCAGGTTAACTAAATACATGTATACTTCAAAATAGAAAGAATAGAATATACATGGGTGTGGAAATAAAAGGCAAAATACCAAGTGTATTGGCATCTAATCAGTAACCCTGTAAACCCGTCGATCAGAACCTGCATATAGGAGGGATCCTCCTCCTCATCATCAAGTCTGGCTCTGCTTCGCAAGCATCGTCATCATCTGAAACTAAAATAGAGACTAGTTGGTGTGTGCAACACCGTCCCGTAACGTGGGAGTGAGTAGCTAACTCAGTGGAATCATAGAGTAAAGATTAACATGTTATCAAATCAATCAAGTGATAATGATAAAGCAAATAATTCAAACATTCCTAAATACTGTGATTAATGCAAGGATGAAATGACATGATGGATGCCCTCACCAACATACTCCCTCATGCGACACCATCTTACGTCCGCGGCATGCTTTCTTCCCTCAGTGCTCCACATCTTCCAGGCACACGCAGTGCGATATGAATATGATTACCGAGTTATTATTAGTCCTTTTCATACAACAGGATTGGAAAACTACGGTACCTCCCTTATATCATTCCCAACAAGGATCCTGTCTAGGGTCGTCACTCTTAGTAATCTCATACGATGATATATTTTTAAGTCACTGCAAGGGCTGTCAGGGCTGTTACACGCACTCATTGCTCCACTCCCCCATCACCTTATCAATACAAGCCTAGTTGTACTCTTGTTGCTACGGAAGGGTCGTCGCCTCACGTAGACTCAGAGTACACTCGAGGTCACTACAAAGGGCTGTCAGGGCTATTGCTCGCACTCATTGCACTGCTCCCCTATCACCTTATCAGTGTAGGCCGACAACAAGAATATAGTATCTCATACTACCATAATCTGCTCATGAGTCTAAGGTGCTCACTGGTCACTACGGGGAGGTTTGTGGCCCCAGCGTAGGCCGACAGCTCGACCACGGTGTCCCATACCACCATGTCCGGCTCATGAGTCTTAGTGGATCAAGTGTCACGCCCCAAACCCAGAAATCAGATTCACAAGAATCTCGATCGCCGAATCCGGTGCCGACAGCCTCCGTAGTACCCCATTCTCAGCTCCCAGCGCAACATACGCCAGATTCCGATCCTGGGATCCTACAAGGAGGATTTTTCGAACGTACACTTGTCTTATAATAAGCATAACCACAAGTTTACCCAAATTATAAAGGAAACATCATCATCACATATCCACTAATATAATCATTTGAGTACAATGCTGAAAGGGAATACATAAATAAAGAAAAATCAAGCTCCAGAAGACCACTGCACGCTCCAAGCTCAACACTACTGCAACCTAACATCACCTGCACGCATCTATCGTGCATAAGCTTATAAAAAGCTTAGAGGGTGGTGTAAGTGTGTGCACAAGGTAAGTATCAAATGTCCAATACAATACCATCATCATACAATACAGAAATTACTGGTAATTCATAAATCGTAGATTATCGGAATAACCTGAAATACTGACAAGATCATAAATCATATAATGACAGAGTAAGCGAAAGTATGGACAAGTTCATAAGTCAGTCAATTATCAGAAACGTAATATAAAACAGATATGCACTAAGGAGTCATAAAGAGTCAAATATCAGATGCCGAGGATGTAATGCAATATACAAATCCTGCTAAGTCTGTCTATGCCATATAAGTACAGAAATATAGCAACCCAAAATGCCATATGCCTGCGGATGTAATGCAATATACGATGTGAATGAAATGACCATGCTGGAGTGTGAAGTCGGGATGATAGTACATAGTATCGCAGGCTACGGGGTCCACCACAAGGACTTCTATCCAAACCAGTCCCATACCTAAATTTGGATAGTCAGACTCAATGTGGTAGACTCCTGATCTCAGGTTAGTCGCGCGCCCAACCGAAGTTCTTGCCATAACGAAGGTACACAATAATTAATTGCGCACCACCAGCCCGAGTGGATAGTGAATGAATGAATGAATGAACATGCACTCCTACTCAATAAGTCCATATATCAGTACAGTTCCTCTCTGGGAAATCACCGGGGTCTATTACACTCCATACCAGATTGCCGCCCCATCGCGCACAACAAGGTGAGTGGAAGAGACCTCACTATCCGCCTGCCAATATAGGGCCCGTCTCGTCAATAGCGGACCCATTCCTCGAGCTGGTCAGACTCAGCCTAGCATTGCCCCCTCCTCTCGGGCAGGTAAGGCTACACCCCCTTCCAACCGACCGCGACACAGTGGAGAGCGCAGCCATCTGGTAATCGGCACTCGGCGCCCATCTACCCACTCGGTCTAGACGTTGGAGCATCCTCTGAAACCAAGAGGGTTTAGGGACTTTCACCCAGGGATATCTATAGCACCCCATATAGAACAGATTTCCAGTGTCCCATCTGGCCATCCACGATATGCCTGTGGAGGCTACGACCCTTATATCGCTAGGGCATACAGTAATCACAGCACACAGTGCAAGATGCATGAGTCATACAATCCAATCATGCATCAATCCTACGCAAACCGTGCACTCATGTGAGACAATCTCTGCCTATCAGGGAGTCGTAACAACCAGCACTATGACATATGCAATGGTCAATCATATCTCATAACATACATGCAGATGATGCGTATGGGCATGGATCATGTTGCTATGCAGTCACATACTCATAATTGGTATCAATATCCGGCATCAACAATCGATCTCGACAATGTGGACATCTAACCAACATTGTCCCAAGAAGTGACCCTCACAGATCCAAACATATAATGGGCCCACGGCCTCACACAAGGGCATAATATACAACACAATGGGCCTTACTTAAGGGTTACATGCACACAACGGGTGGGCTGCATCAAGGAGCCACACTCATGGGCCTCAAGTATATCAAAGTGGACCTTATCACCTAAGCCTGACATGTACCACATTAGTCCTCACATAAGGCCACATGTAACATTATAATGGTCCCCATATACAGGCCGCATGTACAGTATAATGGACCATATCCATAGGCCCCGAACACATCGTAATGGGCCACATCCCTTAGGTCTCTCATACATAACATCAGGTCTTGCCATCTGGGCCGAAGATACATCACAATCCACAGGCCCCAATACTTAATGGGTGGGCCCTACACCTGAGCCTAATATATGTCACAGGTGGGCCCTGCACATGGGCCTCATACACAAAGAGTTAGGCCTATCAGTAGGCCCTAGGGAGAGTGACAATGCGGACATTTAACCAACATTAATCTTACAATGTGGACGTCAAACCATCATTGCTCCCAAGGCTCGATTCGCCTTAAATATCATTAAATAAATCATGGCGGAATCACACATTGCAATGTACCTTAGGTACATCCCATTGGGCCTCAAATACATCAAATGGGCTGTATCTCATGGGCCTTATATTCATCAAGTGGGCCACCTCAATGGGCCTCACCAATGGACCTTAGGTACTTTGCAATGGGCCATCACCCATGGGCCTTAAAATGCATTAAAATGAGCCCAATCACATAAGCTTTATGTGCATCAAATGGGCCTAATCACATAGGCCTTACATATACCAAAGTGGGCCTCAACATTAGGCCACAAATACATCAAATGGGCCTACACACATGGGCCCATATATAACAAAGTGGGCCTCAACATTGGCCTTAAAATGATCTTAAAATGGTTAGACGGTTTGGATGAAACTCATGCATCATGGTAGACTCCCATGTGGGCCCACTATGACATTTATTTTCTATCCAATCCTGGGCCCACTGAAATGCATATTTGCCACCCAACCTGTTGTTAAGGCCGTGTGGCAAGGGGCCCATCAAAATGTTTATTTTACATCCCACCTGTTGATAAGGCCATGTAGCAAGGGCCCACCAAAATGTTTATTTTCCATTCAAACCTGTTGATAAGGTCATATAGACCCAGGGCCCACCGAAATGTATATTTTCTACCCAACCTGGGTCCACTGTACTATTTATTTGCATCCAAAATGTTCATTGAATCACATGGCCTAGGGCCCACTGTAATGTTTATTGCCATCCAAACCTGTTCATAACGTCACGTGGCCAGGGGCCCACGTGATGGACGGCGTGGACACAATACATACATCTGAGTGGGGGCCACCGTCCACTGGCGTGGACGGACGGCGTGAGTAAAACACTTGCATCACAGTGGGTGTCACCACCCACTGTTATGTACGATGTGGTAAGCCACACATACCACAGTGGGTCCCATGCAGGACCCACCAAAGTGTTTATTTGCAATCCAACCCGTCCATTACGTGTGTCCCACCTGTTTGAGGGTTCACACCAAATTTCAGCCACATTAAAAATTCAGGTAGGCCCCACCAAGTGTTTTTATATGATTTAGGCATGTCTTCACATGATTTGGATGGTATGGCCCACCTGAGTTCAGTTTGTGGATGATTTTTGGATTCAACGCACCATTCAAGGGGACCTATTAAATGAACGGTATAGATGAAAATATACATTATGGTGGAGTCTACAAGTGGGCCAATGCGGCCACGCTTTTTACCGTGGACGTCTCTGGACTCATGGAACAAGGTCACGCAAAAAAAAAAAAAAAAAAAAAATTTATTTTTTTATCCTAGGTGGGACCCACATTAAACAGATCTACCCCGTCCATTGCATGTGTCTCACAAAATTAAGGGTCCAAACCAAGTTTCAGGTGGGTCCAAGCTTCTGGTGGACTCCAGAAATTATTCTTCCAAGTTTTAAAGGAAGATACTAGTATTCTTAATGCCACAGCCCGCCAGATAATTGGATCGGTCTCATTTTTCGGCTCAACGCCTAAAACAATCCCGAGAATAAAATGGATGGCTTGGATTAAATATGTACATCAAGGTGGGGCCATGTTGGAGCAGCCCACCATTTTCCTTCCCTTTTCTTTCCTTTTCTCCTTTTTTTTTTTAAAATATGGGGCCCACAATAAGATGATCCAAATCGTCTAATATGTGTGTCCCACGTGGTGGACCGTTCAGTCCAAGTTTAAGATGCGTCCAAATTTCAAGTAGGTCCCACCAAGTGCTCTTATATATTCAGGCATGTCTCCACATGTTTTTAGATGGTATGGCCCACTTGAGAGTCAGATTGGTCCCAAATTTTGGCTCAACGCCTAATGTAATCTGAGAAAAAGGATGGACGGCTTGGATCAAGCAAATACCTCAAGGTGGGGCCTGCATCAGTCGCCCACCGTAAAAATATACTTTTCCCCTAGTGTGTTAACGCTGCCAGTCCAGCGTTCAGAGACGCTGGACGGCGTGCTTTAAACAGATACAACACGGTGGGTCCCACAGGGACATGGTCCACGTTCACCAAGGTGGGTCCCACACGATCGTGGCCCACCTTCCATGTACACATATATACATACATATATATATATATATATATATATATATATATATATATAAATATCATTTATCTAAGATGTAGTGGGCCACACCATTTGATGGATGGAGTAGATTTATCATGAATCAGTGGGGCCCACTTCATTTTAGGGGAAGGAAAAAAGAGAGAGAAAGAGAGAGAGAGAAAGAGAGAACAAGAGACGGTGATGGTGGGGCCCCGCCACTATGGGCCCCACATAATACAAATCATACATAAAAAATGGGTCCCACCAACTAGTGGTCCCTAAAAAGAATTTAACAGTAGATCACTCACCTCTAAGCCTCCTCCTTGCTCCCTTGGCCTCCAATGCTCCTTGCCTTCGCCTTGGACGGTGGATGATGGACCTTTGATGGTGTGGATGAGAGATGAGAGGGTGGGCCACACTTGGCTTTTGGAAAAGCTTGGGAATGCTTGGACGTGTGAAATTTTTGCTTGGAGAGATTTTTTTTTTTGAGAATGAATGAGAGAGAGAGGGGAGTGATGGGTGAAAAAAGGGTGATGGAGTGATGTGTGATGGGTTTGGTGATGGATGAAGTGATGTGAGAGTGGACTTTGGGTTGCTTGTGTAAGAGAAAGGTATGGGCATGACATGGGTTAGTTGTACTTGGGTATGGAGTGACTTGACTTGTACTTGACATGAGTGATTGATTGATTGATGGGACATCTCGTAGAGATTTTCTCGTAATCCGCAACGCGCGGTGTTTTCTTGAACTGAACGCGGGCCCACATCTCCTGGCCTGGGTATCGCCTCGGTGTGTGAGACACGGCATCGGAACCGCAGCGACAGCGCGGTCGCACTGGTACAAGTCTCATGTCGAACTGACTTAGACCGACAGAATCCGTTTCAGGATTTCGCGCAACGCCGGTTACAGATCGCGAGTCGCCTAAAATCGATCGGAATGACTGCGAAAGTCTAAGGAACAGTACGAATTAGGATACGGGTTTTACATCAAGATACCACGATTATTAGGGTTATCACTGGTAAGTTCAGTACCCTAGGTTCAAGCGATATAAGGTGAACATACAATGGTCAGTCGGGTTACTTGATGAGTTCTACTAGCACGAGCGTACGTTGAATCGACCGACATGAAGTGCACAAGCACTTCGTGTGGCCTAACCACTGCCGACAACTCTAGTACGATTCGGGTTCGTCATACACATCCTTCGTGGCGAATCGAATCCAACTACGAATTCTAAACTGTTACCGACTTCCTGGACTAGAGTATAGCCCCAAGCACATGTAATCTAAATCAATAATCATATGAGATAGACAGAATTGAAATACAAGAAATTCCAGCATGTAATCAGCATATTATAACATACATCATAAGCAGTTAACCATACACGAGTACTTCACACATAAGGTAATCAATTGAAATACAACAAGCATGGAGGAATCATGTACATCATCAAATTAGTTGAGAATCCAGTCTCAACGCTAATCTACAACACCATTTACTTAATAGTTACTAATACATAGATTTACACAAACAGTTAGACTATACAACTCCAACGTACTTGACGTATGTTGATTTCCGCATATAATATGACAGATCCTTATATCAAGGAGATGTCTAATACACAACAATCATGTTCTTACATTCAAAACATATGGCAGACATAAATCATGTTGATTTAGGCATTTCAACAAACACTTAGTCTACACACATTAGTCTACATAGCATATGTCGACCAATATATGCATTAGGGCGAATCTCTTCGCCAAACAGATCATACACGTATAACTAGTATAGGTACATGGTAAATATTCATAGCAATCATATCAGCAAAATATGTACGTATACTGTATTTTCTATAAATACTCAAAATACCCTAAATCTCATATTCTACGTACGTATTCGAAATGAAAAACGGACAGCATGTTCTACATGTCAAACAGCATCCTTATCAGCAATCTACCATTAAATGATATTGAAAGCTTTGAAAACAGTCAACCTAAACATCTACAATCCTCACCTTCCGCCATAAACGTGTATCGATTCGAATAGAAAGTCTACGCTTCGTCAACGTCGATATGGCGACCTAATTCACAAGATAGGTCATCTACTTCGCTACTTGTATTTCTAGAATCCCCAAAATAAGTTGAGGTTAGGGTTTTCTTACCTAGAACGAAGTTAGAATCGCCGAAAAAGTGATACAGGCAGGTGGATGTGGCACGTGGAGCAGCAGGGAAGAATCCCAGGAAGCAGCACCGACTTCTCCCTCACTTTCTCTCTCTTTTCTCTCTTCTCTCTCCTAAGGTTTTTTCAAATTCGTATGGGTTAGAAAGCTAAGGGTTTAAGGCCCTTTTATAAGCCCAAACATAGCCAAAACAGACTCCAAGTCAAGGTATACTTGGGTTACAGCCAAATCGAATTTTTTTCGATCCAAAAGGACGTTTCTGGAGGTCTCCTGACTGAATGCGGTCAAACTTAAGCTCATGGATATTGGATCCTGATCACATTAAGTTTTCAGTCCGACAGTGTTCCCAGATTGAACGTGGCGGACCAGTTTCAGTTCAGCGGTCACGGAGATTCGATCAGGGATTCCATGTACACTGACCTGAGTGGGAAATGTTCCCTAATCTGAGGGTGTATTTGGGTCAGATTCCGACGGTTAGAATGCTTAAAAAATGTCGCGCAGGAGACATGTGCCAGATTTATTTAAATTGAATTAATTTTTTAAATATTTTTCTTTTCTCACTCTCTTCACTCCGGAGTCAGTAAAATGGTCTCAGGATATCGGTTAGGATTGATTTTTGAAATAATTGTCAAGTCCAACAAGGCGGTTGTAATTGTCTAAGATTATCGCTATCGGACTTTCGACGCGCGGTCTAGATCCAGTACAAAGTTTCAAAGGGTTCCTGAGAACAAACAGGTTTAGAGTTTGATCTTGTATTTCAGGGTAAGGTAGCGTCAATGATTCTATAGGTTTTGGGTCTTACAGATCGTATTTAAAGTGGTTGGTGCTAATTTTACAGGAAATGTAGTGTAGCGCTAGCTAATTCATGTTAAGTTTCTAAGGGATTTGGTTCTAAATGAGTTCTTTGGCTTTGGAATTGGTTTCAGAGAGGTTACCAAGGTGTTATTGTTGACCCATTGTCTAAGGACGTCTAACCCCAGGTTGGCAAAAATTCGGGGTGTTACAACTTCGAACCCCTCAGGTTGGTGCATATAGATCTCTTCTTCCAGGTCGCCATGGATGAAGGCAGTTTTAACATCTAACTGCTCTATCTCTATATCCATGCTAGCCATCAACCCAAGCAACACCCGTATGGATG
The DNA here is from genome assembly GCA_037074715.1 of Magnolia kwangsiensis. Classification (NCBI taxonomy): domain Eukaryota; kingdom Viridiplantae; phylum Streptophyta; class Magnoliopsida; order Magnoliales; family Magnoliaceae; genus Magnolia; species Magnolia kwangsiensis. Next base: position 2,527,208 of record CM073571.1, read on the forward strand.
TCATCTTCACCACTGGTGAGAATATCTCCTCGAAGTTTATGCCATTCCTCTGACCAAACTCTTTCACTAGAAGTCTGGCCTTGAACCTCGTCTGTGAATTCTTTTGTTCAACCTTCTTTCTAAACATCCACTTATTGCTCAAAACTTTCTTGCCCTTAGATAATTTCACTATATCATAGGTGTGGTTCTTATGTAAGAATTTTATCTCCTCTTGCATAGCTTTCAACTACTCCCCCTTATGCTCGTCGGGTAGGACCTCAGAATAATCTTCTGGCTCTCCCTCATCAGTCAACATAATATACTCATGCGGCGAGTACCTCTTGGACAGCTGTCTATCCCTAGATGACCTCCTCACCCGTAGCTCAACAGGTGGATCAAGTGGGGGCTGCTCCCCTCATCCATCTTTCGAAGAAACTTCCTCGTCCACTGCACCTTACTATACTCCCCCGTCATCAAGCACCACAGGAAGAATAACTGGATCCATGTCTTCTAGCTCACCTAAACTAAGTTGGTTCTTCTTCGGCTTACTAATGTCTTGTATGTACTGATCTTCAAAGAATACCACATCTCTGCTCTTGACGAGCTTCCTCTCGGTCGGATCCCATAATCTGTAATTGAACTTTTCATCACCGTACCCCAAGAACATACACTGCCTGATTTTCATATCGAGCTTGGACCTCTTGTCCTTTGGTACGTGAAAGAATGCCCTACATCCAAACACCTTGAGATGATTGTATGATGGATCATGTCCAGTCCACACCTTCTCAGGTACTTCTCCATTCAACGGGGCTGATGGAGACCTATTTATCAAATACACTGCCGTGTGCATTGCTTCTCCCCAAAACATCTTAGGCAATTTCACATGGAATAACATTCATCTGATTCTCTCTACAATGGTACGATTTATTTGCTCAGCCACACTATTATGATGGGGGTATTGGGAACCGTCTGTTCATGCCGTATACCCAGGGACTTAAAATACTCATGGAAGTCACCAATATATTTACCACCACTGTCAGTGCGGATGCACTTCAATGATCTACATGTCTCTCTCTTGACCATAATATAAAATAATTTAAACACACCAAAGATCTCGTCCTTGGATTTCAAAGCATAAACTCAAACCCTCCTAGATACATCATCTATAAAAGTGACAAAAAATAATGCCCCACCTAAGGTTTTTATCCTCATAAGATAATAAACATCAGAATAAACTAAATCTAATGCATGCACTTTATTAACATGAGAAGCAGATTTAATAAATGAAACTTCATGCTGTTTCTCTGATAAATAATCAATACAGGTTTTGAGAGGTATACCTGTCACGTCTGGAAGGAGTCGCTTCCTCGCTAATAGTTGAAGCATTTTTTCATTCATGTGGCATAGATGCCTATGCCACATGTCAATAACTGAATCTTTCACTGCGTTCAACCCACTCTTACACACACTGACACTTACCTTGTAAAGGGTGCAACACTTCTTTCCTCTAGTTGTGATCAACGAACCCTTGATGAGCTTCTAGTGCCTACCAGCAAACCGGCTTTCATAGGCATCATCATCCAGTCTTCCCGTTAACATCAAGTTGAGGCAAAGGTCTGTGATATACCTCACACCCCTAAGAACCAATGTGTAGCCACATCGGTATTCACACAAATATCATCGACCCCTACGATCTTCGATACGCCAGAATTTCTCATCTTCAAGGTCCCATAGTCACTTGACTTGTAGCTTATGAAGAAGTCCCTACATGGAGTCGCGTGAAAAGAAGCTCCCGAGTCTATCACTCAGTCCATGTCCTAACTTGTAGTCATGAGACATATATCATGATTTGCTGAAAGAATAATTACAACGTCGTCATCCGAAACGACCGCAGTGGAGTCTGATTCATCTTCCTTCTCATTTCTTTTTCCTTTCTTGTTGATCTTATTCTTACGACATTCATGCTTGTAGTTGTTGAGGATCAAATATTTCATATTAGACCTCAGTTATTGCCTGGATTTACGAACATGATACTAATTAACGACTCATTTTAATTGTGTTTGTGATGCAGGGTGTGTTTAGGAGAGTGGATCGAAACCGGGTGCTAAAAGCATTGAATTAACACTCAAAATGCACTAAGGTAAGGGACGGACCCCTGGAGACCAAGATCGATGGATATACATGCTAGAAATCCGAGGAAGTCGAGAAACTGAAGCTCAAGTGACCCGAAAATTAACAAGAATGCAAGATCACAGGGTTTTCACCATCCATTCAGCTAGAAATTGTATACATGTCTTGAAGACCATGAATTAACCATACACGTCGATTTTCAACCATTGGATCACTCTATAAGTGGCCCGACAGATAGATCAGCCCTTTAAATAATGATTTGGAGCCCACTGGATGTCTGGATATGCATCAATATTTGTCTCAACCCCTTAAATTAGATGAAGGATTGGATGAACGGATCAGATTCTCTTAAACATCACAGTGGACCCTGCCTGTGGCTATGCATGTGCACAGTGAGGTGAGTTCCCACAACGCACCAGAGCATCCAAAGTCGGTTAGCACCCGCTGACCGATGGTTTCCTTGAAATCATAGAGATGCAACAGCGTCTTGAGGCATGCTGGCCGATTTTGAATTGTGGGCCCCACGCATCATCTGGTATGATGATCCAAACCGTCCAATTGCCTCAGGAGGTGGCCACAATCCTCACCTAGGTGACTTTTCGAGACCATGCAAAAGATTGCAGGATCCTATCCGTTCAGCGCAGGATGGACGGCAGAATAAAAAATTATTGTGGGCCACATCGGAATCAAACTAGTCTCTCCCTTCCCAAACGGTTTTCCGTCCTAAAGCTAATGGACGGGGTGGATTTTATCAAAAATGTTACTGTGGGGTCCACTAAACAACACAGTGCGAACGCAGAGCCTCTATTTTCGCAACAGAGGCTGCGGGTGATCGTTGTGGGCCCCACTCATCATCCGTATAGTTGATCCAAGTCGTCCATCATGCAAAGTGGTGAAAATCAGTCAAATCCATGTTGACCTTGGGTAACTTCACACATGCACGTGCCTGCTACAACAATTAACAGATGACTGTCAGCTGTCGTTATAATAGGATTGTTTCCTTGGGCCGCTTCAACGGAAGACCAAAACCTTCCATATTTGGTCGAAATTTCGAGGAGAGGTCAATGGACGGATCGGATTTCTTTGGCGACATCAATTCTGGGTCCCACAGTTAATGCAAAATCAGACAATACGCATGACTGTGCGTATTCTGGAGTTCGATTCTGTTGCGGACGAGCTGTGTAAGAAGTACGTCGACTTCAACTGTGTGAGATAGCCACCGACCTCCTTGCTGTATAAAAGTGAAGCAGAGAAAGACTGAGAAGGTGGATCCATCAGGCTTGGAAGCTGGGACATGAAGCAGTTGAGAGAGTTTTCTTTTCTTAGTTTTTATTTTTATTCATTTTATCTTTTTTTTTTCCTTATTTATTTTTAGAGATCTAGCCCATCCATGTCTAGTTAAACCTCTTAGCCAAGGCTAAGAGGTGAAGCCTGTAGCATGATGGGAGACCTTTAGCTGATGCTCTTTATTTATACCGAACTGATGTTGATTTTAGTTTGATTAAGGGAATATTTTTAGTTTTTAATGGTCTGTTGTGACTAAAATTACAATGGGTCTGCGATAGCTTTGAGCATGTTCCTTCCCCTTTTATGTTTATGACGTTAGGAAGCCCCATTATTCACCATAGTCTCCTGGGCATGGTTGGATGTCGGTACCCTTCTTCACCTTCATACATGTGATTGGTTGGTAATTAGTTTAATTCTGTTGTTTGCTTTGTCTCATAGGTATGGTTTGGTGATGGAATTCATTCTAATTCATATACCTTTCATCTCTTGCAAACTATATTAATGGCAGTCCAGTTTAATTTTCATAAAGCAGGGATAAGATCTCCCTGATCTCTACAAGTGGATCCTCTGAATCCCTAGTTTCCTACCTCTGAATTTTTTTAATTTTAGATAAATTATTGCACCGTTATTCCTCAATTTACAGTTGATTTAGATTTCATCTTAGCCTAGTTCTACTTTTACTTAATTTCAGATAACGTACAGGTATCAGTCCTTTGGGATTCGACCTTGGTCTTACCGAGTTTATTACTACATCATAACCCTGCACTTGGGGAGTGAACAGTAATGGCCCTTCTTGCCAAAATTCAAACATTCAACATCCTTCCTGGTACTCGATTTGCCTCTTGATTTATCTCGGGCCTTCCTGCCCTTTCTGTTCTTTCCTCTCCGCCATTCCTGAGTCACAAGGCCTCTTGCTGAGTAGACCCCTAAGATTTCCTCCTTGTCTCCTCATTGAAAAGATAACTGGTTACCTGTTCCATGAATACCTTTCTGTCTGGTGCGAAGTTACTTATAGACACCACCAATGTCTCCCAACTGTTAGGCAATGAACTAAGCAATAATAAAGCCTGCAATTCATCATCCAGGACCATCTTCATATTGGAGAGTCGGTTCACTATATTGCTGACCTCATTCATGTGCTCGGCCGCAGAACTACCATCTTTAAACTTGAAATTCACAAGTCGCCTTATTAGAAAAATATTATTACCGGTTGTCTTCCTCTCATACAGCCCTTCCAATTTTATCCATAGGTTAGTGACTGAGGTCTCCGTAGACACATGGTGGAATACAAAATCGTCTAACCATTGTCTAATAAACTCCACCGCCTTGTCCATCTTCTTTCAATCATCATCAAACATATCTTTGGATTTTACTGATATGCCTTAAATTGGAGAATATAAGTCCTTGTATTAAAGCAAGTTCTCCATCTTAGCCTTCCATATGGTCCAGTTAGAACTATTGAGGTTGATCATTCTTGATGAACTACCTTCCATAATTCAAAACCGATCTCACTCTATTCAATGAACTTATCTCTGATACCACTTTGTTGGGGGCCTTGCACAAAACCTTACGATCTAGCCTCCCAAAACAAACTAGAATTATGGGGTAATTAAGCAATAAAATAAATCAAAGCATAAACCACACCATACAAGAGATTTTTACATGGAAAACCCTTAACATTCCCATTTCATTTTAATTTTTTTTTTAAAAACAGAGCATTTCATTTCATCAAGAGAAACTATACATTGAATAACTGGACATTTTGGGCACCCTACCAGAAAATAGAGGGCCGCCTATCATATGCTAGGCATTTGCAAAGCACCTAACCTAGGCTTCCTAAAGATTTTTTTAAGGGTACCTAGGCCTATTTTATCCAGGAGTACTAAAAGACCCTTAATATGCGTTGGGAGCTCAATCGAGCACCTGAATGAGGAGGAAACCTAGGAGAGCCAATGCGGGCTAAAGCATCGGCTGGAGCATTCTCTTCCCTCGGGATATGAAAAAAGATGAATGCCCCTTTACTTTTAAGCTCCTCAATCCTCCTAAGCCAATGCATCCGGACCCAACTTGGATTTGAGTTAACTGGAGTCAGACTCAACCTCCACCTTGCGAAGGCCTAGGGCTAGACAAGCGTATAATCCATTCCAAATCACACAAAGCTCCGCTCTGTTGCTGGACCCCTCACAAAATCCCACTGGGAACACAAAGATGAGGTTTCCTTTAAAATCTCTACAAATCCCACCTCCACTTGATGGGCTTGGGTTGCCTCGTGCAGACCCATCCACATTCAACTTAGCCCGACCCTCATTCGGCACTTTCCTCCTTACAAACTTAAGGTGAACTTGCTTCAAGGAACTAATCTCATCCGTCAATATCAAATTAATCCACCCGTTTATCCGATTAATAGTGATTGCAATGGACCAATACTTTTCGTCCATCTTCATGGAGTTCCTGGTTCTCCAAATCTCTCAGAGGATTAGAGTAGGGGCCAACTTATTAAATAGAGGATTACCTCCTCCAGAATCCGCCATCCACCACTGCTTCAGCCTTACTTCCACTGAATGAGCCATCAGGGGGGATCCCGGATATGATACCAAAATGATTCCAAAACTAGGAGGCCAGCCCACCATGAATGAATAGATGGGTAAGGGATTCTACCTGGGGATTACCATTATCGACTTCCCCACAACACACGCGGGAAGATGCCAACGAAACTCCCCTGGATTGCACCCTTTCCTCCACCGCTATCGCACCTTACAATAGCCTCCAAACAAAGATAGAAACTTTAGGAGCCAGCTTCCCTTACCAAGTACCTTTTGCCCAACTCCTGCGTCGAGCAGTTGATTTACAAAGGTTTCATGCCAATTTAATAGAAAAAATTTCAGAGGGGTCAAGGGGCCAAAAGTAACAATCCTCCTCGCTAGACATAGCAAATCCCCCCTGGAAAATAAATTTAGCACCTGTTGTGGCAAATAGGAGAGAGCATAAGAAGGAGAGAGAGGATCATCTTTACCGAGCATGTCCTTCACTTTCAACCCTCTAATTGCATCAGGGATCTGCACCTCTGACTAAAGGATCGGCGGCCCCATCCCGAACCAGTTATCCTTCCACAAGCTTCTCTCACCCCTTGTAACGCCCGTGAAAAATTCATACTTGGGCTCGAGTACCAACTCGACCCGAAATTGCGTAGAATTAATTCCTATGGAAATTAAGCGTAAGTTAGCTAGCGCAACGCTAGAGTAGCTGGGAAATAGTCCCTGATCACTTTAAATACGTTCTACAAGACCCAAATCGAGTAGAACCAAAGACCCTACAATACTCTATAACCTCGGATCAAACTCTAAGCAGGTTTGTTCTCTGGACCACTTTGAATCTTTGTATTGGATCTAGACCGCGCGTCGAAAGTCCGATACCTCCTATCTTAGACCGTTAGAACCGCCTTGCTGGACTTGACAATCATTTCGAAAATCAAGTCCAACCGATAATCACAGGCTATTTCATTGAGCCCGGACTGAAGAGAGTGCGAATAGGGACAGAATTGGAATTTTAAATTCAAATCTGGCACACGACTTGACGCGTCAGTATTAAGCGTTCTGACCATCAGAATTCAGACAGATTACACCCTCGGATCAGGAAAAATTTCTATTTCATATCATGTGACTTTCAGCCCTGATCCACGTGCGGTGACCGCTGAACTGAAACTGGTCCGCCACGTGCGATCTGCGAACCCTGCCGGACTGAAAACTTAATACGTGCTAGATCTGGTACGCATGAGCTTAATTCCGATCGCATTCGGCCAGGGGACCACCAGAAAGCATCTTTTGGACCGAAACAGCCCCGATTTGGATATGCACTAAGTGAACCTTGTACCGGAGCCTATTTTCGACGTTTTTGGGCTTATAAAAGGGGTTGAAACCCTCACTCCTCTCTCCCATCCGAATTTGAGAGAAACTCTAATTTGGGAGAGAGAAAAGGTGGGAGTTTTTGAGAGAGAGTAGAAGAGATTTTTTCCGTCTTCGTGCCACCTGTTGCACGTGCTGTAGCAACACCTTCTGATCACCAAGCCGGTGATTCTTCCGCGTTTTCAGGTATGAAACAACCCTAGAAATTGCTGATTTAAGGTTCACTAGGATTCATAGTTTTTTAAACAATAGATCTTGTAAAACAGGTTCTCTTATCGCCGTAGACGAAGCGTATACGCTCCGTTCGAAACGACACGTCTATAAGAGACAAGGTGAGGATTTTAGACGCTTTGATTGACGGTTTACAACACTTTCAATGTCGTTTAATAGTAGATTACGACAGCATCGCCGTTTGACATGTACAACATGCTATCCGTTTCCTGTTTCGTAAATCAACGAAGAATATGAGATTTAGGGCATTTTAGTCATTTGTAGGAAGTACTGATTACATTCATATTTTACTGATGTGATTGACATGATTTGTTGTCGCATTAGAAAGTTAGAAATACGTGCATAATTAGTTTGGCGAAGAGATTCACCAAATTGCACACTTTGGGTCGACATACTATATGTAGACTTAAGTGTGTAGTGTATGTGTTTGTATAAATGCTTGTATTAGTATGTATTGAATTAAATGATGTTATGAATTAGTTTGAGACTGATTTCTCAGTTAATATACTGACGTAAATGATTTCCTACATGTTGACTATATGCATGATTCCATTATATGCATAAAATGTACGTGCTTGAAGATTTGCCTAAGTTGTATGTTATAACATGTGTTAACATGCTCACATACTTGTATTTCAATTCCAATACTCCTACATAAATTGCTGATGTGAATTCATATGTGTTTGGGACTATACTTAGTCCAGGCAGTCGGTAACCGAGCGAATTCGTGGTTGGCTGGTCTTGGCCACGAACGACGCGTCGATGAACGCGAGTCGTGTTTGGAGTTGGCGGCAGTGGTTAGGCCACACGAAGTGTTTTACGCACTTCATGTCATTCGACTTGAGATGCGATCGAGCTAGTCGAGCCCGTCAAGTAACCCGACTGGCCGATGTATGTTCACCCTATATGAGTCATAACTGCTTGAACCTAGGGTACTGAACTTACCATTGTAAACCCTGTTAACCATGGTACCTTGATCCACGAAGACTCATGAGCCGGGCATGGTGGTATGGGACACCGTGGTCGAGCTGTAGGCCTACGCTGGGGCCACAAACCTTCCCGTAGTGACCAGTGAGTACCTAGTCTTGTGAGCAGATTATGGTAGTATGGGACACTATATTCTAGCTGTCGGCCTACACTGATTAGGCGACGAGTCCTTTGTAGTGACCGCGAGAGTATTCTGAGTCTACGGGAGGCGACGACCCTTCAGTAGCAGTAGAGTACAGTAGGCCTGTATTGATAAGGTGATGGGGGAGCGGTGTAATGAGTGCGAGCAACAGCCCTAGCAGCCCTTGCAGCGACCTACAAAATATACATCGTATGAGATTACTAGGAGTGACGACCCTAGACAGGATCTGTGTTGGGATTGATACAAGGGAAGTACCTTAGTTTCCCAATCCTGCTGTTTGAATGGACTAATAACAACTCAGAAATCATATCACCATAGCATTACATGTGCCTGGAAGATGTGGAGCACTCTAGGGAGTGTGGCATGTCGCGGTCGTAAGATGGTGCCGTATGATGGAGATCGTCGGTGAGGGCATACATCACGTCATGTCATCTTGCATTAACAATAGTATTAGGATTGTCTGATTTACTGCTTTACTATTATCGCATGATTGATTTGTGAACATGCTAATCTTTGCTCTATGATTCCACTGAGTTGATCACTCACTCCCACGTTATGGGATGGTGTTTGCAACACCCACCAGACCCTGTTGTAGATGCAGGTGATGTTAAGATCCAGGAGGGACGAGTTCTCGTACATGCAGTATCATGATGGCTTTGCTTAGGCGACCTGGGTTGACGGGACTTCAGTGGGACTATTTTGAACATTTGATTTTGTTCATGTATATGTATATGAGACTCAGAGATGTATTCATACTTTAGAGACAGATGAGATTTACTTTGTTTTTCCATACAGTGATATATATATTGTTTAGTCTTCCGCTTACTTTTATCACTGGATCTGAAGTATGAATTGCAGTTTTGGTATACTTTTACTCATGTGAATGCTTTAAATCAGACAACATTGAATCATAATCATTTTTGTTGCATAAGTGACGGTCTGAAACTCGGGAGTTGAGTTTATGCACGACCCCCGATTTTCAGGGTGTTACACCCCTGCCGATCAACCATTGGGTATTCTCCTCTAGCATAGGAAAGAGATCCTTCACCAATTTTTAGATTTGAGAGGCTCCTAACAATGCCCCTGTTCTAACAACAGAAGAGAAGTCGTGGGGGTGCTTAACCCTCATCAACGCTCCCACTGGCTAGTCACCCCACCAAATTTTGTTGACCACGATAATTTCAATCTAAAAACGTTCATGACTTCCTAATTCCTAGTCCCCCCTCGCAAGTCCGCTTGTAAATTTTCCTCTAGCTGACCCAATGTAGCTTCTTATTTCCATCAGCCCATCTCCAAAGAAAATTGGAAATTTTCCTTTCCAAATCTGCTAGTACACTTACTGGGACCTTGGTCATAGTAAGGATGTGGATTGGGATGCTTCCCAAAACGTGCTTAATCAACGTGACTCTCCCCACTTGCAATAAATACCTCGCGAATCAACCATTTATTCTGTTTTGAACTTTTTTGAGCAAGAATTGGAAGTTCACTTTCTTAATTCTACCTGTTATAATCGGAACACCCAAGTATTTTAACCTCGAATTGGCTCTTGGGAAGCCCAATAGACATTCAATGCTCCTAGTCCTGCTGACTGGGATTCTATCCGAGCAGAAGAAGGAGCTTTTAAGGAAGTTAATTTTCTAAACTGACGCATCTTGGAAAAGCCTAAGGAAATTTATCACAACTTGAATCGAAGAGCGACTCCTGTTGAGAAAGAGAAGCGTGTCGTCTGCAAACAACAAGTGTGTGATGATCGGGCACCCTTACTTGAGCTGGAATGGGTTGCCAAGACCCCTCTCCATCAGACGTTTGAAGCCTCTACTCAAAGTTTCTGCTGCAATGATGAAAAGACTGGGCGAGATAGGGTCGTCCTAGCGAAGGCCCCTAGAGGATTTGAAGAACCCTAAAGCCTCACCATTTACTAAGACTGAAAACCAGCTGTTAGACCAATAGCTTTCTACCAAACTAATCCACTTATTACCAAACTAATTGACTTATCGATGAAGCCAAGCCTACTTAACACCAGCTTTAAGAACTTCCAGTCAACCCTGTCATAGGCCTTCTTCATATCAATTTTCATAACTAGATTGTCCTCCTTAACTTTTCGACTGATCTCCCTAATCATCTCCTGGGCAATGACAACATTGACTGCTATGGACCTGCCCCGAGTGAAGGCCCCTTGCTCGACTGAAATTATCTTAGGCAAGAGATGGCTCTTATAAACACAGTTACAGAGGCTTATTGGCCTAAAATCCACAAAGGGATGACTTGAATGCTCTGGGCAGGGCCCCCCAACAAAGAAAAATAAAACTGCCTTTTACAGATCCTGCCCCAACATAACCCAACAAGCAGCAAAGAATGCCCCAGAAAACCCATCCGGGCCTGGGGCACCATCCTTCGGAAGAGTAGAAATGACCTGATACACCTCTTGGAGCAATGGAGGGGCGAGCAGGTCATCGTTATCACGAGCTGAAACTAGAAGAGAAATGGAGGAAAGAATGGACTGATCGATAGTGGACTACTCCTCCCTAAAAGAGGCTTTGAAAAATCTGGCTGCTTCCTCTTTAATTTCTTTCTAATCCGATAGGACAGTTCTTCCATCCGAAACAATTGATAAAATATCCGCTCTTCTGATTCTATCTTGGACCGAGGCATGAAAATACTTCGTGTTTCTATCCCCTTCCTGGAGCCAGGAGTTTCTGGCTTTTTACTTCCAAAATATCTCCTCCATCAGCTCCACTTGGGCTAGATACTGACGCGCTGAAGCTAGCTCGGATTTGAAGCCCAGGCCCTACGTTGCCTACATACACTTCTCAATATCTTCAACCGCCTTCTCAGCGAAACTGACTTTGTGGAAAATGTCTCCAAACTCCACCTTATTCCATAATTTTAGGGCCCTTTTAACATTCCCATTTCATTAGTGTCAATATATTTTCACTTGAATTAATGTAATGTCTTTATATATTAATATCATTTTTCTTCCACAAAAGTCCCTTATCTCACTCCTTTTGTTTCTTCCCTCACATCATGCGGCATTGGCATGAGAATAATCAAAGTTCCAAGTAGTAATACGGGGTTTTCTACTTCATACCAAACAGTGGTATTGTGAAGAAAGCCTTTCAAACAAAGCCAAAGTTTGGTATTTTATTGTACGTGATGTGGTTTCATGTAACAATAATTTTGTTGGAATTTATGTTGATCTTTTATTAAATGCAGCTAGAGGACTTCTTTATCACTTTCTCGAAAAGTTATAATCGTTATATTCTCCCAGAGCTTTACTATGCGAACACGCCTGTATGCAATAAAGCTCATGCACACACCATACTTGTACTAGCATGGCACACGCGTACAAGATCTAATCCATCCTTCGGATGGGTCTGTCCTCGTACCTGTTCTAAAATTAAAATCTGGTCCAATCACCATGTGGCCGGCCCTCAGCATTGGAAACAGGCTGGTGGGTTAGAAAACTTCAGCCAACCATTTCAGAGCCTTTCTTTCTTTCTTTTTTACAAAATGTGGCCCAAATAGACAAGTAGATCAAACTTATCCTCGGGCTACAAAATCAATATAGTGGTCCCTTTCTGATGGATGGACTGGATCTCGGTCCAATTGCATCATGCTGGCAACTCTGTGGCGTGTACATGAGCCCTTTGTGATAGTGCTACCACACACCCTGTAAATGTAATTCCTCTGGATGATATATGGAATAGGTGAATGAAATGTAACCCGCTCCTTGGGTGGACCTCCGTGTAGGTTAGAAGGGAGAGAGCCATCTGTGAACATGGCAGAGTGATGAATCAAAGTATCCATTAACTGGGCCCTACTCCTGTTTGAGAAATACGGACGCGGATTTCCTGCGAAAGCCTTTGGCAGGAAGCTCCTGCGCTGGGATGCAAGGTGGGGTCTACCGTGATGGTTATTAGAAATCCAACCGGTCCATCTATTAGAAATCCAACCGTGATGCTCATTTCAGGACATATGACAAAAAATTAGGAGGATCCAAAACTCAACTGAGCCATACAAGATGAAACAGTGGATAAAGGAATTCCTATCGTTGAAACCTTCCTAAGCTCCGCCTTGACGTTTATATGGCATCTAAAACCTTTACGAGGTCATTTTTACCGGGATGAAGTGAAAACACCAAAAACTTAGACCGGTACAAAAATTTTGTGGCCATTAAATCTCCACTTTTTCCTCTCGTGTCGTGTGGCCCATTTAATTTTTTGATCCACCTTATTTTTGGTCTCATGTACTAAAATGAGATTAAAAAACGGATGGACGGGTTGGATTTCTCACAAACATTGCAGCGGGTCCCACCCAAGAACTTTGGAGAGAGTCTTTTGCAGGAAATCCGCGTCCCTATAGGATAATCCTGTCCACCCGATTTGTGTGTATTTTGAAACATCTTAATCCAAAGCAGGGCCCATTGGATGGACAGTCCGGATTTGTACGTTATCCTATCTAGTATGTGGCTTTTAGGTTCTGTCGGCTCCGACTTATCTTCTTCAGAGCCGAGTAAGAAATGTGTTACATCCTTAGCATTGACATCATTCCTTGGAGCCGGTTCACCTCAAATATTTTATACACGGAACATAACCAGTCATAATCAACAGCTGCCTGCCGACTTTTGCCACGGAAGATATATCATTGAGACCACTCAAAACTACGAATTCTTATACGCACTGCTCATCTTGATGGGTTCCTCCTAACAACAGCTGAAAATCTTCTTTCATTCAATCGTATGTATCATAAAATAATAGGGCCGAACAGTGTACATGGATCCCATTGTGGATGGCCTATGCGAAAAAAAAAGAAGAAACATCGCTCTGTAAGTTCCACGTCATCAATTTTATAAATATATTAAAAAAGTACATTTAATAAGAATTATAAGGGAGACGTTAAACGGAAGCGGTTTGAGTGCTGAGTAACTCAGCATGGTAAGCTTAATGAGTAAAGTCTGAACTCTATCCATCTCTTTTATCTTCTAATTTTAGGGTTATACAACAAAAATTAGTCATATACAAAGATCAAGTGGACCACGCCACTTGAAACAGTGTGAATTGAATGCTACTGTTAAAAAGTTTTTGGGAGTCCACGAAAGTTTTATATCAAGATGATATTTGTTTTTTCCATTCATCCATACCTTTGTGATCTTATGAACAGTTTGGATGAAAAATAAATATCAATGGGAGCTTAGAAACACTTCAATGGTGAAAATCAATACTTCCGTTATTTCCTTTGGTAGGGTTTACAGGAGCTTTTGATATACTTTAGTTTTAGGCTCAACTCCTAAAATGACCTGAGAAAATGGATGGACGACGTGGATAAACCACATGAATTCATTACTCAGTACGATAAGACTAAGTATGCAATTCCATTTTTCCTGCCAAAGCCTTTTGCAGTATGATCCTACCCAAGGATTTCAAATGGCCCTACTACGATGTTTGTGATAAATCCAACCCGTTCATCCATTTTTAGATATCACTTTAGGACATCATACCAAAACTAACGTATATACAAAACTCAAATGGGCCACACAAGAGGAAATAGTGGGGATTTAGAGTCTATTGTTGAAATATTTATATGGCCACAAAAGTTTTGCATCGATATAATATTTTGGTGTTTTCACTTCATCCTAGTAAAATAACCTTATAAACAGTTTGGATGGCATATAAACATCAAGAGGCCCAGGAAGGGTTCAACGGTAGGAATTTCTTTCTCTAATGTTTCATCTTATTTTGAGTTTTTGATCATCATAATTTTTGGTTACATGTCTTAAAATGATTCCCGCATTATCCATATGAGATATTATAACATTCTGAATTCATACTAGTGGAGCCCACTTTTGGTGATCCAAACCGTTTATCTTATAGTCCTTTCATTAATCAGGTGCCATTCGAGTATCTAAGTTGGAAGATCCAAGCCCCTTAATCAGTAGCCTAAAAATACACTCGCACCAAAGCAGCAAGGTAGCTGCTACGGTGGGCCATTCCCGATAGCAGATATTATAGAGATGCGAATGGATACCACACATGATGGTTCTTTGGTGTTTATTTTGTCGTTAAAATTGAGAGACGTGATGTCGAGACGTGTGACCCTTTAAGGTTAGGCGTTGGAAATAAAAAATAAAAAAATGATTTCTTTTTGTGGTGCTCATCTAAATGATTGTTGCCAAAAAAAAAAAAGTTAATCTGGTATAAAAATGATGAACATATGTATAAAATCAATGATTTGAACAGCGCATAATTTCTAAGTTCCGTGTATCAAACCACGGCTCTATATGAAAGTGTCATCAAGTAACTCTCCATTACGCAAACCTCCAACGGCAATCACGTTGTGATTTTTTTTAATTCTTATTCTTTTTCTTTCTTTTTTTCTTGTTTGTTTGGATCTTACCCCATTGCAAATCTAGTCCAAAGAAGAGTGGGTGACATGGAACGCGTTTTCATTGAAAAAAGACCAGAGAAGTGGCTAACTCAATTACTTCACCCTTCTTGTACATGGTTAAAAAATGGTACTGATGGTTTGATGATGAGCAGCACATTTTTACTGTCATGATATCTCATCAAGGGTACTCAAGCACATATGTACAAGAGTCCAGACCGTAAAAATCAAGGATCCCATCGTAGATGGAGTCTGGCCCGATATCCATAACAAAACCATCCTAGTTACCCAACTTCACTTGTTCAATTTGGGCTGCTGAACACTTTCTTTTGCCATACTGTCGACAGCTACTAATCCGGTGGTCAGGATCAATTTGCCTGCCTGGTTTTTAGCCTATGATCATCCAGGATGATCTTTACTATTTGGACGTCCTGGATTGACCTATATGCTCATCAAGCATACAGTAAATTAATGAAGCAATACGGCTTTAAAATGTAGGCAAATCGTCTCCGTTCTCTGATCACACCGAACAGCCACCATTCCAATCATCTCTGATATTGACCTGTTCCGGGCCAACATGTATGGAAAATGATAAAAATGTATAGAAAAAGGAAAAATCTAGCCTATCTATTGCTCATGCTCACGACCACGTGAATTCGGAGGCTTTTTAGATGAACTGTCATGTATTTTCTACGGTAGGGTCTGATATATTGTAGACATGCCATCCAACCCATGCACTAGGAGAGTCATACCTTCTTTAAAGGGATGTCCAAAAACTTATGCTTATAAAATATTAGGTGGGACAATGGGATGTCCAAAAACTTATGTGTATAAAATATTAGGTGGGACGTACAAAATGAAAAAAAAAAAAAATGGACAGCCGTTCAAAAGCGTTGCATTCACGTGCCAGTACATATGATGGTTGAATCAACCTGATTTTTAGAGTGTCATACTGTCACGGGCCTATTGGACGGTTGGATGCCATACACATACCCTAGTAAGCCTACACACCCCACTTGTAGAAAAAGTTTATCGTCCAAGAACCTGCAGTGGAACCAATATTAGATGATGGGAACCCAGTATCAGATTATTGAATTTTTAAATTTATTTTTTTTAAGTCTAAGAGAATAATACAGCAGATGTACGGGTTGAAAATTTCATTTAAAAAAACTAGACTCTTCCATAAAATAATTGAAGAGCTTGCTATATAAAGGGTAGCCATTTCCATTGATCAATTCAACCACGAGAGCAACACAAGCTCATCCTCTACGGTTCAGGGATAGCTTATACCTCAATTGTATCCAACATGATGGGTCCTGGAAAGGCCCGACATTGGCCTGGCCTAGTTTTGGCAATGTGCTTGATGGCCATCAATATAGCAACAGCAGACAAGCCTTACATCTATGCTTCTCCTTCGCCGCCTCCACCATCGCCCTCACCGCCTCCTCCATACCATTACAAATCTCCACCTCCACCATCCCCCTCGCCTCCCCCTCCATACCACTACAAATCTCCACCACCGCCGTCATCATCACCACCACCTCCTTATCACTACAAATCACCACCTCCTCCATCTCCTTCACCTCCTCCTCCTTACCATTATAAGTCCCCACCCCCACCATCACCGTCACCGCCTCCTCCATCACCGCCTCCTCCATACCACTACAAATCACCACCTCCCCAGTCACCTTTCCCACCACCTCCCTACCATTATAAATCACCCCCACCACCTTCGTCATCTCCACCACCTCTGTATCACTACAAATCACCCGCACCTCATTCACCATCCTCGCCGCCTCCATACCACTACAAATCACCACCACCTCCTTCCCCGGCCACGCCACCTCCATACCAATACAAATCACCACCACCTCCTTCCCCATCCCCACCGCCCCCATACCAATACAAATCACCACCACCTCCTTCCCCATCTCCTCCACCCCCATACCACTACAAATCACCGCCACCTCCCTACCACTACAAATCTTCAGCACCTCCTTTTCCATCCCCGCCACCTCCCTACCACTACAAATCGCCACCGCCACCTTCACCATCCCCGCCACCTCCATACCACTACAAATCACCACCACCTCCTTCTCCATCCCCGCCACCTCCCTACCACTATAAATCACCGCCACCACCTTCACCATCCCCGCCACCACCATACCACTACAAATCACCCCCGCCACCTTCGCCATCCCCACCTCCTCCATACCACTACAAATCACCACCGCCACCTTCGCCATCCCCACCTCCTCCATACCACTACAAGTCACCGCCTCCACCATCACCATCACCGCCACCTCCTTACTACTACAAATCTCCTCCACCACCATCTCCATCCCCTCCTCCACCATATTATTATAAATCTCCCCCACCTCCCAAAGGCTACTACTAGGCCATCTAGCTACAGCCGTTTCATCAGTGTAAGAAAATTTCCAATTCAAAAATAATCTCATGCATGCATTGCAGTTCACGTAGGTAGAACCCGTCTTTCCCGCCAATTTTCCAAATGTGTACGATATCCTGCCACGAAAATGGTGGCCCACGCCATGCAGATAACCTGACCAGCCCACGTCATGATTGCATGCTAGGTTATCTTCACGGTGGGACCCACCTCATGCACGGCTGAGATGTCCTGCACAACTTAGCCTTCGGCAGGTAAGATGATAGCACAACAATGGGTCCTTTTACTTACTTCTTTTTATTTATCCTGCAGTATATTGGGAATAATGGGCTCGGTATAGACCGTCGGTATCAGAAGGCTCAAAAAATATTAAGGCGCTTTTAAGAAGGAAGATAATAAATTTCTATGACCTGATCAGTGCACGGACCGCAACATTATCGGCGAGGATCACGCACGAGCGGGCTGCATCACAAAGCAAAGAAGCAGCTTTTAGATTTCTTTTTTATAAATAATGATGCATGCCCGGTGTAATTCCATATTTCCATGTCAGAATAAATCCGTCTTAAGTTTCAAACAGCTTCTATTTTTATTTTATTTTTTCTTAATTGTTTGATTGGCATTTTTGTAATAATATGAGCACTTTGTAATGAAAAGATATCCATGAACGAAATATCCCCTTGTTTAGTAGTGCTTCGTATTTGAGAAAATGTTCCACAATCAGACAACTATAAACCCAGATATTATGCACGTAGACTACCTGTGACTCAAATTAAACCCAAGATATCGTGGGGCCCGCATTTATGGGCCAATGATTATGGAGAGTTCGGATTTTTTTGTTTATCAAGTGCTTCTTTTTTTCGAATTTATTTTTATTTTGCTAGGTAAAACTGTACACGGTTTACATCCGGGCAGGCCCAGCAACAAAAAGAGAATGGCCTGCCTATGCTATACGGCTATACCCCCTGTGCAAAAGAAAAAGATCATCCCTCCCTAATCGTTCCTAGACCCACCCAACCGGTCCAGGAAGAGGGCCCCACAGACATCTTGGGAGAAAGCCAACGTCGATTGGGAAATCGTAACCAACGGTGACGCGCTACCTGTTGGGGGCCTTGCACAAAACCTTAGGATCTAACCTTCCGAAACAAACCAGAATTATGGAATAATAAAGCAATAAAATAAATCAAAGCATCAACCACACACCATACAAGAGATTTTTACGTAGAAAACTCTCAAAGAGGTAAAAACAACGTGACCTCGTCCAGATCAACAATCCACTATGAAGCAGAATGTTACAATTGATCACAAGCACACCCTGCTATAATCAAACCTTCATCACTCATGCATGAGTAGATAAACAGTAAGAGAAATAAAGAAAACAGAGAGATCTCACTGAGTACGAGGATGTAGAAGCGCTGAGTTATAGTAGATCACCTCTACGAGCATAGCCACCCTTCCACAAGCTTCCTCTCTCTCTCTCTCTCTCTCTCTCTCTCTCTCTCTCACACACACACACACACACACATACACATACCTTTGATAGCCCTCTTGTGTTTTTCTTATACATAAAAAAATCCTAGGAACCCATATTTATAGTTTTAGGAAACTCCTTTTCGCATCCCAGTTGCGAAAGGACTTAGATTTCTGCAATCTGAAAAATCGCAAAACGAATCTACGTAACCACGACTGGTCAAGCCGAGTCTTCGACCAGTCGAGCGCCACCCACGACCGGTCGAGACCCACCTTCGACCGTTTAAGCACCCTAGAGAAAAATATCTCAAACTAGCTAGACTTTGAGTCGAGTCAGGGCTCGACTCCATGACTAGTCATGCACCAGCCCTCGACCGGTCGTGCAAGGCTCACGACCAGTCGAGCAAAGGTTAAAAAATTCCATCAAATCTATCCCTTTTTAACCCAGGAGGGATTCACGTTCTTCAAGCCAGCCTGGTTTTTACTGTTCACTCCCCAAGTGCAGGGTTGTGATGTAGTAATAAAACTCAGTGAGACCGAGGTCGAATCCCAAGGGACTGATACCTGTACGTTATCTGAAACGAAGTAGAACTAAAACTAGACTAAAATGAAATCTAAATCGAAGGAAATTAAGGAAATAATGGTGAAAATATTATTTAAAATCTAAGGAATTCAAGGAAAGGAAACTGAGGATTTAGAGGATCCACTTATAAAGATCAGGGAGATCTTATGCCTACATCAAAAACTCAACTGGACTTAGAATCCATCTTCATTCAGTTAAAGGGTATAACCATGAAAATTAAACTGAACTTCTTTTGATATAGTTTTAAAGAAATGAAAGGTATATGAATTAGAATGGATTCCATCACCAAACCATGCCCAAGAGACAAAGTAAATAACAGAATTAAACTAATTACCAACCAATCAACAATGTATGAAGGTTAGGAAGGGTACCGTCATCCGACCATGCCTAGAAGATGATGGTGAATTACAGGGCTTTTTAACGTCATAAACATAAAAAGGAAGGGAACATGCTCAAAGCTATCACAAACCCATTGTAATTTTAGTCACAACAGACCATTAAAAACTAAAAATAATTCCTTAATTAAACTAAAAGCATCATCAGTTCAGTCTAAACAAAAGGCATAAGCAAATAATTCTCCCATCACACTATAAGCTTCACTTCTTAGCCCTAGCTAAGAGGTTTAGCCCAACATGCTTAGACCAGATCTCGCAAAAATCATAAAAATAAATAAATAAATAAAAACTATAAAACTACTCTCTCTTTTTCTCGGCCTTCACGGCTGCACACGTCACAGGAAAGGATATCCCCACGTTCTCTCTCTCTCTCTCTCTCTCTCTCTCTCTCTCTCTCTCTCTCTCTCTCTCTCTCTCTGTTTTATAGCTCGGCTGGAGTCGGTTGGTGGAGTGCGTAACAAACAACTCTGTTTACACAGGAATTTTCTTACGCACTCCCTTCTTGTGTGATGATTGGCGAGTCCATAATCAATGCTGGCAAGAAGATCCACTCTGCCCAATGGATTCACGTCAGAATTTAGGTTAGATATGAATTGATTCTGCTCGGATTTGATCTAGCCCATAGGATCTTTCTTCCGCCGTCCATCTTGCATTCAACGGCTAG
Source organism: Magnolia kwangsiensis (assembly GCA_037074715.1). Lineage (NCBI taxonomy): Eukaryota > Viridiplantae > Streptophyta > Magnoliopsida > Magnoliales > Magnoliaceae > Magnolia > Magnolia kwangsiensis. Next base: position 2,547,763 of record CM073571.1, read on the forward strand.
AATCTCACGATACCTTGCATGGGGTCAAACTGACACCTAGGTGAGGATAAGAGGATCGGTGAGATTCCAATGGACGGTCCAGATCGGACCATCGGTGTACGATGGTGGCCCATGAAACTCGTCTGCACTATGTAATCGCGCTGTGATGCTCGGTGGGGCCCATAATTAGTGTCAACTTGGAAATCCACCCTGTCCATTGCGATCTCCTCGAAAAACCAATTGGAAATGGCTAGTTTTAACCCATCGTTGATGAAGCCCACGAGATATTTCACTCCACCGTTCGTCCTACGTTGGTCGGTTGAAGATGTGTTTATGTGCACATGGGGTGAAAAGGTGACCTTGGCGAGGATCACAGCCCCCATACGGACACCATGAACGGTCTGGATCATCAATACAGATGATGGGTGGGCCCTATTGAAAGAGACCGACGGATGCTAGTGCGTTCGTTGTTGCCGGTGAGGAAGAAGTTGGGTCAGCCGACTTTGACTGGGATTCCTAGTCCGGTGCGGCTTGCGTGCGGATGTGGTATGTACACGCATGTCGCACGTGGGGTACACTATGATGCTTGTAAGAAATTTGATCCATCCATCCTCTTTGTCATCTAATAATAGGGGCTGAGACCAAAATTAAAGCATATCCAAAGATCAAGTGAGCCCCACCTATGGATTTAAGGGGTTGATCTATCCATTGGGATACTTTCATAAGGATCCAATGGTTGAAATTCGATGTGTATAGTTAATTTATGGTCTTAAGGCCGTATATGAAGTTTCGAGCCGAACGGATGGTTAGAATCCTATGATTTTACATTCTGGACCAATTTCAGGCCACTTTAATGTGAACAACTTGACTTTCTCAGATTCCTGGCATGTAGATTCTTCAATCTCAGTCCCCTGTAGTCTGTCTCATACTTTGGTGAATTCTGAGCATTAAATTTTAGCTTTTAGTACCCTATTTCGGTCCAAGCTTGCAACTTCACCTTACACCACAAACACGATAAAAATAGACTGTTAAGCAGTATCATGTTCATAAATCTAGGTAGTAATTAGGGTCTAATATGCAATATTTGACCCTTAACATCTACAAACCTCAAATTTTTCCTTGAACAAAGCTTTAATCATTATATCTGAACCATTATTGTCCGTGTGAACCTTCTCAAGCTGTAACACCTTCTGTTCCAAAGTATCCCTGATATCAAATCTATATGTGCTTCGATTTGAAATACTGACTTGGATTATTGCTCAAGTGTATAGCACTCTGACTATTGTAATAGACTACGTGTTGCTCCGGCTTCAGGCTAAGTTCCTATAGGAACCTCTTCATCCAAAGCATCTCTTTACATGCTTCTGTGACTACAATGTACTCGACTTCTGTTATCGACAATGCTACGACCTTCTGTACCTTGCTCTGCCAAAAAATTGTTCCTCCTGCAAACATAAATATGAACCCTGATGTAGACCTTCTGGAGTCTATGTCGCCTGTCATATCTGCATCTGTGTAGCCCTCTAACACAGGTTTTTTGTCACCATAGCATAGGCTCAACCTAGATGAGCGTCTTAGACACCGCAGTATCCATTTTACTGCTACTCAATATTCTTTATCAGGAATGGTAAGATATCAGCTAACAACACCAACCGCATATGATATGTTTGGGCGTGTACACACCATAGCATACATCAAACTTCTTACAGCTGATGCGTAGGGTATCTTCTGCATCTCTTTCACTTCTACCTTCGTCTTGGGACACTATCTGTTGCCCAATCTAAAGTGACCATCCAGTGAAATACTAACAAACTTCGCTGCATTCATATTGAACCTTTATAAGAATTTCTCAATATACCGCTCTTGTGACTGCCAAAGTTTCATGTTACTTCTGTCACGGGTTATCTCCATTCCTAAGATCTATTTAGTTGGGCCAAGTCTTTCATCACAAACGACTTGCCCAACTCCTGTTTTAGCCTATCGATCTTCTTGATGTCCTTTCCCATGATGAGTATGTCATCAACGTATAAAAGAAGAACTAAGAAATCATCATCTGAGAACTTGCGCGTGAACACATAGTGGTCCGACTCCATTCTGTCATACTCATGCTTTAACATAAACAAGTCGAACTTCTTGTACCATTACCATGGAGCTTGTTTCTGTCCATACAAGCTCTTCCTCAGCCTACACACCATATGCTCTTTGCTCTTGACTTCGAAACCTTTCGGTTGGTGCATGTAGATCTCTTTTTCTATGTCACCATGGAGGAAGACGATTTTAACATCTAACTGCTCTATCTCCAGATCCATGCTAGCCTTTAACCCAAGTAACACCCGTATGAATGTCATCTTCACCACTGGTGAGAATATCTCCTTGAAGTCTATACATTTCCTCTAACCAAACCGTTTTACCACAAGTCTGACCTTGAACCTCGTCTGTAAATTCTTCTGCTCAACCTTCTTTCTGAACACGCACTTGTTACTCAAAGCTTTCTTATCCTTAGGCAATTTCATCATGTCATAGGTGTGGTTCTTATGCAAGGATTCCTTCTCCTCTTACATAGCTTTCAATCACTCCTTATGCTCGTCGGCTATAGCCTCAAAATAATCTTTTGACTCTCACCCATCAGTCAACATAATATATTCATGCGGCGAGTACCTCTTGGACAGCTGTCTATCCCTCGATGACCTCCTCACTTGTGGCTCAACAAGTGGATCAAGTGGGAGCTGCTCCTCTGGTTCATCTTCTGAAGGAATTCCCTCGTCCTTTATACCTTTTTGTACTCCTCCGTCATCAGGCACCACAAGAGGAATAATTCGATTCATGTCCTCTAGCTCACCTGAATTAGGCTGATTTATCTTTGGCTTACCAATGTCTTCTATACACTAATCTTTAAAAAAAATCACATATCTGCTCTTAACGAGCTTCTTCTCGGTCAGATCCCACAATCTATAACCAAACTTTTCTTCACCGTACCCTTAGAACACACACTGTCTGATCTTCATATCGAGCTTGGACCTCTCGTCCTTTGGTACGTGAATGGATGCCTTGCATCCAAATACCCTGAGATGACTGTACGATAGATCCTATCCAGTCCACACATTCTCATGCACTTGTCTATTCAACGGAACTGATGGGGACCTGTTTATCAGATACATCGCCGTGTGCATTACTTCTCTCCAGAACATCTTGGGCAATTTTGCATGGGATAACATGCATTTGATTCTCTCTACAATGGTGTGATCCATTCACACAGCTATACCATTATGTTAGGAGGTCTTAGGAACCGTCTGTTCATGTCGTATACCCAGGGACTTACAGTACTCGTGAAAGTCGCCAAAGTATTCACCACCATTGTCAGTGCGGATGCACTTCAATGATTTACCTGTCTCTCTCTCGACCATAGCATGAAACAATTTAAATACATAAAAGACCTCGTCCTTGGATATCAAAGCATAAACACAAACCCTCCTACATGCATCATCTATAAAAGTAACAAAATACAATGCCCCACCTAAGGCTTTTGTCCTCATAGGACCACAAACATCAGAATAAACCAAATCTAATGCATGCACTTTATTAACATGAGAAGAAGTTTTAACAAATGAAACTCTATATAGTTTTCCTGATAAACAATCAAGACAGGTTTTGAGAGGTGTACCTGTCACGTCTAGAAGGAGCCACTTCTTCGCTAATAGTTAAAACCCTTTTTCACTCATGTGACCTAGACGCCTGTGCCACATGTCAATAGCTGAATCTTCCACTATGTTCAACCTACCCTTGCACACACTAACACTTGCCTTATACAGGGTGCAACACTTCTTTCCTCTAGCTGCGATCAACAAACCCTTGATGAGCTTCCAGCACCCACCAGCAAATCAGCTTTCATAGCCATCATCATCCAACCTTCCCGTCGACATCAAGTTGAGGCAAAGGTCTGGGATATGCCTCACATCCCTGAGAACCAATGTGCATACTACCAAAAAATCGAGCAAAGGCTACGGACTATGGAAGTTTTTGGCTACGAATATAAACCATGGCTAAATTACTACGAATTTAATTCGTAGCTAAAACCTCCTTAATCTGTAGCTAAAACCTCCCTTCCACCTTGATCTAATTAGAGGTTGGTGGTGTTTGAGGGGCTTCATAGGGCCCATTGGAATATATATGTTTTATCTAAGCCGTTCATAAATTTTGATATATAATTTCATTGGATGATCCCAAAAAGTAGTTAGATTTAAGGTCTAAGTGGACCACACCATAAGAAATAATAAAAAATATTTTTTTATCGTTAATATTTTATGTGGTCTGCTTACAGATTCTAGTTGACTCATTTTTTGGATCAACCCTTAAAATGATATTTTAAAATGAATGGACGGAGTAGATAAGTAACATACATCACTGTGGGCCCCACAGGACCTAAAACTAGGCACATAAAAGTGTCGTCCATCACCCGCCTCCCCCCAAAAGAGTCTCACGCGCGCCCAACCCAAATCCCACACGTCTCCCTCGCACGTCCGCCCCTCTCTCAAACCCAAACCCTGTCGCGCCTCTCCGAAAACCCAACACTCACACTCGCATACCCTCTCTCTCTCTCTCTCTCTCTCTCTCTCTCTCATCCTCTCTCTGTCTCTGTCTCTCTCGGTCCTCTCTCTCTCTCTCGCGCGCATCCTCTCTCTATCTCTCTCGGTCCTCTCTCACGCATCCTCTCCCTTCCACTCTCTCTCTCTCTCTCTCTCTCTCTCTCTCTCTCTCTCTCTCTCTCTCTCTCTCTCTCTCTCTCTCTCTCTCTCCCCTCAGAGCTCGGGAACCCTATTTTCAGCGTGGACTCGTGATTGGGGCCCCAAATCAAACAGGAACTTGTTCTCTTCCTCTAAAGCTCAGTTGACCGTGAGGTATCTCTCTCTCTCTCTCTCTCTCTCTCTCTCTCTCTCTCTCTCTCTCTCTCTCTCAATCTCAATACCGATTGAAAATATTTGGGGATTTAGGGATATATTTGGGGGTTTTCAAATTTGGAGGTTTTTGAATTTAGGGGTTTCCAAAATTGGGGGTTTCTGAATTTGGAGTTTTTTGGATTTAGGGGTTTCCAAATCTGGGGGTCTTCGGATTGATATTCGGAGCAGAGATGGGCTACAACAATCGGGTTACCATTTCCTCTGAATCTGTTGAATTTCAGGTCCATTCTTATCGTTTCCTCTGAATCTGTTGAAAATTTTTCTATTTCCTTACCTCTGATTGATGAATTTTCTGACGAATTAATGAACAATCCATAATCAAAATACATTGTCGATAGATGTCTACAATAACATTGTTATTTTCATGATGTGTTTGTGAATATGCCATTGCTCATGATGTGTTTGTGAAAATGCTCATGAAGTTTCTATTGGTGTCAAATGCTCTACTCTATTGATCTGTATATACATGTATTTTGAATATAATGTTGGTGTGATAGTGAATCTTAAGGGAGAAATAGAATGTTTGGAAATTACAAGGCCAATTCGGAAGTAACATGTAGATTTGTAGCGAAGAATTTTTTGTGCAATGAACACCATTTTTTAAGAGATGATGTCTGATGTTTGGATTTTTTACTTTGCTGAATTTAAAATTTTATTTGTCTGGGAAGAAACTGAGTAGGTGTTTTGTCAGTAGAAGCGGAGTTTGTTTTAGAGAATTCATGAGTTGCAGTGCATTTGGATTTTCTTTTTGTCCAAGTTCGATAGAGAGAGAGTTTTAATAGGATAGGTTGCCACCATGGCACAATATTGTACATGGCAGATTTCCACCCCTGATTGCAACCTTTAAATGATTTGAACCATTCATGTTCAAGATGCTACCATATAGAAGATGTGGTCTTATAATCTTGACCTTTGAATCTTTGATTTGACTATGAGCTATTAAATATTCTTGTTTATATGAAATCACTCATTCAATAATGCTTCTTACGATGGCCAGGGTACCATAGAGTCTGGAACACGAACGGTTCAGATCATCACTTATGATGCAATCCGCGAGGTGGAAAACTGCCACCATAACATATTGTATTGTGGTGGCACTGTAGCATATAAAAAACAGCATCTTTTTTTTTTTGAGAGAGAGAGAGAGAGCCAAAAATTGTGACTATAATATTTATATCTCAACCTCAAGCTTAGAAGTTTCCTCTCCTATGCTCTAACGTTTCCGATTTGATGTTATTTTATATTCGTTTCTGCTATAGAACTCGGTCAATGCACGGGAGCAGAAAATTCCATACCCATGGCTAGTCTTCAACGAGAAGGTGAAAGTGAACTTTGTTGTAATCCACTTCTTGTGTTTGGATGAATCTCTGCTTGTGTTGCAGTTATTTAATTATGCTTTTGGTTGCACAAGTTCCTGACTGTTGTGATAAATCCACTCATCTGGAACAAGCATTCTATCACTGTGGGGACTGTTGGGCTTTTGATATGCATGGTAGAGTTCTTTATCAGCAGTCCATGACCAAGCCATAGGCTGCTGCTGAAATAGAAGCAATTGCAAGAGTTGGTGATGAGGAACAGCAGCAGTTTCTAAAAATGGAACTGCATCAGAAGCAAATACGACCGACCATCCATGATTCTTTTAATTTTAGGTAGTTCTTTTTATCTTTTGACTCTTACATTCTTCCTTTTAATCAAATACCTCTAAACTTGTAGTACTTTCATTGTTTTTCTATCAATAGGTTTTCTTCTATGGATTTACATACATCTTTAAATTATTACATATTCCAACATTGCACATTTGAGGGGTGTCTGACCTGTCTAGTGAGGTATGTCACAGCTGTGTGTAAGGCCCAAAGTCATGTACAGGTGCATGTGGTGCTCACAAAAGTGCAGACTCTTACATGCTTTTCTGTTGTGAATCTTCATCTCTAGACATTACAATCTTTCTTTGTGGTTATATTTCTTTTGTTGCTTGTTTGTCTGCTGATGTTTTGAAAGGGTGAAGCTTTCCAGCCTTGTAGAGGACTACAGGAGTGGGCGTCTGCACTGTCTTGCGGAATTTTAATGCCCTCAAAATGCAGCCTTTAAGAATTGAAAATCATCTCCATGGAATGATCCATTTCTGCACAAATATTTCAAAACGTTTCCCATTGAATATAAAAGTGATCCATGATCCGTGATCCCGTGGCCTTCCTAACACCACACAGACTAGATGCTCACATCACACAATCTGAATATATAACTTATATTTGCATTGGTGAGAAACCATTCGTGGACCTGCAGATCTTGGACATGTCGACTGTTTATTCATTGCAATATTTGACAGTTTGGACAGGAAATGCCAGAAGGAACTCGAGACAATTGGGAGGCAATATCTGTTTAAATATTTGAAGCTCAATTTTCTTTGCCATTATGAGTTTCGAAATGTTGAATTTGGTCTATATACTCATTGTCTCCATTGATCATTTTTTATTTGCCTTTGTTATAACTTGTGTATGTCTGTTAATTAAATCATATTGGCATCTGATTTTTACACTCCTCACTCTTGAATCTGAACCTTTGGACATCTTTTATTTTCCCCATATGGATGAATGGCGTGGATAAAACACATGCATCAATGTATTTATCTGTTTGATTTTGGAAAGGAGAATTATATAATACTCAGGCTTGTACGATGCTTGATACACAGGCATTCAGAATCTAATAGATTGTGCATCCCATTGTCTCCAAGTCACAGTTTCAATATCAAATTGGTTGAATAATCCTAACCTTTGATTCACGGACACTTTTTGGTGGAAATAGGACAGTTGGTTTAGTTTTTTTTTTTTTTTTAACCGTGCAATCGATGTCCTCCAATTCAAAAGTCAGATGATCTGACAAGCTTAATTTTTTATTCATGATACATCTATACTGGGTTCTATAATTTGGATAGTTTAATTTGAGTAGTTGTATGCCTTGTGTGCAATTTCTTAAGTAATTTGTAAGCGCATGAGGATCATCCATTACACTTTGCCAAAGTATGAAAGATTTGCTCTTTGGGCCTAAGTCATGGACTTGACTAAATTTACGGTAATCTTGTACATTATAGAGATTTTGCAAAGTACTAATGATGTACATGTTACTTATATAAGGCATTATATTGAATGGATAGTCAAATTTTGGTGTAAATATTTTTATAAGACAAATATTGACTCGACTGAGTTTTCATGGCTTGGTGGATTGGCCAAGTCAATGCAAAACTTGGCCAATTTTCATATAGTACTGATGCATAGTATGAATCAGCAGACCAATTTCTTTTATAGCTGGAAATAGTTGTACTTCTTTGTTCCTTTGTTTCCTCAACAGATTTAGGTGATAGACTTGTTAGCTGGAAATGATGATCTGCACTTGAGAAGATATTGATTCAGTCTTTAAGTCCATCTGCTAGCTGGAAATCTATTTAATTTTCTTTTTTGAACTTTGGTATGAGTTTGGATTTGAGCATGTAGTTCAACGGTAGAAAATCTGCATTCCAACATTGGTATCTATGGTAGTGACATTGGGATCAGTCCAAAATCTGTTTTGATAGTCCACCTATGATCTAGAAAGAACCATACTAATCAGATTATTATAACCATCCAATCATAACTTGCAAAATGGCTCTTACCATCCGCTTTGCAAGTTATAATTATGTGGTTGTGACCATTTGATCAGGGAATTCTAGGGCCATATGCAATCAGAAGTTGGCCTAGTTGAGGTCTAGATGAATTTGCACTTGAACACAATAGGAAGAATCATGTGACATCTTATAACCTCAATTATTGAATGGAAGTTAGGTTGAGACGGATTTATAATGAGGTGGTAAATAGTTTTCCCTTTCATTTGCAGATGGAAGTAAGAGTAATCCTTTGCTTCCAATTATACTACCCCCAGTTGGTACTGTCATGCTTGTTTTGGGTATGTTTGGCTATTTTTCATGGAAGTGACTCGAGAAACAAGGTAATTCTAGTATGTTTGGATCACCATTTTAGAGAAATTATATGTACATATAGCAGTTGATAAGCATAGCATGACTATGTTTTCATGTTCAAATGGAGAAAATGTTTCAGTGATACAAACCACTGGCTTGTTGGGTCCTGCCCTGGATGAACTGTGCCCCAAAAAATCTAGAATGTTGAAAAATTCTCTCTTTTTGGGTTAGATATGAACCATTGTTGGATTTGTCTTCTTAACCATCTATTTGAAGCCTAAAATCTGAAAGGACAAGACTATCAAATGAAGGTAACTTTTGCAACATCGTCTATCCCTAGTTGGAGCTGATAAACAATTGTCTAGATCACTGCTCCATGGTTATCACTTTCATGAGGGACTGAATTTTCTCTTCTTAAGGGTCGTATAGTTCCTCAATAGACTAATCCCCTGAAGTAAGGATGTTGAACCTTCCTTGCATTACAGAGATTTAATATGTTCTGTGTTAGTCTTAAAGGTACTAAACCAGTGTCATTTAGGGAGGAGAGGTACAAATACTGCAGCGTTTGGCCAGAGAGATAATTATGAGTTCAGTGATAGTACACTTCTAAATGGGGAGTACATTCCAGAAGTACCACTATTCAGTTTCGGTAGCATTCTAGCTGCTACAGATAACTTCTCTTTGGCGAATAAGCTTGGTGAAAGTGGGTTTAGTCCTGTTTACAAGGTAATGTCCAATTTCCTGTCAATAAACTTCAAACACAGTGACTGAATTAGTAATTTGGAGAAAAAATGGGTGATAGACATTTACTTCTCTTATAGTGCTAAAATTCAGCCAACTCGTGTAAGACCCGTATCTTAGTCCGTACCATTCCATAGACTTATGCGGTCTTACCGGTCGAATTTCGACAACCTTCGACCCTTAACCGATAGTCACGCGCGACCCTGATTCATACGCCGTCAACCCGAGTCGACTCGACCCGAGTTCTGTACCATAGCGGTCGCGCCATCGCTGCGGTTCCGATGCCGCGACTCGCTCGCCGAGGCGATACCCTGGTCAAGTACATGTCAAGTACACATCACTTTCACCCTTTCCCAAGCAAGCCATAAAAGTCTTCCATGCCCATACCTTTCTTACACAAAAGGCCACCAAAGTCAATAAAGGTGTCTTACACACCCATCACCACATCCATCCATCACTCACTCTCTCTCCCTTTACAACTCTCTCTCTTTCTCATTTTCAAAATCCACTCCAAGCAACCAAAAACCCCTCCTACGTATGAGCCTCTCCCTCTCTTCCTAAACTCCAAGTGCGGCCCACCTCTTCATCCCAAGATCTCTCATCTCAACCCTCCATTCCTCATCTCATCCATTGAAGTTGAAGCTAAGGAGCTAAGGGACCCATAGGAGCAAGAAGATCGGACGGTGGGTGCCTCTATAGGGTAGTTTTCTTATTTTTATGATGGGCCAAGTGAGGCCCACCGATCAATGGTGTGGATCTCATTAGGGACCCTAAGATGTGGTCGATAGCCCACTAGGATCATCATGATCATTCCATGATGGGGCCATTCTCCATGGACCCCATCATGATGTTTATTTTCTTTTGAAAGGTCATCTAGACCGTCTATATTGGTGGGGAAAGGATCCCTACTGTTGATTCTAAATTTTGATGGTCCCATGTGTTAAAGGACCCACTTGATTGTATGATTCATTGCAAGGGAGGGCCCATAGTATCGGGGTCCCTCCATCACAAGCGTGTCCCACCCTCCATCTCTCTCTCTCTCTTTTTATTTCTTTTTATTTTATTTTATTTTATTTTATTTTATGTAATGGGGTAGTGTGGCCCACTTGAATGGACCCCATCATGAGGCACGTATTCTATCCTAATCATTTACAAGTGGGGCCCACTTCGTATGCGTTGTATCCGTACAGTCAACCATGAGGTGGCCCACTTAATCAGGGCCCACCTCAATGCATTTTTACTCAATACCTAAATCGTCCAGCGTCTGGGACGCTGGACGTCTCTATTGAAAAAAAAAAAAAACAAACAAAAATCTGCTTGTTATTCAAGCTTTATGGGTGTCCTACTCATAGGCCCCATTTTGATGTATGTATCCAATCCACGCCGTCCATCTCGATTCCCATATCATTTCAGACGTTGAGCCCAAGAATGAAGGTGATTCGAGTTTTTGGCGGGCCATAACATAGAAAACTTTGGTGGTTACCGTTGAAAGGTCATCTAGTGTTTTCATACGCCCAAAATTTTTGAACTTCGGACTCATTTGGTTTGTTACGAGCTGAAGAATCCAATGGATGGATTGGATTAACTTGATATGGGCCCCACCTGTGGAAAACCACAGAAATACTAAGACAGAGGAGAGAGAAAAGGGAAGGGAGCAGCCCTTGTTGCTCGTGTCAGACCAGCACAGGCGCTGCCTGCGCTGTTGCCAGCGGCGGGCGGACGTCAGGGACCCACGGCCTCTAGCCGTGGGCCCCACCTTGATTTTTATATGCCATCTAAGCCGTTCATGAGGTGGGCCCCCTCCAAATTTTGGCTTCATCAAATACTCAGGTGGCCCACACCATAGGAAACAGTGAGGTTGAACCTCTACCATTGAAACAGTTTTTTTGGGGCCCACATTAGTTTTGAAACAATCTGAAATTTTTATTTTCCCTTCATCCAGGTATGAGTGACCTGATGAAAGGATTGGATGTTGTATAAACATCGTGGTGGGCCCCACATGGGACCCACAGTGAGGCATGTGGTTTAAGTCCACCGTCTAGGTCGACAATGGTACCCACCTTGTTGTATTATTGCGATGTCCACCGTCCAGCGGACGGTGGGGCCCTCTTTGATGAATGTGTTCTGTCCGCGCTGTCCAGCGACAGTGGGACCCACCATGCTGCATGTGATGCATCCAGACCGTCCATCCACTTGGTAAGATCATTTAAGGCATGAGTTAAAGTTTGGGTGGGCCGCCTATGTATGCGTTAGGCTCATTTGATTTATAAAAGGGCCCATGGGATTAGGCCCATTTGACTTATAAGAAGGCCTATGGGTTAGGCCTATTTGATTTGAATATGGCCTATGGGTTAGGCCCATTTGATTTGAATAAGGCCTATGGGTTTAGGCCCATTTTGATGTGCATAAAGTCCATGGAATTAGACCCATTTAATGTATTTAAGGCCCATGGGATTGGACCAGATCGATGTATTCCAAGGCCCATGGGATTAGGTTCATTTGACATTTGGGGGCCCATGGATCAAGGCCCATTGAGATATACTAGGGCTTATGGATTGAGGCCCATTGGATGTACATATGGGGCCCAATTGGTGTGGCCCATTTGTTACCTTTAAGACCCATGAGTTTAAGCTCATTTGATGCAATCCAAGGCCCACGGGTTTCGACCCATTGCAATGCACTTAAGGCCCATTGGTGTGGCCCATTGATGTGACCCATTGATAAATAAAAGGCCCATATGATATGGCCCATTTGATATATTTAAGGCCCAATGGGATGTACCTAAGATCCATTGCAATGTGTGATCCCAACACTGATTATGTAACGACGTTTACGGCGATCGTGCCTTGGGAGCAATGATGGTTTAACGTCCACATTGTGAGTGTAATGCTGGTTGGATGTCCACATTACGACTCTCCTTAGGGTCCATTATTAGGCCCGTACTTATTATGTATAGGCTGTCCAGGCCCATCTGCATTGTAAGAATAGTGCATTTCATTATAACGTGTTTAGTATAGTTTCATGACTCATGATCATACGCATCATATGTGTGCTTGATATGAGAAGTGACTGATCATAGCACATGCCTTCGGGCAGATGTTTATGGGACCCCGATTAGGCGGTGTTGCCCTAAATGAGCGCACGATACGCGCAGGATTTACCGCATGATTTGATAGTGTGATTCATGCATTTCGCATTGTGTGACATGATTATTGTACGCCCTAGCAACATCAGGGCCGTAGCCTCCACAGACGTAGCGTGGTTGGTAGGATTGGATACCAAAAATCTTGTTCTACATGGGGTGCTATAGATATCCCTGGATGAAAGTCCCTAAACCCTTATGGTACTAAGAGGTTGCTCCAACGTTTAGACCGAGTGGGTAGATGAGCGCTGAGTGCCGATTACCAGATGACTGTGCTCTCCACTGTATTGTGGTCGGTTGGAAGGGGGTACGGCCTTACCCGCCCGAGTGTAGGGGGCAATGCTAGGCTGAGTTTGACCAGCTCGAGGAATGGGTCCACTATCGACGAGTCGCGCCTGATATTGACAGACGGATAGTGAGGTCTCTTCCACTTACCTTATTGCCCGTGATGTGGCGATAATCTGGTTTAGAGTGTACTAGACCCCGGTGATATCCCATATTTGAGTTGTATTGATGTGTGGACATAGATGAGGATCTGTATGCTTGAGTTGCATTGCACATCATATGGCCTTGGGTGGCCGATACCATTCATGTCTTGCATCGCATAGCCTTGGTACGGCTCATGATATTATGAATCCATCTGCACATTCTGCATCACTCTGATATTGCATGATCATATCACTACCTTGCGCACACACTTTCACCACCCTCTAAGCTTTCTATAAGCTTATGCACGACCGTTGTATGTAGGTGACGTTGGGGCGCAGCAGCGCTGAGACAGGAGTACGTTGTAAATCGTTTTGGAGTTTTTATTCTTTACCATTGTATTTTCCTTTATGCTCATTGTACTTGTAAAGTTTTTTATCATAGTGAAAATGTAATGGAGTTCTTGGTTGTTGTTTGTGGGTTATGCCTTTGGTTATGCTTATTACGTATCAAACTGACATTGAAAATCCTTCTTGTAACATCCCAGGATCGGAACTTGGCGAATGGGAGCTAGGAGCCGAGAATGGGGTTCTACGGAGGCTGTCGGCGCCGGATTCAGCGATCGAAAATTTTGTGAGCCCAGTTTCCGAGTTTGGGGCGTGATAACTCGACTCTACATGATTTTGAGAAGATTCACTGGGAAACTCGTGGGTGTGACTTAGTCCTCACACCTAGGGATTTTTAGTTGTTTGTTTCAACAATTTTATATATGTTCTAACACAAACATTTTCAATTTACTTATTACATACAGAGTTGAGTCAAGTAAAGGCTCAATGGAGTCTTCAAGCTATCCTGTTTTATGGATACATCTTATTCTTCTTGTTTTCCAAAATTTCTACAATATATTGGCAATGCTTATAATAAATGGGTGTTTGTAAAGAAATGTGAATGGAATTAAAGAGCCCAAGAATAGGAAAAAAAAATTAGTGATTACAAAGCAGATTAATAAGAGTGATGCTTGGTTTCTTGAGGGAATGTTGCCAGAAGGTCAAGAAATAGTAGTAAAAGCACTTTCTAAGAGTTCTGGTCAAGGCTTGGAGGAGTTCAAGAATGAAGTACAACTTATTGCGAAACTCCAACATAAGAATCTCGTTAGACTGTTGGGTTGGTGCATTTATGCGGAAGAAAATATATTGGTCTATGAATACATGCCCAACAAAATCTTGGATAAACTTCTCTTTGGTTTGCTCCTCTTACTTATCTCATGATAAAGGAAAATCTAAATTTCACTTGATTTAGAAAACGATGCTATATATGGGTACACATATCTATTTATATCATCCTTTTATTTTTATTTTTAAATTCTTCTTCAATCAAAATCTCTAACAAAGAATATCCACCAGATCCAACCCAAAAATCAGAACTAGATTGGGGAAAACGCTTCTGCATTATCGAAGGTATTGCTCAAGGGCTTCTTTATCTTCACAAGTATTCAAGGTTAAGAATCATTCATCGAGATCTAAAAGCCAGCAATATTCTACTGGATGGTGAAATGAACCCCAAAATATCAAACTTTGGTTTGGCTAGGATTTTTGGAGGACACCAAATTGAAGCGAATACTGATAAAATCATGGGAACATAGTAAGTACCATTTGTAGAAATCCACTTGCAATCAAAGGTGTGTATGCATAAACACCACAAATAATGCTTATTACTTCACCAATTTTCTAATTAGTTTGGCTGCACAAATTTCTGCAATGGCTATATGCCTCCAGAGTATGCATTGGTAGGTCATTTCTCAGAGAAATCTGATGTATATAGCTTCGAGGTGTTACTATTAGAAATTGTGACCGGAAAGAGGAACTTAGGTTTTTGTCCCAATTATCAGTGGTTGAATCCTTTAGGATATGTAAGTACCATCCAAGATTTTTTATTTTTTATTTTTCCTCTTGATAAGTTGAATTTGTGTTCTCTACATGATGCTTACTAATGCATTTTCTAGGGAGGCAATTTGGTTTGGGCTGGTTGAGAGCCTTAGCTCATGTTGGACTTGGACATGCTTCAGCGTAGCCCAGTTCACCGATGATTCCCATTTTTCATGAATGGAAACATGTCTGCACACTGTTTTCCATTCTGGGCTGATTCTTGTTTATCATTTCCTATAAACATGAGATTTTGATGACATTGATGATGGATTTTAATTCTTCAAGCATGGAAACTATGGAAAGAAGGTAAGATCACAGAGCTGATGGATCCATCCATGAAAATCTGTTTGTATCACTGAAACATTTTCTCCATTTGAACATGAAAACATAGTCATGCTATGCTTGTGATGTTTTCATCAGGAGCTACTTCCATGCTGGGAGAGCCTAGTGCTTCAATAGGCAATTGCGCCTGATGTGCTTTTCTTTCTCTTCTTACTTTGGGAATCTTATGTTACATCCTGAAAATTTCATTTTGCACCACTTAGTTATCATTATTTGTACTCACTTCTTTCTTTTATGTAATTGCGCCTGATGTTTGGCAGAAAAAGAAAGGCATGCAGGGTGTTATTGACATCAAAAATCCTAATTTGGTAAAACCAAAGAATTTGAAAGCAAGAGATGTTGATGTAAGTTGGATATATCCTCCTAATTGTTGTACCGTGGGAAAAGTTTAGCATTTTGACATTTGGAAGCTTATTAAATAGTATGAAATTTATCATTTAATGATTCTACCAGAATTTTTTGAATGCATTGGCTAAATTTAATAATGTGTGGTGTTGAATATGTCTCTAGAGAAAGCTTTCTTCCTCTCTTGTGGAATGTCTGAATAGATCATTGCTACTCGTAATATCCGCATTATATTCTACTTATGATTATATCACAAGGAATGGAAGTTTCTTCACCTCAAAATTTTCTTCAGTGTATGTCAATAACACCAAGTCCACAAGCACCTTAAAATAATTGCTCACAGATAGCTAACTTTTTCCATGTGATTACCAATGAGTCATGTTAAACCATAAGATTACATATATGTATGTTTATTCCACTAACGACAAGGAAATTATACATAGAGAGATGGGATGTCTAGGGAGAAATTTTTGGAGATCAGTTAAGAGATACAATTTATTTTTATTTTAAAAAAAAAAGAAAAAAAAAAGAAAAAAAAAAAGAAAAGAAATGTCTTAATCTAAAAGATTACCTTATTCACTTACCATAACCAATCAAAAATATAACTTTGGGTCCATATCATAAATAGTTAACATGAAAGGTATGCGTATATGTATGTGTGTTATATGTGATTTTTCCTCATTTTGGTTATTATTCCTTTGAATTTTTGAGCTTTGTGATGATTTTGTGATTTTTAGAGTGATGAATGTTTTTTCTAATACATCTCAGGTACCTTCATAATCAGGTTATGGTTTTTTCCCCAGTTTCTTATTTTTACGTGGGCATTTTTAAAAAAAATCTTTTGGGCTCCCTCATTTATTGTGTTGTGGGGATTAGAAGAGAGACTGAACTCACTATTTTGGATATCTTGTGAGATGGTGGTTGCTTGGAGTTCAGCTTATGGTACTTGTGATGTTTTGAAGAACTAGATGCTGAAAGATATGAGATTGGCAATTTACTATAGCAGTTTGCTACCTCATCCATGACCATGCCTTTGAATGTTAGAGCTGTAGATGCTTTGGAGTCTGTGGTTTTAATATTACATGTTTGGTAATGAGTGGATGAGGATCTGCAAAGGGGCACGATCACTTATCAAGGCTTTGCAGGGAAGGCTTGGGGGACTATAACTTTGGTGCTGCAATTCAGGCTTGTTAGATTTTATTATTTCACTATTTATTTAATCATACATTTACTATTGGTTATGCTTATAGATGTATGGAATACTTGGTGATCACTCTTGGTTATGTTGTTCTTGGCTTGTCTTGTTGCCCATGATTGTCTATGTTTTCATGCCACTATATAAGTTCTGTGCCGTCCATTCCTTTCCATGATATGATTAGTCAGCTGGTGGCACTTTTCAACTGGTCCTCTAGCAGTGATTTTTCACTACACATTTTCTTGTTTTCAGAAAAGTTTTTTTTTTGGAGGCCCATTTCTGGATTATATTTCCATAGGTCTGCATTTGGTTGGTGTTGTAGAATGATACCATCTGACACTCAGCATTTGGTAAACTCTGTGTGTTGTGTGTGTGTGTGTGTACATATATAATTGTTTGCTAGACCAACCATTGCTCTCTCTACATGCACTTTTAAATGCATCTATAGGATATTTGAGTTGTGTCCCGGCTCGAATCCTCCTGTGTGTATTAGTTTTGATGTTGTTTGCATCCTGCTAGATGGAAGGTGAAAAAGGTTAAAAAAACATCAGAGTTGTGCATTAGTTTGGATCTACCATGTAGATGACCTGGACCCTAGATTGGATTGTTAACAATCAAGTTCTTGTTGCATTTATGGTAATAATTGTTGTTTTAAACCACCTGCTCATTTTAATCAGGTGTGTTGTTATTAAGGGTTGATCAGCCTGGTGCTTTGGACCTGATTATCCATATAATCAGTCCAACTTTATATACAGCTGAGATGTCCTAACGTAGGTCATGTATGTATTTATATGTTTTACTTGTACATTCCTATATTGATTACTCAAGCATGACGGTTATGCGCATTCTTTCAGGTGAATGTTGCATGTGGCGCATTTCTTGTAAAAGTGGCATTCTCAATTCCCAAAACCTGTAACCTAAACCTAAACTTAAACCTTAACCTAAACCTATAACCTATAACCTAAACCAAAACCTATAACCTAAACTAAAACCAAAACCTATAACCTAAACCCAAACCCATTCTCCAATCCCAAAACTTATAACCTAAACCTAAACCTAAACCTATAACCTAAACCCAAACCCATTCTCTAATCCCAAAACTTATAACCTTAACCTAAACCTAAACCTAAACCTAAACCTATAACCTAAACCAAAACCAAAACCTATAACCTAAACCTAAACCCATTCTCAAATCTCAAAACCTATAACCTAAACCAAAACCAAAACCTATGACCTAAACCCAAACCCATTCTCAAATCCCAAAACCTATAACGTATCCTTAAACCTTAACCTATAACCTAACCTAAACTTATACTTATAACCTAAAACTATTCCCAATTCCCAAAACCTATAACCTAAACCTAACCTTTCCCTAAACCTATGACCTAAACTCAATTCCTTAAAGTTAAACCTACACCTAATCCTAATCTCAACTCTCTAACCTAAACCTAAACTTAAACTTGAAAACCCAAACTCAAATCGAATCCTGAACCTGAACCCGATTTCCTAAACCTAAAACATAACCCATTCTCAAATCCAAAAACCTATAACCTAAACCAAAACCAAAACCTATAACCTAAACCATAACCCATTCATAATTTCCTAAAGCTATAACCTATAACCTATAACCTATAACCTAAACCTATAACCTTTCCCTAAACCTTTAACATAAACCTAAACGTAAAACCTAAATGTATTATCAAATCCTTAAACTCAAACCTACACCTAATCCTAATCTCAACTCCTTAACCTAAACCTAAAACTTGAAAACCTAAATCTAAATCCGATCCCGAACTCGAACCCGATTTTCTAAACCTAAACCTTAACCTATAATCAAGTTTCCAAAAGCTATAACCTATAATTAAGTTTCCAAAAGCTATAACCTATAACCTAAACCTAAACCTATAACATTAACATAAACCAAAACTTATAACCTAAACTTAATTATAACTTATAGCCTAACCTTAACATAAACTTTAACATAAACCTATAACCTAAACTAAAACCAAAACCTATAATCATATGGTGAGATCATTTCTTTTGTGTCAATTTCATTCCTCTTCGAGGTTTTTTTTTAAAAAAATTCATAAAGGAAAAAAAAAAGTTGTTATACATGATGCACTTCTTTCCCTTTGTCTTTCTTTTTCCCAATGGACATTCTAATTTATGTATGATATGACTGTTTGTAGGATGATGGAATACATGAAGCTGTTGAAATTTCAGGGTGAAGTTGAGTACATTTTTCTAATGAAGCTAAAGATTTGTATTTTCAGCATTATTGTAATTGTAATTGTAATTGTAATTGATTGAATGAATTGGATTGTAATTGATTGAATGAAGGATTGTAATTTTATTGTAATTGAATGAATGAATGAGTGATTGTAATTGAATGAATAAATGGTTATACAGGTGGTAATTGAATAAACAAATGATTATATATAATTTTGTAAGGTACAAAATAGCTATGGCTATTGACCGCAGCCATTAATCTAACAGGTGTAGCCTTTTTAATTTAGGCATATTTCTACGGACTTTTAGTTACAAATAATATCCGTAGCCATTAATCTGACAGGTGTAGCCTTTTCAATTTAGGCATATTATTACGGACTTTAGCTATGAATAATATCCATAGCCATGAATCTGACAAGTGTAGCCTTTTCAATTTGGGCATATTGCAATAGGCTTTTAGCTACAAATAATATCCGTAGCAGTCTGAAGTTTTTGCTATAGATAAAATTACTACGGATTTTAACTGTAGATATTGTATTCTATAGCTACGGATTAAATCCGTAGCCATAGGTTTTGGACCTATTGTTATGGCACCTACGACAATGGTCACGCTACGGATAAAAATCGTAGCTATAAGTCTATGGCTACGGTTTTTATCCGTAGGCTTTGCTCGATTTTTTGGTAGTGGCAGCCCATATTAGTCTTTACACAAATATCACCAACTCTTACGATCTTCGATACGCCAGAATTTTCCATCTTCACGATCCCATAGTCACCTGACTTGTAGCTTGTGAAGAGGTCCCTACGTGGAGTCGCATGAAAAGAAGGTCCTGAGTCTATCACCTAGTCGGTGTCCTGACTCGTAATCGTGAGACATACATCATGATCTACATAAAGAATAACTACAACGTCACCATCTGAAGCAACCGCAGTGGAATCTGATTCATCTTCTTTTTCCTTTCTTTTTTCTTTATTGTCGTTCTTAGCCTTACGACATTCATGATTATAATGGCCCTTCTTGCCACAATTCTAGCATTCAACATCTTTTTTATCACTCGACTTGCCTCTTGATTTATCTCGGGCCTTCCCTCCCTTCCTGTTTTTTTCTCCCCCTCGTTCCTGTGTCACAAGGGCTTATTACTGAGTAGACCACTAAGACTTCCTCCTTGTCTCCTCATTAAAGAGACAGCTAGTCACTTTTTCCATGGATATCTTTCCGTCTGCCTCGAAGTTACTTAGAGACACCACCAATGTCTCCCAACTATCAGGCAACCAACTAAGTAATAGCAAAGTCTGTAATTCATCATCCAAGATAATTTTCATAGCATAAAGTTGGTTCACTATATTGCTGACCTCATTCATGTGCTCGGCCACACAACCACTATCTTTGAACTTGAGATTCACGAGTCGCCTTATCAGAAAGATTTTATTACCAACTGTCTTCCTCTCATACAGCCCTTATAGCTTCAGTCGTAGGCTAGCGGCTGAAGTCTCTGTAGACACATGGTGGAACACAAAATTATCTAGCCATTGTCTAATAAACCCCACCGCTTTCCTGTCCAACTTCTTCCAATCATCATTAGACATATCCTTGGATTTTGCTGATATGCCTAAAATTGGAGAATATAGGTCCTTGCGATAAAGCAAGTCCTCCATCTTAGCCTTTCATATGGTCCAGTTAGAACCATTGAGGCTGATCATCCTTGATGAGCCACCTTCCATAATTTAAAAAAAAAAACTGATCCTACCCATTCAATGAACTTAGCTCGATACCACTTTGTTGGGGGCCTTGCACAAAATCTTAGGATCTAGCCTCCTGAAACAAACTAGAATTTTGGAATAATAAAGCAATGAACTAAATCAAAGCATCAACCACACACCACATGAGATTTTTACGTGGAAAACCCTCAAAGAAGTAAAAACCACGGGACCTCATCCAGATCAACAATCCACTATGAAGCAGAATGTTACAACCGATCATAGGCACACCCTGCTATGATCAAACCTTCATCACTCACGCAGGAGTGGATAAACAGTAAGAGAAATAAAGAAAACAGAGAGATCTCACCGATTACGAGGACGTAAAAGCGCTGAGATATGGTAAATCACCTCTACGAGCATAGCCTCATTTTCACAAGCTTCTTCTTTCTCTTTCTCTCTCTCTATCACCTTTAATAGCCCTCTTGTGTTTTTCATGTACATAGAAACACTACGCCAAAACAGTGAAAAAAGGACGGTCGAAAATCGTCTCAAAAGACCATAAAGGACGGTCTTGGACCGTTGCAAGGGCCATCAAATTTTGAGGAGTCATATTACTTAAAGGACGGTCAGAGACCATCTCTAAAGAAGGACGGTCATTAACCATCTATAAAGGTATGTTCAAGAGGACACTTTTGAAGCTTAAAATGATGGCCCTAAACCGTCCGTAAAAAGGACGGCCCTGGACCGTCTATAAACTAGACGGCCTTTGACCATCCGTAAAAAGGACGGCCCTTAACCGTCCGTAATAAAGACTGTTATAAGTCGTCTCTAATGATCCAGAAAATGACAGTCATGAACCATCCTTAAAAAGGACGATCATAGACCGTCCTTCAAACGAACTGCTATGAACCGTCTCTTATGACCCTGAAAAGGACGGTCATGGACCGTCCTTTTAAAGGACTGCTGAGTTTGAAAAGGACAGTCTTTGACCATCTTATATTTAAATATACACCTGTTACAATATCCTATTTTTCCTAATATACACCTGTTACAACATCGTATTCTTCCTGATATACACCTGTTATATAATATATTTCATCATATTACATTCACATCTATCTAAATCCAAACTACATAAATTCATTCAAACATAAACTACATCCATCCATATACAAACAATCTTATCCACATTACATTCATCCATGCATAAATATACATATAAGTTTAACATCATAAATTAAAAAAGGAAATCAACAACAATTTTCTTCTTGTTTTTCATCTAATAAAAAAATATTCAACCAACAAAACATTATAATTCCTCAATCCACTTTTAAGGGCGAGGTGGGAGAAATAGAGCTGGGCACGAGAGTACTCAACTCGCCTGACTTGACTCGTCATCAAAGGGTCCCTGCAGCAGCAATCAGGGTCTCCATTCTTGTCTTCTTTAGCAGGTCTCAAGTGGTTTAGGAATGACTTGTTGTTTTCTGCATCAACAAAAATCATCCTAAAAATAAATAACTATAGTAGTATCAGCTTTTTTTCCTTAAAGAAAATTACTTATTGACACGTTTAAATCTCACCAGGTTTTTCTATGTAGCTTTGTTGCTAATATTGGTGGGGGAAATAGTAGAAATGGTTAAATTCATTTTTGAACAACTACTTTCTTTGGCCTCCAATGCATCTCAAGCAAGCTTCGAAGAAAATATTAACATTTTTAAAAAAAAAGTGAATGAGTTGAAAAGCCGAGTGGCCGAGATGGAGGAAGAATTGAATATAGGAAAGGTAATGTATGGGAAGAAGCCAAAGAAAGAGGTTCGGGATCAGGTTTAGGTTATGAGCTATAGGTTCAGGGAATTGAGAATAGGTTAAGGTTTAGGTTTAGGAAATCGGGTTTGGGTTCGGGATCGGGTTTAGGTTTGGGTTTTCAAGTTTAGGTTAGGGAGTTGAGATTAAGATTAGGTGTAGGTTTAGGTTTAGGGATTTGAGAATACATTTAGGTTTTAGGTTTAGGTTTAGGTTATAGGTTATAGGTTAAGGTTTTAGGCCATAGGTTTTGGTTTAGGTTAAGGTTATGGGCTTAGGTATAGGTTTAGGTTAAGGTTTAGGTTTAGGTTATAAGCTATAGCTTTAGGGAATTGAGAATAGGTTAAGGTTTAGGTTTAGGAAATCAGGTTCGGGTTCGGGTTCGGGTTTAAGATTGAGTTTTCAAGTTTAGGTTTAGGTTTAGGTTAGGGAGTTAAGATTAGGATTAGGTGTAGGTTTAGGTTTAGGGATTTGAGATTACATTTAGGTTTTAGGTTTAGGTTTAGGTTTAGGTTATAGGTTATAGGTTAAGGTTTAGGTTTTAGGTTTAGGTTAAGGTTAGGTTATAGGTTATAGGTTAAGGTTTTAGGTCGTAGGTTTTGGTTTAGGTCAAGGTTTTAGGTTTAGGTTATAAGCTATAGGTTTAGGGAATTGAGAATAGGTTAAGGTATAGGTTTAGGAATAGGTTTTGGTTTAGGTCAAGGTTTTAGGTTTAAGTTTAGGTTTAGGTTATAAGCTATAGGTTTAGAGAATTGAGAATAGGTTAAGGTTTAGGTTTAGGAAATCGGGTTCGGGTTCGGGATCGGGTTTAGGTTTGGGTTTTCAAGTTTAGGTTTAGGTTTAGGTTAGGGAGTTGAGATTAGAATTAGGTGTAGGTTTATGTTTAGGGATTTGAGAATACATTTGGGTTTTAGGTTTAGGTTTAGGTTTAGATTTTAGGTTTTAGGTTAAGGTTTAGGTTTAGGTTTTATGTTTAGGTTAAGGTTCGATTATAGGTTATAAGTTTAGGTTATAGGTTAAGGTTTTAGGTCATAGGTTTTGGTTTAGGTTAAGGTTATAGGTTTAGGATAAGGTTTAGGTTTAGTTTTAGGTTATAGGTTTTGGGATTTGAGAATGGGTTCGGGTTTAGGTTATAGGTTTTGGTTTTGGTTTTGGTTTATAGGTTTTGGGATTTGAGAATGGGTTTGGGTTTAGGTTATAGGTTTTGGTTTTAGTTTAGGTTATAGGTTATAGGTTTAGGATAAGGTTTAGGTTTAGGTTTAGGCTATAGGTTTTGGGATTTGAGAATGGGTTCGGGTTTAGGTTATACGTTTTGGTTTTGGTTTAGGTTATAGGTTTTGGGATTTGAGACTGGGTTTGGGTTTAGGTTATAGGTCAAGGTTAGGTTTAGGTTATAGGTTTTGGGATTTGAAAATGGGTTCGGATTTAGGTTATAGGTTTTGGTTTTGGTTTAGGTTATAGGTTTTGGTTTTGGTTTAGGTTATAGGTTTTGATTTTGGTTTAGGTTATAGGTTTTGGTTAAGGCTATAGGTTATAGGTTTTGGTTAAAGTTATAGGTTATAGGTTTAGGTTTAGGTTAAGGTTAGATTTAGGTTATAGGTTTTGGGATTTTGGAATAGTTTTAGGTTATAAGTATAGGTTTAGGTTAGGTTATAGGTTTTGGGATTTGAGAATGGGTTCGGGTTTAGGTTATAGGTTTTGGTTTTAGTTTTGGTTATAGGTTTTGGTTAA
The DNA here is from genome assembly GCA_037074715.1 of Magnolia kwangsiensis. Classification (NCBI taxonomy): domain Eukaryota; kingdom Viridiplantae; phylum Streptophyta; class Magnoliopsida; order Magnoliales; family Magnoliaceae; genus Magnolia; species Magnolia kwangsiensis. The sequence continues at coordinate 2,572,226 of CM073571.1, forward strand.
GGTTATAGGTTATAGGTTTAGGTTTAGGTTAAGGTTAAGTTTAGGTTATAGGTTTTGGGATTTAGGAATAGTTTTAGGTTATAAGTATAGGTTTAGGTTAGGTTATAGGTTTTGGGATTTGATAATGGGTTCGGGTTTAGGTTATAGGTTTTGGTTTTGGTTTAGGTTATAGGTTTAGGTTATAGGTTATAGGTTTAGGATAAGGTTTTGGTTTAGGTTTAGGTTATAGGTTTTGGGATTTGAGAATGGGTTCGGGTTTAGGTTATAGGTTTTGGTTTTGGTTTAGGTTATAGGTTTTGGGATTTGAGAATGGGTTCGGGTTTAGGTTATATGTTTTGGTTTTGGTTTAGGTTATGGGTTTTGGTTAAGGTTATAGGTTATAGGTTTAGGTTTAGGTTATAGGTTTTGGGATTTGGGAATAGTTTTAGGTTATAGGTCTAGGTTTAGGTTAGGTTATAGGTTAAGGTTTAGGGATAGGTTATAGGTTTTGGGATTTGACAATGGGTTCGAGTTTAGGTCATAGGTTTTGGTATTGGTTTAGGTTATAGGTTTTGGTTAAGGTTATAGGTTATAAGTTAAGGTTTAGGGATAGGTTATAAGTTTTGAGATTTGGGAATAGTTTTTGGTTATAAGTATAGGTTTAGGTTAGGTTATAGGTTAAGGTTTAGGGATAGGTTATAGATTTTGGGATTTAGGAATAGTTTTAGGCTATAAGTATAGGTTTAGGTTAGGTTATAGGTTAAGGTTTAGGGATAGGTTATAGGTTTTGGGATTTGAGAATGGGTTCGGGTTTAGGTTATAAGTTTTGGTATTGGTTTAGGTTATAAGTTTTGGGATTTGAGAATGAGTTCGGGTTTAGGTTATAGGTTTTGGTTTTGGTTTAGGTTATAGGTTTAGGTTTAGGTTATAGGTTATAGGTTTTGGTTTTGTTTAAGGTTAGGTTGAGGTTATAGGTTTTAGGATTTGAGAATGGGTTCGGGTTTAGGTTATAGGTTTTGGTTTTGGTTTAGATTATAGGTTTAGGATAAGGTTTAGGTTTAGGTTTAGGTTATAGGTTTTGGGATTTGAGAATGGGTTCGGGTTTAGGTTATATGTTTTGGTTTTGGTTGAGGTTATAGGTTTTAAGATTTGAGAATGGGTTCGGGTTTAGGTTATAGGTTTTGGTTTTGGTTTAGGTTATAGGTTATAGGTTATAGGTTTAGGATAAGGTTTAGGTTTAGGTTTAGGTTATAGGTTTTAGGATTTGAGAATTGATTCGGGTTTAGGTTATAGGTTTTAGTTTTGGTTTAGGTTATAGGTTTTGGGTTTTGAGAATGGGTTCGGGTTTAGGTTATAGGTTTTGGTTTTGGTTTAGGTTATAGGTTATAGGTTTAGGATAAGGTTTACGTTTAGGTTTAGGTTATATAGGTTTTGGGATTTGAGAATGGGTTCGGGTTTAGGTTATAGGTTTTGGTTTTGGTTTAGGTTATAGGTTTTGGTTAAGGTTATAGGTTATAAGTTTAGGTTTAGGTTAAGGTTAGGTTTAAGTTATAGGTTTTGGGATTTGGGAATAGTTTTAGGTTTCAAATATAGGTTTAGGTTAGGTCATAGGTTAAGGTTTAGGGATAGGTTATAGGTTTTGAGATTTGAGAATGGGTTCGGGTTTAAGTCATAGGTTTTAGTTTTGGTTTAGGTTATAGGTTTTGGGATTTGAGAATGGGTTCGGATTTAGGATATAGGTTTTAGTTTTGGTTTAAGTTATAGGTTTTTGGATTTGAGAATCAGTTCAGGTTTAGGTTAAGGGTGTGGTCCCTGCAAATATAAATATAAACACGGCCTGTCCAAATGGTCAGGCCCTTCCAATGTCATCCATAGGAAATGGACAGCTTCATCATGGTCATAACAGTGGTTCCCACCTTCTAGGGACCCCCGCTCTTTCGGATAGCTCCGACGCACATCCGAGTCTGCTCCATTAATTTCGAGCAAATACATAAACACGACCTGTCCAAATGGTCAGGCCCCTCCAATCCTTGGACAGGCCCCTCCAATGTCGTCCATAGGAAATGGACAGCTTCATCATGGTCATAATAGTGGTTTCGACCCCCACTCAACATCCGGATAGCTCCAACGCACATTCGGGTCTGCTCCATCAATTTCAAGCAAATACAGATATAAACATGGCCTGTCTAAATGGTCAGGCCACTCTAATGTTATCCATAGAAAATGGACAGCTTTATCATGGTCATAACAGCGGTTCCCACATTTCAGGGACCCCCGCTCAGCATCCGGATAGCTCCGACACACATTCGGGTCTGTTCATTTAAATAAAATGGATTATCAAAATCACTTAAATAAAATCAAGTCCAATCAACAATCTAACCTGGAAGATTCTATTAGCATTGTTAACGGCACCTCGAATCTTATTTTAGGGCCTAGAAATTTAAAATTAGATACAAAAATTAGAAAAACCAAAAAAAAATAAGAAAGATAGTCTAAGTCCATGTGAATGAGCACAAGTATGCACCTACATATGAATTCTGAAAAGCTATTGCATATCACAAAAAAATAAAAAATAAAAAATCCTTACGTTTGGATATTCGACAAAATAGGTTAAAATGAATTCATTTGCCTAATTCATGAAAACCTTGCATTTGGATATTCAACAAAATTGAATTGTAATAATTCAATTCAGTTCAATAAACTCAGATTTTTGAGAAGGATTTAATGGTTTTAAATCATGGTTTTCTGGAAAAGGTCCATTTCCTAGACGTTAAATTCAACGGGGAAAGTAAAATGGTTAATATTACTTTTCACAATGCAAAGTTTCAGTTATGTCTCTTCTTTACCTTCCATTTTCTTCTTAACAAGAAAATCTATATTTACTAATATTTCCATTTTTCTATTTTCCAAAAGAATGAGTTCGGACTCCGAAAGCGTCGACTCCAGCACTCGTACTTTCAGCCCAAACCCTAACCAAGGACTCCAAAATTACCAAGTACTCATAAACATTTATTGCAAGCATTTTCTGTCTATGTGCATGACGACCATACTGTTAAGATCAATCCTCTTATTTTCATTTACAGAAACTAGTGGATGACAAATTATGTGTAACATACAAAGATGGTTCAGCCACTTGTGCAATTAGGGAAGGTTCAAAAGGGTCAAATTTCCACATCAAGCATCAGTTGCATACATATGATACAGAAGGACAAAAGTATCACCTTCAAAATTGGAAAGCATATTAAGTAGGAGAGCTAAAATGGTTGGTTATGAATTTGGAAGTCTAAATCATATTATGTAGAAGTAGGACTATCGAAGGGTTGCATGAAGCAAAGTAAAATCAAACTTTGAATAGGTCCAGCCTGAATAGTTCAAAATAAGGGCAGAAGCTGACTCTTGAAATCCATATGTGATTAGTTTTCCAACCAAATCTAGCATCTCTTAAGTACCTTTCCAGCAAATGAAAATTTGCACTCTACATACACAGATGCCAAAATAACTATGGCTAACCTAAGACCATAAAATGTCAACAAGCTCATGTATCTTCCTTTGTAGTTCTAATAGTAATAACATATCTCAACAATTGAAAAAAAAAAGAGCAAGGGATAAGGAATTCCAGAGAACCTGCCAAGGATCTTTTGAGAATAAATGCCACTATGAAACTAATAGCCTCAACAAGGAATTATTATCTCTACTTGTTAGTAAACCATAAAAGGGAATTTCATTCGTTCTTAGAAGTCAGTATATATCCTCAATCATATAGTTACTAGAGAAATGATTCATAATGTGGTCCACCAATCATAAGACATTCTCAAGATTCTCACATATGACCTTAATCAAGATTTTGTCCTCTATCATTGGTGCAATTCTACTGAGCCTGCCAACACAAAAAGAAGCTATGTTAAGAACATGAGATATTTGTGCATGAGTTGTTGTGGCATGGGATCTTGTATGTTTCTAGCCATGTCAACACATTTTATTTTATTTTTAATTCTTGATACCAACGCATGAAAACAACCATTAGTTTACAACTTGGGTTGCATAAAAAAGCTCAAAACCTTCAAATAAAAATTACAGAAATTGGTCCTAAAGATTTCAGTTGTAGTATGAGAATGCACTCAAGTAAATTCATGAAACTGACACATTGAAGTTCATGAGTTTGTTGTTCCATAAAGATGAAAATACACTTTTGAAAAACAGATGAACAGCATGGATGTACAACATATACATCAAGGGGGGTCCCACGGTCATGGCCTCACCCACTAAGCTGTTAACCCTGCACTCAAACCAAGAAAGCATCTCATATCTAATTCCAAATTAGAATTTTCATTTTAGAATTGAAGAGAACTGACCTATGTAGAAGAGAGAGGCTTAGACAGTTTTGGTGGAGACCTGATATATAGGGAGATCCATTGAAGAGATCTTTTTTTCAGGGTATGCCCATTATTAATTCAGCAGCCTGGATAGCTGAATTAATAAAATCGAAGGTTTCACATAGAGAAATGATAGATATGCAATTATACATTGGTTACCATTATTGATGCCTCTCCACCATGAGCTCTGTGGAATTCGATCATTTGCCTGAGCGAGTACTCACTGATAATATAGAGTTTGTTTGGATGCAACCCAAAATGCAATTGGTTTGATTTTTATTTTTTATTTTTGCAGTCCGAATGGCATAATCTGTCCTCCCTTGCATTTGAGATGGTTCGGATTGTCGGACATATGCTGAAAATGAACATCAGCAACATATGCTGAAAATGATTTGGAGCGCAAAGGTGGGAACACAATATCCTGCCTATCATCAATTCTGATTACCATGCCAAACATAGAGAACTTTACCCTAAAGGGTTCTTCTCATCTTCCATAGGAAACTGGATTCTGTTTATGCGTTTCTCATACCCTTTAAAATAATGTTGTAGATTGATTCCATAGTGATATGAACCTACGACATGATCCTCATATGGAAGCAGTTTCAACCAAATCAAGTTCCTCTCCTCAAAGCTTTGAGCAATTGCAAGGCCAATAACAAAGAAAAAAAGGATAGCACCAACCTGTGATTTAGCAATAGATGGGTCCCCCAAAAGCAAGACATTGATATCTCCTCTTAACTTCACACCATCTGACAACCTATGCATACAGAAAGGAGCTGATTATGCTATGAAACATCAACATCCAAGATGAAACAAAATGGCAGTTATGGCATTAGCATACCTTCCTCAATCATCCAAATAAAAGACAAGCCATTGCTTTCTTCACATCAGCATGGCCATATATAGAGGGAGCAATCATGGAGCATAACTTTGCATATGAATCTGATCTTTGAGCAAATTCTTTGAATTCTAGTTCCTGCATACCAAGGCACATAGTTTTATGAGAACACAAACCAAACACTGTGTAACGACTCGAAAAATTCTGTACCAAGAACCGAGTACCACCTCCACATCACATCTAGCTGCATCAGACCATTAAATTACTTTTTTTTTCAACCATACTGATGTTTTGTTATTTCATGCTCAATAGCTTCTAAAATGTTATCAGGCCATACCTCATCATGCGTAAAGGCAGATGGCCCCCTGAGTTTCCATCATGTGCTTGTTCTATTCCAACAACCTTGATATAAGGTTGTCTAACTGCAATTGCTCCTTTTTTCCTACAAAAGCCCAACCACATAATCCCAATTTAGTAGATCTCCAAAAAATAAAGGATGGATATTCAGGAACAAGCAATTACATCCAGAATTATGGATCTAACGCAGCAGAACTGGCGGCTTGGAATATACTGTAAATTCCCATGATAGTCAGCCTTGTACCAGGTACAATTGTTTGAACGAGGTGCCTATCAACGGACAGCAGCATGTTCCACGAAAATTCTCCAGTTGGCACATCCTTTCATGGGTGGAAAAAGACCAACAATCAGAAATAGCTGACTATATGCATTGCCATGGTTTAAAAAAAAAAAACACTAATAACCATAACCAAACTGCCCTAGAATTTTATGCATGTAACATTTCAGTGGAATATAAATTACATCAATTTTTTCTTAAATGCCCATTTTTTTTTTCTTTTAAATAATGGCTTCCATAGGAAAGAAAAATATGTTAGCCAAAGATTACAATTGCTGACATAACAGACTTTTGGGCATTTCCTCCATTTTTTCCATTATATGCGAAACACCTGTTATAATGGTCATTGCCATTACATATTCCTAGCCTCCCTTAGCCATTATATACAAGTAACATGGTTAAAAACCTTGATTCACTCAAGAGGCTAGGTATGGTACCATGCCAGAGCACCACATCAGATGCCACGCAAACAGAGATCAGCCTTTCAGGTATTCTCTCCTCTTTTCGTTACGGGTGAAGCAACCGTTATAACAGCCACCACCATTACCTAATGGTAACACACTTCGGCCATTATAAATGCATAGCACAGATTTTAGAACCTTGATTCGTACAAGAGGTGGGTTTGTACAATGTCAAAGTTTGAATGAGAAACTCCATAACCTATTACTTGTGGAAGCGAGGAATACACCGTGGTATGTTAGGGATTTGCATTTCTTCAATGGTACTCAGGGAGAGAACCTACTTTAGTAGTCCAATTCAGGTGGCATATCTTCATATAAATGGTCCAAACTTTTGAATTATTCATATTTACACAACAAAAGCCAGCATTCAATTATTCCAACCATGGCACTTGTTTACATCAGTTTAAAAAAAAAAAAAAAAAATCTAAAGGTACATCTCATATCATATATCAAGGAGTTGATTATTTTGGGTTTGAGGTACTCACTTATCTCTAGGTTCTCCTGCAGTTTCAGTGTCGGTTGATCAACATACTTGCTTCTATCAGGGACTATGATCCAAGGATCTAAAGGGCAAGCCTCTTCGCCAGGCTAGACACAAGAAAACTAACAAAATAAGCAAAAGCAATCGAGTTCCAGAGAAAATGAGAAAACCACATACAAGAAAAGGTTGGAAAAAGCTATACCTAGGGTGCATGGTCACACGATCGGGGAACAATGGCATCACCAAGCCCAGGTCGACATGGCACCGTCTTGACATTCTTACAGTTCTTACACAAAAGAGTCACATATGTTGCCTTTGCCTTTGTTCACGATGCAGCAATTGTGATCCTAGGAATCTTAACAAGCTTCGAGATAAACTCGGCCTATTCCAATGCCCCAAAAAATCAATAAAATACCAAAAGTAAAGAGGCCAAAAATCAATGAATGGTGTAGGAAATAGCAATGTTTGACAGAACAAAAACAGCCTTTTCTTTTGGTTGCCAAGCAACAGTACAGGAATGCCCCTGTTTGTATAACCCACACCATTATCTAGTGGGCTCTATCAAGAATGGGGCATACCTGAAGAATCGCCCTCATCAAAGAATCTCACCCACAAGATCAACACACTTTTTACGACTAAGGGTTGTATCCACTAAATCAATTTATAATGAAAATCTATTTATAATGAAAACTCTTTTATGTTTTTTCAATTCATCTTTCATTTTCTTCTTAATAAGAAAATCCATATTTACTAATATTTCCATTTTTCTATTTTTCAAAAGAATGAGTTCAATTAAAATTTACTAATAAGAAAATCCAGATTTCCACTGTTGAAACCTTCCTAGGGACTAAAGTAATTTTTATTTATCATCCAACCTATTAATATGATCACAAAGACATGGATGAAGAGAAAGCACAAACATCAGCTTGATCTAAAACTTCTTTGGCCTCCAAAAAATTTCAATGGTAGATGTTCAATCAAACAATTTCCTGTGTTGTGGTCCACTTGAGATTTCCTGTGCTGTAATACTTTCATATTCTCATACATGCCTAAGTTGGATTGATGTTGTGGAGATGTTTTTCTTGTAATTTTTTCCTAATGGACGGTCCAGATGGGTGATGTGGAGGCCAACTGATCCACATGCAAGTTGATAAGTGGAAAGTTTTCCATGCACTTGTACCCTATAGACCGACAAACATCACTACACCAGTTTTCCCTTTCTTCGATGTGAATGAGGGCAATGCACTGCCAAAAATAAAACCAAACTGACTAATACATGCTTAGAGCAATGCATTTTTAAAATAATAACTGATGGAATCTAACAAGAATGATGAGATCATTGTTGAGTTAAAACTTCAAATATGTATACCAACAATACATGGCAGCAGCATATCCTACTAATCTTAGTCCTTCTCATGAAAATAATTCTTCCAAGTATTATCAAGAAGGAGAAGGTCCTTCCATGGTGGATCATGCACCAAAAGTTTGCATATACTTTGCTTTGTCTCTTTTTAATGGGTACTAATTAAACAAACAAGGAACATTGGCCCTGTAAAGACCAAAAAAAAAAATCAAAAATCAAAAATCAAACAAACAAGGAACCTTACTCATGTAAAGGAACAACAAAAAACCAGGCGTCTGCATATGCGTGCACCAAGAAAACTATATCAATTTCAGCACACATGGCCCTTAACGTGAGTGATGTGGCAAAAGCAGCTAGGCTGTTGTGGATGACCATGAAATCCCAAGCAATTTGAATAACAATTTAGTTGGCAGCCGGACGCCTGAAACTTGGATGATTAAATAACAAGACAACTCTACAACAGAAAATCCAACCGATGCTACCAACAGTTTCATGTTGACATGACACAGGTAACCCAAAAGGTAGAAAAAAGAAGGAAAAAAAAAAAAACATACCTTGTGAGCTGTCGCCCCAGTGGAAAACTCAACATGGCCAAATCCCACGAAGACACCCTCTTCATTTGATGCAAATCGGACATCAACAACTTCACCAGTACCTTTGAAAAATTCCTCTCTGCAGGTGAACAAAGGAAGCAGATTGCCTCATTTTATCAGATGTGGCCATCTCATTTCCAATGCACATTGAGATATTAAAATCACATCACAAGAGTAGTTCTCTGGTATTAAATGATACTAACACATCAGCTCTTTTGACAGAATAGGATAGGTAGCCAACAAATAGGGTTTTTGATCCAGAAGTCAGGGCACTAGGAGTTGCAGGTGTTTTAGGCTGTATCAATTTAGTACATGGCTATCAGGTTCTGTAATATAGAGCTGAAAAAAGTATCATAGCCCCATAGTCAAGAAAATTACCACCTTTATCAGTCTTTGCCGTTGTGGCATCTGCCATTTTGACATCGCCATCCTGCAGGGCAACATAAACAGTTTGCATGAGAAAAGAGAAACAGTGCATGTGCAGCACTTCATCATTATGATGCCATCTTTGTAAATACATAAGATACCATTATGAAGTTAGTATAATGAAGATGATGTAGCCTTTCATTGCAGCAAACTTGCAAATGATCTGTAAAAATGGATGAATGGCATGAATAAAATATATACATAAGATACAATTTTTACATCCCTCTAATTTTTGGGATAAAGCCCTAAAATGATCTGTAAAAATGGATGAATGGCATGAATAAAATATATACATCATGATGGGGCCATAGATCATACAAGGCCATAGATCATGGTGGTGCTGCAGAGGAAATCGGATTGCATTCTGAGTTACTCAATACACTCTTATTGTACAGAGTAAACTCAGTAGGGCCCACCTTAATCCCTAAATCCCCAAATCCCCAAATCCCTAAATCCCCAAATTGTTTCAATCGGTATTGAGATTGAGAGAGATTGAGAGAGAGAGGGGGAGAGAGATACCTGTTCTCAGGCGATTGAACGGCAGCAGCTGTGGATTATTCTCAGGCGATTGGACGGCAGCAGCTTCGTCGGCTTGATCTCGCCAGATTTGACGTCGGACTCCGGTTTCTCCTTAAGTAAGTCACGGTGGTCTCTATCATACCCTGTTCCTCGTTGCTCCTCTTCTTTCTCATCGAGAATCTCGCCCTCTTCCTTGTCATCGTTGTCATAGGGCCGAGGCTCAGAGGGGATTGCGTCCACGGTAAGTGGAGGAAGTTCGTTTTCTTCGCTGCTCTTGATGTGGTCGTGGCGATGGTGGTGGCGATGGCTGTGGTGGTGGTGGTGATGGCGGTGACTGTGGTGGTGCAAAGCAGGGAGAGAGAGAGAGAGAGAGAGAGAGAGAGAGAGAGAGAATGAAAAACCAATTCGAGCGCGGCTCTATTTTGAGCGCACGCCCAATTTTGGGAAACAGTGGTCTATGCTCTATGGGACCCACTGTGATGTATGTGTTGCATCCATGCGGTCCATCTATTTTTACAGATCATTTTATGGTATGAGACCAAAAATGGTGTATATCCCAATCTTAAGTGGACCACATTAGAGGAAACAGTGTTGAATGAGCGTCGACCATTGAAAATATTTTGGGGGCATAAAAGTTTTGGATTAAGATGATTTTTGTTTTTTCCCTTCATCTGGGCCTGTATGACCTAATCAATATGTTGGATGTCAAATAAACAGTACAGTGGGCCTTAGGAGGATTTTAATGGTGGATATCCAATCATTATTGTTTTCATATGGTGTGGTCCACCTGAGATTTAGGGCATGTTTGATTTTCTGGCTCAAGTGTAATTACGTTGTAAATGAGTAATCATTATTTACCAAGGTAAGTACCTTCATCTACCTTCATCTTTCCTGATGCTGATTTAACCAATTACTTTTTAAGCACTTAAATCGAGGAATTTGTAAAATAAATATGGGGCCCACCATAATGTGTGTGGCTTATCCACACCGCCCATTCATTATGCCAAATGAGTTTAAGGCATGAGCCCAAAAATTAGGCAAATCCAAAGGTCAAGTGGACCACACCACACGAAATTATCAGAATTAAATGCCTACCATTAATAACTTTTTGAGGCCCTTAGAAATTTTAGATCAAGCTTATATTTATATTTTTCACTTATCCATGTCCATGTGACCCTGTGAATGGGTTAGATGGTGAATAAACCTCAACGTGGGCCCAATAAAAGAATTAACTTTCAACGGTAGACAAATTAAGTCCATTGTTTCCTTTCACGTGGGCCAATTGAACATTAGATCTTCCTAATTTTTTTCAAATCAAGCCTCAAAATATTCTAATAAAACAGATGGATGACACGAATATATTATATACATTATGGTGGGGCCCATGAATTTAAGTAAACATTTTTGGACCGGTTTCCCAGGTGAAATTACTCACTCTTTCAAAATAGGTGAAAGAATGTAATAATTACTTTTTTACAGTGATTTACAACAATTTACCCGTATTATGGAAAACCAAACAGGCCCTTATATCCCTCTCATTTTTAGGATCAAGAGATAAAATGATCTTTAAAAATGGATGAACAGAATGGATGAAACACATACATCATGGTGGGGCCCACAGAGCACCGACCACCAGCCACGGGGCTGGTGGCTGGGGGAGTAGCCAATCTGTTTCCCAATTTTGGGCGTGGATGGGGTAAGATGAACATGGATGTCCTGTCCGGAGCTCTGTGGGACTCACCATAATGTATTTTGTTTATCCATTCCATCCATTAATTTTAATAAATAATTTTAGTACATGATCCCAAAACTAAAGTATATTGAAGGCCCAAGAGGACCACACCATAGGAAGCACATGTGATTTACTCTCCATGTTTCCTACCGTGTGGTCTACTTTAGCCTTCAATATACCTGATTTTTAGTTTCATGACCTATAATAATATTTTAAAATAGATGGACGGCTTAGATATAAAACATATATTTTTGTAGGCCCTATAAAGCCCTATAATAATATTTCAAAATAGATGTACGGTTTCGATATAAAACACATATTTTTATAGGCCCTATAGAGCCCTATAACCTAATCTTTTTTTCTTAGATCATTATAAAGTATCATGCAAAACATTAGGCAGGAACAAGGCTTGGGTAGACTACAAATTGGGCATTGCACTTCCACCATTAAAAACTTCTTGGCAATTGGAGAAGTTTCGGATCAAGCTCATTATGTGGTCCCACTTGGATGAGGGATCAGACCCAATTTCAGCTGCATTCAAAACTCATGTTGGCCCCACCAAGTGTTTTTATATTTTTTTAGATGTCTTTACATAGTTTTTGATGGTATGGCCAACCTAAGTTTCGTATACGGATGATTTTTGAGATATCTCATAAGCTAAAGGGGACACATCAAAATTATGTGTATGTCCCACCTTATTCCATGTCTGTATTAACTTATAAGCAGGTTGGATCTCAAATAAACATCGTGGCGGGCCCTAAGAAGGTTTCAATAGTGGGTGCCACTATCCCACTCTTTTCTATGGTGGGTCCACTTGAACTTTGGATCTGCCCTGTCAGTCAAATGCACCATTCCATGGTGGGCCACGACCTTAAAAAATAAAGTCAATCCATGACTTGTCATGGGTGGGCCACACCACATACTATAGTTGAGAGGGTTACCCTCCCATTAAAACATTCATAATCATTTACTGGGCCCACCTAGATGTGGTTCATAGATCCAACTTATTCATTATGTGTGTCCCACTTGGATGAGGAGTCACACCAAGTTTCATACACATCCAAAACTCATGTGGGCCCCACCAATTAAATGCTTTTATATGTTTTAGGGATGTCTTCGCATAGTTTTAGATGCTATGGCCCACCTGAGTTTCGTATACGACTGATTTTTGGACTTAATGGGGACACATCAAATGCATGGTGTTGATGTTCTACACACATCATGGTGGGGTCCACACAGATTAACCTCATGGGAGTCCACACAGATTAACCTTATGGGAAGTTCCCATGAGGTGACCTTACCATTTCACTATTTAGGTAACTCCTTCGTTGGTGTTACCCTAACCATGTAGGGCCCACCTTAATATATTTTATGTATATCGACACCGTCCATATATTTTTCCATCATATATTTAGGATGTAATTTGAAATCATAAGAAAATAATCTCAGGCGGGCCATACCAATCAAAATAATGATGAATAACTATTAAAAACCTTTTGAAGGCTACAAAAGTTTTGGATCAATTTGATCTTTGTAGTTTACCTTCATCTAGACCTTCTTTACATTATCAACAAGTTGGATTGCAAATAAACATTACTAAAACCTTACAATGGGCTCTTTATAATTTTTAATGGTGAGGTACTATATTATCTTTCTTTTCAGTGTTGTGGCCCACTTAAGATTTAAATCTACACAATTTTTTATACCCGGCCCAAAAATGGGTTGGAGAAACATAGGGGCGGCAAGGATATACAACACATCATCAAAATCTCACTTTTGTTATCTAACTTTTCAATTTTTCTTGTCAAAGTACAAAATCTAGTTTGCTTTCTTAATATATATATATATATATATATATATATATATATATATATATATATATAATTTTATCAATTTTATTTAATTTCTTAAATTTTCTTTTTCAAAATATCATTTTTAAAATATCACTTTAGTTATATAACTTTTCAATTTTTCTTGTCAAAATACAAAATCTAGTTTTCTTTTTTAAAATATACATTTTTTTCAATTTGTCAAAATTTTCACAATTTTGTTTAATTTTTTAAATTTTCTTTTTCAAAATATCATTTTTTTTTTATCGAAATCTTGTTATATAAATTTTTTAATTTTTTTTGTCAAAATACAAAATCTAGTTTTCTTTTTTAAAAAATATATTTTTTTTTACAATTTATCAATTTTTTCACAATTTTGTTTAATTTTTTATATTTTATTTTTCAAAATATCATTTTTTTTATTGAAATCTTTTTTTTTTCAAAGTTATCAACATTATTCAAAGTTCTTAATTTTTTTTTTTCAAAATGTAGATTTTTATAAAATGACATTTTTTTAAAAAAAAATATTGTTAATTATTTTTTCTAAGCTCCTTAACCATTTTCTATTGTGAGTTGTATCTGAGCATTAGCGACGGTTAAGGACTGTCTCTAATACAAACGGTCTTCCACGGTCCTAGAAGACGGCCAAGCACCGTCTCTCATAGACACGGCCAGTAACAGTCTCTAATTTAGATGGTCTATGATAGTCTCTAATAGAGACGGTCTTTGACAGTCTCTAATAGAGACGGTTTTTAATAGGGCAATAAGACGACTAAGGAGCGTCTTTAATAGAGACGGTCTTTGATAGTCTCAGATTACAAGTAAAAGACGGCCAATGACCGTCTCTAATACGGACGGCCAATGACCATCTCAGATGACCGCATATAAGACGGTCGAAGACTGTCTCTAATGCGGACGATCTTTGACCGTCTCAGATGAAATATATAAGATGGTCAAAGACCGTCTTAAATTATTTACGGACACAGAACATTTAAAGACAATATTAGGGACGGTCAGGAGCCGTCCCTAATTTTAGAAACGGTTTACGGCCGCCTCTAAAGCGTCTTTAAACCAAGCAATTTTAGAGACGGTCCAGAACCGTCTCTAAATCCGTCATTTTTTTCCATTTTTCACGTAATGAAAACCCTAAAAACCCCTATTTATAGTTTTAGGAAACTCTTTTTCACATCCTAGTTACGAAAGGACTCAGATTTTCATAATCCGCAAAATCGTGTAACGAATCTGCGTAACCACGATTGGTCAAGCTGAGTCCTCGACCGGTCGAGCACCACCTACAACTGGTCGAAACCCACCTTCGACCGATCGAGCACCCCGGAGAAAAATATCTCAAACTCACTGGACTTTGAGTCGAGTCAAGGCTTGACTCCACGACTAGTCATGCACCAGCCCTCGACCGGTCGTGCAAGGCTGACAACCGATCGAGCACGGGTCAAGAAACCTCATCACTACCTACACGAGTCAAGCCTTCCAATACACTAAGCTGCACAAGGGGGAGTCCCTGCAAGCAAGCAAATCGACGACCGCCTTAGAATCGCTCTCCACAACAATCCTACTAAAACCGTGCTACACGCACATAACAAGACCATAAACCACTGACCTTGCTTCGGCACGAAAACTGGAACCCATGCTAAAACCGCTTGATAAGGCAAACAAAAGATGGCATATGTCTCCCCTACAAATGCACCCGCCTCCAGATGGACTGGGTTCCTACAAGAAGGCCCATCGACGTTGAATTTGACCCATCCTTTCTTAAGTCTTTTCCACTTTATAACTGAAATGGATGGCCATATGAGAGGTTTCAAGGAAATCCCCAAGAACCTCCAAGGTAGCACGTGAAGGGATGTGGAGCAATGGGAGCAGGAAAATAACCAAAACAAGCCACCGACGAATCCTACTAATGATTTTTCCATGTTCGCCTGGATCTCGACAAACCTATGCCTATTTTTTCGATCCAGATCTCCCAAATAATGAAGCTGTGAGTGAGGCTACGAAGCAATCCCAAGCCATCTGCCTGACCTTCAAATTTTGATGTAGAGTGGGTCACGGACACTTTCATGGCAAAGAGGGATCAAAGAAGGCTCGATTGGAGGTAGAAGTTATCAGGACCATCAGAACCTTAAAACAGTCATATATTGCAAATTGGAATGAGTTTTTCCACCTATAATATATAATTTTGGGTAGAAAAAGCTATTTTAGCCGACCAACCCTGCCACTCAAGGTTACCTACCCCAAATTTGCAAATTTTCATAATATTAATGGTTAAAAGTTCATTTTATTTTCATTTTTACTATAAATATTATATTTTAAGTTGATCATAACCCTTAATCCTTTGAGTTGTACATGTCCAACATGAAAAGAGCTTAGAAAATTAGGAGAATAAAGTAGTTAAGCCAACTTGGACACTTAGGCCGTGTTAACGCTGAAAACTTTTACTTTATGCGGAATCTGGAAAGCCATCGATGTTAAGCCGTGTTATACCGAACAAAGAAATGGCTCCGTTATTTTATGCTGAATTTTCTCGGTGAATGAGGTCTCACTTAATGGTGAATCCTTGAAGTGCTCCGCAAATATATATTTTTATTCCAATATTGCCCCGTGCGAACAAATATTTTCTTGTTTACTAACTTTTAACGTGTGAGACTTTTCTGGGCCCACCATGATTTATGTGTTACATCCACACCGTCTATCAACTTTTTTATATCATTCTAAGGCATTATCCCAAAAAATAGGCACATCTAAAGTTCAAGTCAACCACACCACAAAAAGTAATGGGAATGGAACTACTACCATTAAAACCTTCCAAAGGTCCACCGATGAGGTTATTTGCCATCTAACCTTCATGAGGTCACACAAACTGGATGAAGAGAAAACACAAAAATGAGCCTGATTAGAGCCTTCGGTGGCCCGAGGGAGTTTTCAACTGTAGGCACCCAGTTCCCACGGCTTCCCATAATGTTGCCTACATGAGCCTTAGATATGCCTAGCATTTGTTTTTATACCCCACATGGCCCTGGACGGGACCGTTGTCTCTAGATATGCAGGGGGAAGCGGATTGTGTGGTGTGCACAGGCGGACGCAGATTTGAGAGTTCCTGCGCAAGGATGTTGGGTGGGGCCAATCTAGATGTTTTTGAGAAATCCACCCGTCTGTCCATTTTGAGAAAACAATTTAGGACAAGAGAGAGAAAATTAGGTGTATCCAACAGTCAAGTGGGCCACACGAGAGTAAACAGTGGGCATTCAGTAAGCACCGCTGAAGCATTCTTATGGCCACAAATGTTTTGCATCATGCTATATTTTTGGTATTTTTACTTAATCTCATTAGGAATGACCTTACAAATGGTTTGGATAGCATATAAACATCAAAGTGGTGCCTAGGAAGGTTTCAACCGTAGGAATTTCTTTCCCTATTTTTCCCTCTTGTGTGAGCAACTTGAGTCTTTTATCCACCTAATTTTCTTTCAGGCGTATTGAATTGCACTCTCAAAATGGATGGACGGAATGGATTTCTCAAATATATTGCAGTGGACCCCACACAGCATCCTTGCACAGGAGCTTTTGCAAGCTTTCACAGGAAATCCGCCCCCGCCACATGTTTACGTCACAAGTTTTGTGCGGCCCACCATGATGTATGTGTTATATCCACACCGTTCATCTATTTGACGAAATTAGCATAGAGCATGAGCCTAAAAATGAGTCATATTAAAACCTCAAGTGGACCATGCCACAAAAAGCAGCAGGGAAATGATTCCCACCGTTGAAACATTAAAAGGGTCCACCATGAGTTTTATTCCCCATCCAAAGTGTTCATAAGGCCATACAGACCTGGATGAAGGAAAAACCAAATATCAGATGGGTCCAAAACTTCTGTGACCCCCGAGAAGGTTTCAATGGTAGATGTACAGTCCCCACTGCTTTCTGAGGTGTAATCCACTTGAGCTTTGGGTCTTTCTCATTTTTGGGCTATTGCCTTAAAACGTTCTCGCCAAATGGATAGAAAGTTTCAATATAACACATACATCATGGTGGAGCCAACTAAACTTGTTGACGTGAACACAGCATTGGCACCCATGCGGATAGCCTACCGACCCTGCAGCAGGGAGCAGGCTATGGCCCCACCATGATGTATGTGTTTAATCCACGCTGTACTTCTATTTTTTCAAATCATTTCATGGCATGAGCCCAAAATTGAGACATATCCAATTCTAAAGTGGACCACACCACAAGAAAGCAATGGTGATTGAACACCATCATTGAAAACTTTTTAGGGCTCACTGTAAATCTAATGTGTTCATTAGGTCACAAACCTGGGAAAACACAAATATCAACTTCATCCAAAAATTTTAAGGTCCCTAAGAAGCTTTTAATGGCGGGCATTCAATCACCACTCCACATGAGATCTGGACCTTCCTCATTTTTGGGATCATTCCCTAAAACCATATGGAAAAATGGATGGACAGTGTGGATAAAACACATACATTATGATGTGGGCCACGTAAAAACCATCCAATAGCTAGGGGCTACTAATATAGTCGGTATGCAATCCAATCCACTTAAGTGAGTGGGATTCTTGACTGTGGGGCGCACTATAATGTTTGGGACTACATCCATGCTGTCCATTCATATCGAAAGCTCATTCTTAGGCATGAACAAAAATGAAGAAGAACCAAATCTCAGTGGATCCACAGTACACCAAACTGTGGTAAATGACAATTAAAAATTTCTCGTGTGCCACAAAAGCTTTGTATTAAGATGATATTTGTGTGATTTCTTCGTTTAGGTTTTTTTTACCTTATAAATTGGTTGGATGGCAAATAAAATTTTGGTGGAATTCATGAAGTTTTTAATGGCAGGGTTTCAATCACGACTGTTTCCTGCAAAGATGGGCAAATGTATCAAATTAACATATTTTAGACATTTCGGGAGTTAGTTAACAAGTAGGTTGTTCTAAACACAATACTTAATTTCCTAACTTCATATTCACACTTTAGATTCAGAATTCAAAGGCTTCAAACTTTAATTTAACGAAGGGGACCATACTATTTTTGACCGAAAACCATAAAGCCTAGTAGAATTGATGTAGAGCGGGTCGCGGACAGTTTCATGGCCAAGATGGATCGGAAAAGGCCCGGTCGATGACAAAAGTGATTCGGACCGTTGGACCTTAGATCGGGCGTATCTCGCAATCTGGAATGAGTTATCTGACGTAAAATATATGATTTTGGGGTAGAACGAGCTACTTTAGCCAACTAACCCCGCTATGCCGAGTTGCGTAGCCTAGTGTTGCGAGAAAACCCCTAATCGATGGTCGTTTCCCTGTTTTATTTTCGTTTTTACAATAAATAGGAAGTTTTAGTTTGCTTATAGCTCTTCATCCGTTGGGCTTTGGGAGTTGTGTCCAACATGAAAAGTTCTTAGGATAATTAGGAGAACCGTTTGGTGAAGCCAAATAGGACACTTACTATTTTTAGCCGAAAACCTTGCGCACTAGTAGACATCACGATCGTCTATAAATAGTAAGTTTACTATTTATAGTAAGTCGCGGATTCTAGGAGTTTCAGTCATAGTTTGATTCTGATTTCTTTCCTATTGATTGGTACCCTTATTAAAAGGGTTGTGAACTCGTTTTTATACATTCATCAATTAATTCCAAATTTTATTAGAATTTATTTCTATTTTCCTGCTTTCTTTCCTCGTGGATTCGAGAAGTCTCTGTGAGAAGTCTAGAGAAGCTCCGTGGATTTGGAGTTAGAGCTGTACATGAGTCAAGTTGAGTCGAGTATCGCCCTACTCGTACTCAGCTCTTAACGCCCGAGTACTGCTCGTACTCAGCTCTACTCGGCCAACGAGCATGGACTCCCTGCTCGTACTCTACTCACCCAAGTACGAGCCGAGTACGAGTAGTAAACGAGTCGAGTCGAGTCCGAGTTTTCGAGGCGAGTTCAAGTACGAGCAGAAATCAAGTCGAATAGAGTGCGAGTTTTCGAGGCGAGTTCGAGTCAATTGGAATTCGAAGTTAAACTAAACAATAAAATATATAAAATGCACATAATTTATAATTAAAAAACTTCGATAATTACATTAGCATATTTACATTATATTGTTCAAAATGACAATTTATAACTAATAACCTCCATAAGAGGAGTGTCTTCCTATATTATCATCTGATCCATTGGAACTGCTATCTATTTTTTCATATACAAATTGGTTCACTTCCTCTGAGTCAAAAGGAGAAGAGATTTTTCCTTCATGCTCTTCTACACTTTGAACTAGATTTTTCAAACGTGTTTTATGTGAAGAATTGTATGTAGTACCCAATGCCCTATAAAATTCACCGAGACGGGTCAGGAATTTAAATTTGTTACTCTTTTTCTTCTTCTTGTTTGTCATACTCGAGTAACTCGACCCTGCTTCAACATCGTGTTATCTTTGACTCGAATATCGTTGAAGTGTAGAAACATCTTTCTGCGTTTTAAGGCGAGTTAGAATTGTTCTTCCTTCAAAGCTTTTAATCTGGCTTCCTCCTCTGCATCTTTTGTGGATGTCATTCGTATACTAGATCCATAAGCAGAAGGTTTGGATGGAGTGGAAGGTTTTCTATTCGAATCTAACAGAGCTTGAAAAAGAATTTGGACATCCTTAGAGGCATTGGGGCATGGTTTTGCATCACCACCTCGACATGACAAGTGTAAGCAAAAACGATTAGTCTTATTTACAAACTTTGCGCCACACAAACCACACTTAATCTTTATTTTTTCAGACTTTGGTGGTGATTCAACTAGGGAAGTATAGTCCCAAATGTTTGTCGATGGCTCAGATGACGACATATCTACATTAAATTTTTAATTAAAAAAATCAGAATATTGATAAATAAATTAAACTTAATATAGGAACAAAAGAAAGCAATATAAATGTATCAAAAATTAAAAATAAAAGCAAATGAATAGGCATATGTAAATAAATATCAAAGATTAAAAGTCTTCCAAACCATATTCCAAAAGGACCAACACTTTCGTGTGTGCAGTTGCAGTGAAATAAATTACAAATCATTCAACATTCAACCAAAAAAAAATGAAAAACTGAAAATAATTACTGATCTTTAGGTAGAGACTCGTCACGAATCTCAATCTCCTCTTCATCATCATCATCATCATTCATATCTTCTTTCCATATTGGGCGCAATCAATCTTGCGTACAAATCAACGCTTCAACTCTATTTGGCGAAAGCGAGCTTCGATACTTGCTCACAACCCTGCTCCCTGTGCTGAATGCGGATTCCGATGCCACTGTTGAAATTGTTATTGATAATATGTCTCGTGCCATCACAGATAATGTAGAGTATTTTGATTTACTAACCCTCATCTTCCACCATTCCAACACATCAAATTCGGATCACACTACGATTGGCTCCTTGAAGTACATTTCTAACTCTGATTCTTTCATATCAACTCTCATTCGTGCTTGTGCTAAGTATGATATGTATTCATTTAGCACATCTGGATTACCAAGTACAGAAATATCCGCATCTCTACTTTCTTCAACACCCGCTACAGGTAAAGTATTAACATACGATTTGTACAAATCTTCAAGGGCTTGACGAACCTTAGACGTCTTTGCTGTCACTCTTTCAGTAGAATAAAGCTTCATGAAAATAAAGCTAACCAATCCCATATTACAACGAGGATTAAGAACAACTGCCAAGGACATCAACAGATGACATTCGTCCCAGTATTTATCGAACTTAGTCTTCATACCAACTGTCATTTGGCATATGAAATCTGGACCAGCATTAGCATTTTTCTGTAGAGCATCCTTAATCTTCCAAAGAGATGGAAGAAACAGATTCGCGGTTGGATACTGATTCCCAGAAAAACTCTTCATGCAATCACAGAAAACTTTGAGAAATGTGTGAACTTGTTGTGCTTTAGCCCAATCATCTATGCTCGGCAACCAAGAATATGTTCTGTCACGTGTCGCGTATTCAGGAAATGCAAGCTATAATTCCATTATCGCATCTAACAATTCATAGGTCGAGTTCCAACGTATACAAACATCCAACTTCAACGTTTTTTTAGATGGCACATTCAAACATTGGATGATGTCAATCCATACACTCAGTCTCGATGGGGACCCCCTTATATATTTCACACTTTCTCTTATGTTCTCTATAGTGTTGTCAATTACTTTCAGCCCTTCTTGTACAATCAAATTTACAATATGGGCACAACATCTGACCTAGAATATTTTTTTTTCAAAAAATAAATTTCCTGTAGCCCTAAACTGGTTATGTAAACATGAAATGACACTGTCATTTGTTGAAGTATTGTATAAAGTTATTACTGAAATTTTCTTCTTAATGCCCTAACCTTCTAGACAACTGTAGATGCAATCTGAAATAAGTAAACCAGTATGTGGAGGAGGAAGGTGTTTGAAGTTCAAAATTCTCTTGCATAGTTTTTAATCTTTATCAACATAGTGAGCGGTTAATGAAATGAATCATTTTCTTTGATCGGACACCGTCCATAAATCAGAAGTTAAATCTATTCTGGTCACTGAAGCCAAAACTTCTTTCAGTTTCATCTTTTCCTTTTGCGTACATCTTCATGCTTTCTCTCTGCACTGTGACGTGGGAGACATTCTCGACCTGTGGGTTAAGGAATTGATCACAGAAAGCCCTAAACCCTTTACTTTCAATCATTCTGAAAGGTTTTCCTTTCAAAATTACTAATCTAGAAAACCACTCATTTAGCTTCTCCTTGTCAAACTTATGAGTGGACAGTACGCCTTGAGAGTTGTCCCCTTTTGACTTCGTAAATGATAATGTCTATTGGCCGGGAGGAGGGAGTCTTGGTTTCTTAGGACACATCTTCAAATGTCTAATTAGATGTGTCGTAGATCCTCCTAGAATCTTGCTGAATAACCCTTTACAGTGATTACACTTTATCTTCTGTATACCATTAACTGTCACATCTTCGAAATCATCCCACACTTCTGATCTCTTCTTCTTTCCTTTACATGCGGTTGATGTGTCTGTGTCTCCCTCTACTATTAGAGGAGATATGGCCGATGCACCCATTCCAGGGGTATTTGGACTTTTGTCTTGACCAACCATTTATAAAATAAAGCTCTCAATATGTTATACGGCTATACCTAGGGTCCTAGATGGCTAGACCGCTAGACGAGCATAATTACTTAACTTTCTAAATCAGTCACTCATTCAAAGTTAGATAGATTGTAATGCTTCATTTTTCAATTTAAATGTTACGCCAAAATTCTGGCAGCATCTCCCCTTATCTATCTAGAATATATTAATCTTGTAATTGATTCTCATGTCAATCATCAACACCAAGTGTGGACATTTGATGACGGAAATAAATACATAAAATATATCTAGAGAGAAAAAGAAGAGACAAAATCAGAACAGGCATATGCATTTAAATTGGAATAAATGAAAACATTACAATCTATCTAACCATGAACTGTCCAAAAAGGGACAATTCGAGAATTTTTAAGCATCCAAGAACACACTGAATCTATATCTTGCAATATAGAAATCCTCAAATAGGCAACTGATTATCTTATACTACAAGTCTACAACTAGAATAATACAAATAATTCATATCTATGCAAACAAAGGAGCATGCTGAAATTGACATTTATCATCTATCTAACTAGGAATTATTAATTGATAGGGCCACTTTGACTTTGATAGGCCCACCATGATATTAATTAAAGACCCACGATAGGCTTAGAAACAAACAAACAAACAAAATGATGACTTGTAATTTAGGTGGGCCACACTAAAGTAAACAATTGGGAGTGAGATGTTCACCCTTGATTAAATAATTTCTATATTAACAATTTCTAACATGTATTAAACAATTTCTATATTAACATATCAGGTTAATCCCAAAACTATATTTTGACCATAGAGGATCAAATTGAATATTTTGACCTGGGCCCACATGGCCAATTTGAGACCAAGGGCAAGCTAGGAATTTTGATGGCTAGCTAGCCTGAAGCCATCAAGATCCATCTAGATCTTCAACTCCCATCACCTTTGATTGGATTCATGTTAGTTGGCTACTTTGTAAGTGTCACATGGGACTATTTACTACAGCCATGTGAAATCTCTCACCCCACCTGACAAATGATGTAGACATTAGGTCTGTCAGGCTCACCCAAATGCTTACTTTTCTTCCGACAACATGTGATGACCCATACCGCCCATTTAGAACAACTAAATAAAGTTAGTACATAAATAAAAATCTCATTAATTAGACATGTTCATACAATATTTCTTAGGATCAGTGTTCCGTAAATGCAATTTCTAACTCACCCTTGTAGGATGATCTTCAATCACTTGCAAGCATTTCAAGGGCCTAATCTACCATTAAGAGTCATGGTTTGGTGATCCAAAATGTTAATATGGTGGGACTTACAATGGATGGTCCATGCACAAAAATCCCCAAGAGTATTTGGTGATTTTCTTTGTTTAATGGCTCTTTTGCCAGTTTGGATTTGAAATCATGCAGAATGGGGGTGGATCTTATGGTTTGTGTCGAATCGAGCCCATTTGAAATCATGACCTTTTGAAGGATTTGGATCACAAATCCCTCCAATTCTTTATTTCTAAATGACCAAAAAACAGTATATCCGGCCCCAAAAATACATTGGATTCCATGCTTCCAAATAAGCCTTAAGTAGTTCTTCATTGATGGTTGTGGACGGATATCACAATTTTTACATCCAGAAGATGTGCCTAGGTTGTTGGTAGTATACAATAAGATGATTCAGCCCAAAGGTTGTTGGCAGTGTACACTACAGGTTTAGTAATCCAACTAATATAACTTGGTTGAAAAATCCTAGCTATAGAATATTTACCTTTCATGTGTAAATGGAAATTGAACTTAGCAATTCACCATGATATCAAGAGAAAACACAAATATCAGGTTAATCTCAAAATTATATTAACAATTTCTAATATATATTAGCAATAAAAAATAAAAAAATTAACCCCACACCTTACCGGGCGATCAGAAGAGGGATGACCGGTGGCTGCGTGCAGGGCAGGACGATGACGGACGACGGGACGAGTGGCAAAGGGACGGCCGGACAGGCGCTGGGAGAGGGAGGGGAGAGAGATAGAGAGAGAGAGAGAGAGAGAGAGTTTTTTTTCGAACGCTCGCTTGGAGGGAAGGGTTTGGGCGCTGCTTGAAAAGGACGGGTGGGGGTGAGGTTTGGGCGCTGCTGGAAAATGACGGGTGGGGTGGGAATTTTTCTTTCAAGTGGACTTATATACACGGTACCGAGTTGAGTACCTCTAGACTCGTACTCTACTCATAATCTAAACGTGTCGTGGAAACCCGCTCGTAATCGGCTCTAACTCAGACAAGTCGAATATTCCGAGTCGAGTCAAGCGAGTACTTGAGCCTTAGTCTGCTCGTGTACAGCTCTATTCGGAGTAGTTATCCTTGAGGAAGACAATGATCGACCTCATCACATTCATCCCTGTGTCAATTTGGTATCAGAGCAAGGTTTCTCCTCGGACCGATGGCAAACAATGAAGGTATGAATCAAAATCCTGTGGACGGTGATCCAGAGATTCGTTATCTTTAAAAAAGAATGGAAGCTTTCTATCGGGAGAGTCAGTTGACCATATAAGTGCTGCAGGCAACCCTCGACCGTCTTACGGATGCTCTACTTCTACCCCGAGCCCTAGGCGGTGCTCCACCACTTATGGTTGCTCCACCACCCATGGTTGCTGTACGACACCACC
Source organism: Magnolia kwangsiensis (assembly GCA_037074715.1). Classification (NCBI taxonomy): domain Eukaryota; kingdom Viridiplantae; phylum Streptophyta; class Magnoliopsida; order Magnoliales; family Magnoliaceae; genus Magnolia; species Magnolia kwangsiensis. The sequence continues at coordinate 2,597,253 of CM073571.1, forward strand.
CCGACTATCATAGAGCACTACCAGTGGCAAACCATAGGGCTATACCAGATGATTCAAGTTCTAGCGATGAGGGCATTAATGAGGGTTTTATCCGATGACCAATCCATGGAGGCGATCATCTAGATCATGTTGAAAGAGACTATCGAGGTAAGGCTGAACTTCCTAGTTTTAACGGTTTATTACGTATCAAAGATTTTCTCGATTGGCTAGCCGAAGTAGAGAAATATTTTAATTATATAAACGTGAAAGATCATAAAAAGGTAAAATTGGTAGCGTTTAAATTAAAATCTGGCGCTTCTGCATGGTGGGAACAATTACAACTCTCACGAGCCCTCCAGAACAAGGCGCCCATCGCATCATGGCCTCAAATGAGATGTCTTCTTCGGTCACGATTTCTCCCCAGTAATTATGAGCAAATATTATTCCAGCAATACTAGAATACCGGCAAAGAAATTGAACTGTTACAGATTACACTAAAGAATCTCAGCGGTTGGCTACACGAAACGATCTGTCAGAATCTGAGTCAAAGAAGGTGGCACGATTTATAGGTGGGTTACGACCGGCAATTCAGGACCGAGTTCGGATGTACCCAGTCAGGACCGCAGATGAAGCAGTTCAAATGGCAGGGAGGGCAGAAACATAACTTACAAGATCACCTGCTCATCCCTATCCTTCAAATCAACCCCCCGTGACGGGTCTCACACAGGATCCAGTGCTGGCTCGAGAAAAAGATCCGGTAGGAGAACGTCCTCAACCTCCTCCACCCGCAAACTGTGATATGGGGAGCGACTCATCCAGACCTCAACGGGCAGCACCCACAACATCGGGCCCGAGTAAGATTCCAAATTCTTATGCTCGGCCAAGGCCAAACAATTGTTATCACTGTGGCTAACCAAGCCACTTATCAAACACTTGTCTTCAACATCCCAAAGCACACTTGACTATAAACGAAGAGGGCACTGAAGATGAGGTCGCAGAAGAAGATCATGACTTCGATGAATATGAACAAACCACTGAAGAAATAGCAGGTGGCCATGAATTAACGACCAAGGATCGTGGCGAATCTCTACTTGTGAGGCGACTACTGTATACCCCACGAATGGAATTACACCCACAAGGACACAATATATTTCGTACTCGATGCACTGTCAGCGGAAAGGTCTGTAATGTGATCATAGACAGTGGTAGCAACGAGAACATCGTCTCAAGGGTGATGGTGGACAAGTTACAGCTACCAACGACGAGACATCCTTCCCCGCACTCAATTGTCTGGATAAAAAAGGTGAATGAGACCAAGGTAACTGAACAATGCACTATCTCGTTTTCAATTGGTAAATATTATAAGGATCAGATACTTTGTGATGTGGTCGATATGGAAGCTTTCCATATGCTACTCGGTCGACCCTGGCAGTCGGACCGTAATGCGACCCATCGAGGACGAGACAACGTCTACATATTCGTAAAGGATAGTCAAAAAATAATCTTTTCCCCTATGACACCAGAGAACCACCCTGAAGCCTCTAAAGTAGAAGGGAGTTCTCTCTTGACCATTCGAAATTTCATGGAGGAATCCAAGGAAACTAGCGAGGTATACGCCGTAGTGGTGAAGCGCGAAGAAAAAGAACACTCAAACATCCCTCCAAGTTTAAAACTGTTGCTAAACAAATTCAAAGAAGTCTGGCCTGAAGATTTACCTGATGGATTGCCCCCATGAGGGACATCCAACATTACATAGACCTCATCCCTGGGGCTAGCTTGCCCAACTGTCCTCATTATCGGATGAGTCCAAAGGAGTGTAAGATACTTCAGGGGCAAGTGGAAGAATTGATCCGTAAAGGTTTATTGAGAGAGAGCATGAGCCTATGTGTTGTACCACATTATTAATGCCAAAAAAAGATGAAAGCTGGCGCATGTGTGTCGACAGCCGAGCAATTAACAAAATTACCATCAAATATCAGTTCTCAATACCACGGTTAGACGACATGATCGATATGCTAGGAGGGGCCAAGGTGTTCTCTAAACTAGATCTAAGAAGCGGGTACCGTCAAATTCGTATTCGACCCGGTGATGAGTGGAAAATGGTATTTAAGACAAAGAAAGGGTTGTATGAGTGCTGGTCATGCCATTTAGCCTAGTAAACGCACCAAGTACTTTTATGCGTTTAATGAATCAAGTTCTAAAACCGTTCACTGGCCGATTTGTGGTATTATATTTTGATGACATATTGATATATAGCCAGGATGAGGCGGAGCACAAGAAACATCTCAGACAGGTGTTGCAAGTCTTATAAGATAACAAGTTGTACCTCAACTTGAAAAAGTATAATTTTTTAACTGATAGCGTATTGTTTCTAGGATTTGTTGTAACGTCCACAGGCATTAGGGTGGATGATGAAAAGGTGCAAGCTATTAAGGAATGACCGATCCCGACAAACATTCATGAGGTGAGGAGTTTTCACAGTTTGGCGATTTTCTATCGTCAATTTATGCGAGATTTTAGCACCATAGTCGCACCTATAACAGATTGCATGAAAAAAGGACCGTTCCAGTGGATCGATAAAGCTGACAAGAGTTTTCACAAGATCAAGCATCGTTTGTCTACAACACTGGCCTTGGTGCTTTCTAATTTTGACAAATTGTTTGAGGTTGAGTGTGACGCTTCATACGTCAGAATTGGAGGAGTATTATCACAGGAAGGCAGGCCGGTAGCCTTCTTCAGCAAGAAGCTCAGCGAAGCCCGAAAGAAGTGGTCAACTTATGAGCTTGAGTTGTACGCAGTTGTTAAGGCACTGTGATATTGGCGGCATTATCTCATTCAAAGGTAGTTTTTTCTATACACTGACCATCAAGCATTAAAGTTTATTAATAGTCAAACTAACGTGAATCGTGTGCATACTAGATGAGTTACATTTTTACAAGAATTCACGTTCGTTCTGAAGCACAAGTCAGGACAGCAGAACAAGGTGGCTAATGCCCTTAGTCGTCGTGCATTACTACTTGTTACGATGAGCAACGAGGTGGTCGGCTTCGACTGTCTCAAGGAACTATATGCCGAGGATGAGGACTTCAAAGATTTTTGGATGAAGTGCCAAGAAGGTCACCCTAGTGACCTTCATATACAGGATGATTTTCTCTTCAAAGGGAATCGATTGTGCATCCCCCAAAGTTCTCTAAAGGAGCAGATTATTCAAGAGTTACATGGAGGTGGCCTTGGTGGACACCTTGAGCGAGACAAGACGCGAGCTCTTGTGGAAGAGCAGTATTACTGGCCATAATTAGTACGTGATATGGCAAGAGCCGTACAACGTTGTCATATTTGTCAGACCTCCAAGGAATAATCTCAGAATACAGGCCTCTACACCCCGTTACGTGTGCCTAACGGCCCTTGGGAGGATTTATCAATAGATTTCGTGCTTGGTCTTTCACGAACACAATGCGGCATGGATTCGGTGTTCGTGGTGGTCGATCATTTCTCTAAGATGGTGCACTTTATCCCATGCAAGAAGACCCTCGATGCAACACATGTGGCAAATCTATTCTTCAAGGAGGTCATACGGCTACACGGGGTCTCCAAGACCATTACTTCTAATCGTGATACGAAGTTCATTTGCCACTTTTGGTGGACTTTGTGGACTCGATTAGATACACGACTTAATTTAGCAGTGCTTACCACCCATAGACTGATGAGCAGACCGAAGTTGTGAATCGTACCTTAGGAAACCTCCTTCGCAGTATTGCAGAAAAAAAAAGCCGAAGCAATGAGACTTAGCCTTATCTCAAACAGAGTTTGCATTCAACAACATGGTGAACTGCTCGACAGGAAAATCACCGTTCCAGATTATCTATGGACGAGTGCCTTGCCACACACTTAACTTGGTCCCTCTGCCCAAGCACCCAGGCATGAGTTTTGCAGTAGAACATATGGCAGATAAAATCATGGGCATCAATGCGGAAGTGCAAGCCAAGCTACATGCCTCAAACAAGAAGTACAAGGAACAAGCGGATAAGCATCGGCAACAAAAGGTATTCGAGGTGGGTGACCGCGTTATGGTCCATCTGCTTAAAGAGAGATTTTCGGCCGGGTAAGAAGGTTAGACCCATCCCAATCATTCAAAAGATCAATGACAACGCTTATGTTGTCGATCTTCCAGATGACATGGCGATCTCATGGACTTTCAATGTCGCGGACCTAACCGAGTATCATGAACCAGATCAGGATGTGAACTCGAAGACGAGTTCTTTTGAAGTGGAGGGGACTGATGTAGAGCGGTTCGTGGACAGTTTCATAGCCAAGATGGATCAAAAAAGGCCCGGTCGATGACAGAAGTGATCCGGACCGTTGGACTTAAGATCGGGCGTATCTCACAATCCGGAATGAGTTATCTGACGTAAAATATATGATTTTGGGATAGAACGAGATAATTTAGCCAACCAACCCCGCAATGCCAGGTTGTGCAGCTTGAATTTTCAAGAAACCCCCTGATCGATGGTTGTTTCCCTATTTTATTTTCATTTTTACTATAAATATAAGTTTTAATTTGCTTATAACTCTTCATCCGTTGGGCTTTGGGAGTTGTGTCCAACATGAAAAGTGCTTAGGATAATTAGGAGAACGGTTTGGTGAGGCCAAATAGGACACTTACTATTTTTGATCGAAAACCTTGCGCACTAATAGACATCACGACCGTTTATAAATAGTAAGTTTACTATTTATAGTAAGTCACGGATTCTAGGAGTTTTAGTTGTAGTTTGATTCTGATTTCTTTCCTATTTCTTGGTACCCTTATTTAAAGGGTTGTGAACTTATTTTTATGTATTCAACAATTAATTCCGAATTTTATTAGAATTTATTTCTATTTTCCTGCTTTCTTTCCTCGTGGATTCGAGAAGTCTCTGTGAGGAGTCCAGAGAAGCTCCGTGGATTCGGAGTAGTTATCCTTGAGGAAAACGGTGATCGACCTCATCACGTTCATCCCTGCATCAAGAATCATGACAGTCTATAAATAGTAAGCTTACTATTTATAGTAAGTCACGTTTTTAGAGAGTTTGAGTTGGAGTTTCAGTCTAAAACTTTTTCCTAAGTTTTAGTTGAATTAATATTTAAAGAATTGTAACTTCATTTTTATCATCAATCAATTTATTAGAAATTATTTCTATTTTTATTCTTCATAAATTCAAGGAAGCTTTATGAGGAGTTCAAACAGCTTTGTGGATTCGAAGTAGTTCTTCTTAAGGAAGATGATGATCGACCTCATCATGTCCTCTCCTGTGTCAAAATTCCACCACTAGGAAGCGTGGCTTATAATCAAATGACAATCCAAGAAAGAAATAGCAAAAGTAGTGAAAGGAGAGTTCGGATATTAATTGGTGGATAAATGATGTGACGTAACTAAAAAGAAAAGTTATAATATCGGTCTTAACTCTTATGTTCTGACAAACAATTTTTCATGGCCTTGAAAATTTGTTAAATTTGAGTTATCTTTTCGTGCAACTCCAAACACTCATTACAGAGGGTCTTCATATAAAGATGATCATTGACATGGCACGTGCATGGTAGAAAAGGGGAGGAAGAGATCACCAGGATTAGAATTCCTCTCTTTCTAAACCTTCACCTAATTCACAAATGTTACCAACTACAATTTATCAAATAACAATTGATACCATTATTTGTAACAATAAGACCTCTATTTGATAAAAGAAGGAAAATTTCAAGAAAATAAAAAAAGACAATGCTATGGGTGAAAAGATGAAATCTTGAATTTTTGCACATATCAGATTTCCTATTGATTATCGCATCACAATTAAATTTTTAGTCTTCTTTCTCTCAAATAGACCTCAATTCCATGAGTAATTTTAAATACAACATCTTAAAAAGAAATCTTTAAAAGAAACTTTGTTAGAATAATGAATAAAGCAAGAATAAAGTCTATTTACAAAGTCTTTTCATATGACTTAAATAAGTCATAAGTCTTAAATTTCATGACTTTTTTAAAATAGTAAGTTTTTTTTTAAATAATATGCTTACAAAAAAAAAAGTATATAACTTCAAACTCAGTTAAACTTTCTCACATCTAAAGCAACTTAAAATTAATCTCTAAAATGATTTTATTTTAGGTATAAGGGGGATTTTCTCCTCATTGCTGTAATCGATGAAATCGAATGGCTTTTGATATCATCGATAATTGCAGGATTTTTGATCTTGGTCGTTGGACTATTTTTTGGTCCTGTCAATATCATTGAGAGACTTTTAGATGATATCGAGGCTGTTATCGATAGACCTTCGATGGCATCGATAATTGTTAGAATTTTCACCCCTGGTTACTGGACAATTTTGGTCCTGTCTCGATATCATCAAGAGATCTTCAGATGATATCGACACTGTTATCGAGAGACCTTCGATATTATCAAAAAGTTCCATAGATGCAATTGCGGAAATGTAGATTCTGCGAATTTTATTTCCTATTTGGGTTCTAGCTCTTTCTATTTTTATATAAAGGGGTGTATCCGAGATTGGGGTGGATTCCAGGGTATTATAGGGTTTCCTAAAACTTTGCAAGGGTTTGCTAAAGGGCTTAGGGTTGTGAGAGAGAAAAAAAAAAAAGAAAGAGGAAGCTTGTGGAAGGGAGGTTATGCTCGTAGAGGTGATCTACTTTGCAGTCCACGTCTCAGCGCTTCTACTCCTCGTGATCGGTGATATCTCTCTGTTTTCTTTGTTTCTCTTACTGTTTATCCGCTCCTCCGTGAATGATGAAGGTTTGATCCAAGCTATGCGTGCTTATGATGGGTTGTAACATTCTTCTTTGTAGTGGATTGTTGATCTGGACGAGGTCCCATGATTTTTACCTCATTGAGGGTTTTTCATGTAAAAATCTCTGGTGTTGTGTGGTTTATTCTTTGATTATTTTTCATTATTTTATTATCCCATAATTCTGGTTTGTTCTGGAGGGCTAGATCCTAAGGTTTTGTGCAAGGCCCCCAACAAACTGGTATCAGAGGTAAGTTCATTGAACGGGTAGGATCGGTTTGGAATTATGGAAGGTGGCTCATCAAGGATGATCAGCCTCAATGGTTCTAACTGGACCATATGGAAGGCTAAGATGGAGGACTTGCTTTATTGCAAAGACCTATATTCTCCAATTTTAGGCATATCAGCAAAATCCAAGGATATGTATGATGAAGATTGGAAGAAGATAGACCGAAAGGCGGTGGGGTTTATTAGACAATGGCTGGATGATTCTGTGTTCCACCATGTGTTTACGGAAACCTCAGCCGCTAGCCTATGGCTAAAACTAGAAGGGCTGTATGAGAAGAAGACAGTCAGTAATAAAATTTTTCTGATAAGGCGACTTGTGAATCTCAAGTTCAAGGATGGTGGTTTTGTGGCCGAGCACATGAATGAGGTCAGCTATATAGTGAACCAACTCTCCTCTATGAAGATGGTCCTGGATGATGAATTGCAGGCTTTGCTATTGCTTAGTTCTTTGCCTGACAGTTGAGAGACATTGGTGGTGTCTCTAAGTGACTCCGCGCTAGACGGAAAGATATCTATGAAACAGGTGACTAGCTATCTCTTCAATGAGGAGACAAGGAGGAAATCTCAGGGGTCTACTCAGCAAGAGGCCCTTGTGACACAGGAACGGGGGAGAAAAAAGAACAGGAATGGCGGGAAGGCCCGAGATAAATCAAGAAGCAAGTCGAGTAATAGAAAAGATGTTGAATGCTGAAATTGTGGCAAGAAGGGCCATTATAAGCATGAATGTCGTAAGGCTAAGAACAATAAGAAAGGAAAAGGAAAGGAGAAAGAAGATGAATCAGATTCCACTGTGGTCAATTCAGATGGTGACGTTGTAGTTATTCTTTTTGTAGATCATGATGTATATCTCACGGCTACGAGTCAGGACACCGACTGGGTGATAGACTCGGGAGCCTCTATTCATGCGACTCCACGAAGGGATTTCTTCACAAGCTACAAGTCAGGTGACTATGGGACCGTGAAGATAAAAAATTCTGGCATATTGAAGATCGTAGGAGTCGGTAATATTTGTGTGAAGACCGATGTGGGTTGTACATTGGTTCTCAGGGATGTGAGGCATATCTCAGACATTTGTCTCAACTTGATGTCGACGAAAAGGTTAGATGATGATGGCTATGAAAGCCGGTTTGCTGGTGGGCACTGAAAGTTCATCAAGGGTTTGTTGATCGCAATCAGAGGAAAGAAGTGTTGCACCCTTTACAAGGCATGTCTTAGTGTATGCAAGGGAGGGTTAAACGCAGCGGAAGATTCAACTATTGACATGTGGCACAAGAGTCTAGGCCACATGAGTGAAAAAGGGCTTCATCTACAAGCAAGGAAGCGGCTCCTTCCAGACATGACAGGTACACCTCTCAAAACCCGTTGAATGAAGAAGTGCTCGAGAAGCTGTGGACTGGACAGGATCCATCGTACAGTCATCTCAGGGTGTTTGGATGCACGGCATCCATTTACGTACCAAAGTACAAGAGGTCCAAGCTCGATATGAAGATCAGGCAATGTGTGTTCTTGGGGTACAGTGATGAAAAGTTCGATTACAGATTGTGGGATCCGACCGAGAGGAAGCTCGTCAGGAGCAGAGATGTATTATTCTTTAAAGATCAGTGTATAGAAGACATTGGTAAGCCAGAGAAGAACCAGCCTAGTTCAGGTGAGCTAGAGGACATGGATCCGGTTATTCCTCCCGTGGTGCCTGATGATGGGGGAGTACAGCAAGGTACAGAGGACGAGGAAGTTCCTTTAGAAGATGGACCAGGGGAGCAGCCCCCACTTGATCCACCTATTGAGCCACAGGTGAGGAGGTCATCCAGGGACAAACAACCGTCCAAGAGGTACTCGCCACATGAGTACATTATGTCGACTGATGGGGGAGAGCCAGAAGATTATTCTGAGGCCCTAGCCGACGAGCATAAGGAGGAGTAGTTGAAAGCTATGCAAGAGGAGATGGAATCCTTGCATAAGAACCACACCTATGACATGGTGAAACTGCCTAAGGGTAAAAAAGCTTTGAGCAACAAGTGGGTGTTCCGAAGGAAGGTTAAGCAAAAGAATTCACAAACAAGGTTCAAGGCCAGACTTATGGTGAAAGGGTTCAGTCAGAGGAAAGGCATAGACTTCGAGGAAATATTCTCACCAGTGGTGAAGATGACATCCATACGGGTGTTACTTGGGTTGGCGGCTAGCGTGGATCTGGAGATGGAGCAGTTAGATGTTAAAACTATTTTTCTCCATGGTGACTTGGAAGAAGATATCTACATGCACCAACCAGAGGGGTTCAAAGTCAAGGGCAAAGAACATATAGTGTGTAGGTTGAGGAAAAGCTTGTATGGGCTGAAACAAGCTCCACGGCAATGGTACAAGAAGTTCGATTCATTCATGTTACAGCATGGGTATGACAGAATAGAGTTGGACCACTGTGTGTTCAGGTGCAAGTTCTCAGGTGGTGATTTCTTAGTTTTGCTATTATACGTTGATGACATGCTCATCATGGAAAAAGACATCAAGAAGATCGACAGGCTGAAACGGGAGTTTGGTAAGTCCTTTGAGATGAAAGACTTGGGCCCGGCTAAACAAATCCTAGGAGTTGAGATAACCCGTGATAGAAGTAGCAGGAAGCTTTAGCTGTCACTGTTGAGGGTCAAATATTGCATATTAGACCCCATTTATTACCTGGATTTACGAGCATGATACTGTTTAATGGCCCGTTTTATCGTGTTTATGTTGCAAGATGACTTTACAAGCATGGATTGAAAAAGGGAGCTAACACCAAAGGCAAGGGACAGACTCCAAGGACTAAGATCGACAGATATGCATTCCAAGGACCTGAGGAAATCAAGCTATTTATATTAAAAAGGTCCGGAATTGGTCCAAAAATGTAAAATCACAGGGTTCCCACCATCCGATCAGTTCAAAACTTAATACATGGCATGAGGACCATAATTTAACCATACACATTAAATTTCAGCCATTGGATCGCTCTAGAAGGGTCCCAACGGACAGATCAGCCCCTTAAATCCTTAAGTGGGGCCCGTCTGGTATCTGAAAATGCTTCAATTTTGGTCTCAACCATTTAAATTATAGGAAAAATAGGTTAGACGGAGCAGATTTTTTAAATGTATCTCAATGGACCCCATACTTGAAGCACGTGTACACAATGCATATGGTCCGGCCGTGCATCACAAATCAAGAACTTGGTCAGCGCCTGCTGACCGAGGATTTCTCACAAAAGAAACGGACTCTCCACAGCGTCCGCAGGCTGACCATCTATTTTTCAATAGTGGGGCCCACCCATCATGTATATCAAAGATCCGAACCGTCTATTCGATCCAGAGGTAGGACTTGACCCTCGCCTAGGTGACCGAATTGCAAGAGACATTGAGGATGGAATCTTAGAACTTCAAACGCAGGACGGACAGCGGAGCAAACCATTCTGTGGGCCACACTAAAATCAATCTGAAACCAGTCATTCCTTACTAATTTTTCGACGTGATTTCAATGGACGGTATGAATTCTCCATATAACGACTTCCTGGGGCCCACTGACCATCACAGCGCTTCGACAGAAGCTCTGTTCGAAAACAGAGCCTGCGGTCCTTTCTTATGGGCCACCATCAGGGCCCATCGATCTAATCTAGACCGTCCATCAGTAGTATAGGGTCCATATTACTAGGACCTAGATGCCAGAACTTCAAAAAGACAGGAAGAATGGGTTTCTACCTTTCAAACGCAAAATGGACGACTGCGTAGAAGAAATTGTGGGCCATGCTGAAATCAATCCAATCTCGTCAGTTCCAAATGGTTTTTTATTTCGAATTTATTGAACGGTGTGGATTTCTTCATCACCGTCAGTATTGGGCCCCACCAAGAAACCAGCACAAGAATTTGCGTAGCCTGACCGTCCTAACGCTTTCCGTCCGCTGGGAGTTGAGGTGGCCCACCACGATCACTAAAGGAATGATCCGAGACGTCCATCATGTCTAGGGGAGGGGTTAGACCAAAACCCAGTCAGTTTAATGCAACCATGCACGAGAATAAGATTGCAAAGCAAGGAAGAAGTTGTCGCGTTTATTAGTGGTGTGGTCCACCCAGAATTCGAATCTACTTATATCTTGGCAGAGTGGCCTAAATTGACACCACGAAACTAGTGGACAGACCTGATTCTTCAACAAACACAAAATATGGACCTCACCAAGCATCAAACAACAAGATGGCTTCTCTCCTGTGCACGCAATTTGCTGCGTAAAGAATTTCCGCAAGAAGTCTCCTGTGTAAAGAAGGTCGGCGACTGACCTGGCATCTCCTTCTACGCTCTATAAAAAGAGAAGAAAGGAGAGAGGTTAGAATCAATCAGAGCTCGGACGCAGACGCAGAGGCAGAGAGAGAGAGTAACTTTAATTATTTTTTCTTTCTTTCTTTTGTCTTCTTAGTTTTTCTTTTAAGATACTTAGCCTCACTATCATGTGTTGTTAAACCTCTTAGCTAGGGCTAAGAGGTGAAGCTTGTAGTGAGATGGGAGAGTTTATTTTATGATTTTTGTTTAATTTATGAACTGAATTAATGTTGATGTTAGTTTAATTAATGGGAATATTTTTATTCTTTAATGGTCTGTTGTGACTGAAATTACAATGGGTCTGCAATGGCTTTGAGCATATCTTTTTCCTTTTTATGTTTATGATGCCAGAAAGCACTGTCGTTCACCATAGTCTCCTGGGCATGGTCGGATGTCGGTACCCTTCCTAAGCTTCATAGCATGTGATTAGTTGATAATTAGTTTAATTCTGTTGTTTGCCATAGTCTCTTGGGCATGGTTTGGTGATGGAATCCATTCTAATTCATATATCTTTCATCTTTTGAAAACTATTTCGACAACAGTTCAGTTTAATTTTCATGATTCTTGAAGTAGGCATAACATCTCCCTGATCTCTACAAGTGGATCCTCTGAATCCCTAGTTTTCTATCTCTGATTTCTCCTAAGTTTTAGATAATAATTTCACAATTATTCCTTAAATTTCAGTTGATTTAGATTTCATCTTAGGCTAGTTCTATTCCTACTTGATTTTAGATAACGTACAAGTATCAGTCCTTTGGGATTCGACCTCGGTCTTACCGAGTTTATTACTACATCACAACCTTGCACTTGGGGAGTGAACAAGTTTTTGGCACCGTTGCCATAAGAGCAGTATATTGAGAAAGTCCTAGAGCGATTCAATATGAATGCAACGAAGCCGGTCAGTACTCTACTAGATGGTCACTTCAGGTCGAGCGACAGGCAGTGTCCCAAGATGAAGGCAGAGGTGGATGAGATGCAGAAGATACCCTATGCGTCAACTGTAGGAAGTTTGATGTATGTTATGGTGTGTACACGCCCAGACATAGCATATGTGATTGGTGTTGTCAACCGGTATCTTTCCAATCTTGGCAAAGAGCATTGGACAGCGGTAAAGTAGATACTGCGGTATCAAAGAGGCTCATCCAGGTTAAGCCTATGCTATGGTGACGGGAAACCTGTGTTAGAGGGTTACACAGATGCAGATATGGCAGGTGACAGACTCCAGGAAGTCTACATCAGGGTTCATATTAATGTTTGCAGGGAAAGCGGTTTCTTGGTAGAGCAAGCTACAGAAGGTCGTAGCATTGTCGACTACAGATGCCGAGTACATTACAGTCACTGAGGCATATAAAGAGATGCTTTGGATGAAGAGGTTCCTACAGGAACTTAACCTAAAGCAGGAGCAGCATGTGGTCTATTGCAATAGTTAAAGTGTTATACACTTGAGCAAGAATCCAAGTTAGCACTCCAAGTCGAAGCAAATAGAGGTTCGGTATCACTGGATCAGGGATACTTTGGAACAGAAGGTGTTACAGCTTGAGAAGGTCCACACGGACGATAATGGGTCAGACATGATGACCAAGGCTTTGCTCAAGGACAAGTTTGAGGTTTGTAGAAATCGGGCTGGCTTGAAGAAGGTGGATTCCTCCTGAGTCAAAAAGGGGGAGATTTGATGGGGATTTTCTCCTCATTGCTGGAATCGATGAAATCAAATGGGTTTCGATATCATCGATAATTGCAGGATTTTTTATCTTGGTCACTGGACTATTTTTTGGTCCTATCGATATTATTGAGAGACTTTCAAATGATATCGAGGCTGTTATCAATAGACCTTCGATGACATCGATAATTGTTAGAATTTTTACCCCTGGTTGCTGGACAGTTTTGATCCTATCTCAATATCATCGAGAGATCTTCAGATGATATCAACGCTGTTATCGAGAGACCTTCGATATCATCGAAAAGTTTCGCAAATGCAATTGCGGAAAAGCAGATTCTACGAATTTTGTTTCCTATTTAGGTTCTACCTCTTTCTATTCTTATATAAAGGAGTGTATCCAGGATTGGGGTGGATTTCAGGGTATTCTAGGATTTTCTAAAGCTTTGCAAGGGTTTGTTAACGGGCTTAGGGTTGTGAGAGAGAGAGGAAGCTTGTGGAAGGGAGGCTATGCTCGTAGAGGTGATCTACTTCGCAGTCCACATCTCAGCGCTTCTACATCCTCATGATCAGTGAGATCTCTCTATTTTCTTTGTTTCTCTTACTGTTTATCCACTCCTGCGTGAGTGATGAAGGTTTGATCCAAGTGGTGTGTGCTTGTGATCAATTGTAACGTTCTGCTTTATAGTGGATTGTTGATCTGGACGAGGTCCCGTGGTTTTTACCTCTTTGAGAGTTTTTCACATAAAAATCCCTGGTGTTTTGTGGTTTATTCTTTGATTGTTTTTCATTGCTTTATTATCCCGTAATTCTAATTTGTTCTGGAGGGCTAGATCCTAAGGTTTTGTGCAAGGCCCCCAACAAGGTAACGGTTCAATGGCCAATGGCCTTTAATTGGCCAGGACTTACTTTCTTTGATAGCTTTCTAACAATAAATTATACATGCAAAACAGAACACCGATCAAAGTTATAGTCATCCAAAGCTATAGCAGACGCTTGATCCTTGAATCAATCTTTCTAATACGATATCTTTCAATCCTAACCATTCATAAGATTTGACCTTAAGTGTATCCTATATAAATTACAAAGAGATTATGTTAGCTACAACATCCAATAGTCCTAAGAGATTTGTTATAAGAATCAGCAAAACTCATCTTCTTTTCAACTCAAATCTATAGGGCTGTGTGGATCTAGAGCAGGCCCATAATTAGAAGATGAGCAATTAGGCCCCATGCAGTCCTTTTTTCCAATAAGGTCCCCATGGTTGCCCTTCTTTCTTTCTTTTTTTTCTAAATGATGAGTTCATTCCATGAAAAAAGGATACAAAAGGGCCTTTCGGCGGACCGATACAAAAAGGGGAAGATCCCACCTATCATATAATATACAGAGGAAATCAATGCATCTTCCTAATCGAGCATAAGCCGACTTTATCGAGAAGGATCTGGCCCTTTACGGGAAGAGAGGGAGAGAGATGTTATGGAAGAAACTGTTCCTATAATCGGCCTTGAGCATAGATTCAAATGTATTTTGCGATCCTGCAGGAGAAATTATAACCATTCCACCATTTCATGAAAGTCAGAAAATGGTACATAATGATTGGTGGGCCATCAATGGGACAATTAAAACATATATATATGCTTGATTTTTTATATGGATGCGGCTAAGTTCATAAAATGGTAAGGATTGTCCAGTACTGAACGTAACCAGATCTATTAGTTTTTCCATCCAAAAGACATCCCAAACATGCGTGGATTCGATCCATGTGTTTTTTTAACCCTAGCCTTTCCATGCACTATATGCCAGGACTAAATCATTTTCCATATTTGCAGCTAGTTGTTCATGGAACCCACCGGGATGTGTGTATAGCATTCATTTGTGACCCACTTGATGGTTGGATCACGTTGGATTATTCTACCTAATGAATGGCCGACATGTAGAACGTTAGCACGCAAGAATTGAACCTTCAGTCTCCTCTACTGCGCATGATGGCAGGGGTTAGCATCCATATAAGACTGTTAGTGAGCTAGGAAGGTTCGGGCCCAGGTTAACTGGAGGACTGATGTTTAAGCCTGGGTCTGGCCTAAGGCCCTATAAGTTACACCTAAATCTGTTCCACTACTGCATCAACGGCTCAGATTAGGGCTCGGAGAGGCCTCAATAGCTAATATCGTTAAATCTGAACTTGGAGCCTAGCCTGCTTATTGGTTCTAAAATGAGCCTGGCCAAGGCAAAAAAAAGTTTGAACCCAATACCAGTCCATTAATAGTCCTAGAACTGTCTGTTCAGTGCCCCTTTACTCATTGCGGCTCGTTTAGGACACCATCTAAAACATGGGTGGTTCTGATCGTCAGACCACATATATATGAACGGGCCCCATGGACCGACACATGATAATGATCCTAAGTCGTGCTACAGGTGAATAAACTCTACACAAACCTAAGATACGGAGAAATCAATTTTCGAACATACCTACTTATGTGTTATTATTATTATTATTATTATTATTTTCAATTTTTAGTTTTTCTAACAAAAAATAAATTACCTTCTATTTTTTCTCCTTTCATCCTTTTTTTAATCTCCTACTCACATGGATTTTTATTTTTTCTCCTGTACTTTCCTCTCGAATCTCTCCTGCACACCCGTCCCACTCTCCATTAACCAATCAAATTATCAAAGTTAATTCCTATCTTAATTCCTCTTATTTAAACTCTCTGGAATTCAAACCGCTTATGTAGCCTACCAAATCCCCTATTTCTCTTCCTCTTTTCATCTTTGCTTTGAGCATTTGTTTTCTTTTGATGGGAGGCAACACAGGTTTATATGTAGGCCCACCATGGTACATATCTTCCACTGGAGCCGTTCGTCATTTCCAACCCAACAATACCTGCTCCTCCTCCTCACTAACCCTCGAGGAATTGTACAGAGATTTTACGGGCCATCTGTTCGTGCAACTGGGGCCAATTTTTTCGTCATCCAAATGGTGAAATGATGGAAATCGCCGTGGATTGCCCATGCACTGAAAATCACCCAGATTGGACGATC
Organism: Magnolia kwangsiensis; assembly: GCA_037074715.1. Classification (NCBI taxonomy): domain Eukaryota; kingdom Viridiplantae; phylum Streptophyta; class Magnoliopsida; order Magnoliales; family Magnoliaceae; genus Magnolia; species Magnolia kwangsiensis. Next base: position 2,613,310 of record CM073571.1, read on the forward strand.
ATAGCCATTGAATACGTGGCATTTTATTGGTTTAATGGGAACCGCCTTCATGACCACTTCCTGTTGGCTGCCAGTTGACAGGTCTATGATTTTTCTATCTTGGAGATTTTATGCATGGGTCGATCCCAGCAGGGCCCGTACTAGCGTTGGTCAAACTCCTAAAGTCCCTTGATCTACATTGATACTCCATCTTATAACATCTTAAGCTTTTAGAGAAAATGGTTGTATGACATGATATAGAGTGCAAGGTCTTGTTTTTGAATCCTATTATTCTTTCTTCTTTTTTTTCTTTTCTTTTTTTAATCATAAGTTACTTAAGATAGGCTACTTATGCCTCAAGTAGCTTATCTTAGTTTCTACTTATTAAGGTAAAGTAATTAAATACGTTTAAATAAAAAAGTTATTTATAATTGATCTTAAACCAAATTTACTTATCTACTGCTGTAAGTAGAAAAAGTAACTTATTTGGTGGTATCCAAACGGGCCCTTAAAATCTATTGGACCCAACTTTTCCATGGTGAGGCATAATACTATGCTCTGGCCTAGGGGTGGCAAAGGTCGGGTTGAACTGCGGGTCAACCTGCCCAACCTGATTTTCACCTCGGTTCAGGTACAGCTAAACGGATTGTAGACCGAGCTCAGGCTAGAAATGTGACATGTCTAAAAAAATGGGTCAGGCCTACGGTTGAACCCTACCTGACCCCATTAAGGTCATCATGGGTTGGGATATACGACCAACCCAACTCAAAACTCAAGACAAAATAAAGGTAAAAAGGTATGGATGATATTTTATTTTTTACTTTTTATTTACTTATGTATACATCTGGGCTCGGTTTTATACAGCCTTAGTGGCGAATTCCATTCTTAAACCTTAGTTGGGTCCGGTTAGTGGAGTCCAACCGAGTTACATTTAATCAGTCAGGTCAGGCTTTTTAAGTGGGTTGGGTGGAGTCGAGTCAGGGATAATGGGTCTTGGACAGAAATTCTTGGCCACACCCCAACCCATTCAACCTGACGGATTGTACAAATATTGTCTTGATTCATTGGTTGCATGCAAGCCTGAGTTTAAGCCCAGTAATTCATTCGACTGGGCCTAAACTATCATCTTTGAAAGGCCCCGCAAGCGTGCCCGCGTGGTCCAACCAAGTTATAATGGTGGGCTGAGTATTTACAGTGGGCCTAGAAAACCCAAGCCTGATTGGATCTGAGCTGGGCCTGGAATCAGATCCTAAGCTCATGGACTGGAATTCAACATCTCTCAGCTCTTGACACAGGTTTCACAGCCTGAGGAAAAGCAAATATTGGGCTTTGATCAGGCCAGGATTCGGCCCATTGCCAGATCTATATTGATAAGCTTTCTCAAACACGGCATTGAATTAAACTCTTGGAATGTTTTGGTGGATCGAGACCGTTTGATCTATTGGACCCGTTGTTAGAAAAGTATCTCCTCTGAAAATCGTCGAGATCAGTAGATGCATGCCATTTGATAGTTGGGCAATTCTTTGTAACCCAATTGCCAAAATTGAAATTTGGACCGTAGCCGTTTTTGTTTTTATTTTTTTTAACCGCTAAATGGTTGGCTATTTTTGAAGGACTGGAATCATCCAGAAAAAATCAACCCATCCCATCCAAGATTGGGGCCATGGAATCAATGGCTTGGATCATCTAAATAAGGATCCACGTGTACGGTATCTTTCAGGTTGTGCGTTTTTAACAAATACAACAAAATGCATTTTCTTCAAAGTTGGAGGTCGTCTTAAAATACAAGCGAGACCAAGCCCAAGTCAATTACAATGCTTTTTTCAATCCACGGGTTTTACTTTTTCCAATTTCTTGATTTTTATTTTCATTTTTGTCCTTATTTTCTCTTACATAACATTTCTTGTCTTTTTTACTTTCAACATGATAATTAATCACCTCAGCCGGTTGCATGCTTACTTATCATAATCCTCACCATCTTTGTCGCTAATGCGGTAGTTCTACATGATATCAGAACCATGCAAACGGTGGGCCCAACAAGATTACCTGTTCGTAAATGATCAGATTAAGCGAACTCATGGAATTGGTGACACCACAAAAATACATGGACGGTCGATGGTATGACTCATCATATAGATGTGACCCATCTTATAAGTGTATTAGTACTTTTTTACGTAAGAGATCTTAATGGTGGGCCCAACTTTTGTACGGGTCAGATTTTCTACACGAATGACACGTTGGTGGGAAAATAGGGGAGCCTGCTAAGTTAGCATACGGCCGGCTACAAGCGGCATTACCTCCGAAGCCTGGGTCGCACGGAATGGGTCGCGCAAGTGGGAGAGGATTAGGTAAGTCCGAAGTAACAACTTAATGGATGAGTCCCTCATCATGGGGCCCACTTTGATGTGTGTGTTGTATATCCATTCCATTTATCAGTTTTTTACAGCTCATTTTAGGCCATCGTCCAGAAAATAATGCATATCCAATTGCCAATATCACCACACCACAGGAAAGAATGATGATTGACAACTAAAATCTCCTTGTAGGCCACTAGAATTTTGTATAGAAATGATATTTTTGTTTTCCCTTCATTAAGACCTTTGTGAACTTATCAATAGGTTGGATGGAAAATAAACATTATGATGGGAGCTAGAAATTTTTTCATTATGGGCGTTCAATGACCACAGTTTCCTGTGGTGTGGTACACAAAAGACTTTTATTTATTTCATGTTTTGGACCATACCGTAAAATGATCTGAAACAATAGATGGGCGGAGTGGATATACAACACATATATTAAGGTGGGTTAGGGACTCACCTTCTAAGCTTACCCGCAACTCACCAAATCTGCCCCCGCATTGGCCCGTTTGTTTTTCAAAACTTATTTTAAATGACATGTAAATGAGTAACTTTTTACGGCGGTTTGAAAGAGAAGAATTTAAAACCGTCGCGCAGAGGTGCTGTCGTGGAATAGCAATTGCGGTGGTAACATCTGTGGGGCCATCGTTATGCATGTGTTTGATCCACTACTCTTTACATATGTTCTTTATGTTCACTTTGGGGCATGAGCAAAAAAAAAAGATGAGATATAAGGCTCAAGTATACAACACCATAGGAAATAAGAGTTTAACACCTATCGCCAACCGTTGAAAGTTAAAATGAGCATAGAACCTATTCAACGTCTTATAAATATGGATGAAGGGAAGGCACAAAAATACGCTTGATCCAAAAGTTCAGTGGCCCAAAAAATAAATAAACGGTGAGAATTCATTTTCCTTTATTTTACATGTTCTAGTTCACCTGAGATGTTTATCAGCCTCATTTTTTAGCTCATGCCCTAAAATTAGAAAGAAAAACAAATGGACATCGAGGATCAAGCACATGTATAATAGTGGCCACAAGGGTTTTAGTGAGAAAAAACCCACCTTTCCTCCATTTCAACACTCGGTCAAAATCAAGTCAATATGGCTGCTTTGCAGGTATATACAAAGCTAAATAATAATTATCCATTAACACTTCATTTATCGTGAGGGTAACGACCCAGCAAATGGGATGGCCCACCGGGTTAGTAGGTGTCAGGAGTCCTCGCTAATTAGGGATTTCGCCCTCCTCCCTCACCGGGTCAGGGGCAGCATTTTCCTTGACAAAGTTGGCCTTGGTTTAATTCGGTTGGCCCCAGACAGGTTCAGTCCAAGCTAACTCAATCCGAAAGTCTCTCCGTCCTCTAATTGCTATGTAGTGAGTCGTCCTTTGTACATGATCTCTGTGTAGTGTCCATTTACGATAGGTCCCTGTCAGGCTTTTTTAAGCTTGTAGGGGCCCGAAAGTCCTCTTGTAATTATCTAATTATATGAATGAAACACCATTTTAAAAAAAAAAAAAAATAGAGCAACAGTGTTAATCTTGCCTAACCAAACCTACTCTCTTGATAACATCCCAACGGCGTGTGTGGGTGTGTGGCAGGTGCATCTGTTAAAATTAAAATTAAAATTAAAAATTAAAATTTAAAAAAAAAAAAAATCTACTCTTGATAACATCCCTGTTGGGAGCCTTACACAAAACATTAGGATCTAACCTCCCAAAACAAACTAGAATTATGGGATAATAAATCAATGAAATAAATCAAAGCAAAAACCACACCACACAAGAGAATTTTACGTGGAAAACCCTCAAAGATGTAAAAAAATACGAGACCTCGTCTAGATCAACAATCTACTATAAAGTAGAACGTTACAACCGATCACAAGCATATACCATTTGGATCAAACCTTTTTCACCCACACAGGAATGGATAAGCAATAAGAGAATAAAAATAAAATGGAGAGATCTCACCGATCACGAAAACGTAGAAGCGCTGAGATGTCAAGTGCACAGTAGATCACCTCTATGAGTATAACTTCCCTTCCACAAGCTCTCTCTCTCTCTCTCTCTCTCTCTCTCTCTCTCTCTCTCTCTCTCTCACCTTTGATAGCCCTAAACCCTTTAGCAAACCCTTGCACAGCTTTAGAAAACCCTCTTGCATTACCTAGAAAAGCCTTAGGCACCCCTATTTATAGTTTAGGAAACTCCCTTCCGCACCTAGCTGTGAAAGACTTCAAATTTTCACAGTCCGCATAAGATCCGAACTCAAATCTGCATAAGCTCGACTAGTCGAGCACCTCCCTCGACTGGTCAAGCACCTCAGAAAAAATAATCAGATGGTCGCTAGACTTTGAGTTGAGCGCCACCCACGACTGGTCGAGCAGACCACTTGACCGGTCGAACAGCGCGGTGAATTACTCCAAATTTTCAACCCACTACACTATCTCTCCCCTGAATTAAGGAGGAAAACCCCATCAAATCCTCCCCTTTCCGACGTAGGAGGGATTCACTTTCTTCAAGCTAGTCAGGTTTTTACAAACCTTGAACTTGCCCTTAAGCAATGCATTGGTCATCATGTCTGACCCATTATCGTTCGTGTAGACCTTCTTAAGCTCTAACACCTTCTGTTCCAAAGTATCATTAATCCAATGATACCGAATCTCTATATGCGTCGACTTAGAATGCTGACTTCAGTTTTTACTCAAGTGTATAGCACTTTGACTATCCTAATAGACCACATGTTACTCTTGCTTTAGGCTAAGTTCCTGTAGGAACCTGTTCATCCAAAGCATCTCTTTACATGCTTTTGTGACTTCAATGTACTCGGCCTCTGTCGTCGACAACGATACGACCTTCTGTAGCTTGCTCTGCCAAGATACTGCTCCTCTTGCAAACGTAAATATGAACCCTGATGTAGACTTCCTGGAGTCTATGTTACCTGTCATATCTGCATCTGTGTAGCCCTCTAATACAGGTTTTTCATCACCATAGCATATGCTCAAACTGGATGAGCCTCTTAAATACCTCAGTATCCACTTCACCGCTGCCCAATGTTCTTTGTCAGGATTGACAAGATACCGGCTGACAACACCAACCGCATATGTTATGTCTGAGTGTGTACACACTATAGCATATATCAAACTACTTATATCTGACGCGTAGGGTATCTTTTACATCTCTTTCACATTTACCTTCGTCTTGTGACATTATCTGTCACTCAATCTGAAGTGACCATCCAGTGGAGTACCGACTGGCTTCATTGCATTCATATTGAACTGCTATAGGACTTTCTCAATATAACGCTCTTGTCACATCCAAAGCTTCATTTTGCTTCTGTCACAAGTTATCTCCATTCCTACGATCTGTTTAGCCGGGCCCAAGTCTTTCATCGCAAACGACTTACACAAATCTTATTTCAGCCGATCGATTTTCTTGATGTCTTTTTCCATGATGAGCATGTTATCAACATATAAAAGTAGAACTAAGATATCACCATCTGAGAACTTGCGCGTGAACACACAGTGGTCTGACTCTATTCTATCATACCCGTGCTTCAACATGAATGACTCAAACTTCTTGTACCATTGTCATAGAGTTTGTTTTAGCCCATACAAGCTCTTCCTCATCCTACAAATCATATGTTCTTTGCCCTTGACTTCGAACCCCTCTGGTTGGTGCATGTAAATCTCTTCTTTCAGGTCACCATAGAAGAAGACAATTTTAACATCTAACTACTCTATTTTCATATTTGTGCAAGCTGTCAACCCAAGCAACACCCGTATGAATGTCATCTTTACCACTGGTGAGAATATTTCCTCAAAGTCTTTGCCTTTTCTCTAACCAAACCCTTTCACCACAAGTCTGGCCTTGAACCTCGTCTATGAATTCTTCTGTTCAACCTTATTTCTGAACACCCACTTCTTGCCCAAAGCTTTCTTGCCCTTAGACAATTTCACTATGTCATAGGTATGGTTCTTATGCAAAAATTTTATCTCCTCTTACATAGCTTTCAACCACTCCTCCTTATGCTTGTCGACTAGGTCCTCAGAAAAATCTTCTAGCTCTCCCCCATCAGTCAGAATAATGTACTCATGTAGCGAGTACCTCTTGAACGGCTGTCAGTCCCTTGATGACTTCCTCACCTATGGCTCAACAAGTGGATCAAGTGAGGGCTACTCCCCTCGTCCATCTTCTAAAGGAACTCTCTCGTCCTCTACATCTTACAGTACTCCCCCATCATCAGGCACTACAGGAGGAATAACCGGATCCATGTCTTTTAGTTCACCTGAGCTAGGCTGGTTCTTCTCTGACTTACCAATGTCTTCTATATACTGATCTTCAAAGAATACCACATCTCTGCTCCTGACGAGCTTCCTCTCGGTCGGATCTCATAGTCTGTAATTGAACTTTTCATCACCGTACCCCAAGAACATACACTGTTTGATCTTCATATCGAGCTTAGACCTTTTGTCCTTTGGTACATAAACAGATGCCCTACATCCAAACACCCTGTAATGATTGTACAATGGGTCATGTCCAATCCACACCTTCTCAAGTACTTATCCATTCAAGGGGGCTGATGGAGACTTTTTATCAAATACACCACCGTGTGCAGTACTTCTCCCTGGAACGTCTTGGGCAACTTTGAATGGGATAACATGCATCTGATTCTCTCTACAATTGTGCGATTCATTCACTCAGCAACACCATTATGTTGGGGGGGTCTTGGGAACCGTCTGTTTATGTTGTATACCTAGGGACTTATAATACTCTTGGAAGTCGCCAATGAATTCACTACCATTGTCAGTACAGATGCACTTCAATGATCTACCTGTCTCTCTCTCGACCATAACATGAAACAATTTAAACACACCAAAGACCTCGTCCTTGAATTTCAAAGCATAAACTCAAACCCTCTTAGATGCATCATTTATAAAAGTAATAAAATACAATGCCTCACTCAAGGTTTTTATCCTCATAAGACCACAAACATCAGAATCAACCAAATCTAATGCATGTACTTTATTAACATGAGAAGTAGATTTAATAAATGAAACTCTATGTTATTTCTCTGAAAAACAATCAATACAGGTTTTGAGAGGTATACATGTCACGTCTGAAAAGAGTCGCTTCCTCGCTAGCAGTTGAAGCCATTTTTCACTCATGTTGCCTAGACGCCTGTGCCACATGTCAATAGTTGAATCTTTCGCTGCGTTCAACCCACCCTTTCACACACTAACACTTGCCTTGTAAAGGGTGCAACACTTCTTTCATCTAGTTGTGATCAACGAACCCTTGATGAGCTTCCAGCACCCACCAGCAAACCGGCTTTCATAGCCATCATCATCTAGCCTTCTCGTTGACATCAAGTTGAGGCAAAGGTTTAGGATATGCGTCACACCCATGAAAACCAATGTGCAGCCCACATCAGTCTTCACACAAATATCACTGACCCCTACGATCTTCGATACACCAGAATTTTTCATCTTCACGCTCCCATAGACACCTAACTTGTAACTTGTGAAGAAGTTCCTGTATGGAGTCGCGTGAAAAGAAGCTCCCGAGTCTATCACTTAGTTGGTGCCCTGACTCGTAGTCGCGAGACATACATCATGATCTGCTGAAAGAATAACTACAATGTCGCTATTTAAAGCTACCGCAGTGAAGTCTGATTCATCTTCCTTTTCCTTTCTTGTCGTTCTTATTCTTATAACATTCATGCTTGTATTGGCCCTTCTTGCCATAATTCAAACATTCAACATCCTTCCTGGTACTCGACTTGCCTCTTGATGTATCTTGGGCCTTCCCGCCCTTCCTGTTCTTTACTTTCCCCCGTTCCTGAGTCACAAGGGCCTCTTGCTAAGTAAACCCCTAAGATTTCTTCCTTGTCTCCTCATTAAAGAGATAACTGGTTACATGTTCCATGGATACCTTTCCGTCTAGCGCGAAGTTACTTAGAGACACCACCAATATCTCTCAACTGTCAGGCAATGAACTAAGCAATAGCAAAGCTTGCAATTCATCATCCAAGACTATCTTCATATCGGAGAGTTGGTTCACTATATTGCTGACCTCATTCATGTGCTCGGTCACAGAATCACCATCTTTGAACTTGAGATTCACAAGTCACCTTATCAGAAAAATCTTTTTACCGGTTGTCTTCCTATCATACAGCCCTTTCAATTTCAGTCATAGGCTAGCAGCTGAGGTCTCCATAAATACATGGTGGAATACGAAATCGTCCAACTATTGTCTAATAAACCCCACTGTCTTCTGGTCCATCTTCTTCCAATTATCATCAGACATATTCTTGGATTTTGCTAATATGTTTTGAATTGGATAATACAAATCCTTACAATAAAGCAAGTCATCCATCTTAGCCTTCCATATGGTCCAGTTAGAACTATTGCGGTTGATTATCCTTGATGAGCCACCTTCCATAATTCAAAACCAATCTCACTTCGTTCAGTGAACTTATATCTAATACCATTTTGTTGGGGGCCTTGCACAAAACCTTAGGATATAGCCTTCCAAAACAAACCAGAATTATGGGGTAATAAAGCAATGAAATAAATCAAAGCATAAACCACACCACATAAGAAATTTTTACGTGAAAAATCCTCAAAGAGATAAAAACCACGGGACCTCATCCAGATCAACAATCCACTATGAAGTAGAACGTTACAACCGATTACAAGCACACACCACTTGAATCAAACCTTCTTCACTCGCACAGGAGTGGATAAACAATAAGAGAATAAAAAGAAAACAGAGAGATCTCACAGATCACGAGGACGTAGAAGCGATGAGATGTTGAGTACACAGTAAATCACCTCTACGAGCATAACCTCCCTTCCACAAGCTTCTTCTCTCTCTTTCTCTCTCTCTCACCTTTGATAGCCCTAAACCCATTAGCAAACCCTTGCAAAACTTTAGAAAATCCTCTTGTATTACCTAGAAAAGCCCTAAGTACCCCTATTTATAATTTAGGAAACTCCCTTCCACACCTAGTTGGAAAGGCCTCAGATTTCCGCAGTTCGCACAAGATCCAGACTCAAATCTGCATAAGCTCAACTGGTCGAGCAGGATCCTCGACCGGTCGAGCACCTTGGAGAAAATAATTAGATGGTCGCTGGACTTTGAGTCGAGCCCCACTCGACCAGTCGAGAACCACCCACGACTGGTCGAGCAGCGCGATGAATTACTATGAATTTTCAACCCGCTGCACTCTCCCCCCTAAACTGAGGAGGAAAACTCCATCAATCCGTTCATTTTGTATAAGGAGAAATGCTCCAGTGCTCTCCCAGCACTATAGTCCTATTAGTTGCATCAATTCACTTGGATGATCCAATCAATTGATCTGAGCGTTGTCTCCATTGAGTCCAAAATGATTTTCATGGCCTAGCAAGAAAAACTCAACTGATTAGATGATCCAATCCATCTTGATTTTGTCTTGTTTCCTGTACCGATCCTTTTTCCAAGCGATGGATGAGATGGTACCATTGCCTAACATTAGTGAATCTTTAGAATCATAAATATCCATTATGGTCCCAACAAATAGATGGAACAAATTGTTGGTTGGACCTATTTTATCAAAGCAATCTCCACCGTCTATAGCCGTTGATCAAATGGTTAATATTCGTCAAATGGGTACGATGTTTGCATGGTTGCTCATAAAATATGAGTTGGACCTAATGAACAATCTAGATCAATGGATTGGACTGCCTAAATACTTCAATGCAACCAGGAGCACTGTTGCTCTGAGAGCATAGGAGCATCTCTCTTGTATTAAGAGAATATACATACAAGATAAGGTAGAAAGGAGCTAGGGATGAGAACTCGCTCTCTCCATCATCTCCACGTACATGGTACATTTCTAGTGCAATCAAAACCGTGAATCTAGTGGCCTGCAGCAGGGATAGACAATATAGCCTAAAACCACATCAATTTGATAATCCTAGCTATCCAACTGGTGTAACTTTTTCCCATGGAAAGTGGAGCATTGCTCTTTTTTCATTGGCTAACCGTATCAGCAGTCCATTTTCTGGCCAGCAATCCGACCACAAGAATAGTCCAACATTGTCATATTTCACGATATAATGGCCATTCAACGTGTTGGACCAAAATATTAACCGTTCTGATCACCGTCGGATCTAATGTCCATTTCTCCCTCGGATATGCTCTCGCAAGCCTCCCTCCTCGAAAACTTCAAAATGCTAAAGGTAAATCCAACGGGTGCAACAAATGGCTGCCTTCCTAACATGGACAAAACAGAGGTTTCCTAATTCTTCACGCGTGTGAAAGCCTGACCATCCACATGCACTCAAACCTGCCAACACAAGCCATGTGTGCGAGATCTTAGCTTTCCACCTGATCGGAAATTATGTTAGATATTCTGACTAAGTGGGCCATAATTTACAATGTAAACTGATGGTTAAACATTCTCTAGCCATCCCTTTATTTTGTATGTTGTGGGCCATTTGAGGTGTGAACGGACTAACTTTTTAGACAGAAGATCTAAGCTTTATTTCCAACCATATGGAAAGCCTAGATCTCAAATAACGCCTGTTCTGTCACGTGTGCCTGCATGTGGATGAGCATGGCTCCAACACGCGTAGATTTATCAAACATGCGAAAAACCAACGAGGGCCCAGGCGGGAGGCCGGTTCCTTTGCAACGTTTGTAGAATAAGCTGATTGTACAACGCAACGTGTTGGGCCCAATTTTATGTACAGACTACATCCAATCCGTCCAATGATGCGCCCTTCGGTCCACCCTGTATCCAAAAATAGAATGATTCAAAATACAGATGGGTCACACCACGTGACTTTAAAAGTTTTAAACATGATTTGACATCACGTGGCCCGATCGAGTTTTTGGATCTGCCTAATTTGGACATATAAGATAAATGGATTGGATGTCATGCGTACATCATAAATGGATTGGATGTCATGCGCACATCACATTTGGATCCAGACGCGGGGTTGTACGTAAGCTTCTTCTACAAACGTCGTAGAGGAACTGATCTTAAATTCAAAAATGCAATTGGACACGTAGGGACGCATACGTGCATGGACCCTGTCAAGGCAAAATGCCCTCAAAGCAATGCTTATTTAAAGAGATGGAAGCAGGACATAAGCCAGGAAAACCACATTCCCAACACCTATAGAAACTTGCATTTCTCGGGTCCGTCCTTCATAGCCTCTTCCATGGTGCAATACATGAAGAGTCTAGCTCTACTATGGCCATGGCTCATGATTGCAATCTGCGCCATGACCTCCAATGTTCTAGCAGTTGACCATTTTTTAGATTCCTACGCCCCACCACCTTACTATTACACATCACCTTACTACTACAAATCTCCACCCCCTCCATCAACCCCACCACCTTATATTTACAACTCGCCGCCGCCACCATCTCCGTCACCGCCTCCTCCATACTACTACAATTCACCGCCACCGCCATCTCCGTCACCACCTCCTCCATACTACTACAAATCGCCGCCACCTCCGTCACCATCACCCCCACCACCATACTACTATAAATCCCCACCCCCGCCGTCTCCATCCCCACCTCCTCCATACTACTACAAGTCACCGCCGCCTCCATCTCCGTCGCCTCCTCCACCATACTACTACAACTCCCCACCTCCGCCATCTCCATCGCCACCTCCTCCCTACTATTACAAATCTCCTCCACCTCCATCCCCATCGCCACCTCCTCCCTACTATTACAAATCTCCTCCACCTCCATCCCCATCGCCACCTTCTCCATACTACTACAATTCACCGCCACCTCCATCTCCCTCGCCTCCTCCACCATACTACTACAAATCGCCACCTCCACCATCTCCATCACCACCTCCTCCCTACTATTACAATTCTCCTCCACCTCCTCCTCCCTACTAATACATGTCGCCGCCTCCTCCGTCACCATCACCCCCTCCCCCTTACTATTAAAAATCACCACCCCCGCCATTGCCATCGCCGTCTCCTCCCTACTACTATAAATCTCCTCCACCGCCGTCAGCATCCCCACCTCCTTCATACTACTACGTGTCACCAGCGCCAACTTTACCGCCCCTCCCAAATCCATACTCTAAATCTCCACCACCACCATCACCTCCTCCACCATACTACTAGGAATCGCCACCCGACCATAACCATCTCCTCCTCAACCCCACCGCCTCTTCTTTATTATTAAGGTTTCCCCACCTCCCATAGCCTTCGTAGTCAAAGCAAGTCCACAGCTCTATCAACATGCAATAAACCATTTATATTTTTATGCAGGTGCATTTTTCAAGTAGAGGTTTGCCAGCAAGGATTTTCCTTGTTCCCGACTATCTGATGAACCATACCGTCCATCTCAATCTCACCATCCATACAAAAGCGACTTAGAAACGACTTGCCAGATAAGCATGTAGTAACTCGCCTGCAGTATGAACGGTGATGATCCCTGATTAGTGAGATTCTTCCCAATTCCCATGATGATCATACACCATATATAGGAGCTTCTAGATGAACGGTCTGGATTATCACGTGATCAGGCAGTTTAACCACGTGTTATTACTATTGTTTGTCGTGCCTAGTTTGCTTTTGCAGAGGATACTGGCGAAGGGATTTGATATCCACACCCACCTTGAGGGAGAAATGCACCTTTTTTTTCTACTTTGGGTAATACAGTAATACAAGTTTGTATATCTCTAATGCTGAGTAGAAAGTCAGGTTATATGCATTTGTATTTGTTGGTATGTCTTTTGATTTCTTATTATTATATTTGTAATAAATAAAATGAGCTCACGCTCACGTTATATTAAAAAGACCCAGTTTCATATTTTTGTTGAAGAAGCGTTGTGCTAAGCGCATGTGTTTGCAAAAAAAATCATTTACGTGCCACGTATGTTCCATCATGGAATGATAGGGCCAAGATCAAATCCATCCATCAGAAAATAAAAATTATACTAATTAGATAGACAAAGAATCAGGTTGATCCACTGGATAGGTGGGCCACAGTCTGCAAACAAAATGTACGGGTCTGAAAAACTTGTTTGAAGTTTTCTAACCCATCCACCTATTTTTAATATTGGGTTCCACATGCTGATTGGACGATTAATATTTGGAAAAGACATGCAGATGGTCAGCCTAACTTGATGGATGGATTGGATCTACCAGCTACGTGACATGCTGGCATATGTGTAGGTTTACATGATATTTAATGCACAGTCGCTCCTCGATGGACGTGGATTGCGTCCTGCCCCCGCCCGTCTCCAGCTGGAACGGGCAGGAGCTTTGAGTGGCCAACGTGATTAATGGGTATTATCCACACCGTCCATTCATTTTTTTTATATCATTTTAGGGCATAATACCAAAAATAAGGCAAATAGAATGATCGAGTGGACAAAAAATGGGAATTAAACTCTTACCGTTGAAAAATTCTTGGGGACACAGAAGTTTTAGATGGATACGATATTTTTATTTTCTCTTCATCGAGGTCTATGTAACTTTATTAATATGTTTGATGGAAAATAAACATCACGATGGGCCGTAGAAAATTTTCAACGGTGAGAATCATTATCAACACTACTTCCTGTGGTGTGGTCCACCTTGAGACTTTTATCTGCCTCATTTCTTTTCAATTTTCTAAAATTATACGAAAAAAATGGATGGACCGTGTGGATAAGAACCGTACATCAAGGTGGCCACTCAAAGCTCCTGCGAGTTCCCAGCAGGAGACCGGCGGGGGTAGGACGCAATCCGCGTCCCTCCACGATCCAGTGCAGCAGATTTGTCTTGGATGCATGTCATGTATTCGATTGCATGAAAAGGAGGTAGGCCTTTGCGTGACTTGTATAGTGAGTGAGATTTATTCTTCATATGAATCGTATATGTCGTAGGGAATCAGTTTAAATATGCTTTGGCTAATAATTTGGGATGTTGTAGACGTTACAAACACTCAATGGATTAAACAACGTTTTCAATGGTCCACATTCAATGCACTGTTTCGCCCTGCCTGATCAGTGGATAGCCGGGTTTTATTTGTGTTTCCATCCGCTTTTTCAGAGATGAATGTATACATCTTGTAAATTGCATACATCGGTAGTCTTCTTCATGGTGCGGCCCACTTAACTGCCAGATGTTAGACACGTTTGGAAATCTTGCTCGTGTAATGCGTGAGATGGTGAGTGGAGAACATCGATTAAAAATGTGATAGTTCATCACTACTGCGAAGGATGTGGTGCTCCATTGAGGATTTTGGTAGCAAATAAAGTCAGCGGAGTTGGATGCACTCATCCAATGAAAAAGCACCGTGTGAAAGTGCTCAAGGAGGGAGCGGATTAGGTGATACCGTGGATCCACCTAGGAGTGTGGGACCCCTTGACTGTGGGGTTCACAGTGATGTATGTGTCTTAAATCCACACTGTCCAACTATTTTGAAAGCTCATTTTAGGGTCTGAGCCCAAAAATAAAACTAACTCATATTTTAGGTGGACCACAGCACTGGAAAAAATTTTGATTGAATTCCTACTGTTAAAATTTCCATGAATTATACCTGAATGTTTATTTCCTATTCAACATGTTGATAAGGTCACAAACAGCTAGAAGAAGATATCATACAAATATCATCTTGATCCAAAGCTTTTTGTGGCTCACATGAAACTTTTTATGGTAATCACTGTTGTTTCCTGTTCTATGGTCCATATGAGATTTGGAACTACTTCATTTATTAGATCATGCTTTAAAATGAGCTTTCAATGTCACAGTGGGCCCCACAATCAGGGGTTCCACCCGCCTCGGTGGATCTAGGGTCATACCTAATCCACTCCTGTAAACTGAGGTGACAACCACTAAAGACCCATGACCATGGGGCTCACAATCATTAACGTGTCTTAATTTCACATCATCCAACTAATTTGAAAGCTCATTTTAGGGCATGAGCCCAAAAACGAAGTTCGAATCAAATTTTAGGTGGACCAAACCATGGGAAACCGTCTTGATGGAATCCCCACCATTAAAAGCTTTATGGATTACATGAAATATTTATTTACCATCCAACCTATTAATAAGGTCACAAAAACCTAGATAAAGAGACCACACAAATATTATTTTGATCCAAAGCTTTTGTGGCCCACGAGAAGTTTTTAATAGTCAATCACTGTTGTTTCCTATACTATGGCCCATCTGGGATTTGGATCTGCTTCATTTATTGGATCATGCCTTAAAATGAGCTTTCAATGTGGATGGACGACATGGATGTAGTCACATGCATCACAATGGGCCCCATAGTCATGGGTCCCATCCACCTTGGTGGATCCCAAGTCTCACTTTATCCACTATGGTTGGTGGGTGGGACCCTAATTGTAAAGCTCACAGTATTATGTATGTCTTAAATCACACTGTCTAGCCATTTTGAAAGCTCATTTTAGGGTATGAGCCTAATAATAAAGCTAACTCAAATTTTAGATAGACCACACCATGAGGTACAATTTTGATTAATGAATTCCCACTATTAAAATTTCATGGATTCCACCTAAATGTTTATTTCATATCCAAACATATTGATAATGTCATAAACAACTAGAAGAAAAAACCATATAAATATCATCTTGATCCGAAGCTTTTGTGCCTCAAGATAAGTGTTTTTTTGGTCAATCATGGTTATTTCCTATTCTATTATCCATTTGGGATTTGGAGTTGCTTCATTTTTAAATTATACCTTAAAATGAACTTTCAATATGAATAGATGACGTATATGTAGTCACATACATTATAATGGGCTCACAATCAAGTACAGCTGATTAATTAAATTTTAAATAGAAAATTTTTTGTCAAAGATCTATGGATTTAAAAAAAAGGAAAAACACTTCTTGAATTCTCAAAATCCATAAATACATTGTCTTAATTCCTCAGCTTATCGATTCACTTAGATAAAATAGTAATAATTGATATACTACTTAATTCAAATAAAATTCTTATCTAATTCAAATATTTCCTATCCACTTCTGTCCGAATGGGAGAATTTGAGTGGAAGGTTCTCTTTTCTCTTCTTTTTGAATTAGTCTAGTTATTTTTATGTGATTTCATGGTATACAATTCCTTTGAGATCCTTTTCCCTTGAGAGGGAATGAGAAGAATGGACAGTTAACCATGCCTAAATTTTAAATAAATGGAAATTTTATTGCACCTCGATCTATGCAGATTAGGTGAGACTGCCGATCCATCCAAGTGGGTGGGACCCTTAAGTGTGGGTCTCACAACGATGCGTCTTAAATCCACGCCGCTGAGCCATTTTGAAAGTTCATTTTGGGACTCCTTCAAAATGAAGCTGGCTCAAATTTTAGTTGGACCAGTCTTGATTGAACATCCACCATTAAAAACTTCATCGATTCCACATGAATTAGAATTTGTTGCCTACTCGTTGGATAAGGTTACAAACACCTGGATGAAGAGACCACGTAAATATCATCTTGATCCAAAGCTTTGTGTCCCACGAGAAGCTTTTGTGGCTCATACATCACAGTAGACCACACAGGCAGCGGTCCCACCCACTTCGGTGGATCCGGGGTCTCACCAAATCCGCTCTAGCACAGGGATGACCCAAACTGAGAAGATCCAAACATCATTTCATGTACGGACTTTTTCATACCCCGAGTCTTTTCTAAGGGTGTCAATTAGCCGGGCTCGATCCTGAAAAATCAGAAATTAGAATGGCCGGCCCAGAGGCCCGGCACGAAACAGTTCAAAATCCGGGCTGAGAGATACAGGCCCGGCCCGTTTCAGCCCTAGTCTTTTGCTGTTTCACCGTGGGTTTCGGCGGCAGCGGATTGCGCACTGAGTAAACTCTGTTGGGCCCACTGTGATGTATGTTTCTTATCTACACCGTCCATCCGTTTTTCCAGCTCATTTTAATATATGAGTCAAGAATTGAACTTTATTCAAAGCTCAAGTGGACCACACCATGGGAAACAGTGTGAATTGAACGCCCACTGTTGAAAACTTCCTTAAGGCCATAGAAGTTTTAAATCTAGATGATATTTGTGTCTTCCCTTCCTCAATGTATGTGTAACGTTATAAACATCTTGGATGACAAATAAATAATATTACGTGCCTCGAGAAAGTGTCAACGATAGATGTCATTATTCCCATGGGGAAATTGCTCGTACTCGCCTCGAAGTTTGGGTCAATTATCTCAAATGTTATGACACTCTATATATTCTCTGAAAGGCCTTTTGACGGTTTGTTGACTTTGTTTTGGATGAAAATGTCTCTGACCTTAGTTCAGTAGTTGCATAGTTTTCTAGGGACTAATAAGTTACTTAGTATTTAAAGCCAGTAAAGTGATGTGTACGGAACCTTTTTTGCGCATGGGTAAGGACTAAACTCTTGGGGCCCATATTGATGTATGTGTATAATCCATGCCGTCCATCCTTTTTACCGTGTCATTTTATGGCTAGGATCTAAATATCAGCCTGATCCAGAGCTCGTGTGGGTCACACAATATAAAATAATTGTGAAATGGAACCCGTTGTTGAGACTTTCCAGGCTCACCGCGATGTTTGTTAGAAGTGTACATTGCCAAAGTCAGGACTTTTTGGGCCCACGCCGAGCTGGCCAACAAGATGGACGGAACGGATCTCCCCATTGTTGGCCTCAGACTATTATACTAATGGTTATCCTTTCATTTGGTAGTAAAGGAAGTGAACATGTAACAACCGCGACATGAAAAAACTACGACCCTTACTACATTACAATCACGACCCTTACCACATTACAACCACAACCCAGGTATGGGTCGTGGTTGTCATATTATATGGGTCGTGGTTTTCATGAGGAAAGGGTCGTGGATGTCATGAGGTAAGAGTGTAGTTGGCCCGTTTTTCTTTCTTGCCCAATGTAAGTAGCACGCGAGAAAGGAAATCGGATTAAGTACTCGGTTTGGCCCACGTTAAATGTATGTGGTCTATCCACGCCATCCATCCATTTTTCCATCTAATTTAAGGGGTTTGGCCCAAAATTGAAGCATATTCAAAGATCAATTGGAGTATACTATGACCTTAATCTGTAGCCTTCGATCCATTTACACTACCAAAAATGGATTGTGGTTGTCATGGGTCGTAGTTGTCATGTTATATGGGTCGTGGTTGTTATGTGATAAGGGTCGTAATTGTCATAAATTGTGATTGTCATGTTATATAGGTCGTGATTGTCATGTTATATGGGTCGTGGTTCTCATGCGATATAAGTCGTGATTGTCATATTATATGGGTCGCGGTTGTCATGTTATATGGGTCGTAGTTGTCATGTTATATGACAACTACGACCCGTCCATCCATTTTTTGAGCTCATTTTAGGCTATGAGACCCTAAATGATTAGGATCCAAAACTCAAGAGTCCAGATTCCCGAGACCGAAAGCTATTTTAGTAAGTCACATTACTCGACTTATGCATCCCAATATATGTCTCAGTTGCATGGATCGCAGTTGTCCTGTTATATGGATCGCGGTTATCCTGTTATATGGGTCGTGGTCGCAGTTGTCCTGTTATTTAGGTCGTAGTTGTCTTGTTATTTGGTTCGCAGTTATATGGATAACAATTGTCCTATTATATGGGTCGTAGTTATCCTGTTATATGGGTCGCAGTTATCCTATTATATGAGTCACGGTCGCAGTTATCTTGTAATTTGGGTCGCAATTATCCTGTTATATGGGTCGCGATTATATGGATCGCAGTTGTCATGTTATATGGGTCACAATTATCCTGTTATATGGGTCGTGGTTGTCATGGGTAGTGGTTATCCAATTACCATTGTTTTCCTGTGTGTGGTCCACTTGAGATTTATATCCCTCTCATATTTGGTATAAAACTCTAAAATAATCTGTAAAAATGGATGAACGGAATGGATGTAACACATACATCATAGCGAGCCCACATAGCACTGACCACCAGCCGCGGGGCTGTTAGCAGCGGGAAGTAGCGAATCCGTTTCTGTTTCAGATACAGATGTGGATCAGAGGAAGCGGACTAAACTCGTGGGGCCCATATTGATGTATGTGTATAAACCATGTCGTCCATCTTTTTTACCATGTCATTTTAGAGCAAGGGTTTAAATATCAGCCTGATCCAGAGCTTGTGTGGGTCACATAATAGAAAATAATGGTGACAATAGAACTCGTTGTTGAAACTTTCCAGGCTCACCGTGATGTTTGTTAGAAGTGGATACTACCCAAGTCAGGACCTTTTGGGCCCACGTCGAGCTGCCCGACAAGATGAATGGAACGGATCTCCCCATTGTTGGCCTCAGACTATTGTACCAATGGCTATCCTTTCATTTGGTAGTAAATGAAGTGAACATGTAACAACCGCGAGCTATAATCCATGACAACCACGACCCATATAATATGAAAACTACGACCCTTACTACATTACAATCACGACCCTTACCACATTACAACCACGACCCAGGTATGGGTCGTGGTTGCCATGTTATATGGGTCGTGAATTTCATGAGGAAAGGGTCGTAGCTGTTACGAGGTAGGAGTGTGGTTGACCCGTTTTTCTTTCTTTCCCAGTGTAAGTTACGCGTGAGAGAGGAAATTGGATTGAGTACTCAGTTGGGCCCACCTTAAATGTATGTGGTCTATCCACGCCATCCATCCATTTTCTCATGTGGACCACACCATAGAAAATAGTGAAATTGAAAACCTGGGGCATGACAATCACGATGTATATCAATCACGACCCACATAACATGACAACCATGACCCACATAACGTTGATAACTACGACCCGTGACAACCACAACCCGGATGACAACCACGACCCATAAAACATGACAACTACGACCGACAACCATGATCCATTTTTGGTAGTGTAAATGGATCGAAGGCTACAAATTAAGGTCGTGGTATACTCCAATTGATCTTTGGATATGCTTCAATTTTGGGCTCAACCCCTTAAATTAAATGAAAAAAATGGATGGATGGCGTGGATAGACCACATACATTTAAGGTGGGCCCAACCAAGTACTTGATTCGATTTCCTCTCTCACGCGCAACTTATACTGGGAAAGAAAGAAAAACAGGCCGACCACACTCCTATCTCATGACAACCACGACCCTTTCCTTATGAAAACCACGACTCATATAACATGGCAACCACGACCCATACCTGGGTCGTGGTTGTAATGTGGTAAGGGTCGTGATGAACGGAAAATTTGTTCCGTCCATCTTGTCGGCCAGCTCGGCATGGGCCCAAAAAGTCCTTGGGCAGTGTCCACTTCTAACAAACATCACGGTGAGCCTGAAAAGTTTCAACAACGGGTTCCATTGTCACCATTATTTTCTATTATGTGACCCACACGAGCTCTGGATCAGGCTGATATTTAAGCCCTAGCCCTAAAATGACACGGTAAAAAGGATGGACAGCATGGATTATACACATATATCAATATGAGCCCCACGAGTTTAGTCCTTACCCACGTGCAAAAAGGGTTCCATACACATCACTTTACTTGCATTAAATATTACCTAACTTCTTAGTCTCTAGAAAACTATACTACTACTTAACTAAGGTTAGGGGCATTTTCGTCCAAAACAAACTCTAAAAGCCATCGGAAGGCCCTTTAGAGAATATATAGAGTGAGATAGCGTTATAAGTAACTTGCCCAAACTTTGAGGCGAGTACGGTCAAAATCCCTTCCCATGGTCTCCTGTCGAGAAATTGACCACTGTAAATGCCACCTTTTATTTGGCGTCTTTTCAACACGCTCCCAAACTTTACTTTCTCAAAGTAAACCATTCTATACGAACACACTATTTGTAGATGGAAACACCATGACGGCCAAATACCTATACCTACGGCTATAATCCGTAGCTATAGGTTGTGATTGCAAGGGTATTTAAATTTTCTCATGCAAATAGTGTTTCCGTATGGAATGGTTTGCTCTGGGAAAGTAATGTTTGGGTGCGTTTTGAAAAGACGCTGGGTAAAAGGTGGCATTTACGGTGGTCAATTTCTCGTGCACTTTTATCATGGAAACGGATTGGCTACTCCCCCGCCACGAGCCCCATGGCTGATGGTCGGTGCACTGTGGGCCCCACCATGATGTATTTGTTTCATCCATGCTGTTCATCCATTTTTACAGGTCATGTTAGGGCGTTGTAAAAAAATAAGAGAAATAAATCTCAGGTGGACCACACCACAGGAAAACAATAGTGATGGGATAGCCACCATTAAAATCATCCAAAAGCCCACTGTACTGTTTGTTTGACATCCAATCTAATGATTAGGTCATAAAGGACCAGATGAATGGAAAAAACAAAGATCATCTTGATCCAAAACTTTTGTGGCCCCAAAAAGGTTTTTAAAGGTCTACGCTCATTCAAAACCGTTTCCTGTAATGTGGTCCATTTGAGATTTGGATATACCTAATTTTTGGTCCCATGAGATAAAATGATCTGTAAAAATATATGGATGGTATGGATGAAACACATACATCATGGTGGGCCCACAGTGCACCGACCATCTGCCATTGACTGGTGGCAGGGGAGTAGCCAATCCGTCCCCTTTTATCATGCCATACCGGTGGCGGATTATGTGTTATGTAGCACGTCAGTGGATGTTACGCTTACCTTGGTGGTCCCATCTTGATGAATTTATTGTATATCCACGCCGTCCATCAGTTTTTCAAGCTCATTTTAGAACGTAATTCCAAAAATTAAGCTGATCCAAAACGTTGGTGGACTACACTACCTGAAACAATGGCAAATAACCATAAAAACTTTTATCAAGCTGATCTTTGTATGTTCCCCTCTATCCTGGTAAATGGGTTGATGAAAAATAAACATTACATTGAATTCTAGTGTTACGTCTGGGAAGTTTTTAATGGCAGGTATTCAATCACCTATTTCTTGTGGTGTGGTCCACCTAAGACTTGGACCAGCTTAATTTTTTCGACCATGGCCTAAAATGAGCTTTAAAAATCAATCAACCTCGTAGGTATATGACAAATCATCAAGGTGAGCCCCACAGCAAGGGTAACACCTAATTAGCTCCCAGGGATCAGATTAGGTGGTGTTACTCCCCACATCGTCATTGGCATGCAGAAAATCATTAGGATGTAATGCCTGTGAAAGAAGGGTAGACTCCGCACTCAACCCTTGATAGTTGATGGACCGACTTTAACAAACATGCGCACGCCAGCATCTTCCCCATGTCAGAGGTAACAGCTAATCCGCTCTCGCCAGAACAAGCCATCCACCTGTGAATGAATCTCAACTGTCCCTTAAATCCCATGAAAGCCATTATCCACTATATTATTAAGGGTTGGATGATTCATGTATAGATTTCCTAACAAAGATCACGTTGACTTAACCATCCTAACCACTAAAGTTGAGGTCATCAGTGAATAAGAAATATGATTAATGGTCATATCCATTGAGTGAAATTAGATTATTGAGATCATAACTGGGTCGATTTTATTCCACTGATCACACCAGAGCGCCGTATTTTGAATAGTTCAGATTGTGTGAGTGCATGGTACGCTGCGTGTGTAATAGTAGAACGCGCGCGCGCACACGAAAACAAAACAAAACCAAAAAAAAAAAAAGTAAAAAACGTTGTTAGACTCTCACCTTATTATAACCTGGCAAAGCACGCTTGTGGGACTCGTACAGTGATGTGGCTGCACAGGACTACTGTTCGGTAATCTACACCGTTTGTTGGATTGCCCTGAAGATGAAACCATCGTTTCGATTCGAAAATGAGGGTTT
This sequence comes from Magnolia kwangsiensis, assembly GCA_037074715.1. Taxonomy (NCBI): domain Eukaryota; kingdom Viridiplantae; phylum Streptophyta; class Magnoliopsida; order Magnoliales; family Magnoliaceae; genus Magnolia; species Magnolia kwangsiensis. Next base: position 2,636,416 of record CM073571.1, read on the forward strand.
TGTGGCCTGTTTAGATGCCACCTGCATTTGGTAGTTTGGGATTTACTCGGTGATTTAGACAACAAATAGATGAGACGCTAAAAAGGCCTTGCATACCAATGGCCACTTGTGGGAATTGAAAACTAGCCTGTCCAACACAAAGCCCTGGGGTATTCTATTCACGAAGAGAAAAAGAAATCTCGGGTTTCAGTTGTGACGAGTGGGGCCATAGTTTGATAATCCGACTATTAGTCTATTTCCTATCACCTTGGATAGGCCACTCTCTAAAACTCTCCCAAAACTGAAATATCCAAATCACATTAATAATAGACTATTCTTTAGTTGAATTTGGATTATTGCCCAGTTTTACATCCTATTAATAACCTATCCAATGTGCCAAAGTCCTAAGGACTTACATATGTAACAAGTAAAGTCAGGTTATTAAACTCTTGGCGATTGTAACATTCCATCATGCTCCGTAGCCAATGTCCACCGTTGCCCACTTTGTGGCAACCCTCTCACTAATGAATTTCTAAGTCTCTAGTGCTAAACCCAATCATTGTATATGTTCCTTTCATTGTTTAAAAGAGTTCTTGTGTTTTGGTCCAACAAGTACAGTCCCTCTGTGCCTTTTCTCCTCTACCTATCTCTTTTCCGGTGATTATGTAACGACCTGTGGTTTTGGGTGCGTGCCTACACGCACCTGAATATGTACACTTACATTAGCTTAGGTATATAAGTGGAAATCCATCTTAAAATTCACATTTTACATGCATGTTCATAAAAAAAAACTGAGCGTGCATCACTTTATATATGGAATAGAGTCTTAATCATTTAATTAGTTGAATGGTATCAAATCATCCAGCTGCACATCACACTTGTATTCGTCAACTAGCTCACCTAATCATCAAAGTAAACTTTTAAATTTTAAACTCATAGGGTACACTTCAAATCCATTAGTTTAGTTTATACTTGGGACTTACACACTTCATATGGCTAAGTGAGAGTCATTAAAATGCATTTTAGCCATCATTAAATATCATAGGTCAATATTGAGCTCTTTAGATAAAGCTCGATAAAATGAAGTAGAATGTCAAGTTTCGTCCAAATCAAACGGTTCAATATACAATTATCAATGACCTAAAATTTGAGAATATATTGGGAGTTCAAAGTCTTTGGATGCTATCACTTTTTGGGTGAATTCCATCCTCTTTTGCATAAAAATAAAACCAATAAAATAATGATAAAAGAAATTTAAATTTAAATAAAACACAATCCATATTTAATTGTACTGTCACACACGCTTATTTTAAAGCCTATACTATTTAAAACTCTCCCTTGCTTTCCAAATGCCAAATTTCGTGGTGAATCTAAACTACCATATTTTTGCGGTGGATCTAAACTACCCGTTATCCAAACTGTCCAATAGGTGGACCCATTGATATGCTCAAAGACAATCTTCTAACACTAGTCATCCCAAAGTCCCAACCACACATCAAACTATTAGCTAACCAAACTACACCATCCATCCACCGTTTTCAAATTTTAACCATATAAACTTCGACGGCCATCAATACAAACTATTCATTAGTGAGACTACCTGACTTATAGATCTACCAACTAGGCCATCTAAATGTTTAAATGAACCATTCATTAGGAAGATCCATTCATTAGGAAGATCATACGGAATACATCAAAACTAGCAGTTAATTTTTACATACGATGTTGTTAGACGTTGTTTCAAGTTATAAATATGTGTAAGCCGTTAAAGAGGCATCTTGGTCATCCTTGAGAGATCAAGGCTCAAACTTGGTCTATTTATAGAGCACGCAAAATGGTGATTTTTGATAAAATTTCACTCTAAATTGACGCTCTAAAAAGAAAATATTTAAGTTTTAAAATTTTTATATAAGACTCATCATCTCCACGAATGATATAGATATGTATTTAAAAATAAAATTTGAAAAAAAAAATAAAAAATAAATAAATAAACAACTACAACCTTTTAAGACGTCCAGAGACCGACGTTTCTTCCAGACTCGTCCATCCAGTCCAATATCAATCCATTCGTCACCGTCCGTCCACCGTATGTGAAGTCAACACATGCATGATCTAGGTCATTCACCTATTAGGCAAGAAGTGGTCAACCGTGGATATTTATCTATGATTTCTTATCCTATCATGCAGACCACCTAAGCAATAGACCTTTCTCAATCTTGGATTCGTGTCCGAATGTGATTGGACAAAATGAATGGTCAAGTGGGATTGCTGGTATACATCTCAGTGGCACCCACATTAAATTAACAAAAGAAAAGAAAATTTATAAAATAGAATAAAATCCCAACATCCAGTACTGACGTGCCAAAATTGGAGAACATTTCCATACTTATCTTCCTTCTTCGCTCGGGATTGGTGTGGGGACCCATCTTGTGTGAATCGTTAATCATGAAGGACCTACTTGTAGATCCAATTCATTCATCAAATCAGGGCTTGAATGAAGTTTTTAACATTAGGTATTCCCTGCCTGGACTAGCATTGTATGGCTCATCCGAAGCCTAGAAATTATCTCTTTTTTTTTTATTGTAATCATGTGTGACTTGGAGAACTGATGAATGGTGTGGATCCCATACCAAACCCCTCTATAGACCTCATCTATCATCCTATATTTTCCCAATCCACAATTAGACATTTAAATGAAAGATATCTCTTTCTGTTACCTATAACCACATTAAACCAACACACGCAGATTACGCTTAGGTCTATCTAGAAGTCCTGCAAGATTTTAAAGACTCTATAAAAGATCTTCCCCGTCTAAAATGAGAGGATGCATAAAATCATAAGATTTAAAGAGAAAATATTGTGTATATCACTAAGTCGACCCAACCGAGTTGATTTGTGATCTAGGGTGTCTGGAATCTGAAAATGGATTTCTTCCATCATTAGTGCTTATGTGCAATAGTACAACAACTTGTGTTAAGTTACACTGGTTTTCCTGAGATAGATTGGGGTGACTCAGTACACTCTCATTGAAGTCGTGGGTTGAGCCTTGTTGATGTTAAACGGAGTTGGTTGATAGAGTTTGAGGCGAGTTGAATCAATGATGAAGTTATTTGAAGTGCAAATAGTTCCGATACGAAATATATGCAATAGCATTAAACATGTGATTGATCCCGATGTGTTTCTCATCCATCAAGTTAAAATAGATGAATTATTTGATATGTTATATGCTCACCTTGATATAATTGTCATATATTCTTAATTGATTTAGACGAATGTGTGATTTTTATATTAATAATGATATGATTTGATTAATGTGTGAGACTATGTTGATTCAAATGTGATAATCGAAATAATCTATGCAATACATCATTTATGATTACTTGGTTCATCTATCAATTGCATACACAACACGTGCTGAATTCTTGAAGGACCTCTCTGGACGGTATCCTGGTAGAATCGTTACCAGAAGCCTACTATACTACTAGAAGCCTACTCAAGGAGTAGATGCGGGTCTTACTTTTGCCTACCAAATAGTAGAAGCCTGTCAATGGACAGATGCAGCTTGACAGGTTTCCAACTCAAGCAAGTGGACAGATTCCTACTTGATGCATTGATGCATTGCATTTGCATTTTATATATATATATATATATATATATATATATATATATATATATATATATATATATATATATTGTGTATGATTATTGACATTTTATTATAATTTGATATAAAAAATCATATCGGGAATTCTTACTAGACATGACTAATTTATCCTTTATTAATGTAAAACTATACAGATAGGCAATTAGTTGATAAGTTAGCACAGGAATAAGAAGTTTTGATTGAACTGGTGCACGATACACGTGAGAGTTAGTTGTACCTATCAAAAGAGAAACTAGCTGCATTTGAATCATTCTTAATTATTTTATTAGAATTTTATATGTTAGGATAATCTAATTAGTTGTAAAATTTTAAGCATTTAATTGAATTATTTTAGGCGTGTAACAAGTATTCATTGGTAAGCTGTATTGATTGATTGGTAAATTTATGCCAATTGAATATTTATGGATGTTGAGAATGGATAAATGTTGATGATTAAATCATTGTGTGAATGATTGTGAATAGACCTAGTTGAAATATAGAAATGAATATTAATTTTGCCTCTTAATAATTGTATAATGAAATGAAATTAGTATTAGTTACGATTCGAAACTCGATTCTAAGGGTGCACACTCTATACTCAAAATTTGGAGCGTGACAGATTAGGTCCTGAAGGACACAGTAATTGAAAAGTTTAAAATAAAATAAAATAAAATAAAAAGTGACAGAAAAAATAAGAGATTCAATTTTTTGTTGACCGATAACGGATTGCACAGACATAGAGAAACCTAAGTGTTGAAATTATTCAGTTGCTCAAGTAGTTCAAAAGGCTTTTTAAGGAAAATATTGGAGTCAGTGTTGTTGGCTTCTACTCTTTCTCAGGTTCCACCATGACCAAGGCGTATTGGATTTTCGCCAGGCAGTAAGGGTGCTCCTAAAATTTTTGGTTCATTCAATAATTCAATCATGGGAAATATAGGGCTGACACGATTATGTCTTAAACAAGATTAACGTCCGACGTAAGATTGAAACGACTGGGTCTCAACCCGTTTGCTGGAAAAGCTATAGAGAGTGTACCAATTGTCGTGCACAGCCAGACTACCACGACTAAAAAACGGTTGGCTTGCCCTTCGTTCGGAGGAGGGTTTCGAAACTCCCTGTTTTTTTTCCTTTATTCCTCGACTGCGACGACAATGATGACAACTGAGTGGCGGCTGCACTCGGTGCTCTTGCGATGCAGATCAAGAGATGGGGAAGTACCCATCCAACTGACACACGTTTACCAAATGTAGACCCTTGTTCACATGAGTGGTCTAATTTGATTGAATTGGATCGCAAAACAGAGACCATGAGATCAACAATTTTAATCACTGAAAAGGGGTCCCGCGCCTACCAACTGAGAACCCAAACGGGACCGTTTAATCACACCGACCATTGTATAGCCCTTGTTGTTCACTCTAACGTGGCACGGATCCCATCACCAGAACCGTCAAGAGGCGAGCCTCACCGTTGATGATGCATGGAGCGAAAAGTGTTCCAATCATATGATCCTAACTATCCGATTGGTGTCCCGCAAATGGATAGCTAAAGCAAAATTCCGATTCACTTTCAACAATAAAACTGATCAAATTGCTACCATTGTCTGAAATGTGATCTTTTAGCCCGTATTGAGGCCCATCTGTGATTTCTTATAATCCCTGCATTCGGCCATGTACGGTGGAGATCCCATTATATCAAAATTTTACAACACATATGCACCTGCCATTTCTCCCCGTTTACAGCGCTAAAGAAAGGGCTGTGATCCTGTCTTTGACAAAACACACCAAAAGAAGAGTACGACATGCTCCTTCACCAAAGGTTAGAGACCAATGATGCGGAGGGCTGGTGTTTCCCACGCCTGCCAAAAGTGCGAAGTTGTCCATGCATCATGGCCCGCATGCTATCAATGGCTCAACTAGCTCCCTCCCGAGCAGAGCAGAGCATCCTTTCTCTTGTCAGGGTTGATGCATATTTACTAGAGGGAGGCTTAAGGGTCACGAACCTGCTCTAACAATTAAGCCCCGATAAAAGCAAATTCACACGTCTCTCCCTGCAAAAACATTCACGGGAGGGGCACCCACATATGGGATCCTAGTCATTCATTGAGTGGGCCTCACAAATTGTCCTGGCCCAAAAATATGGATGATCAGCTAATCAGGGAACACAGTTAGGCTGTCACAGTATACTGAACTGGTGACCGCCAACTGTCACAGCACCTTGAGGTGTGCCCATTGTTGTCAAGAATAAGTTGATACATCAGTAGAGATGTTCATCTCCAAACCTTCTTCACCAAGCAAAAAACAAAATTGATTTTTGATCATCTCGGGCAGAGTTGTGTTGAGATGGAAGATGACAAGCAAGTCATTCAACAAATAACCTGCCTCTACATCAACCACAACCACAGAAAGATCCATTCCAAATGGTTCATTAGATTCTTTATTACAAGTCTAAGAAGGTTCTGCTAAAGAAAACATGTAAAAGGAGCCAAAAAAAAAAAATCAATGCAGTTCGTGTTAAACTCCAACTATTCATTGGAAGAAGTTCACATGTTCAAAGCCCGTGGAAACAGAGAGCCGTGAATGAGCTCACCAAAGAGTTCTAATGCTTGGATTCCTCGCTAAATACCTCAATGTAGCAAACTGGGCATGCCTGAAACAGCAAATAAAATTAGGGTCAGCAATTGGGAATTGGCAGAGCTTTTATTTTTTAATCTGCAAAACAAATAGTAAAGCTTTCAGCCCAGCAGACCTTGTTGATGCTAAGCCATCTGGTCACACAGTTGGCATGGTAGATGTGCTTGCATGGCAGAGTCATTTGCCGGTCACCTCTTTTGTAGTCCATCTGACAAATCACACACCTGTGACCAAGAACATAGCAGGTGTTCTTATGCATGCTTTTTCAAAATCATGAAAAGGAAACTAACAGAAGCCTGGGTTACATTGAGCATTATGTAAGAAACACTGGATTTCCTAAGAACTGCCGAAGTCTAGCAGTTTCAGCAAAAAGAAAGTAAGAATTAGATTACACCTGCAATGCATGAACAGATGGATTGCAGAAGTGAGTTGGCTTGATGGGGTTTCAACAGAAGCTTAAAGAGATTCCATTTTGCTCATGCTACATGGGTTCTATGTTAGTAGGCAGAGAAGCCCAGATTTAATACAATGCCTGACACACAAAATGCATCTGAGTGCCTCGTAGTACATTTTAAGCACCTCTAACTGCATTGCACTTGAGATGAACTTGGACGCACTTACATCACTTACATAAACACATGTAAATGCACTTAGACAAACTTAGATAATCTTAGATGCACAAGCAGATAGAGGGAGATCAAGTGGGATTTCACATACACACGGTTTCATCAGGAGAGAAATTCCCTCCATCTCTATAAAACCACGTCCTTCTCCCTACTTCTCTATCATTTTCGTTGCCTTTGTTCTCCTTCCTATCACATCATCCTCACTTCCTTTCAGCTAGCTGCTTACTGTCATGGCTAACATGAGTAAGCAATGACTAAAAAGTACTTGTTGATCGAAATTTACTTCCTAGTTTAAAGTCTATTAATTTAGATTTTTGTGAGGATTGTCTATTTGGAAAGCTCCATAAACCTCATTTTCATCCATCCACTACCAAAAGTAAGGATGTTTTAAATTTAATTCATTCTGATACTTGAGAAGCTCCAGTAGAATCCTTGGGAGGTTCAAGTACTTTGTTTCTTTTATTGACGATTTCTTCAGAAAGATGTGGGTTTACATGTTAAGAAGAAAATGTGATTCTTTTACTTATTTTACCAAGTTTAAAGCATTAGTTGAAAATCAAAAGGAATATATATGTGTGTGTGTGTGTGTGTGTCTAAGAACTGATAATGGAAGAGAGTACACCTCGAAAGAATTTAAGGATGCAGTGAGCATGGCATTGAGAGGCATTACACGGTCCTTGTTACTCTACAGCAGAATGGAGTTGCAGAACATACGAATTGTACGCTTATGGATCATGCTAGGAGCATGCTGAGTTCGGCTAGTCTGGAGCAGTGTTTTTACGTGGAAGCCATTAATACTGCTTGTTATCTAGTTAATCGTTCTCCCACTACTACACTTGATTATAAGATCCATAAAGAAGTATGGTCTGAAAAACCTGTTAATTATTCGTTCCTTCGTATGTTTGGCTGTGACACTTATATATGGATTCTCAAAGAGCACGGGACTAAGTTGGATGCGAGATCTAAAAAGTATATTTTTCTTAGCTATGCAAACGGAACAAAGGGGTACAGACTATGGGACCCTACTGCCCACAAGTTAGTGATTAGCCGAGATGTAGCTCTTAATGAAGATTTGTTACAGAAAGACAGAGAATTGTTGAGCAAAGTCAGCCTGCTGATTCAGAAGATCAACAAGTTGATGATATCGTTAAAGATGAAGTTGATGAAAAGCACACAAATGAAATATCGGGAGTCAAAACTCAAAATAATCAAAGTCAACCGAAGAGAGCTACAAAACCTTCAGTTTGTCTCAAGGATTATGTTACGGCTTATGCTTGCATGACAGAAGAGTGTGAGTCTTGTTCATACCGAGAGGCATGTGAATCCATGGATGTTAGGTAATAGAGAGTGTCCATGGAAGAGGAGATGAAAGCTCTTCATAAAAACAAGACTTGGGAATTGGTTGAATTACCCAAAAGGTGGAAGGCTATTGGTTGCAGATAGGTTTACAAGCTGAAAAAGGATACTAACAAGAATGTTGAAACTTGAAAGATACAAAGCCCAATTCGTAGTAAAAGGATATGCTCTGAAATCAGGTATTAACTTTATTAAAATTTCTTCTCTAGTTGTCCATTTAAGTGTTATTCATACTGTATTGAGTATGACAATGGTACTTGATTTAGAGCTTGAGCAGTTGGATAGAAAAACTGCTTTTCTGCATGGGAATCTTGATAAAGAAATTTATATGCCTCAACCCGAAGGCTTTATTGAAGAAAACAAGAAGAAATTCATTTATTAGCTGAATAGATCACTTAACAGTTTAAAGCGGGCACCAAGGTGTTGGTATAAGCAGTTTGATTCCTCCATTGTGAGCTTGGGGTTTCAGAGACATGAGGAAAACCATTATGCCTATGTTCGTAGCCATGGTAATAGTGGCTTTATTATCTTATTATTGTATGTTGATAACATACTGGTTGTAGGTACTAATAAAGATACTATTGCAACATTAAAAGCTTGTTTGGCTAGCGAATTTGATATGAAGGATTTAGGCGTTGTTAATCAAATTCTTGAGATAACCGTACTTAGAGATAGGAATAACAAGAAAGTCTGGATAACCTAAAAGAGTTATGTTGAAAGAGTTTTGCGCCACTTCAACATGTAAAATTCTAACCTAATTAATACTTCATTCCCTATTAATTGCAAGTCGTCTTCAGATCAGTGTCCTAACACAGAAGTGGAGAAGGTATATACGTCTCAAGTACCATATTCATCAGCAGTAGGGAGCCTTATGTTTGCAATGGCGTGCACCATACAAGACATTACGCAAGCAGCAGGAGCAATTAGTAAATACATGACAAACTAGAGTAGAGATCATTGGACTATTGCGAAGTGGATCCTTTGTTACTTGAAGGGTACTTCTGAAGTGGCTATTTGTTATAATGGCCAAAATTTAGAGTTGGTTGGGTTTGTAGATGCAGATTATGTAGCATATCATGATAAAAGAATATCTACCACCTTAGTCCCATAGCTGGGTTTTCCCTTGCAGAATGATTTATCATTTCTCATTTCCATCTACTTTTTGTGTCACGTGATTCTAATTACTTTACATAAAGTCATACGCATCCCTCATGTTGAGAAGAAATATCGCTTTGTAGCTATCACACTCATGATGGTTCCAGCCATTTTTCAGCAGCTTCCTTCACCTTTTCAATGGAGAAAGTGATAGCCAACAAGGCCTAGAGGAGGGCCCTGCTACATGAGCTGTTGGTGATGCCACCAATAACAAGGAAGACAATGAGGAAGTGTTAAACTCTATTGTGGAGGGTAGGGATGAGTGAAAAGAAAATGACGTTGTTGGTGACATGGTAGATGATGAGAAGAGCTGCGCAACCAAGATATTCTGTATCGGTAACGGTCAACACCATTACCGATACAGGTATCAGCCATAACGGCCGATGTGGGGGCGTAACGACCGTTACGACCCCTGTAACGGTTAAAAATTTTCTTTTGTCAGAAAATTTCTGAAAAAATATTTAGAAAATCAAGAATAATGCAAATATTTCAAATATGTATTCATTTCTTGTTTTGAACATGTTTATGATAGTGTAACGGTCCACTCTTTGGTGAGTGTTGTATTGGGTTATCTAGTGAATTTTATGATTATGTCTCTAATATTTACGCATCACAATCGAGCATTAGAACTAGAAATCAGAAAAAATTCATAAATACTACTTTTTCAATTTTTTGAAAAAAATGGCCTCGGAGCTTCTATTCGCTCAAATAATTTCAATCTACGATTTTAATCTTAAAAGTTATAGTAAGATGGTCGAAATCTGTTGTAAAATTATCTATGAAATTTTTTGGAATGAAAAAATGTGAAAAAAAAAAAAAAAAGAGGAGACAAAAGAATTTAAATAGAAAAAAAAAAAAAAAAAGTGACCTTTTTTCGACCGTTATGGGAGTAACAGTCCTTATGCCCCGTAAAGGCCTTTACGATCACCGTAACGGCTGATACGGTCTCAAAAAACCAACTGCCCCATTTCACCCCTATATTGCGTAACAGTCATGCTTGTTACCCATGCATATTGGCCTTTACGGGCGTATCATAACGGATACAAAACACCTTGTGCGAAACCATCTTCAAGAAAATGAAGGCAATGACGTTGTTCACAATGGTATAAAAGGCAAGGAGGGCGTGCAAAACCTTTTGTGCCCTAGAAAGTCAATCAGTCTATTTCTTTAACCATTTACAATCTCTACGACAGATGTATCAAGGTTAATAAATTGCTTCCTAGGAGCATCTGAAGGATTCTATACAATTACATAGGTTGATAAGAATCAACAAGTCCACTAATGACATTGTGATAAGTGCATTGATACGAACAATGACACTGAGAGACTTGACATCATAAACAAGTTCACTACCAATGATGGGCTTGGACATCATGAAGGTTGTCATGTTACTGGATGGGTGTTATAGCCGTGGCCAGCTAAGTCAGTAGGAGTTGGGTACTCACATTAGTACATGAGTATGCACAACAAGATAAATTGACAAATCAAACAAGGATCGGTTTAGAGAAATGCTCTTTTTTTTCTTTTCTTTTTTCTTTTTCTTTTTACGTAAGTGATAGATGCTCTTTGGTGTCAATAAAAGAGCATTCACTTCTTCCACACATTGTCAATTCACTGGCCAAAGTTCATTATGTGGAGACTTTATGTTATCTCCTAGGATGACTTGGATACACATAAAGTGAGTTCCAACAAGGGGTGATACCTAAGCGTCATTAGGTCTTCCAAAGGAGAACCTATGTAGGCCCACACTCTCCCGAATTATATCCAGACAGTTGTCCCGTTATGAGGACTGCTTCCCCAAGGAAGAGCACCATTTTAACCGCCAGTAAGTCATGCAGGCATGCCATCTTTTGGGTCCAAAAGGATGCTTTGAAAAAAAAAAAAAAAATTTGTTTCTTTTAGCTATAAAGGTTTACTTGTTTAAGGCCAATCACAAATCCAACGTAGATCTTCAAGCTACGATAAGTTGGTTTCACTTTTGAGACTTGGGCACACCTAATACAATGTTGATTGATTAAGTGGAGGGGATAGTGTGATAAACCATTAGAGCTTGATGTGAAAAGGACCTCCTTGAACTAAAGATTGTGATGATATCTCTTGTAAATAAATTGAGGCATGAGCTATGTAAATATCCCCATTACGCCCCGCACCCTATACACTTAACAGGCTTCTTCTTTCTCCAAAATTAGGGTTTTGTAAGAGAGAACGAGGAGACCATCATCCTTTTCTTTCTTAGCTTTAAGTAAAGTAGTTTTGGCGGCTAAGGCTCCTCAAAGACTTTGGAGGTTACTTCTTCCTCTTGTATGCCTTGAATTCTCATATTGCTATACATAATTACATAGTTTTGATTTTTGTTTTTATCCATGCAATCATACATGTGAATGGTCCTTTTGTTTTAATCTATGCAATCATACATGTGAATGGTCCTCGGAGGCTAAGAAATGCTATCTAGCCTAAAAACCCACTTTCCAATATGCAACAGATAATTTTTTTATACACACACACACACACACACCCCTAAAACTTGTTGTAGGTTTTTCTGTCTTCCTTTCCAGGTTTTCTTTGGTTTTTTTATGATCTTGCTAAATATTCAGTGGCTGGAATGTCAGTACTGAGCAAAACCCACTTTGTCCAAAATGCAACAGATAATTTATCTCTCTCTCTATTTATATATGAGACTTGATCACCTAAAACTGGTTGTAGGTTTTTCTGTCTTCCTTTCTAGGTTTTCTTTGGTTTTTTAATGATCTTGCTAAATATTCAATGTGGCTGGAATGTCAGTACTGAACAAAAGAGTTCTGCCTGGCAAATTGTCCAATAATATGCACAAGATAATTTATCAAATATATACTTATGAGAATTGATCGCTTACAACTGGTTTAGGTTGACCCATAAAAATATGGAAACCAAAATTCTGAAGACATAAGAAATGAGATGTAGCAGACAGATAGTTGTAGGTAATCAATCCTCTATACATATAAGATGAATAATAAGACATTAACAAAGATGTTTCAATGATTTGAAACTGAGACATTTCAATACACAAGGAATATGTTACAGTTACAATTCAAGAGATCAATGCACACATGAAGCGTGAGTTTTACCGTTCGCATCGTGACTTTTTCCTTGAGAAGAAGCCAGACTTGTATTTTGAGATTGGAAGTGAAGAGATACGTTCTTGGGAAAGACCTCGGCTGTGAGTTCCAACTGCTTCACCCAAATCCAACAATTCCTGCAGATTGAAACTCCTGTGAATCAAACAAATCTATATGTCCACTGTTTCTATCAGTAAAAGTTAAACAGCCCTGAAAAGATTGCGTAAACAATGGACAAGTTAACATGGTACAAGGAGAAAACCTAAATCCATCTTCTTTGACGTTTGCTGGTATCATTTCTATAATTTCGCTGACTAACTTGAATGCTTCTTGTAGTTATGAGCCAATATTTATTTATATGTGTATCCCTTCAATAGATATCTGTAAACCCATACACAAATATAGCCCAGCCCATCTAAACACCAATACATGTGCTCACCTGGCACACATATGACAGATAGGAGCAACCCTTCAAGTGCATACCACCATGTATCAGATGCCCTGGCCAAAAATCAGGTTGATCTGCTCATGGGCCAACAGTTGAGAAAACAAATAAATGGCTAAACTGAATCTTTTTAGCAGTCAATTTGTTTCATCCACTGTCCCCCAAATGAGCAGACAGGCCTGAATTTAAGGCTAAGGCATCACAATGAGATCCACCTGATGGACTGCTTGTATCTTCATTCTTCACAACGCGTCATCTCAGAACATGCAACAGCATCTAGATGGGCTGGACTATACAAGAATGGAATTAGCAAACCTCCTTGCAATATTATCAAATGACTGTACATAAGCTTCTTTTTTATGGCTGACCAGATGCATTGCCTGGTGAAGTTTGCCTGGTCAATACATCTAATACCCCATGTGTTCATGTCCAACATCGACACACATTTCCTCCTTTAAGTAGAATCATCTTTGAGATGTGAGACCTGGCATACGGAAGGAAACCTCTCCCATATGGAAGTGTGTGTCCATATACACATCTTTTGTTTACTAGACCTGGATCCATTTGTCATAATTGTCTCTTTTTTTTCTTATTCTTTTTTTAACAAACCATAGGTTGCATGGTTACAATATTAAACAAAAGTGCTACTTTGGAATCATTAGCAATACAAAGTGGGATTTATCAGATAGTTCAGGATGATGATTGGACCTATTTTGTTTATCCGCTCAATCTTAACTGTCCATTTTCCATGCTGTTGATCAGATGCTTAGATCATCCATTTGGCATGATTTTTGCACCATGGTTTGTCCCTAGTTGTACGATATAATGGACAGTTCAAATTGACGATTGGGCACCCTTGTGACGTTCAAAAGCTTTGGGGACATTGCTAACATCCCCATGAAGGTGGGGATGTTAGCAAAACAGTGTGTCTGTGTGTGTGGAAACCTCTTAGTCAGAAGTCCATGTCATCAGAAGAAGGGAAAATAAAATAAAAACTTAATGCTTCACTTGGTAGCTTGTTATCCAAAATTTCACAACTCTTAATATCTTGAGACACTAGAACTTAGGATATTATCAAATAGTTTTCTATCACGAAATGTGATTGTATTGACTTTCACCCAAAAGTGCATTTCAAATAATTAGAAGGAAATTATGATCTACTCTTTCTAGCAAACCTCGTAAGTCATATTGTCTAGATCAATATTGTCTTGCCAAATGACCTGCAATCCATGAAAAAGAAAGAAGATATTATTTTTTTGAAAGGCAAAGCTACCAGGGATTGAACCACTCACACTACAATGTCTCTACCAGCTCATCTAACGAGCAGGAGACAGAAAAAACATTAATTGTCTTTGACATGCAAAAATATTGGTAAATCATAACTCTTAGGGGCTATTTGGGGCAGGGAACACTAATTTTGCAGTTATTTTGGTCTGCAAAACACGTGGGTCCTCCAGACAACAGCAATTGAGTTGCCATCTACCAAGCCACCCTCGCAAAACCCAAATAAAACAGGAAACAAGGGATTTCTTAAACTTGATGAAATCACCTCCTAGTTTCTTTCGTGTTTTTCTAGAGTAGTGGCCGCTAAACAACAGGTCAATTGCTGGCCTGCAAAACATGTGGGTCCTCTAGACAACAGCAATTGAGTTGCCATCTACCATGCTACCCTTGCAAAACCCAAATAAAACAGGAAACAAGGGATTTCTTAAACTTGATGAAATCACCTCCTAGTTTCTTTTGTGCTTTGCTAGAGTGGTAGCCGCTTAACAACAGGTCAATTGCTGGCCTGCTGTCAGCTGGCCCATGTGTTTTCCTTACATGTAGAAAACAGTTTGGAACCAGTTTTACACATTCATCCCAAATGGCCCCTCATAACAACTGCAATTCTGCAGATATAGGCATTAGAAACATCAAAAAGTAATCTTTCAATACCAAAAAATAAAATAAAAGAAAAGAAACATCGAAAAGTACAAATCAGAATCAATATAGAAATTTCACAACAAAATAAAGATGAAGCCTAAGAAAAACCAAGCAAAGTTCCAAGAAATATCTAGCAAAGCACAGCTCCAAGCAGTGGAGTTCTACCTTACCCAATTAGAAACATCTGGTGTAAATGAAACAGAAGCAGATTACTCTCACTGACAAACACATGCTAAAGAAATTGTTTCATCAGAAAAACCATCCTCCTTGAGAAAGCCTAATTACTATGCACTGAGTGATTGAGAATATCAAAACATCAACTAAAAGAAGACAACATTTTGCTGGGTCTCTCGTTGGAACTACTTCTCATAAGCTGAACTTTTGACTCAATTCCAAGGAATTATCATCTCATTTAGTAATCAGATAATCAGGATTCTCCAAGTAGATTTGGAGTCTGTTTGAAATCCATATACAATCCTTTACATGAGGAACACCATATCAAGAAGCCAAGGGTTTCCAGGTGTTCCAGGTCAAAACAATTTTTCAGTAAAAAGAGATATATCTTTGTTGGTCATGTATAATCTTTTGTATGGACCTTTGAATTTCATGCTTTCAACCAAACCATTAGCATTTTGGTTTTCTCTATGCGTACACTACCACTGGAACAGAAAAGTTATTCCACCTGGAGGCTTGGTATAATAGTGTCACATAGGTGTGACAACAGGAGTACTTGGATTCTATTTGGACCCAAATTTTCAAATTATTGGGCCATGCCTATTCAGATTTTCTATTTTTCTTGGGGCCAGACAACGTACAACACATGCTCATCAGTCAATAAGAAAAAGGGGAGTCCTATACCCATTTCTGATGATAGAAGTAAATGCATGTTTAGGATACACAAGCATAGAAAAAAAAAATACTAAATATACAAGTACCGTTTCCCTATGAGACTACAAATAAGCAAATGTGGAAGAACAAGAAAAATTGGATTATTAAAACACTATTCATTTCCTTATGAGACTACAAATAAGCAAAAGCATCACACCTGAGAACTACTCGCATTGTGGTGATTCCGTATGCCTGTAAAAAGCAAAAGTGACAAGCAATGAAAATTCAAACTCTCTTAATAAACAAAGAATGGACAATAGCATATACATATGAATATCATGAATCAACCCACGGCAATACAAAATTAAATAAAGGTTGGATGAACAACATTTTGTGAACATTCTATTTAAGATGGATGTCTATGATGCGTCATCATTGAGATTCTCTTTTTCAAGTGAAAAGGCAAATTGTGTTGAGTACAAAAGCAGATCACATAAGCCCCATGTACACAAATCTTTGATGATGTAGCCAAAGCCCATAGGTATGTCACGCAATTGATGTTCCACTATGTGTTTCCTTCAGAATCTCTTAACCAATATGCAGAAAACTATCACAAAACAAAAGTCAGAGTTGACTTACTACATTCCTCAGGGCTAGCTTGTGTGGTCATATCATCACTTCCTCCATGCAGAACTAGTGGTGGCGGAACTTCATTATTCGTCACTGAAGAGTTGTACCAAGCCCTCCTGCTCTCATCCATTCTCAGTACATTATCATTTACGTCATAGGCATGAGTATGACTATAATATGGAGAACCGCCTGAACCAGACAGTCCATACTTGTATGGACTCATATGCATCGACCAATATGAATTTTCCTGCATAGGCACCCAAATATTCCACAAATTACAAATGATCCTAAGATGGATCCAGCACAAGTTCTTCAAACCTTGTTACCATTTGAATTCCTATGTGGCCCCAACTGTGCCCACCTATGATCAGAGGAAAGGCATGAGATGATTCAAAAGAGGTGAAAGAAAGGAGATGCTCGCCCCCTTCCTTTCCATCCCAAAGGGAGCGTGCCTGAAGAAGAGAATAGGAACAGTCCACCATGGACTGCACAAGGCCTCAATGTCACCCTGATTAGGTGATCCATTCAGATAAGGGCCTGCAAAATGAGTCGTAAAACCATTTTTACTCTTACCATCCATCTTATATGCCCTTAATTGTTTGGTTGTGATTATCCATTCATGGATATTTTTGGCACATGTTCAAAATCCACCATGTATTCCTCCTATCAAATTGTCATTGTCGATCATAGGTGGGCCCTATTGGAGCCCACACAGGAATTCAAACCATAATAAGGTATAAAGAATTTGTACTGGTAATAGCTTTTAAGACATGGGCTAACTTCAGAATAACAAGACTAGGATGATGATTTTATGAGAAAAAAAAATGCAGTTACTTAGCTAATGAAATATAAAATAAAGTTGTGAAACTTCCCAACCATTTTCTATGCATCGAAGAAAAAGAAAATTTTCAGCATTATCATCAAAACATAGATAACTCACACATGTTTCCACATTTTAACATAAATTTTCAACAATTCAAAACAAAAAGGCTTCCACATGTTTAACATCTCCGAAGAGCAAAGAACAGAAATTTATAATCAGAGGAAAGAATCTCATAACATTTCAGAAGGAACCTGATCCTGCAAGGCTCCAGCAAGAGCAAAATCCGCTTGAACATATGTAAGGCCTTCAAACAAATCCATGAAACTCTCAGTGATGGTGAAAGGAAATCCAGTATCTATGTAGTGGACCTCCACCTGCCGGTTGCTGTTCATTTCAAATTGCTCGGTTATGTCCCAAGAACTGTACAAAGAGAGCTTAGAAATATCAAAGTTACGAATGACAAGGCAGAAACCGCTGAATTTGAAGGGGGTTTAAGATGAAAAGATGCTTAAATGAAAATCAAGGGCCCAAAAAAATCAGTGAAAATTTACCGTTGATAGTGAGAATCTCGGGAGTATGTATTCATTCAACCGAAAAAGAACTAAGCAGTATTCCTTTTTTTCAAAATCATCCGACAGCATCCACAAAACGTATCTATGTTTTCCTCGTCTTCCTGAAAAAAATCATCCAAAACTTCAGAGCATTTACAGCGTTCTTTAAAGAAGACTCTGAAATTAACATTCATTCAGTGCATTTCGCAGCATTCTTTAAGGCTTTTCAATGATCAGTTGTACACTGTATTTTAGGTTTCACCAAATGTCTCAAAATCATCTGATCAAGATCAGCATCCGCTCTATGAGTTTTACGGCATTCTATAGAGATTTTCATCAATTAGCTATAGTTTTTCAGGTTCAGCCAAAGGTGTCGAAATCATCTAATCAAAATCAACACTTCGCTCTATGCATTTTTACAGCATACTTGAAAAGATTTTTAATCCATCAGCTGCAATTTTTCAGGTTTCACCGGATGTGATCGAAATCATCTGATCACTTTGATCACAACGCAAAGAAATCCGATAATTACATTTGTTACCTCATTCAGACGAGTTAGTATGCAATTCCATCAACCGATTGACAGAAATCGCAGAGATTTCACCGCCATTGATCGTTCGCTTCAGTTTCCTGTGATCATTCAACAAAAAATCAAAGGAACTCTTTATCCCGCTCTTGATTTCAGCAATCTCGTCGCGAAAAATGAGAGAAAAGATCATATTCTAGGGAAAAGAAGCAATGTACATACCTTGTTTCCACTTCCGCAGAACTTCTCCTGATTTCTGCCATCTCTCAGCGGAAAAAAACAGCAAAACAGATCAAATTCAAGGTCAGAGAATCTGTAAACACCTGCATTTAACACGATCTACAGATATTTCCACTAATCTCTTGATTTCTAGGGCGTAAGAGCCGTTAATACCTTGTTTTCGCGCGATTTTTTAGAGACGAGAGAGAGAGAGAGAGAGAGAGAGAGAGAGAGAGCTTCAAATTTCAGGCAAGAGAGAATGAGACTTCAGAGCGTTTTTCCAGGGGCATTTGGAGAGAGAGAGAGAGAGAGAGAGAGAGAGAGATGTGCCGGAGAGTCTGTTCTTCGGAGGGGGGGAAGGAGGGGCCCACGGAAGGGGAGCATGAAATGAAAGGGATTTGGTTCTGGTGTTGTCTCTCTCACGACTTTATACTAGTGGGATCGTTCAACAGGCACGCGACCAGCACCACGAAACGATCAACTAGATTAATATATCGCGATATGATGATACTATAGTAAGTGTCGTCTCGGACGTTTCCACGGCTTCTCGCGATTTAAACATTCCTTCTTTATTTTGTTTCCAATTCCAGCAGCATCTTCTTCAAGCGCCAAGACCAAACGCCAACATGGCATTGGGGTATGCAGGATCTGATCGTTCGAAAGGGGATCCGCATCCGCCATGGTGCACGTTTCGTATCTTAACATAGGGCATCCAACTCTTCATGTGAACAACGGCTCCGAACCGTTGGTTATCAATTTTCTCATCATGCTTTCTTAGGAATTAGCAATCATCGTTCAGGAGAAACTGTCGCACGCGTGTAGAAATGGTTGAGTGAGCTGTGAGCACTCGTCTCTGGCACGTGCAAACGGGGCACACATAAGAGAAATCTAAGTCGTTCATCAAGCACATCTCAGACTCCTTGAAAGCAAAACCAAGCTAGTCTGATGAGTTCAGCACGAGGTCCTGGGTTCGATACCCATAGGTGGTGAAATCTCACCACGGTGTCCGTGGGTGTGTGTGAAGAAAGTAAAGCCAAGCTAGTCTGATGGTTCGCCAGGGCACGGTGTACAAAAGAAACGATGGATAAAAGAAACTGACCAACCGTTCATGTTCAACATGCACATGTGACCTACAGATGAGTGGACCAGCTTAATTTTTTAGCCAGGGAATGTGAAAGATGGGCTGCACCTGATTAATGTCCATGATCTAGCATACGTCTCCCCTATTGATCCGCACGTGTGCATGAACATCTTATACATCATGCGGTGATCCAACCATTAATATGATATATTAATGGATGCACCGCTAAGATCAAGCCAAAAGTTTTCCATGTTGGAGGATCCTGGCAATCTAATATGGGATTTTTCCGACGGCTGTATTTATTATTAATTGTCTGCTGTAACCTGCTTCTTGAATGGTTAGGATTTATTTTAACAAAAAAAGAAAAAAAATCTTGAACGATCAAAGGCTTTGAGAGATTTTTAAGGCCCGTCATCTGAATTGGGCCATCCGATCAAACATGCGAATCATCAAACTATCACAGACTTGTTCATCGACAATATTCACGATCTCATGCATCACAGGTCTCACACACTATAATTGCCTCGGGCCATCCGCTCATCAGACCATTGGCTGTACATTGATTTGAACGGTGCAGTTCGTTTAATGAATGGACCGTCATGGTTTTTGTCTCAAGTGATCTTTGTGGTGCAGCCCAACCTTTGTACGGCTCACATCTTCCACACAAGTGACACGTAAGGGGGAAATAAAAACTTTCGTTAACACCTCAAAGTAGGTGTTGTTGATGCAAAAATATAGTTTACCTTTTTCAAACTCCCGAGTACCTCACGTGAAGAAGATAAAGGAGTAGGTAACCCTCTAATTAAGGGTGTACATCGAGTTGAGCCGAGCCGAGATGGCCTCAGCTCAACTCGGCTCAATCACTAGTTGACCTCAGCTTAAACTCGGCTTGGCTCAATCCTTGAGCCTGACTAGCCAGCTCGGCTCAGTTTGATTAGCAACTCGAGCCTATTCGAACCAAGATCGAGTCAAGTTCTCCATTATAGCATTTTCATAAACAGCTGTACTGTACCTTCAAAATATCACTCTATTTAAGACAATAGTAGTGTTTTTACAAGGATTTTATCAAACACCTTCTAAACAAATAAAAATCAAGAAAAAAAAAAGGTGTTAATTTCATATACATACCTTCCTTGTCACCGGCCACACTTCTTTGAGACATTTCATCAAACATTTGGTGAGCAACATCAATATCAAAATAACCAAGTCACCGAACTGGTTCGATCCGAGTTCGATTCGAGTTGGGTTCGATTCAAGTCAAGTCAAGCAGGAGCAGCTCGAACTCATTTTTTAGCTCAAAAAATCAGCTCGACTCGACTTGAACTCAACTTCACACCAAGTCGAATCGAGCTTTTTCGAGTTGAGTCGAGTAAGCTAACCGAGTTAGCTCGATTCGTGTACACCTGCCTCTGATGCTAAAGTCAGGCTTGGAATCTGGTTCTGATAACATCGAAAGGTTTTGGATAAGAGATTTTGCATACCTTTCACTATAAATAAGCCCTTTATTTATAGGGCAGGAATTGATTATATGGGTGGAGATGTTTCTTGAATTTAGGCATATGTTCAACAGATGTCTCTCAACCATTTCGTGTGATCCCTGGTGAATATAAGATTAAGTGATCAAATCCTGAGAAAATCGAGACAAATGGTCGAGGTTGAGATTTATGGCTGACTTAACTTGATGAGTCTGAGATGGTTTTGGCTGACCTAACCGGGGGCAGTATGCCGACCTAACCTGGGTACTCATATGAGCTTTGAGCCTCCCTTTATCATTGGACAGATAGTGGATCTGTCGACCTCTCTTCTTTGGCTATTGATGAGATCATTGGTCATGATCAAGTTGACCTCTTCTCTTTAATCAATCTATTTTTACCAAATGTAGGTATTACACTAATCATGTATAACCCACCGTGATGTATTTGTTGTATATTTATGCCGACTATTTGTTTTTAGCCATTACAGGTATTACACTAATCATGTATAGCCCACCTTGATGAAGTTATTTTACCCATTCAAAGATGTCCAAGTTGATTTCTTCTCTTTAATCAATCCATTTTTACCCATTACAGGTATTACATTTGTTGGGGAGAAATGTGTTAAGTTCGGAGACTCGGATTTAAGTAGGTTGGCTCTGCTGACACTGCCTGAAGAGTTCGAGACAACACCGACGGAACAGAGGATAGGCCAGGAGGCATAAGCAAGGAACGATTAAAGTCACTCTGTCAGAGTGATAACCTCGTTTGCAAAAGCCCACTAAAGGCCGAGCGTGTTCAAGCCACTCAGCCGATAGAACGAGACCGATTCAACGAGTTGGTTCTGTCGGTCACGGAACAAAGAATGACGGATAGACATCGAGATTATTCCATCCGTGGAAAGGCCGAGAACCCACCCTCCTGCGTCGGCCGAGACTCTTCCAGAGTCGGTAACAACCTGCCCGAGACTCTCCCAGAATCGGTCACAACCTGGCCGAGACTCTCCCAGAATCGGTAACGACATGGCCGAGACAGTGAGTGGCGGAATGAGAACAGATACTGCTCCGGAAATCCAAGAATACGGGTAGTCAATCCCGAGATTCTCGGGATTGAAAGCAATCTGTGGAAAGGAGTAAATCTCCAGATAATCAGGAGGAGAATCCTCGGAGGATGAGGATTCGCAAACCGTAGAAATCTTCAAGCTTGGGACGGAAGAAGGTACGCAGTACTGAACTGAGATAAGCCCTTTGCTACTGATCAGATGACTGACTTAAGTATTAGAGGTTCCCCGGCTCTAGCCAGGGTCACCTTGACATTGTTGATTGTGCAGGTGGAGGAAGGTCCGTCTTGGGGAAGCCGTCCCATAAAAACACAGCAACAGTTTGGCGCCATCTGTGGGATACGGACAAAAAGCCGTTTTCTCTAATTTGCTGAATGGCAAGAACCAGAAGGACGGATCCAGATGAAGCGAGGGAGGCCGCTGCTAGTACAGCTCAGGGAACTCTCCCGACGGCACCACCTGCGACTACAAGCCAGCCTAATCAAGCGAACGCGCACTTGGATCGCGAGGTCCAAGAAATGCATTCCGAGATGGCTGTCATGAAACACATGCTGGAACAACTGTGTAACCAGCAGATGCAGCGTCATGAGTCGGCACAGGTTCTCCCACCAGCGTCTGTAGCGCAGCCTGCTGTGCCACAGTCGCCCCGACAACCGAGTCAACCCCAGGGACTGAGTCAACATTAAGGACCGAGTCATCCAGCGCCGGCCCGTTCAGCAACGACCGTTTTGCCTCTCTCTGATCTGAGACATAGAATAGATCAGAGGAGACGAAGTCGGCTCCCTTCAGAAGAAACGATGGAGAGCACTGAACCCTGGAAAGCCGATATACAAGACTTCAAGAATGAGGTCCGGGAGAAAATGGAAAAGGATATGGCGGATATAAAGCACGGTCGGAACTCAAATCCGACCAAATTCAAAGAAAAAGCTTCTCCATTTGTGGACGAAGTAATGCGGGCTCGGTTGCCGGAGAGGTTCCGCTTACCTCAGATAACTCCTTTCTCCGGAAAAACTGATCCGACAGAGCATCTTGAATGCTTCAAGACCTATATGGAGTTGCATGACGCCCCGGATGCTGTTATGTGTCAAGCCTTTTCTCTAACCCTGACCGATGTAGCCTGAATTTGGTTTAAGCAATTAAAACCCAAGTCAATTAAGTCGTTTGCCGAACTCAGTGATGCCTTTCTCAGTAATTTTATCGGCGGAACGAAGAAATTAAAACCGCTCGCACATCTGAACAACATAGTTCAGAGGAAAGGAGAGCTATTGAAAGACTACATCAAACGCTTCAACTTCGAGTCTTTTCAAGTTCGAAAGCATTTTGAGGAGACATCTCTCAACGCTCTCATGCAAGGGGTGAGAGATAAACCTTTTTTGGCGTCACTGGATAAGAATCCGCCCGATACTCTGGGCGAGTTTATGGTTCGGTCAGACAAATACGCTGATGCGGAAGAGACGCAACTCTTACAGGAGAAGGTCCAGAATGCAAAACCATCGGCTAAAGAGTCGGCCAAGAAAGAAGCCGACTCAGCCGGAGGAAAAAAGCGAAAAGAATACCGGGCGCAAGACGACGGTAGGCCGGGAAAGCGACCAGACAGAAGATTTTCTACATACACCCCCCTAAACAAATCTCATGAACAAGTATTAATGGAGATCAAGAGCGAAGGCTTCGTCAACTGGCCCCGGAAACTCCGAGGAAATTCGAATCGTCGAAATAAGAACAAGTATTGCCACTATCATCGTGACCATGGTCACAACACAAGTGATTGTTATCACTTGAAAGACGAGATCGAGCGGCTAATTAAAGAAGGCCGACTAAGAGAACATACATAAGGGTCCGGCGCTCCAGCAGGACCGAGTGAAGAGCGGCCCCAAGAAGAAATTCAAACGATTGTTGGAGGGCACCAAGGTAGTGGGGACTCAAATAACGCCCGAAGAAACCACGCTAGAAGCCTCGATCGCCCGGAGTCCGAAGTTCTTCTGTTGTCTCGGCCTCCCAAGGAGAAGAAAAGAGAAAAATATTATATCTCGTTCACTAAGGAAGATGCTCGAGGCATTCATGATCCTCATGACGATGCACTTGTGGTCACCCTTACCATCGCCAATAGAAAAGTATTCCAGATACTAGTGGATATAGGATCATCAGCGGACGTCCTGTTCACCCAAGCGTTCGACAAAATGAGCATAGGTCAGTTAGTACTACGACCTGTCTGAACCCCACTCATCGGGTTCTGGGTGGACAGGTACTTCCTGAGGGAATCGTTTCACTGCCACTTACCGCTGGAACCGCGCCTCATCAAATGACTGCGATGGTCGACTTCCTGGTCGTGGACCAACCGTCGGTGTATAACGCTATACTCGGCCGATCATCTCTAAGCCTCCTTCAAGCTGTGGTATCTACTTACCACCTTTTCATGAAATTTTCGACCGAGTCGGGAGTAGAAATTGTGAAAGGAGATCAACAAGATTCTCAAAAATGCTATGCCACTGCAGTCAAGGCACCGACTGAAGTGTCGATGATTGAATCACTGGACCCCCGTATCGGATCTCATGAACAAGGGCAGCCGATGGAAGAACTCGTCTCGGAGCCGTTTACCGAGACAGACATGTCGAAAGTAGTCCAAATCGGCTCGTCCCTGAGTCCACCTCTTAAGGAATGAATGATCATCTTGCTTCGACGGTATGCCGATATCTTCGCTTGGAGCCACGAAGACATGCGTGGGATCGATCCCTCAATTATAACACACCGACTCAACATCGACCCGACTTATAAACCCATCCGACAGAAGCGTCGCCCTCTTGGCCCGAAAAGGTATGCTATCATTGAAGAGGAAGTCGGCAAGCTCCTTAAAGCCAAATTCATCGAAGAGATATACTATCCAGAATGGATAGCCAATGTCGTACTCGTAAAGAAAGCCAATGGGAAGTGGCGAGTCTATATAAACTATACAGATTTGAACAAAGCCTGCCCCAAGGATAGCTTCCCTCTTCCTTGCATTGATCAGCTAATAGATAGTACCGCGGGTCATGAATTGCTAAGTTTTATGGATGCCTATTCAGGCTACAATCAAATTGTAATGCACGAGAATGATAAATCAAAAACTGCCTTTGTCACTGAAAAAAGCCTTTACTGTTACCGAGTGATGCCATTTGGATTAAAGAACGCCGGAGCAACGTATCAGAGGTTAATGAACAAAATGTTCGCTCGGCAGATCGGCCGAACGATGGAAGTTTATATTGACGATATGCTCGTCAAAAGTAAATGAGCGGCCGACTATGTGGTAGACTTGGAAGAAATGTTCTTAACTTTACGTAAATATAAAATGAAGTTGAATCCCAGCAAGTGCGCGTTTGGTGTAAGCTCAAAAAAATTTCTCGATTTTCTCGTTAGCCAGCGAGGAATCGAAGCGAATCTCGAGAAAATCAAAGCTTTACTTGAAATGGAGTCTTCTAAAATAATCAAAGACATTCAAAGGTTGACAGGAAGAGTGGTCGCGCTTAATCGTTTTCTGTCCCGAGCCACAGACAAATGTCTCCCGTTCTTCAAGTAATTGAAGGGACGACAGACGATGGAGTAGACGGACGAATGTGAGAAGGCATTTCAAGATCTGAAGGCTTACCTCGGATCCCCACCGCTGCTATCTAAGCCCGAACCAGGTGAAGCATTGTTATTATATCTGGCCGTATCTGATGCTACAGTCAGCTCGGCCTTAATACGAGAGAGTCAAGGGAAGCAACTACCAGTGTACTACGTCAGCAAAGTCTTACTACCAGCTGAGACGATGTATCCTCAGTTCAAGAAAGTAGCCTTAACTCTGGTGGTATCATCACGACGCCTCCGGCCATACTTTCAGGCCTATACCATTGTCATCGTGACCGACTTACCACTTCGCCAGATTTTCCAAAAGTCAGAGGCTTCCGGCCGACTTACAAAGTGGGCAGTCGAGTTGAGCGAATTTGACATACATTACAGGCCGAGGACAGCCATAAAAGGGCAGGCCGTCGCCGATTTTCTTGTCGAAATGGCTCCTAGTCGTGACGATATACCTAATTCGGAGAGAATTATTGTACCTGGGGCTTCTTCCTCTATCGGGTCGGCACCCTGGAAGCTATTTGTCAACGGTTCATCCAATTCCAAGGCAAACGGGGCAGGAGTAGTATTATAAACTCCCGATCAAACTTGTATGCAGTATGCCTTGTGACTTGGCTTTCAAGCGTCCAACAATACAGCAAAGTACGAAGCCTTATTACTCGGCCTTAGACTCGCTGCGAGTCTAGGTGCGACTCATTTGAATGTTTTTAGTGACTCGCAATTGGTCGTTAACCAGGTTTCCGATGTTTATCAAACTCGAAAAGAACAACTGAAGGCGTACATAGAAAAGGCTAAAGAATTGATCGATGGATTCCAGAAGTATGAAGTAATTCGAATACCCAGGACCGACAATGCCAAAGCCGACTTGTTAGGACAGCTCGCCTCAGCCGACGAGGAAGACATATCTCGGTCGGTTCCGATTGAATACGTCCCTGAACGGAGTGTAGATGAGCCGATAGTATCGGCCCTACTTCCTATCAACTCAGCGACTGCTTGGTTTGACCCACTCGTCCGCTATCTCAACGATGGAGAACTGCTAGAAGATCGCGCCAAGGCACGGCGGTTAAAGGTTCGAGCATCGCGCTACACCATCTTGAATGTGATTCTATACAAAAAAAGCTTTCATGCTCCTCTACTAAGGTGTGTCGACTCCCAAGAAGCCGATTATATCTTACGGGAGATACACGAAGGGATATATGAAAATCATTCAAGAGGACGCTCGCTCGCCAATAAAGTGTTGCGGCAGGAGTATTACTGGCCGACTATACAGCATGATTCTAAGCGATTCGTTCAAAGATGTGACAAGTGTCAGCGGTTCGCAGTAATCCCGAGACAACCCCTGAGGAATTGACTCCGATGTCGGGACCATAGCCCTTTACGCAGTGAGGGATCGACATCATCGGGCCCTTTCCTCTGGGGAAGGGTCGGACTAAATTCATTGTGGTTGCGGTGGACTACTTCACGAAGTGGGCTGAAGCAGAGTCATTGGCAAAAATCACCGAGCAAAGGATCACAAGCTTCGTTTGGAAGAATATCGTCTGTCGGTTTGGGATACCTCGGACTATCATTACCCACAACGGAAGGCAGTTCGATAACAAACAATTTCAGAAGATGTGCAGCAATCTCGGGATTCGAAACGTATACGCCTCGCCTCATCATCCTCAGACGAATGGACAGGTCGAGGCGGTCAACAAAATTATAAAGCGGCACCTCCGAATGAGGCTCGATGAAGTAAAGGGAGTGTGGGCCGAGGAACTTCCAAATATACTGTGGGCCTATCGGACCACAGCACGGACTGCCACGGGAGAAACTCCCTTTTTCCTATGCTACAATGCGGAAGCAGTTGCACCAATTGAGATCGGCGTTGGCTCGGCCTGAGTCAACTTGTACAATGGACAAGAGAATAGCGAACTCCTTTCATTCGAGCTCGATTCATTGGAAGATAAAAGAGAAAGGGCTCGATTGAGGATGATGGCTCGACAAAGACAGGTGTCTCGGTTTTACAATCACCGAGTTAAAGTCAGACGATTCCGAGCCGGGATATGGTCCTCCGAAAGACATTCCCAAAAACTAAGAAAATTGGGTCGGGCACACTAGGACCCAATTGGGAAGGTCCCTACGTCGTCTCAAGCACCATCCGCCCGGGAACCTATCGGCTGGAAGACCTAAATGGACAATTGTTGTCTCATCCTTGGAATGCCGAGTATATCAAGATTTATTACCCGTAAGATAGAATAGAAAGTACTATAATTGAAGTCGACTCAATGAAAAGTTATATTTCGTCCAAGAACTCAATGTCGGGTTATAAAAAAAAAAAAACAAAAGAAAGTACAATATCCGACTGCCCATTCGGTCGGAATTCATCCCCTATACGGCGCCCGAAGGACCGGCTTCGTCAGCAGCAGCATCTCCTTCGGCGGCCTCGCCCTCAGCAGCCTCGACAGACGGACTGTCAACTTCAAAGGCGGAGAGGTCGAGATCGGAAAAGACCGCCCTCATCTCCAAGACGCAGGCCTTGTAACCACCTTGATAAAGGCGATCCCTCTCCTCTTCAAACTCGGAAGATTCGAGGAAGGCGTATACGGCTCACTCTCGTTCCTCTTTGGTTCGGCGCACCTCTTCTTGGGCTTCCTGGATGAGGCCGGCGGCCTCGGCCTTCGCCCGAGCAAGAGTACTCTCGCACCCGCCGTGAACTCGAAAAAGGTGTCACTGCCTCTCTTCAGCCTCCTGTAGGAGCAAAGTCAGGCAAACATTATCGGCCTTAACTCCTTCAAGAGCTGCACAGGCATCCTCAGCTGCCTTCCAAGCGATCGATAGACCGCTAGTCATGATGTCAATCCGGCTCTCAGCGATCTCTTTGCGACCCTCAGCATCGACAGCGATCCTCCTTGCAGTCTTTATCTCGGATGCAAGTTTCTGGGCAGCAGTCAGCTCCGAGCTTACTTTGACGAGGCAAGGTGCCAGATGCGATAAAGAGACAGTGAGCTATACGGTAAAACTTAGTCGAAAACGACACAGGATTGAAGAGGAGTTTACCTCAAAAAGTAACCTCGCCGTATGCCAGAGGGTCTAGGCAGTCGGAGCATTGTAATAACTGGCGAAGTCTTTTTTGCCCCCGTGGGCGAGCACCCAAGGAATCATCCCCGTGATGATCTTGGCGAGGGGGGACTCCTGTTGAGTCATCTCCCTTCTCGGGGATTCCTCGCGCGGGACCTCTCTGGGCCTCGGAACCTCCTCTGCAACAGGTCCCGGCTCGAGAATCGCCTGAGTCATCCGAGGAGTTGGCTCCGTTTCCTCGGCCCTCTCGTCAGGGTCGGAGAGCACGACCACTTGGGGGGCAGCAGGTACAGGAACGGACGGAACGACCGTCTCCTTAGCCCTAGCTGCGGTCTTCTGCTGCTTCGAGGGCCGAGACCCGGACAACAGAGCCGATCTTGGGGGGGCCTTCACTTTGGAAAGCGGCTTCAAGGCAGGGCGGGACTCGACCGTCTCGAGTTTTCCCCTCTTCTTCAAAATATCTGCAAGACATTATGGAGTTAAGATTAGCAGAAGATGGTTTAAAAACAAAGAGAGAGAGAAAGGAAAGACCATCGGGCCGAGTCACCAAGTCACCTGCTCTACGGAACGTGCGAGATACTTGAGGCTCGTACGGCCACGTGTCGGCCTACTCCCACCGACCGCAAGCCCAGAACCACCTCTCCTTCCAGAACTTATTTGAAGTGGGTGAGTCGGTTATTAAAGACCCCCTTTGCCTCTCCACG
Organism: Magnolia kwangsiensis; assembly: GCA_037074715.1. Classification (NCBI taxonomy): domain Eukaryota; kingdom Viridiplantae; phylum Streptophyta; class Magnoliopsida; order Magnoliales; family Magnoliaceae; genus Magnolia; species Magnolia kwangsiensis. Next base: position 2,665,810 of record CM073571.1, read on the forward strand.
CGCTCAGAAAGTAGAGGCTAGGGAAGTTTGAATTTGGTCTGACTTGATAAAGGTAGAGGAACTCGTCGACCGTAAGTGAAGGCTTCTCTAACTCGGACCAGAGTACGGCACACCTGAACAAATTCCTCCACGCATTCGGAACAATTTGACCGGGAGCTATTTTGACTCGGGACAGGAAGTCACGAGCAATGGGCTGGAGTGGCAAACGCAAACCACACTGCATCGCGACTTGGAAGATTGCGACCATCCCTGTAGGGGGATGGTTGGGCAAATCATCCGAACGAGGGAGACGGAGGACGACCGAGTCAGGGACATGATATCCAGCCCTGATTCGGTTTAAGTCAGATTCAGTTAGAATGTATGCGATGCGACCGCTAGGTTCGTCTTCTTCCCCCTTTGAAGACGACTCAGAGGCTTCCGTAGTTTGGTTCACAAGGCCGGAAATAGTCGCGTCTTCGCCCGTAACTAGTTCATCCTCTCCTTCCTCATCCTTCAGCTGATCCATCCAAGGGTTAGGTCTCCCTAGACGAGTCACCAGAGACATCCCACCGCTGGATGGACCGGCCTGAGTAGGACGCTCAGCCGATGAGTCGTCGGCTTCTCTTACAAGCCGGAATGCGGCGTCAGCACCAACGGCAAACTCCGTCAACAGTGAGGGTGGTTCCGTAATGTCCCAAAGGTGTTGGGACGCACCCTCATCTCCGGACATCTCCTCCTGGGGACTTTGAGAGCCGCGCGTAGCCATTAAAGCTTATAAAAGAAGGAGGAAATGACTCACCGAGAAATCGATGACAAGTGCAAGGGAAGTTGACGAATAAAGAAGCGACAGCGGAGGAGGAGGGGAAGAAGAAAAAAGGAACTCGGAAGCAGACACAGGCGGGAGGAAGAAGAGCGAAAATAAAATTCGCACGGTCCTCCCGCCCGGCCCTTTTATAGTCGTGCCACGTGGCAAAGCATTTATGGCAAAAATGAATCATTGTTCGTCTCGACTCCCCCATTCGACACGTGGCATATGTTGACTGACAGCGGTAACTTCGTGGCCACCCGTTCGCATTTCATACGCGGACGAAACGAATCGACGGCTGGTCGCACGTGCGGCCTCGGGAGGCGCAATGTTGTACGCTAGAGATGACTCATTGAACATTAAACGTCTCATCATTGTCTCGGATGCTAATACGAACCGACCAAGAAAATCGTACTCCTTGATGTCGCGGACGACGCAAGGAGTAAGGGGGGCTCACTGTTGGGGAGAAATGTGTTAAGTTTGGAGACTCGGATTTAAGTAGGTCGGCTCTGCTGACACTGCCTGAAGAGTCTGAGACAACACCGACGGAACAGAGGATAGGCCAGGAGGCATAAGCAGGGGACGATTAAAGTCACTCTGTCAGAGTGATAACCTCGTCTGCAAAAGTCCACTAAAGGCCGAGCGTGTTCAAGCCACTCAGCCGATAGAACAAGACCGATTCAACGAGTTGGTTCTGTCGGTCACGAAACAAGGAATGACGGATAGACATCGAGATTATTCCATCCGTGGAAAGGCCGAGAACCCACCCTCCTGCGTCAGCCGAGACTCTCCTAGAGTCGGTAACAACCTGGCCGAGACTCTCCCAGAGTCGGTCACGACCTGGCCGAAACTCTCCCAGAGTCGGTAACGACCTAACCGAGACAGCGAGTGGTAGAATGAGAACAGATACTGCTCCGAAAATCCAGGAATACAGGTAGCCAATCCCGAGATTCTCGGGATTGAGAGCAATGTATGGAAAGGAGTAAATCTTCAGATAATCAGGAGGAGAATCCTCGGAGGATGAGGATTCGCAAACCGTATAAATTTCCAAGCTTGGGACGGAAGAAGGTACGCAGTACTGAACTGAGATAAGCCCTTTGCTACTGATCAGACGACTAACTTAAGCATCGGAGGTTCCCCGGATCTAGCCAGGGTCACCTTCACATTGTTGATTGTGCAGGTGGAGGAATGTCCGTCTTGGGGAAGTCGTCCCATAAAAACACAGCAACAACATTAATCATGTATAGCCTACCTTGATGTATTTGTTGTATATCTATACTGTTAATTTGTTTTTTCATCTCATTTTATGAGGTGATCCAAAACCTTACAAAAGTAGACCAAATCACTAGAAACAATGATGAAGGACTATTAAAAGCTTTTAGTGGGCTATAGATGTTTTTAATGAAGCTGGTCTTTGTATATTTCCTTCATCCAAATCTTACTGACATTACCAACAGGTTGGATGCAATTAAACATTATGAAAACGTAACAATGGGCTCTTTGGAATATTTAATGGTGAGGAATTTAATCACCACTGTTTCCTATGGTGCGGTCCTCCGGGGATTTCAATCTGAATAATTTGTGTAACCCCATCTGAAGATGGGCTGGAGAAACATATGGGCACCATGTATATACAACGCATTATCAAGGTGAGCCCCATGACAAACACCCACCAAGGTGTTACCCGGGTAACACCTAATCCGTTCTCAGAATCATCCACCGTAAACGTGGCATGTCAGTGGTCCATCCGTCCTGTCCCAAACTGGGGCCCCCTTTCTAGGTAAGCTTTTTACGGATGGGTTGTCCGTATCAATGAGGGGTACCGTAGGAAAGTGCCAGAGATCGGAGGCAGACCGCCCACATGTCTCGTGTAGTGCGCATTTCGAACAGGACTGGAATCGTCTCCTACACCTGTTGTGGTTGCCCGCCGCTCGTAGAACACCCAAGTTCTTTGCTGCCCACGATCTCATGTATTTAAAATCCACTCTGTCTATCAGGTGACAACCATTATTTTCATCATACAAATAGAAGATAGATCTATTAAAAACTTATATGAACCACACCAGTTGGATTACTGTAAGATTGCTCTCAAAACTACTGTGTTCAAACAGTGTGGCCCGCCTGAGTTTCTTATCAGGCTGATTTTTGTATCTTCTCTTTATTTTGGTGAGTCACACCTGATTAACAGGTTTGATGAAAGATAGGGACCACGGTTGCCCTGCACAAAAACCTATGGTTAGCATTACATCCCTTTTATTCCACACATTAGCCCCATTTGCGTTGTGGACTTCCCTCTTCTTTCATCTTCCTTCTTAGGGCCAAACGTCGACGATATGACATGATAGACAGAGCCGATTACACATATACAACACGGTAGGCCCCTTAATGCGCTGGGTAAAATAAAAATAAAATCAGGTTGCTTACTCATCAAGTGGACCACACCTGTCCGCTTGGAACTGTCGTACCCCTTTTCAGGGCCCTTTCTATCATGCAACTGACGCATTATCTTCGGTGCATCGCACGCTCAATGTGTACATTAGCTTGGGTCTCTCTCACCTATTCGAGCCCTGACATGAAAGCCCCACCAGGGCCAAGCTAGAGACCGACTGTCCTGAAGGGACTCCGTGGAGTCTATCCATTTTGACTAATCATTTTAGGGCACTAACCAAAAAGGAAGGATGATTGAAGACTCAAGTAGACCGCATCAAAGGAAGCACCGGGGATTAAACTTCCGCGATTGAGAACTCCTTGTGGGGGGATAGGAGTTTTGGATCAATCTGATATTTATTCTTTCCCTTCTTATATGTCCATATGACCTTATCAACAGATTGGTAAAAAATAAACATTACGGTCCGCTTTAGAAATTTTTCAACAGTAAGAATTTTATCCCCACTGCTTCCTGTGGTGTGTTCCACTTGAGATTTCAAACTGCCTCCTTTTTGGGATAAACAAATACATCACAGTTGGCTACACAGAGCCGCTGACGGCTCTAGCTTGGTCCTAGTGAGAGAAGTACCCAATCCGCTCCCTCTTTTAAAACAGCTCATCCGAGAAGGCACAAATCTCACTCATCCCAGATCCTCACCATCCATACGCCTGAACACGCAGTGAGAATCTCTGACAAGCGGAGCCCATTGGGTGGACCTTCCAGACAAAGGGGCCAGATCATCACGTGGTGGGGCGACCGGGTCGAGCAGACCTCCACATTTCCGAAGCTACATACCAATTGATGAGATTTTCCCGATACTTTACCAGCATTAGCATTTCTTACGCGATACGATATGTTGACGAGAACGAGATCCGTGACTGCGTTGAGCAGGCCAACTACTCAAACACACATAGTCCAGCCCGTAAACCGCTCCGTCTTGCAGGTGGCGGATGCCACGTGGCTTCTTATCATTGGATAAAGTACGGAGCAAAATACAAAATGGCAGTAGTAAGAGGTTTCTAACGGATAATTTAGTCAAGACGAGTCTTTACCCGGACGCATACCTAGTAACACTGCACGCGACGCTCACGCGTCGAAATTTGACACGCTGTAAGAGATGCAGTACAATGTGGGGCCCACATATGATGGATCTAGAATGTTTATCAAACGGGTCCCACGTGGATAGAGGAATCACCGTGAGTATCCCTGGATGCAAGATCTTGGCCGTTAAATACTTTGCCCTTTCCCCGTTGGATGCGGTCCGTCGCTGTAGCTTTTCTTTAGCATGTATGTTAAGGACGCAGATCAGAGAGTTATTTTGGGATAAAATAATCCACAATTCGACGGATCAGATGAAAGTTCTGGATCACCACAACTCGCACAAATTCAAGAATCAAGGATGATATGCATTTTCTCGACTCAAGCTTCATATAATTACATCATCAACCATGTGGACGGTCCAATTAACGACCACATCCAGAGGTACTGAAATTCACGCACCACCAAATGATCCTAAGCATCCAATCAGTGGACTCATCCACGAAGCATTGTCAGTAATTTGTAACCATAAAAAAGTGGGCCACCAATCGGATGGTTATGAAAATTTGATAGTGCAGCTTTTATGATATGGGCCATCAATTGAATGGTCTTGATCAATAGAGATAAAGGATGTCCGCCAACTGGATGATTACAATTGTTTCACCGAAGACAGATGATATGGTAGAGCCCGTATCACGGGAATAAGGTAGAGCAAACTCTCCACGATACAAAGTGGCAGGGCAATGAATCAATCAGGTCCATCCATCTAGTTATCTCTATTTTGGATGGAAAGTATGTCCAAATATACAAAATATCTAATTTACTATCCATCTGAAAGATGGCTTTCACAGCGCCAGTGTGAGATGAAAATAGTTAACGGCCAAACATTTAGCAAGAGGATTTGGAAAATGTTATTGACAAAATTTTCTACTTGGTGTGATTTTTTGAGAAATGAGTTATCCATGATAGATCCCACTAGATGGACGGCCGGATCGATACATCTCCTTGCCACTTGTGCCATAGAGAGATGACCATACCATTCTCCAATTCTTCTCGCTTCACCGGATCACTTTCTTTTACCTATAGCCCCTGCCTTTTTTCGTACAAGTGGTTAAAAATACGGATCTCAATGGATCATCAAGTCCTACGTGGGATGGGCCATATCTTAAAAGTTAATTCCCATTGAACAATCCCAACCCTCTTCTTAAAAGATCTTCTGACTTTAGGAAGAAGACGGACGTTCCAAGGAGCTTGGGAGGCCTCGTAAAGCAGTCTAATTTGTTTCCCCAAAAGGTATCCAATAGAAGGCTAGGATTGTCAGATCGGTCTGGCATTTTGGGGTGTGACCAATCCACGTTACAGCTTACCTGATGATTGGTTCAGATCTCATACTCGTTTGTCACATGTATGAAGAGCAAGTTACTAGGACGTTAAAAGAAAGGGAAAGAGAGACACCATAGTCTAGCTCTGGTCACTGGCATTTTGAAACCGTTTTCCAAGTGGGTAACCTACAACCAGTTAGCAGACGACGTGAGCAACCTTCAGCTCATCTAACCAAGTTAGTTCATCCAACAAGGCTCAAAAATTTACCTATGCATTGTATGATGGTGCTTATGTCGTGGTCCACCCTAGCAGGTCCATACTGGTTGATGGCCCACCTTTTTTATAAACACCCAATACCATTCCTCTGGTTGTTTCACATTTAGATGAATCCAAACCGTCCACATCTAGGGCCCCACTCTAGATATCATGGCGAAGATCGAAGTGTTTCCACATGGTCGGCTAGATGAGAAACCGACAAGGTCCATATTCAACTGGCTCTGTGGGTTCCACCATTATTTATGTGTTCAATCCATTCCGTTCATCCATTTTTACAGATCATTTTAGGGATTCAGCCAAAAAATTAGAGGGATATAAATCTCAGGTGGACCACACAACAGGAAAAAAGAATAGTGATTGGATATCCACCATTAAAATCCTCCTAAGGCCCACTGTACTGTTTATTTGACATTCAAACAGTTGATTGGGTCATACAGACCCAGAGGAAGGCAAAAGACAAATATCAGCTTGATCCGAAACTTTTATGGCCCCCTAAAAGTTTTCAATGGTCGAAGTTTATTCAACACTGTTTCCTGTAATGTGGTACACTTGAGATTGGGATATACCTCACTTTTGGCATCATACCATAAAATGATCTAGAAAAATATATGGACGGCATGGATGAAACACATACATCATGGTAGGTCCCACGGAGCACCGACTATCAGCCATTAGCTGATGGCAGGGGAGTAGCCAATCCGTTTCCTATTCAACTGGAGATGTCCATTAATCAGATCGTAGGAGTGGATGATCAATCTGACTGGCACACCCAGCTTGTGTGTATCACTCGACCAAATAAATCTGATTCGGCGGCTGTGAATCTACATCCATTTATGCCACGTGTACGGTGGCAATGGGCATTGACAGAGTTTTTACACGTGGCAACGGGAATTTACAGTGAGTTTTTTTTTTTGGTACTTACCAAGGTTTTACACGGTCATACAACCAGGGATCGATCGCTGGATCACTCTCAGACCCTACACTGTCTGTACAACCTCTTCGTAGGAGAAATCTAGTTATTAGTTTTATTTCATTGTGCATGTCGTTGGTTGGAAAAGCCAACCGAAATCTACCTTCGTTTTCCCAACCATCCCTCTGTTGGTTGGAATTCGTTTAGAAACGTAGCTCCTTGGGTATCTGTCGCCACACGGGGCCCATGCAGCCACTGAAGGACAATCGGAATGTACATCAGCTGTGGACCACCGTGAATGGGCCATGTTCCAAAAATACATGGAAAGGGATAATCCTGACTATTGAGTTTTTTTTTTTTTTTTCTCTCTCTGTTGAATGAGGACGGGCAACTTTGGGTTCTCAACCGTCCATTTGAATGCCGACCGATCAACTATCGGAGTCATCCGAGCAGAATTTTTTTACATCATGGCCTATTCATGTTAATGGAAGGACGGTCTTGATCACCTAATCATTGCTGCATATGGGTCCCACATGTGAGGAGAGACCGTGGAGCCATTCACCAGGGACATACCAACGTGGCTGTGTGAATCCATTTCATTCATAAGGTGGGCTCACCGCGGACATGCCCTGGACTAAAAAAGTAGGGCTAGATGACTCACAAATGGTCCTCAAGTGTATGATGAGCCACAAGTGTACGAGAGAGAAGGCTATTAAAGAAAACCCACGGTCTGTGTGCAACAGATCTGTGGCTCACCTAACGAGCACTTTTTCAGGAAACGACATGTTCATGCAGATTCGCATTCGGTAGTGACCCCAACAGTAACCAGGTCCTACTGGTTGGTGCTCGAAAAGCTACGTGGGGCCACCATGATGAATGTGTTTTATCCTTGCCGTCCATTCATTTTCTTAGTTTATTTTAAGGCATTAGCAGAAAAAATGAGACAGATCCATATCTAACATGGACCACTCCACAGAAAACATTATAGTAGGCCCTAGGAAGTTTTTAATGGTAGACATTTAATGACAGTGGAGGGATCACAATTTTAACAGTTTGGATCGCACTACAAGTATTCACCACATCGAGTACTCGTACCCATGACCTCATATTAAAACTCTTATAAGGCTACAACTAAGGCATAAGGACCCTATTCATGACTTTCTTACGGTGAGTTTTCACTGCTATTGGACCCCTACTCATGGCTTACTGGTAGACTCATGAGAGTTTCAAAACTAATGGCTTGAGTAACCATTATGTCAAGTGTGTACGCATGTGTTGTGTGTGAGTGTGAGGGTGAGTCTCTTAAAAAAAATAGTAATAATGGAAAATTAATGAGAGTTTAACCCTAATGTCATATTTTAAATATCAAAATTCCAAGAGATGGAATTATAATTTGAACGATCACAAATGTAAGGAATAAATATTTTTAAAGATTTTTCTTAACAAAACCAACAAATGCAAAGTATCTGCTAGCTACTAGCATAAAGACAAGTCATGGCTAATTTACACACGGTAGGCACATGTCAACATGGGATGCGTGGAGGATAGCCAACATGGGATGCGTGGAGGATTACCAACAGTACATCATGATGGACCTACGGTCTACATCTAGCAAAATCAGGCCTGTAATCTATTTTTACACTGTCATGGATACAGATGGTAATATTTTTACACATGCATGGTTGTTGCACACATATCTTTCATCGGACGGTTGACTGACAGGATTGTTTTGGCCAACGGTCTACACGGTGGTTCACACACCTGATACACGGCTGAGATATACTACATAAATGTCAGTTTGGTACATGACGCCGCGCGTAAAAGTGCGTGCAGAAGGATTGCGTGCGGCCGTAGCAAACCATTTAAGCTATAGCGCCCACGCAAAGTAAGATGCTTTGGAAATTTTGTACACTGGACGGAGGTAGAATACGCTTATCCTACAACACTTTAAGAGTGTGGTCCACCATGATTTATATAACTAATCCAATCCATCCATCATGTGAGGATCGTGATTTATCCCTTGGATTATTAAAATTAGATCGACCCAAAACTCAATTGGGCCAAACCATGTAAACTAATTCCTAATACCTTTAAAATTACGTATTGTGGCAAACATGAGTTTTTGAATGGCCATATTTTTAGCATCTACATTAATAATTGTTTTTATTATCTTATGAACGCATTGGATGGTATAAAAATCCACTACGGGCCCCACACATAATCTGAAAGGTTTTAACGAACGATGGGCGCGCTCATCCCAACCGTTTCCTGTGGTGTGACCCACTTTGTTTTTAGATCATGCCGATTTTTGATATAGAGCAAACATGAGGGGCTGAACCTGATGGATGGATTGGAGTTGAGATATATATCATTGTGGGCCTCACAAGAAAAGTGCTGTATGATTAATTTATTCTACAGCTTTGCAAGCGAGAGATGGAGGCTTGAAGTCGAAGAAGAGGCCGCCTTATTTTAGAAAGAAATGATAAAAAGAAGGCTAACAAACCAACACCTTCTTTGGAAAAAGCTTCAAAAAGCTGGTCAATTAATGAAAAAGTATTTAGATGTATCATATACATTCATGAAAATGACACGTGGCTTGAGTTATGTGCCTGCATGGCCATCTTATCACCCTCATCAGATATCACAGCCACTCAAACAAGGACCTTAAACAAAGATGCTAAGACCGTTTTCCTTGACTGTATGTATCTAGCTTTTATTATCATAATTCCTTCTGTCTAATCGTTTTTGTTTACAAAACTGGACCCACCAACTGGGCGAGCAATGATCTCTGCACCCTGCCGAGCCAGTGTGGGACCCGGCAATTGGAATGGCAGTCATCTCTCCACCCTTTTTTCTTCTTCTTCTTCCTTTTTTTAAGTTCGCTTGCATGGGAAGTTTGGTTTGAATGATTGCTCCGGATAGTCGTCCCTTCATGTGTTTTTACAGTGGTAAGTTAGGGTGCGTTTGGCTGCACCAACTATCATAAGTATCATGAATTATATAGGCCTGTTTGGTTCCTGTTGAATGTTTTTTTCGTAACTACCTGTTTCTGTTGATTTAATTATTTTTTTCATGATTGCTTGCTTTCCATTTTTTAACCAAAATTTTTATTGATTGGATGGTTAGGATCATTTCATCAAGCTGACTTTTTAGATGGATGGACAATCAAAGGTGGGTTTACATAGGTCGAGACAATTATTTTTTAAATTGTTTATATGGACCGTCCATTTTCCAAGCTATTGATTGGATGGTTTAAGCAAAAAAAAATAAAAAAAGAAGGAATGGCCAATCAAAAAGGCGGTGCCCACATGATGGATAATGTTCAAACATTTTCAAGTGAAAACGGGTAATCAAAAGCGGTTCCCACGTGAATTACCTAGCCATTGATTGGATGGTTAGGATCATCCAATCACAAAATTCCTAAGAGGAATGATGGGTGGTCAAACAAACTTAGTGCCCTGTTTCCTAGACAAATAAAATGGCATGGGCAGTGCTTCTCTAGATTAGACTGTGTGAACCCGGGCTGTCAACAGACCAAGCTCAGGGCCGAGGTGAGCCCAAGCATCAACCATGCCCACAAACCTGAAAACCTGTAAACAAGCTTAGGTTGGAGCGTAGTTCTACAACTCAGTGATCGACTTAAACTTGGCTGAGTCAACTCGACTCAATTTAGATGGGGTCTAAACAAAACTTAAATTTAGATGTTTCAGACATGATTTCACGTTGTTCCCAATGGCACATTGAATCATGCTCGCGTGTTTCATGTGGAAATGTGGTTCATTCCTGTAATGATACGTTAATCACCATTTAAATAACAGCCATTTATCCACCTTAGCATTTCATGGTTGTACGGTGATCTAGACCATTAAAAGCTTCTGACCTAGACTGTGGATGGAAGATGGCCCAAAAATCACATCATTGGAAGATATTGGCCATCTATTTTCCCTAAATAATCTGTGCCTCCAGACTTTAAATTTAACCATTCATTTGATGGCCAGCAATGGGATAGTTAGGATGGTTACTATTGCTCCATCCGTGATTTTGGAGCTGGGATTCACCCATAACTTTTCCCCATATTTTGTATGGCCTGGATTGTTATACGTGTGCCGCATGTAAAGTGGACTAGCTGCCACCATCTTGAAAATGACCTACAGCCGGATCTAATAACAACATATCTGTCTTGAAGGGCGGCACTGTCCTGATGAACCGCTCGTTCCCATTCTTCCGTACGGAAAACCGGTGTTAGAGTCCATGGACAACGTGGGTTCACATCTCATATCATCTTTTTAGTGTCTTTTGCAATAAAAGCCCTTGAAATCAAGGTATGCAAGGATTTATTATATGCCCGTGCGTGACCTATTATGTTACATCTATCAAACACACATGAAACTTTTTCATTAGGTCATGTCAAGTGTTAGAAGAATCTCCCGTAGCCTGTTACAGCATTTCTCGTACAAAATAAGGACGTGCAATCCCTAGTTTGTAAGGGATTCCTGCAACCTGATGTAGCCCAATGAAAAAGGTGCCACGTGCACCTGTCAAATGCAAGACCGGCGGTGAAAGCTGCAGGCCCATGATTTCAGATTTTCAGTTTGTACAAGTAGGGCACATTGTCATCTAACACTGTCAATATGATGAGACTTGAAATGGATGGCCCAGGCACAAAAAACCCTAGTGTGAAGATCCTAGCTATTGAAAAGTTGACAATTTTTGGTTGAATATGAACCATTACTGTATCAGCTTTCTCAACCTAGCATGGTCATTCCTACTTTTGCTAGATGTAGTTTTCCTCATGCATCAGGACATTGTCCGGCAGGCTAATCTAAACTTGTATGGCCAGTGTTTCTGTGATTCTGTGACCAAGACGGTTTGTCTAATAGTCCTCATTGTGGATGAGGTATAGAACGGTCCAGAAAAATGGAACCCCAAAAAAAAAAAAAAAAAAAGATTCAAGTCAATTGGATGACCAGGACCAACCCATCTAGAAAATTTTCAGGCCATCCTACATCCCCACACTAAGCCCACAGATCAACATTCTGAATCAGCAAACCATGGGTCCTACCTGTACAAGCTTGAGGAATTAAAGGACCCTATAATTCCTCCCCACATAACACCAGTGGATGGATCATGTTACAGAACCTGATACTTTGTGACTTCATCTTGTAGAACAAAGAGTTGCTACCTGGTTAAAAGAATCGGTTGCTTGGACTGACTGGTTCAGTTCTGAGTCAAGTTGGGGGTAACTTATGGTATCGACCTGGATTGGGGTCCATATGAATCTTAAAACCATGGTTGTGACATCAACTCACACCAAGTACAAAGGCTCCATTGAGAATAGAATGCGTATATTATATGTATATTCCGTACATGATTTTGATCAGGATAAAAAACAGTAAAATCATCAGCACCCAAAGAAACTTGTCATATTTACAATGATAATACAATTCAAAACTAAAACACACTTACAAAAGAGTAAGTCAAATCATAGAGGAAGCTTATCTATTGGTTTTATCGCTGCCACACAACTGTGATCCGTGCTTAAATACTTCTCATAGGTAACTTTCAGTAGTCCCCTGCCAGCAGCTCTTTGAAACCTCAAGACCAGATCTGCACAGGACCTGAAGCAAAAATAATAATAATAATAAAGAAATATTTAAATCTCTATGCAAATTGATAACGGTCAAGAAAAGATAAACAGAAATGAAGTAGGAAAAAAAAAAAGTAAAACAGAATGCCTGAGTTGTGTTTCTTCATAGCGTGAATGTTTGATAAGCAATGGTGTCCAGGTTGGAGCCATTTGCAGTGTGCACCGCGCAACATAGATTGCCGATGCACATAACAAAGATTGTTTGAACTGCAGAGCTTCGTATTCAACCAGGCACAATTCAATGAGGTAGAAGGCTAGATGCTCAAGCTGTGGCAATGAAAGCAAGAGTCCCAATACATGTTAGAAAAACTAATAGCATGTAAGTTTTGAGAAATACAAAACAAGGTTTATTCGGAACAGTTGGTACACCCCCACTCGACTGGGAGATGGACCAAAACGTCCTCCAATCCTTTCCTTTATACTGATCATCATAAGATATTCTTGTCCATAGTTGATACTATTTTCCAGTTGCAACATACAATTGGGTATATTATTCTTCTTTACCATCCATTAGCAAGCCGACCGTCAGATGGATTGCAGTCCCATGGAGGAGTTTTTTGGCAGTGTAACACATCCAATGGGGCCCACCAGATATCAGTGAAAGGTGGGCCCACAATTAGAGTGCGCTGGACTACCGTAAAAGCTGCTCATGAAGGCAGAGCATTGTATAGAGAACAAATTCCAAGAGCATCATGACACACCTTTTTGTCTGCTTGGGAAGCTTTAAGAAACCGTAACATGAAAACATATGGAGTTGGGGCGTTCAGACGGAACATCAACTTCTTAAGAATAAGCTTCTCCTGAGAAAAGATGACAGGTTATTGTCCTCATTATATTATGGCAAACTCATTGGAAAGATACAAGCGAGGATCCACACCATGTCAAGCATTTGATCTCTTGTGTACAGGTTTGATGAGATGCTGATCAAATCTTTGATCTGCAATGAATTAAAAAATATATATACATATATATATATATTGAGATTTGAATGTAGTATTAAACTAAGACTTATATAGGATTACAGATTTGTGTGTAATCGCAACCTTTGGATGCCAAAAGTCCTCATATTTCGAGGCTAGCAAGAGGGCGGTAAGACCAACCAACTGCATTTCGTCCTTCTTAATTGTAACAGCAGAAAGAAATCTGTCAAGCAATTCTACCATGAGAAACAGCGTTTCTTGCATCAATTCAAACTTGAGGTGTACCTGCAACCAAGAAAAGAAGAGCTTGGTTAACAGTTTGGAGGAAAAACTATGCACAGCATGCATCGAGAGGCCAGATATCATACTTCAATTAGCCAGTTGATTAGTATGCCCCGCATTCTAGAATTTATGTCTGTTTGGATCGTCATGTAGTTGGACAGGGAAGGATTCTTTGCCTGCTATCACAAGCCACATTAGCAACTGAGTAATGGAAATGACCTATAGTCGAATAAATGCTGAACTTCTAAGAAATGAGACGTGAGTATATTAACTAGAAAAATAACAAGTTGTTGTTTCCAAAAAAACATAAGCCAAATACATAGAAACTTCCGTTCTGTCAAAGTTTGAAAATGCACTTCTGGCATGTTATAGAGTAGTGTCTGACACTCTCTTGAGTCCTGCAGATGGACTCCAGGACACAAGGGTGGCTTATTTAGAGAGTGTCATCACTCTCTAGGAGAGCTTTGGAGGATACAAAGATGAATACAGTAGTATTCAGTGATTGCTAAGCCCAGTGGAACTAAGGATTCATGGGTCCATTAGTTGGAGAGTGTTGGAGCTGATACACTTTCTTAGGGGTTATTTGGCAGCATGGTTTTTGGTCAGTTGTCAATTGGAGAGTGTTGGAGCTGATACACTTTCTTAGGGGTTATTTGGCAGCATGGTTTTTGGTCAGTTGTCAATTGGAGAGTGTTGGAGCTGATACACTTTCATTGTCCTCACTTGAATCTTCTTTTACCTGATCCTAAGGGCTACCTCGGTCCTTTTCCATTATTATCGGACCCAACTCATACGTGGATCTCAAACTTTCACCAATTGAGCCCGGATTATTCCTATGCTAGTAGGAAGATCTTTATCTTCCTTGGGCCCTATTTTCCAAGTGTTTTGTTTGGTCAAAGGGCTGATGACGGTGATTTGGTCTCGAATCATACTCGTCATCTATTGGGCTTCACATTGTTTACATGTGCATCACACTTAGCTTGGTGATTTTTATATATACCTTTGATTTTATATTAGATCTTAGTCACATAGCTGGATTTGCATCATTCTACATTAGGAGGGGAACAAGTCACCCTCGACTCATCCAGTACATATCGACTCGGGAGCAAATTTGTAGGTCCAAGTCTCCCCTTCCTAAAACCATAAGGAAGATATCAAAAAATTTATTGCTTATTGGAACAATTAAGGACGCTGGGCAGGGTGGCAATCAGCAGGCTAGAGTGGGATAGTTGGACAAGATCTGCCATGATAAGGTGTTGGTACAGTTCCACTTAAGATGACTTGATTTTGATCCCTAGATATAGATTTCAACTGCTAGGGGCTGGATCCCGATCTAGCTCAATAAAATAATAAAGGATATTGATCTTAGCGGAAGTGTTCATTACCTACAACGGTAATTCAACCTTGAATATATATTTCAAGAAAGTGATGTCAACAATTAAACAAATTTCCCTGGAAAGTCTATATCCATGAATATGTAGACAGTAGTTAAGGAACAAAGGTGACACAATTCTCCCTCAAATATGTTGCAATTAACTCAGATATCTAACTTGCATTGATCTTTCTGAAAATAAAACCAATCAGGAAGAATAGTCTAAAGAGAAGCGAAAACCAAACAAATTGTCTCTTTCCCATGAGGGGGGAATTTCCCTTGAAACCACGCCAAAAGTGACAAACTAAAAACAGAAAAAAGTCTCTTAACATGTAATGTTAGACCTACATGCAAACATTCTTGGCATATATACAAAGACCAATTTTCCTTTTTCTCCTATTTTCCATTATGTATCTTACTGTTTGTAGAGATATTTATACAAGTCACTGCTTGTTGAGCCTGTGAAGCGCCCGGCGTTCTTTATAGCCTGGGGTTGAGCATAAGAAACAGAGTCTAGACAGAAGAAGGATACAGGATAAGAATGAAACTGAGGGAACACCGAACCTCTCTTTGCCAACATTAATTCCATATATATATATATATATATATATATATATATATATATATATATATATATATGAATGTAAAAAGACCAAGATGCTATATAGGTAGGTTTTCAAAGTTCGCATGCATGTGTTACCCTGCTCATCTACATGCCACATGCCAAATGGCACCAGTGTGCTAGATCCAAGCCTTCCATGATGTTTCCCATACTGTCTAGATTATCTGGTCCAAAATCAGGCCAGATAACTACAGCGAAAAATGGACAAGAAACTAGCATTTATGATGTCCATTTGTTTTGTACACTCTTGACTCCGTGACAAGTGGAACAACCTTATTTTCCAGCCAGATGGTCTAAAAATTGTGGCCAATCTCATGGAAAGCTCAAATCTTATACACATTCTATGTTGGCACATGTGCTACCATGTAATGAGCAGGGTTGTACACACATGGGGGAGATGAAGTTACAAATTTGTTGGTAGAAATTAGTGTATCCCCCTTCTCAAACCCTGCAATGGCCAATAGGGATCGTGATTGGCAAATGCTTTCACCTGAATTTTGGAAGTTGAAGTTGACTCATTGGTGAACTAATCTATTTTAGAGAAATTGGGTACTTTGTCAACAGGAATGCAAAGGAATCAATCTATATAAAAGAAATCGATTTACATTGCATTTGAGAATTGAGTTTTTTCTATCAACCAAATAAAAGATCTTTTCTCAGCCTAGTGGCCATTAAGTATTTTGGATGTAGGAAACAAAAGGTCAAGATTTTAATTGATTGGGTCATATCAATACAAGGTAGCAAATATGAGATGAAAGTTTCTACTTTCTTTTTTGAAGGGTCTATTCTACTTTATGCATCTCATTGTCTTTTCGTAATGATTATTGAAAGCTAAAGCTACAGTTAACCATTAACCAACAACAAAATTTTTTGTGGTAAAGATTTCATAGACGATACGTTAAATAAATGGGAGGAAATGGTATGGATGTAACCTCCATGATCCAATAATATTGGTAGATGTCATCAACGTATTCTGCTACTTCTAGATGATTGGCGGTGTCGTCAATATTGGGTAGCTCATCCTGCTTGACAAAGCCAGCATGTTCACCCAAAACCTGCCAAAGCAGTTGCAATTATGCTTTAGAAGCACTAGTATGCTAACACGCTCTTACACGCAACAAACGTGCCAACAAAGCATATTAATAGAATACCTGCCATGAATGAGGACCTCAAGTGCAGATTTCTTGGTACAAAAATAAGCAATTCCACTCATCAGGAAGCCCACCACTATATGAGAAAGATGGTTTGAGAAACATGGCAACAGTCTACAGTTAATTATGTGTGTGGCTCCTGCCCGATGATTGGATTGGCCTGATTATTGCACCAGGTAATATTCACAGTGAGGCTATTATTAAAAGATATGATGTCCCACATACATTCCATGGAGTGGTGCATGTAAAGGCTCGCAAACCGAGGGAGAGAATAGGTCCTTTTTTGTCATTTCAGTGTAATTGCTTTATGGTTTGCCAAAAAGGACACAAATACACTTCCAATTGTTCCAATTGCCTCTTTTTTTTCTGTTTTTTTTAACACGCACCCACACCCCCGCACACTCACACCAAAGTGGAATTTCACCACCTATGGGTACTCGAACCCTTGACCTGGTGTTGAAATTCCTACGAGTCTACCACCGGAGCAAGAGTAAGGACCCTTCCAATTGCCTCTTAATATCCCATGTCAACTGTACAGAGTTTTTATAATATTTAATTGCAATGAACTTTTTTGTAACTGCTGTTGTCGTTATATAAAGTATGCATAAGCAGACAAAAGTATTAGTAAGCTTAGGTGGGTATGAACCTTGGATCTAGCCATCAGCAGGGAAGTATAAGATCTCCGACGAGTCCTCTTGGGTTTAGATATAATTGCAGTCACACTCTCACTTGAGCAGCCATTGCCATCAGATGAATGCTTCTCTAGACTGAATTCATGTGGAATCGCCAATTCAATATCTTCACATGTGAGCCCGTTCACTACTTTACCCTCTTTCATGGAAGAATTTACTGTAATAGGCATGGATTTCTTCTCCAAACCTAGTGCAGGCTTGGATTTTGTCACCATCCTGGCCAAGGAGCTTGTTTGTGCAGTTCTCCTCATTGTCTGGATCATAAAACAAATATTTTTTTTTATCAGCAATTCCAAACTACTTAATTTACAAGAGAACAAGTCAAAGTTATGCATATCTTCATTACTAAACTACTTAATTTACAAGAGAACAAGTCAAAGTTATGCATATCTTCATTACTAATATAGCTTATGGAAGTAACATTCTAGGTCTAAGAAACAAGCATGTTTGTCCACTTAGAATAAGAGTGGTTTAAATATGTAAAGCAGATATCTCAAAGCCAATTAAAACTAAATATTTGATCCTAAGGATATACAATGAAAAGTTTCCAACAAAGATACATATGAGGCGCATGAGGATGGAAAGAAAAGGAGAACTATCAAGGAAGGTCATCAGCCATTGCCAGTTTTCATGATGTTCAGCCAATTTTGGAAAGAGGAAATGGGAACTTAAGGACTGAGAGATGTATCCAGCAAGAAAGGAAGAAAAAACAAATGGAACCTAAAATAAAATTCATTCTGCATGGAAAATTGTCAAAGAAGGTCAAAACTATAGAAACCAAGAATGATATTTGTAGATGTGGAAGTGAGACTTAAATATTATTTTGTATAATTCATCATCATCATCATCCTCAGTCTTCTCCTAGCTATTCAGGTCTGCTCTAATGATTGCTGGCAAAAGTTAGCACCTGACATCAACCCTCTAACCAAGCTTGGGACTGGCAGGCATGTTATACCCAGGCAGAGGTTATCATTACGAGTAAGATAAATTGCACATTCATTATATGATTTTCGTTTCTTCAAAATCAAGGGCAATGTAAACATCAGTGGATGCTCTGAAAATGTCTTCAAGTAGTTTAAGAAGGAGAATCCAGAACCTTGGAGGCTAGGCCTTATTTTTGACAAATTTAGGGAGAGCTCTTATAGGCTAAACAGTTCATTTTCCTATGTATCTTCGAGTTCTAACAGCACAGACATTTACATCCGGAAAATTCAATGCATCCTATACTTGTATCGGCTGGGTACCTAGTACCCTTTTATTTTCCTCTTTTTCCACCAATGTATCTATCCGGTTACTTAAATTAAGAAAACACCTAATCAATTAATCCTCTTAAATATCCTTATTACTACATCGATTATGTCCTAAAAGGCATTCCATACTAGTAGTTTCCTAGAAACTTCCAACTTTCCGATCATAAAAGACTCCTAACCAAAACAAGTTTCCAAAATCTAGTTCTTCACCTTTTCACAAATCAATTTATGAACATTTGTGGTGTCATAAAACACCCTGAGTTGTCTAATGCTTGGATCTGATTTTGTGGTTCACACAATGGGGCCCACATTGGCCTGTATCGGTGGAACTCCAAAAGCAAAACACTGTCAGCCACTGGTGATGAACTGTTGTTAACCTGTCCTTCTTAGTGACATCAAGAGCCTATGAGCAATTGAGCACAGAGCACAACATTCCACAAGGTAAGCTTAGTCGCCAATCACCATTCTTGCATGGTGTTATGCTTGGTAGATCCTAACTCGAGCACTACACTGGAGGCAGATACAAACGCTGCAAGATTTGGACCAATATTTCCCATTGATCATACAATAAATGGAATTTATTAATTTGAATCACAACTCTTTCATGTTTGATGTCGCATATACTCAAATAACTTACTCCTAAAATGCAGAAACCCACATGTATCTGCGTTTGTGCAAATTATATTTAGTTAGTCACATGTTCTATAATATAGTTGCACAAGGCATGAAACAAAGCGGCAACATATTTGGGCGCAGGAAGGGGAAGTGTCTGTTTCAAAATAGTAAGAATCAACAGCTAGCAAGCAGGAGAAGGTAGTGCAAGCCCAAAGCACAATTAAAAGCAAGAGCGGCACCCAGAAGGGTCATGCAACTAACTTCTGTAGCATCCTATTCCTAGCTACATAAATTGATGAATTATTTGCAGAGTGAAACCTGTTCATATCGCATAGATAACTGAAAAAGGGATATTCCTCTTTCATGGAAGTGGTAAAGAGGGAACATATTCAAAATGCCTTGCATACCATAATGGATTTCCTTGATGATGTATTCACAACCTTGACCTTCTGACTCGCAGATGAAAACCTACAACCACAACACAGTAAATGTTAATCGGAATAACTATAATAAATGGCAGATAAATGAACTGAAAATGAAATAGTTGGATAATAATCCCACCTTGGCTGAGAAAGAAACTTCCCACTCTGGATCTTGCTGCAAAATGCATTGAAACAAAAATTGAGTAAGAAACAGTAGAGCTTAGCTGCAGAAGAAAATGAAATAGTTGGATAATAATCCCACCTTGGCTGAGAAAGAAACTTCCCACTCTGGGTCCTGCTACAAAAAGCATTGAAACAAAATTTGGGTAAGAAACAGTAGAGCTTAGCTGCAGAAGATGTCCCCTGATTTACGTAACAAGACGTGATAATAAAAACCATTCCCTGTATCCTGGTAGCAATTTTTTTCCCTTTTGTTATTTCATTTCCACTTTAACATTCAATCCAAGCAGTATATGGCACAAGACCAGAAAAAACTACTAGTGCGAATAATATGCCCAATCTTCACCAAGAGAAGAACAAACAAATTTTCTAATCATGATGACTGGAACACCATCCACTTTTTTACTTACATCAGTTTAGAACCATCACTAGATCGGTTTCTTAGCTGATAATTCCTGAAGCTGTTGACTTCCACCAATGCTTTTCTTCTAGTCCTAGTTCCTATCAGATCCAAGAAATATTACTAGAGATATTATTAAACCCTGGAATGAAGCTGCTTCAACAAAACTACACATTGGCTCCATGAAAATGTTATGCGGTATATTAAAAAAAAAAAACAGAAGAAGCTACAATCTCATGGATCACCAGATATACTCGGTTTGTCCTGAATTGTGTCTGAGCTTTTGACATTTGCCTAAAACAGGAGTAGAGTGCATTAGAGACCCCTTAATACTAACAAAGATTGTAGCAAAAAAGACAATAACAAGCATGACACCTTGATAGAGCCCAATTTCGGGCGGGGACCTTTAGTTATCACAGTCGTCGATCCACTGCATAATGCAACAGAAAACCTTAGTCCAGAATTCAAACCACTCCAAAATATATCCAGTAAGTCAGCACATCCATTTACCCTAATGAAGATCCTCTCCAGATTCTTTGAGAAGCTGCAGACTTCCTTCATCCCAGATAAGAAGCAAAGGAAGGCATAACATCAGTAGCATAATAAATAATTTAAAAGTAAACATGTATAACAGATATGAAGTGAGTATACAGATTCTGTGGTTACCGCGCTGCCATTGGAGGCTTACTAGCAGTCTTGCTGTGAAAGAAATCAAATCAAAAGTTTTTGCGTCATAAATGCTCAAATGCTCCATACTGTTCGAATTCAGTTAGAAAAAGAAATTAAGGAAGAGAAAATCATTACCCTTCGTGAGCATCAAGAGATTTAAGAGACCGATCATTAACCCTTTTGCAGGATACTATCCAATTTACAACCAAAAATTATAGATGATGATCAGTAGAAAATGAGAGGACAGCAAGATTCTATAAGAGAAACTGAAGGGAGCAACTTACCACTCTTAAATGCATTCCCCTCCTTTGGCATCTGAGGATCACTGACCTTACCTTCCCCCTGATTCAAATACAACCAGCTACACAATCATCTGATTACCCGAGAATCACAATCAAGAGAAGCAGGAGATGATGAGATATAGAGCATTTCTTGGTATTGAAAAACTTCATTCTTTCATAAAGCTTTCCTTGTTTTGATGAATCTCTTATCCTTACAGGAGAGAAATGGAAAATGAAAAAGAAGAGTGAACTGATGTTGCATGAAGTGTGAAGCGAAGCAGCAAAAAATTCAGGTGCAAGAGTGGGAAGCATATGTTTCAAAATGTTAGCGAGTAGGAAGCGGGAGCACGAGCACAAGTCCCAAGTGCTATTTGTAGAGGGAGAGGCACCTGATTAGAAGGATTTTGCAGCTCAAGGAGTGGACTACAGCCATTCGCTTCATCTAAGATATCAGTTTATTGTATAAGAAAAACTACAAGGACCCCTAAAAGAGCAAACAGTGTTCAAAATCTCATTAATATTATTGCCAAGGCCAATATTCTCTGTATCTCACGGGTGAAATAAAATTTACAAGTTTTCATTGATATTATCAATAATATCACAGGTGTTGGACGATATTTTCAATATCACAAGATCTCAGCAACCGCCTTGGAATTAAATTCATTGTATCGTCAATACAAGCGATAATATTTGCAGCTTAAGGAGTGGACTACAGCCATTCGCTTCATCTAAGATATCAGTTTATTGTATAAGAAAAACTACAAGGACCCCTAAAAGAGCAAACAGTGTTCAAAATCTCATTAATATTATTGCCAAGGCCAATATTCTCTGTATCTCACGGGTGAAATAAAATTTACAAGTTTTCATCGATATTATCAATAATATCAAAGGTGTTGGACGATATTTTCAATATCACAAGATCTCAGCAACCGCCTCGGAATTAAATTCATTGTATCATCAATACAAGCGATAATATTTGCAGCTTAAGGAGTGGACTACAGCCATTCGCTTCATCTAAGATATCAGTTTATTGTATAAGAAAAACTACAAGGACCCCTAAAAGAGCAAACAGTGTTCAAAATCTCATTAATATTATTGCCAAGGCCAATATTCTCTGTATCTCACGGGTGAAATAAAATTTACAAGTTTTCATCGATATTATCAATAATATCACAGGTGTTGGACGATATTTTCAATATCACAAGATCTCAGCAACCGCCTCGGAATTAAATTCATTGTATCGTCAATACAAGCGATAATATTGCCAATATTATTGATAATATCAACGAAACCAGCATTAACACTTGTGAAATTCCAGAAATTATAAATTTAAAATAAAATTTTTGAACAAAAAAAAAAAAAAACATTTTTTTGAATTTTTTTCAGGGGATCTCTTCCTAGGTGTGTTTTAAACTAGTTCATTATATGTGTTGAATCATTGCATTGTTTTTTTTTAAATTAGTGCATTAAAATCATATTTATTAATAATTTTTTGCCCAATAGCACATAGTTTGAGCCCCTATAAAATGAAACCTATTATGTAAATGTGTAATCGTGTGTCTTTTGACATCTCCTGAAGTTTCACTAAAAAATTCCACCATTTTCCTAATGTTTTCACAATGCTTCCCTTGAACAGTGATGCATTCCCTGGTATTTGCAGTATTATCAACAGTTATGGTATCATTTTCCATATCGTAGGTCTCCAACAAATGTATCAATAACATTTTTTTGGGGAAAAAACTGAAGGACAAAAAGGCTTAAGGACAGACAATAAGAATTTACACAGAACAAACAATGCTAGGATGTCAGTATATAAGTAAGGTCCTTTCAATAACATTATCAGATGACCTCGTTGTAAGTACCATATTTAACCATAATGTTTGTCACTAGAACTATCCTGATCAATATAAATAGGACGACTGGACCTACAATTCGAAGGTTGAAAGTAGAACGGTAGTTAATCATCTTTAAACACATGGAACATAGTGTCCAAACCAACTTAGGTAATGGAGAGTATAAGTAATCATCTTTGAGCATGTTTATCTCCTTTCCAAAGCTTCTTCAAAAGAGACACAAGAAGAAGGCTAAAATTCCTTCTCTTCCTACCTCCAGTCATGACATAGGTATTAATAAATAACTCTAAACTATGATACTAAGATATTTCTGTTGTACATGATCAACGTCATCTCAAAAAATGACATGGTACTAATACTGGAAAATACTCCTGAGTCCTGACCCTATGGCCGTATTGTATTATGTTAGGTTCATATTTTGCAAATCCCAACAATTTTCTTATATTTTAATCACGACCAAGTCACCCTGTAAAAACTATGTAAAATGTTAGTGGTTTCATTAAACTTTTAGCACCTAAAAAGGCTCAATGACTAAGAAACAAGCAAAACCTTTTTTTAGTAAAATACCCCAAATAGAATGGATCCAATGTTTTAACACTATAGTACATGACAAATCGAGTACCTGCATTCATACCTTTGACCTAGATTTGAGTAAAAAACATATTCCCCCTTCCCTGTAAAATGTGTTTGTATCTGGGCATCATTGCTCCTAAACCCTGACTTTGAGCCAAATTATAAACTAACTTAAACAACCATCAAGATGTTAAAAATAGCCCTACAACCCAACTCAAACTACATATAATCACCTTCAAAACAAGAGAATTTGACAAAAAGCAAATGGATGAATCGGTTTCACCCTACAAACTACCGAATGACCTTCCTGAGACACCTGGAGAAGTACAGTTGATAAGTGAAAGCATTTATAACACCATTCTCGTTAGTTAAAAAGAACTTGGCTTCTACAAGTTTTTCGATCCTCGATTGAATCCAACTTCAACGTAGGTAGGAGCTTTTTCCAGGCAATGATAGCAATGCAACTACAACACTCACATAACCTTCTATGTTAATGATGCACATAAATACTCCCATGTTCTTGCTAGATAGTGCTTCAATAGCTTCCTTAGCCTCTGAACTCCGTTCAGCCTCGCCAAATATGGCAGTAAGCTTATTATTGATTTGCTTAATCACAAAATCAACATTAACTGAACCCCAAACCAAATCTATTGTTATTTCTCCACCAACACAACGCCAGTTTTGGATGATTTGGGTTGGCTGTAGATGCTAGGTTTTCATCAGAGACTGTCTTAATTAAGAGCCTTCCTTTTCTTGGAAACACCAATGCCTACTTCAACAACAATTGAGACCGCTGCCCCATCAGTGACAAGGTTTTCTTGATAAGATTGACATGCCAAACGTGCACCCTCCAACCCAAATGTCTTCTATTGTGTTTAGGAAAACTTGGTTCTTTTTCACCTCTCCAACATCATCATCGTCGTCATCGTCATCATCTAAGCCTTATACCAATTAATTAGGGTTGGCTACATGAATCCAGCTCCACCATTCCACCCTTCATCTCTCCAACAGCTATTCCAAAATCAAACACCTTGGTTCTTACAAATAAACCTCCTCATATTCAATGTTCTCATCAATGACGATTGCACTCAAAGTCCATTTTCCCTCTACGAACAAATATTTCCTATCCATCAATTCATCTCGCCTGGACATATAATAGCAAAAGTGTCAAACTTGATCTTGTAGATTCTTCATTGTAAGCAATCCAGAGCCATTCTATCAAAAATACCACAATATCAATCTTAATCTCCTGGTTGAGGAAAACATTCTACGGACAGCAGCCAATACATTATCCCAGTCAATTTCACCCTAGTTGCCGAATTGAAAATTAAAAATAAAAATTTTGAAAATAGACGAAGTTGTTGTGCAAGCTGCTACGTATGTTCTCCAAAATGCAGCCTATTTCAGATTTCACAGGACAGAGTCGTAAGAGTAGGGTGCTTACTAGTTGTTAATTATACTTGCACAAACAGCGAAGGAAAACAACAGCAGGTTCGAGCATTATAGTGGTGAAGCTTCATTTTCAAAATATTAGCAAGTATAAACAGCTAGGAAGTGGGAACAAGACTCGAAATAATAGCAAAACCTGATCAGAAAGTTCCTGCAAGTATCAGTTGGCAACCTTATAATGTGCCTATTACCAGGCCTGATCCAATATTTTTCATGGCATAATCAGCCTAGTTTATGCATGCCCCAAGAGGCTGGCAAAGTGATTTATCCAGGCCATCTGATCATTCAATCAGGAGCCAGATTGAACTCACATCCAATCAATAGAAAATTTGTCCATCCAAGAATCCATATTGAAATTAGGCCATCCAAGGGTAAATGAAGATCTGTGAACCATGCAGATTGAAGATTAGGCTCACCAACTGTTGAGATTGAATATCTGATCACATCAAGGGCCCAGATTGGTCTGAATGAAGATTACAGAAGATAAGGAGTTCTGAAAAAGATTGGGACTGCATCAACAGACCAATTGAACTGTGATAGATCCAATGCACAGTTTTGATTGACAGCCTATTGAACTGTTGCATTCAATTCCATCTTATCACCGCAACAATTACTGTAAAATTTAGTAAATAGAATTTTCAGGCATCAGAAGACTTTATGAAGCAGAGTCATACAGTTTGGACCTCATGAGCACCTCCACGTCTCTACCAACTCAAATGTAGACTAGGCTGGCTCTCTTAGAAATAAATAGTGAACTCGGAGTATTGTACACCTTTTGGGGTAGATTTCATATTGCAGAAAAGCAAAAGGCAATATGGTTGAACTCTACTAAAAATAACAAAGAGAGTAGAAAAAATTCCACTTTCAATGGATATGACTAGGAGTCTACAACCATCAAGCATCCATTCACAATTCCAACAAGATGACCTGTAAGGCACCAAATGCATGAAGTTGATTGTCACTTTAAGCAAGGATTGTTGCAAAAGAAAATCCCATGCCATTTCTCAAGTAAAAGTTGGTGACTTAAATATCAATAGTATTGGCTGATACTTTCCATATTGTGTGCTGCCAGTAAGAAATAAGGAGGGAGTGGCAAAACTCCCCCGTATTGCCTAATATATCACGAGATCTCATGATGTATCACTGACATATCGATACATTGCGATATTTTCAATTTATCACAGTTAAGTAGTCCATGATTATGCTTTTGAATAATTTCAAATATTCAGCTACAGGAGTTGATCATTCTCTTTGATAGAGTAAAAATCGCATAGAAAACAAAACTATGGTTTAAACTCTTAAAACTTGGGATATAAATCATTTGACCATGTTTAGTAATGAAAGATTGGACAAACTTACAGAAAGGAAAACCAAAAGGCATTCAACAAGAAAACCAAAAAATTACTGAAGAAGATACTAGATTCAGGATGTGCACACATACCACTATCGGTTTTCTTGATGATGCACTAGCACACGAAATACTCCATTGTACTGGAGCCCTACTGACATTCACTAAAACATGTCAGATCAAAATGTAATGAAAAGTACAACAGGAAAAAAAATATTTGCAACAAGAGAAAGAAAGTAAACCCCAACCTTGACCCATAAAGATTTCCAGCTCAAGCAAATTTGAAACAAATGAAAATTTTGGAAATAAGAATAACAAACTTAAGTGCATACGCTCTTCGTACGTTCATCCAGATGGCAAGAAATAGCAATAATAATAGCAATTCACTCTGCATACCTCTGTAGCAAATGACTTCTGTCACTTTTTTCATTCCTGAAACATGAAACATATGATAATTTTAACACTGGCACCACTTAGAACTATCTTCAGAAGCAAAACAACAGCAAGGAAAAAAGACAGACTTTTTGTTTTAGACATGATAATAATGTCAATATGCAATAAGTAAATAATCCAATACCAAACAAAAATTCCTAAACACAAGATTGACAAATCCAATCACCATCTGAGCACGAAGTCAGGACAATTGATCCAACCTCTTAAATAATCAAAGCAAGTGTCACTACCCAGGCTAATTGAATGGTGATAGGATTCACAAAAGGCAAAAAATCGCCTCTGGTGGTTTGTGCACGATTGTTCACCTACTAAAAAAGAAAGAGGATTTATGGGAGAAGCACACATCCAAAGTTCTTCATTAAAATGACTAAAATGCCCATCATCACTCACATTTGTTTGGACCCATTGTTCAGTCGGCCTCGCAACGGGTAGCTCCTAACATTGCTGACATCCGCCAGAGCTTTTCTTCCAGCCTTAGTTTTTACTATATCCAATAAACAGTTAAACACAATTGCAGGAATTCAGAAAACATAACAGCGATGGTGACGTGCAGTTGCACCCACACATCCATATCTTTTAGGAAGCGGAACTGCTTTTCCAGGCACCAAAATGAGGATGAGATAAATAAAGCTTATATGCACCTTCATCTCATCCTTTTTTTTGCCAGTGGATGGTTCATCTCATCTGCAGAAAGAGATGCATCCAAGCTATTCCCAAGTGTATGAAATTCTATATTAAGCAACACAAAACTAAAATGGTTGTGACATAACACACCTGAAATATCACAATTTCCCTTAGCTTTCTCTATATTTTCATCATTATCCTATAAAAAGAGCATGTCAGAGCCATGATGAAATACCTCTCTATTGTATTTGTAACCAAAAAGGAAATAAAACATCAACGGTAAAAATCAATAAAATGATAGTGACACTCACAGCCCTCTTCATAACCACATTAGATGGCACCGGTTTCCTTCAATTTGAAGAGGAAAAAGAAAAACGAAACAATAAAAAGTCAATGCTTTGACAGAAGAAAAAAAAATACATGGAATGAAATATAGAATTGAGATACACAGGAGGCTAGCCCATGCTGCCCTCACATGCTGAGCCAAGCAGTTCATCAAGAAGATACCTATGTGGGTGGGTCCCAATGCAAAAAATATTACTGATCAATTATCATTGTGCCCATACATAAGCGTTAAAAATACATATTTGTTGAAATGAGACCATTGTTTCTAATGCACCTTTCTGTGGACAACAAGGAACTCTAAATTAGTGAGAGTTTTTCCATGTGGCCCATCCAAAGAGGGACCCTTCTATATGAAACGCCCATCAAACATGGCAGGGTAGAACTATAGAAGGGGCAAGCAGCATGGGCAAGCCTCGTCGGCATTCCCCATATATACAGTGTGCGGCATGAAGCAGAATCACTTTTTTGTTGGGGAGTTATTTGATACTTTGGCAAAGTGTGATGATTGATACTTGGGCACTCAAAATTTGTACATGCAGCATACATTAATTCAAATTAAAACTAAATTGTGGAACTCATTGTCTTTAAGTAACAGTCCCAAAACCAGACTGGTTAACAATCTTTGATTCATGGACACTTGTTTGTTGAAATATGACCACTGGATTTTTTTTTTCCTCTTTTTCAACTGTCCAATAAATGTCTACAAATCTAATACTCAGATAATCAAATAAGCTTAATTTTTTGGGTTCTGGTGATACATGTAAACTGGGACACATGATTTCATTTGATAGGGCCCACCTTCAGTAACCCAAATAATTCCTAGGGTGCACCCACATGCATTGGCACTCCCGCCCAGAAAAAGTCATCCCAGAGGACAATCTTCACCATTATATTGCTGGCAGGAAAATGAACGGTGGCAGACATACGAACAACAGTCCATGTGCAAATGGAAGAACTAAGAAGGCCACTGAACAGATGGCTAGGATCATTGGATAGAGGAGATTTTCGGCCCATAGCGCCCCCCCCCCCCCCCCCCCCCCCGAGAAAAAGTCATCCCAGAGGACAATCTTCACCATTATATTGCTGGCAGGAAAATGAACGGTGGCAGACATACGAACAACAGTCCATGTGCAAATGGAAGAACTAAGAAGGCCACTGGTTTCCTTCAATTTGAAGAGGAAAAAGAAAAACGAAACAATAAAAAGTCAATGCTTTGACAGAAGAAAAAAAAATACATGGAATGAAATATAGAATTGAGATACACAGGAGGCTAGCCCATGCTGCCCTCACATGCTGAGCCAAGCAGTTCATCAAGAAGATACCTATGTGGGTGGGTCCCAATGCAAAAAATATTACTGATCAATTATCATTGTGCCCATACATAAGCGTTAAAAATACATATTTGTTGAAATGAGACCATTGTTTCTAATGCACCTTTCTGTGGACAACAAGGAACTCTAAATTAGTGAGAGTTTTTCCATGTGGCCCATCCAAAGAGGGACCCTTCTATATGAAACGCCCATCAAACATGGCAGGGTAGAACTATAGAAGGGGCAAGCAGCATGGGCAAGCCTCGTCGGCATTCCCCATATATACAGTGTGCGGCATGAAGCAGAATCACTTTTTTGTTGGGGAGTTATTTGATACTTTGGCAAAGTGTGATGATTGATACTTGGGCACTCAAAATTTGTACATGCAGCATACATTAATTCAAATTAAAACTAAATTGTGGAACTCATTGTCTTTAAGTAACAGTCCCAAAACCAGACTGGTTAACAATCTTTGATTCATGGACACTTGTTTGTTGAAATATGACCACTGGATTTTTTTTTTCCTCTTTTTCAACTGTCCAATAAATGTCTACAAATCTAATACTCAGATAATCAAATAAGCTTAATTTTTTGGGTTCTGGTGATACATGTAAACTGGGACACATGATTTCATTTGATAGGGCCCACCTTCAGTAACCCAAATAATTCCTAGGGTGCACCCACATGCATTGGCACTCCCGCCCAGAAAAAGTCATCCCAGAGGACAATCTTCACCATTATATTGCTGGCAGGAAAATGAACGGTGGCAGACATACGAACAACAGTCCATGTGCAAATGGAAGAACTAAGAAGGCCACTGAACAGATGGCTAGGATCATTGGATAGAGGAGATTTTCGGCCCATAGCGCCCCCCCCCCCCCCCCCCCCGAGAAAAAGTCATCCCAGAGGACAATCTTCACCATTATATTGCTGGCAGGAAAATGAACGGTGGCAGACATACGAACAACAGTCCATGTGCAAATGGAAGAACTAAGAAGGCCACTGAACAGATGGCTAGGATCATTGGATAGAGGAGATTTTCAGCCCATAGCGCGCCCCCCCCCCCCCCCCCCCCCCCAATAGGGTCCGCCACATGAACAACCTCAATCACTGAGAAGTCAAACACCTAAGTGGGACACTGGTCATCAACCTTAATCACATTAACGGGCTGTCCAATTCTGACAGACCATTGAATATAACACCTCATAATTTAAAATCACAAATCCGAACAGGATCATTGTGGTGGTATTTACAGAACCACTATCAGAGGCTTTCTCGCACTCCTTCTGGGAAAGAAACAAAAGTGCCAAGGAAAAAAAGAAAAGGAAATTAAAAAAATAATAATAAATAAATAACAGAAATTCCCCCAACAAGAAAATTACAAAAAACCCCAAAATAAAAGATGAAATAAACAAAAAAATAAGATAAATGGATGGTGTTACTTCCTGTCGTCGACATCAGCAGCTTTGGGAGCATGCGTCTTCCGCTTCTCATTATCTGTGTAGATCTTCAAATCTCTCATATTAACTGTTCGGTGAAAACAGAATGCATTTAAAGAGGAAGAAAAATAAGAAATGAAAACGAAAATTAAATGAACAAAAGAAAGGAAAAAACGGCATTAACAACCGTTCTTTAAAGCACGGCGATCTTCGGCCAGAGATTCTTTAACCTTCGTTTTTCCCTAATTTACAGAAAAGCCAGGGATGTAATCCTATTCAGGGAGAGAGAGAGAGAGAGAGAGAGAGAGAGAGAGAGAGAGAGAGAGACTATGCTTGCCTTGAAGGGAACCATTTCTTACTTCACCTTCGTTTTGCCCTAATTTACAGGGGAAACAGGAGAGAGGAGGGGGGGCTTTGGTTTTTCTTTTTCTCTTGCAGCGATTTCAAATATCGGATCGTTGGAGAGATGACCGCCTTTTTTTTTTTAGGGATTGAAAAGAGAGGGGATTGTCTTTGTACAAGCTACGTGGGATCTCAATTTCGAAAAGTGGGTCCCACGGAACTTTGATCCGGACCAATGATCTGGGACGTATGCGAATCGCCCGCGACCGCGGGTTGCAGAAATTCTGGCGGATCCCCGAATCCCTCTGTGGAGCCCACCTTGATGAATGTGACTTGCATCCACGCCGTCCATCCGTTTTCACAGTTCATTTTAGGGTATGATCCCAATAATTAAACAGATCTAAATCTCCGGTGGGTATTCAATCTCCATTGTTGAGTAATTCACTTAAGGTCCCAATCTTTTAAATATGTATATATAGGGAAAAGGTACTATATGCATAACCGTGTTATACCTTCCATAAGGTTGACTGCTTGAGGCACATTATTGGTCAAATGGTAAAAGCTTTGAGATTTTATAGGAAACCTAATAAACACGGTATGAATTTTATAGGAAAACCGGAGAAATAAAACCAATGCTATATGTGGGCCCTACCCTGATGTATATTTTGTATCCATGTCGTCCATTTATTTAAAATATAATTTAAGGAATTTACACCAAAAATAAGTTATATCTGAATCTCAGATGAATCACACCATGGGAAATCAATTGTTATTGAATTTCTACCGTTACAAACTCTTAGGCCGCACTGTAATAGTTATGTAGGGAAAAATAAGCTGTTATTGAATTTTTACCATCCAACCTATTCATGAGGTCATGTAGACGTGGATGAAGTGAAAACACAAATATCAACTTGATACCAAACTTCTCTAGCTCGTAAGAAGTTTTTAATGGTGGACGTTCAATCCCCACCTTGTGGTCCACTTAAGCCTTGGACCTGCCTATTTTTTGGTGTCATATATTAAAATAATCTGAGAAAATTATTGAACGGCGTGGATATAAAACACTTACATCAAGTTGGGCCCCACAAAGCCCTGCTCGGACAGATTACCGTCTGGGAGGTAGTAGGACGCAATCCGCGTTGGGATTGGCTGACGCTCCTCTAGCTCCAAGTTGTACAAACGGTTTAAAGGAGATCAAAGTTACATGGCCCACACTGATGTATTTATTATATCTACGGGATTCATCTATTTTTAGAGATCATTTTAGAGCATGGTTCAAAAAATGAATCATATCCAAGATCATGTAGACCACACCACAAATAGAAGTGGAGATAATAATTTTCACCATTGAAAAAATTGTAGGGCCTACCATAACATTTATTTTCTATCCAATCTGTTCATAAGGTCAACAGGACCTGAATGAATAGGGAAAAAAAATCATACTAATCCAAAACATCTGTGACCCCAAAAGGGTTTTAATGGTAGAAGTTCAATCTCACACTGCTTTTTGCAGTGTGGTCCAATTGATAGTTAGATTTGTCTTATTTTTTGTCCAAAGCCTTAAAACGAGCTCATCAAATGGATGGACGATTTGGATATATATAACACATACCTCATGATTAGATAAAAAAAAAGCTTTGCTAACGTCAATACAGGGTGAGGTACCGAAGCTAGTCGGCTATTGAAGTACGCAGAGTTGAGTAGCTGAGTTGGCTACTGAAGCTACGTAACCAAGTTTTGTGAGCCTCACTATGATGTATGTGTTGTATCCACATCGTCTATCTATTTTGAAATATCATTTTAGGGCACGAGTCAAAGAATGAGGCAAATAAAAATTTGTAGTGGACCCACCACATAAAACAGTGGAGAGAGTGATTCTCACCATTGAAACTATCCCAAAGTCCACCATAATGTTTATTTGAAATCCAACCTATTAAAAAGTTAAAAAAGACATGAAATAAGAGAAAACACAAATATCAACTTGATCTAAAACTTTTGTGGCCTTTAGTAGTTTTCAATAGTAGGCCTCACTATCCCCACTGTTTTCTATGTTGGGTCCACTAGAGCTTTAGATTTAACTCATTCTTTGCATATTGCCCTAAAATGGTCTCGGCAGATGGATGGAAGGTGTGGATATAAAACATACATCATGGTGGGGCCCATGGAACTTGGTGACGTCACTTCGATAATGTTTTTAGCTATTTTACTATATAATCGACGCCATGTTTCTTCGATTTCCTATCAAATCTCCCCGTTTTTGAAAGCTTTTACCATCTGACCAATAATGTCCCGCCAGCACTCGACCTTATGGAATGTATAATACGGTCGAGCGTATAGTACCTTTTCCTATATATATATATATATATATATATATATATATATATATATATATATATATATATTACTGTAACGCCCGGAAAAATTCATACTTGGGCTCGAGTACCAACTCGACCCGAAATTGCGTAGAATTAATTCCTATGGAAATTAAGCGTAAGTTAGCTAGCGCAACGCTGGAGTAGCTGGGAAATAGTCCCTGATCACTTTAAATACGTTCTACAATACCCAAATCGAGTAGAACCAACGACTCTATAATACTCTATAACCTCGGACCAAACTCTAAGCAGGTTTGTTCTCTAGACAACTTTGAATCTTTGTATTGGATCTAGACCGCGCGTCGAAAGTCCGATACCTCCTATCTTAGACCGTTAGAACCGCCTAGCTGGACTTGACAATCATTTTGAAAATCAAGTCAAACCGATAATCATAAGCTATTTCATTGAGCCCGGACCAAAGAGAGTGCGAATAGGGACAGAATTGGAATTTCAAATTCAAATCTGGCACACGACTTGACGCGTCAATATTAAGCGTTCTGACCGTCAGAATTCAGCCAGATTACACCCTCGGATCAGGAAAAATTTCTATTTCATATAATGTGACTTTCAGCCCTGATCTACGTGCGGTGACCGCTGAATTGAAACTGTTCCGCCACGTGCGATCTGCGAACCCTGCCGGACTGAAAACTTAATACATGCTAGATCTGGTACGCATGAGCTTAAGTCCGATCGCATTCGGCCAGGGGACCACCAGAAAGCATCTTTTGGACCGAAATAGCCCTGAATTGGATATGCACTAAGTGAACCTTGTACCGGAGCCTATTTTCGGCGTTTTTGGGCTTATAAAAGGGGTTGAAACCCTCACTCCTCTCTCCCATCTGAATTTGAGAGAAATCTTAGATTGGGAGGGAGAAAAGGTGAGAGTTTGTGAGAGAGATTAGGGGAGATTTTTCCTGCCTTCGTGCCACCTGTTGCATGTGCTTCAGCAACACATCTCAATCACCTGGCCGGTGATTCTTTCACTTTTTCATGTATGAAATAACCCTAGAAGTTGC
The DNA here is from genome assembly GCA_037074715.1 of Magnolia kwangsiensis. Taxonomy (NCBI): domain Eukaryota; kingdom Viridiplantae; phylum Streptophyta; class Magnoliopsida; order Magnoliales; family Magnoliaceae; genus Magnolia; species Magnolia kwangsiensis. The sequence goes on from CM073571.1 coordinate 2,700,196, forward strand.
TGATTTAAGGTTCACTAGGATCCATAGCTTTTTAACCAATAGATCTTGTAAAACAGGTTCTCTTATCGCCGTAGACGAAGCGTATACGCTCCGTTCGAAACGACACGTCCATAAGAGACTAGGTGAGGATTTTAGACGCTTTGATTGACGGTTTACAATGCTTTCAATGTCGTTTAATAGTAGATTATCGACGGCATCGCCGTTTGACATGTACAACATGCTATCCGTTTCCTGTTTCGTAAATCAACGAAGAATATAAGATTTAGGGCATTTTAGTCATTTGTAGGAAGTATTGATTACATTCATATTTTGCTGATATGATTGACATGGTTTATTGTCGCATTAGAAAGTTAGGAATACGTGCATAATTAGTTTTGCGAAGAGATTCGCCAAATTGCGCACTTCGGGTCGACATACTATATGTAGACTTAAGTGTGTAGTGTATGTGTTTGTATAAATGCTTATATTAGTATGTATTGAATTAAATGATGTTATGAATTAGTTTGAGACTGATTTCTCAGTTAATATGCTGACGTAAATGATTTCCTACATGTTGACTATGTATATGATTCCATTATATGCATAAAATGTACGTGCTTGAAGATTTGCCTAAGTTGTATATTATAACATGTGTTAACATGCTCACATGCTTGTATTTCAATTCCAATACTCCTACATAAATTGCTGATGTGAATCCATATATGTTTGGGACTATACTTAGTCCAGGCAGTCGGTAACCGAGCGAATTCGTGGTTGGCTGGTCTTGGCCACGAACGACGCGTCGATGAACGCGAGTCGTGTTTGGAGTTGGTGGCAGTGGTTAGGCCACGCGAAGTGTTTTACGCACTTCATGTCGTTCGACTTGAGATGCGATCGCGCTAGTCGAGCCCGTCAAGTAACCCGACTGACCGATGTATGCTCACCCTGTATGAGTCATAACTGCTTGAACCTAGGGTACTGAACTTACCATTGTAAACCCTGTTAACCATGGTACCTTGATCCACGAAGACTCATGAGCCGGGCATGGTGGTATGGGACACCGTGGTCAAGCTGTTGGCCTACGCTGGGGCCACAAACCTCCCCGTAGTGAATTGTGTGCACCTAGTCTCGTGAGCAGATTATGGTGGTATGAGACACTATATTCTAGCTGTCCGCCTACACTGATCAGGCGACGAGTCCTTTGTAGTGACCGCGAGCGTATTCTGAGTCTACGTGAGGCGACGACCCTTCAGTAGCAGTAGAGTACAATAGGCCTGTATTGATAAGGTGATGGGGGAGCGGTGCAACGAGTGCGAGCAACAGCCCTGACAGCCCTTACAGCGACCTACGAAATATACATCGTATGAGATTACTAGGAGTGACGACCCTAGACAGGATCTGTGTTGGGATTGATACAAGGGAAGTACCTTAGTTTCTCAATTCTGCTGTTTGAATGGACTAATAACAACTTGAAAATCATATCACCATAACATTACATGTGCTTGGAAGATGTGGAACACTCTAGGGAGTGTGGCATGCCGCGGTCGTAAGATGGTGCCGTATGAGGGAGATCGTCGGTGAGGGCATACATCACGTCATGTCATCTTTCATTAATAACAGTATTAGGATTGTCTGATTTACTACTTTACTATTATCGCATGATTGATTTGTGAACATGCTAATCTTTGCTCTATGATTCCACTAAGTTGATCACTCACTCCCACGTTACAGGATGGTGTTTGCAATACCCACCAGACCCTGTTGTAGATGCAGGTGATGCTGAGATCCAGGAGGCAGAGCCAGACTTCGACGAGGACCAGGACGAGTTCTCGTACATGCAGTATCATGATGGCTTTGCGTACGTGACCTAGGTTGATGGGACTTCAGTGGGACTATTTTGAACATTTGATTTTGTTCATGTATATGTATATGAGACTCAGAGATGTATTCAAACTTTAGAGACAGATGAGATCTACTTTGTTTTCCTTACAGTGATATATATATTGTTTAGTCTTCCGCTTGCTTTTATCACTGGATCTGGAGTATGAATTGCAGTTTTGGTATACTTTTACTCATGTGAATGCTTTAAATCAGACAACATTGAATCATAATCATTTTTGTTGCATAAGTGACAGTCTGAAACTCGGGAGTTGAGTTTATACACGACCCCCAATTTTCAGGATGTTACAATTACACACGCACACACACCACCACACACTCACGTCATGGTTTGATTTCACCACCTATGCGCACTCGAACCCTCAACCAAGTGTTGAAACTCCAGAGAGTCTACCACTGGAGTGAGAGTGAGGACCCCACTTAAGGTCCCGTCTGGATGCATGCAAGGTACTTGAGTTGTAAAGGGATTATAGATGATTTGATTACAGGGATGGTTTGGATTAACGTATTTTCCTGTAAAGCCTTTACATGCTGTTGTAATATGAAACTTGGTAAAAATTCATGTTTTTTGAGTAAAGTATTTGTTTGATGTGTATGATACATTCAATCTATTCATCATGTACTTTCCTTGACGTTCTTTTATGGCCTTTAAAAAATTATTATCCCATTGTCAAATGGATCACATGGTAAAAGGTTGGGACGTCCTGTAACGCCCCGAATTTTGGAGGTCAAGCAAAGCTTAGTCTCGATATTTCGAATATCACTTATATTTTGCAAAATCCAATAGCCCGATTTCTTTCATATTGGGCATTTGACCATACATAAAATTATACTAAATAACATACCATACTCCAGATTCAGTGTAATAAAAATAGATGTGTAAACCAAAAACATATATATATCATGAAGTTCTTTTTAGAGTATGTGTCCATGGCTGGGTTTAATGTGTATATATACAATTCCAAAAAAATAAACAAAATGTGGTAATGTAACATCCAACTAAGCCCATATGCCTGACGCTCCTTGTCCAATGGTACGTGCCCTACATCGGCCCATCCGAGAGCTGGAAATAGGAGAATTCCTCCTCCTCATCCATGAAAGCCTGCTCCAGTATATCGGCATCAATAGTACATGCATCTACACTAGCGTATGGTTAATGTTTTAAAACACTGTCTCAGAATGGGAGTGAGTGATCAACTCAGTGATTCTATAAAGTAAAAGTTATACATGTTATCAAGTCAATCAATACAGTAATGATAAGGCAATATAAGACAATTACTTCTTAACTATTATTTTAAATGTCAGAATGAAATTTATGTAATGATGCATGCCCTCACCCATCAACACTCTCAACACGCGACTCCGACCACCTGTTTCACACATGACAACACTTCCTCAAATATGCAACTCCAACGCCTTTTTCGTCACATTTTAACTAATGTAATGCGGTGCATGATCATGTTAGCCGAGTGATTAATTATGCCCATCCAGTAATTTAGGAAAGCTGGGATACCTTCCTTTTAAACATCGATCATAACCGAATCACTAGGCATTGGACAACTGCAGCGGTCCTACTCCCGTGTTCTTGATCCGTCTAGGTTCGTCAATCCTAGATAAATACATATGATAGGCAAGTTATAAGAAGTGGTGCTCGCGGTCACTATGGGGAAACTCGTCACCCCCATCGTAAGTCGACAGCACAGACACAATATCTCATACCACCATTCCTGACTCATGAGTCTTGAGGATCATGGTAACATGGTTAATGATGAATCTTTACAATAGTGAGGGGGTACCTTAGATTCAAGCAATTACGCTCGTATATGGTGAACATGCAATGGGTCAACCAGTTCTTTAGGAAATTTCGATTAGTACGGGTGCACACTAACATAACCGGCATGGAGCGCATAAGTGCCCCTTATGGCCTAGCCACTATCAATGGTCAATGTCCGACCCATATTTGTCGAATTTACCCAAGGTGGCTAACCCAATTGGGCCACCCAAACGTGAAAGTTTATCGGTTACCTGAGCTACACTCGTAGCCCTATTCCTATCCAAATTATGTTAACAAATATTCATAACATATGGATTAACGTTTGATAAGCAAGTTTTGATGAAACTATGCATTTAGGCATTTCATCAAACACATAGACAACATTACACTACAACATGAAATTGAAATTCATTAATTTGTTAAATAGAGGTATAAGTATACCTAAGGCAGCAAGAATTTCTACATTAACAATCATAAATCATTAACAAAAAAAAAAAATTGATAAATCGTAACCTAAGCATTTATAGTCCGCACCTTAAGAGGGGATTTTCAATATTTAGCTCTTAGGGTTGGGATTTTGAGAAAAAATCACCAATTCCTAATATAGGGGAAAGAAGTATTATTAATCGCACATAAAGTAGGTATAAGTTACGAAATCGAAGGGTTGAATGCAAGTCTTACCTCCGATTGCAAGTAATGACGGATTCAGCGAAATATTCGATAAGTTTCGGGATTTAATTGATGAGGTACACATCCCCAAGCACTAGGATCTTTCCCTCTCTCACACCCTTGCTCTCTTCTTCTTTCTCTCTTCTCCTCTTTCTCTCTTAAGGCTTACAAAGTCGTATGGGAGCAAATGAGACCCCAAAATGACCTATTTATAGCACCATATTTGGTGCAAATGGCCTTAAGGGTTGGATTTTCACTATAATAGGACTAAGGGAGTGTGTTTTTACCATTTTGGGGCCATTACGGGGCATAGGGGTCGACACTCACTGTAGGATAGTTAGCCCTAGTGATGATCTATGCATAGACATAATCGGTTTGCCATTTGGATTATTGATCGACGTATAGGATCATAATTCAATTCAATGGTCACCGATTATCGATTGGGCTCGCAACTATAGGGATTTGTGTAGGAAACTACTCAAAGTTGTTGCCCCAAATTTGATCGTGATCTAACGGTCTGAAAACCACAACTTGAACAAAGACTAAACACTGATAAGTGACCTAAGTTCTTGGTTAATTTTAAGAATATTCGCACAACTCATGCATCGACCTTATAAGTCCAAGTTGAACGATTTGAATCACAATCTTGACTGGATGTCTCACGATGGACGTCGAGCCCAGTAAGACGGACATTGTTCTATAATTTCGGAACTAGTGGCTGTATAATTTTCATACCCTTAATGAATATATTAAGTTATGCTTTGAAGATATACAAAGTTGTTGTAAACACATAGTCCAAAGCATCAATTATCGAGTAGATCTTAATCCTATTGGCAGGCTGTCAATGGAACTTATGATAAAAAAAATCTCCCGATAGAATCGAAGAAACGATTTAGCAACCAAACTGCATATTTTTGCATTTTCTTGGTCGGATCAAAGGTCAGTTTGATATTATCAAAGACTCGTTTGATCATGTTGATTGTGCTGTTGAACCAAATATTTTATAGTCATTACAAACTTTTTTCTATAAAACGAGCATTCGATCATTAGGCAAGATGATGAGTTTTTTATGACACTATAACTTTGGGAAGTCATCGCATTTATTATATTTATATCTGCCTTCGTAGGGGCATTCATAAAAGATATAAATTATGTGACATCTTGGTTGCAAATGTGCTTTCGGACATAAGGGCAAAAAATATCGAGGTTAGAATTTTATGGTAGATTGACATGGAGAAGGCATATGACCATGTTGATTGAGGGTTCTTGGGTCATGCCCTTGATAAAACAGGTTTTGAGGAAAAATGTATTGGTGGATGTTCGAATCTATATCCATGCTTATTTCTTGTTGTTGGCGAATGGGTCATTGGTCGGTTTCTTCACCAGCTTCTAGAGGACTTTGGCAAGGAGACCCTGTATTCTGTTTATAATTTTCAATTGTGGTGGAAGGCCTGAGCTTGCTTATTAAGAGAGGTTTGGAGTTTGAATTGGTTAATGGCATTTGGGATGAGAATTTGGATATAGCCGAAGACTGCCTCTTTTTGGCTGTAGAGAGGATTGAGAAGAAGGTAGCTAGATGGAAACGATGATATCCCTCTTTTGGTGGGTGAATCACATTCATTAAGGTTACCCTTTCAAATATTCTGGTATATTTCCTATTCCTATTCAAATCCCAACAACAGCGGCAAACAAAATCGAGTGTCTACAAAGGAATTTCCTTAGGGAAGGTAGGAGGAGTGAAAGAAATTCCATCTTGTTAATTGGAAACAAGTCCAGAAACTTGTCAGCGAAGGAGGCCTAGGAATTGGGATTGCGAGGGAAGGAAATTGGGCGTTATTGAGTAATTGGTGGCGAAGATTTTGGGAAGAACCAAAGCATTATGAAGAAATGATGACACAGTTCACTTTTGGAGGGGTGAGTGGTTCGATGATGGCCCTGTGGAGTCTTCTTACTGGGAGCTTTTCGAGCTAGCAATCTGTAAAGAGGTAAAGATCAAGGATTGTTACGAATTAGTTGGGGGAGTTGCGGTTTGGAATATCAGAATGAGAAGGAACATATCCAATGTGGATCGGGAACATATGTCATTCTTTTCAGCAAGTAAATGAGGTACATGTAGATAAGATGGAGGATAAGAAAATGTGGCAGTGGATGACAAGTGGCAAATTTTCAGTTAAATCCTTCTTCTTAGTCTTATTGGTGCTGGAAGCAAAATGTCCTCCATGTGAAAGTGTGGAAGCCCTTGTAGCCCCAAGGGTAAAAGCTTTTGTATGTTTGCTATGGCCAACAAAATTGCTACATCAGACAACCTGAAGAAGAGGAAAATGGCCTTCCCAAATATGTGAATGATCTATAAAATGGACAAGGAGTTGGTCGGTCACTTATTTTTCCACTGCTTGGTGGCTAGGGAGAACTAGTTTGCTTTCTTTCGCTCTTTGGGGCAGCTTGGTCTTTCCCGTTTCCATTTTTTCCTTCGTTAAAAAAAATTGGTTGAATGGTTAACTGGACTGTCCAAAGGCCATAAGGAATCTCCCATTTGTTAGATGAGCTGGTAGACAGTGCAGTGTGAGTGAGTGATCCGGGGTTCAATCCCTGGTAGTGCTACCTCTCATACAAAAAAAACATGTAAGGAAAAATCTTAGAATATTTGAGAATACAGAATTTTGTGTTTTCAGCTATAAAGAGGTGGATACTACAAATGATCTTTAATTGAGGACTTGCAAAACCAGAGTTTTGAGGTTGTTCCAAGATGGAGCTTTTGAGCAAGTGGAAGGGTTGTAGTCTGAAATCATTGCCACTACAGGGCCTAGCTTTTGTAATTTTATATCCATGTTGTATGTCATGCACGACTAATCCCTGGGTGGCAAGAGGTTCACTTGTATTAGGTCTTGAGCCTATTTGCATTTATCTTTATATTAACAAAATCATCAATCTTCAAAGAAAAGAAGAAGAAAGGTATGTTGTGGACATGCCAAGGTATTCAAAATTGGTAACGTAACGGCCGTTACGTAACGGCAACGGTCATAACTATTATGCGTTACGGGGTCGAAATGGCCGTAATGGCCTTATAGCGGTCCAATAACAACATTTTTCAAAAAATAAAAAAAACAGCTGTAACGGCCTGTATCATAACAGTAACGGCGGTGGCTGTTACGGCCACCGTTACTGTTTTGGAACACTTTGCCATGGACCAAAAAATGATGTTGGTTGGTTGATCAGGCAAGGCGCACTTGCATGAGAAAAATGGGCGGTCAGAGAAAAAGTCCAACGGTCCACATTCAACATAACATGTGGGGTTCACTTGATGAGTATGTGTTGGGGGCCTTGCACAAAACCTTAGGATCTAGCCTCCCGAACAAACCAGAATTATGGGATAATAATAGCAATGAAATAAATCAAAGCACAATTACACACCACACAAGAGATTTTTACGTGAAAAACCCTCAAATAGGTAAAAACCACGGGACCTCGTCCAGATCAACAATCTACTATGAAAGTAGAAAGTTACAACCGATTATAAGCACACACCGCTTGGATCAAACCTTCTTCGCTCATGCAGAAGCGGATAAACAATAAGAGAATAAAAAGAAAACTGAGAGATCTCACCGATCACGAGGACGTAGAAGTGCTGAGACGACGGCTCCCTTCCACAAGCTTCCTCTCTATCTTTTCTCTCACTCTCTCACCCTAAACCCTTTAGCAAAACCCTTGCAAAGCCTTTAGGAAACCCTCTTATGTTTTTCTCATACATATAAAAACCCTAGAAAATCCTAAGAACCCCTTTTTATAGTTTTAGGAAACTCCTTTCCGCATCCCTGTTGCGAAAGGACTCAAATCCGTAATTTTTCGCAAAAAACTGCGTAACCTAGGACTGGTCCTGAAAATTTCAGGACTGGTCCTAGCCGCCTACAACTGGTCGTAGACCACCTACGACCGGTCGTAGCTCACCCAGGACTAGTCGTAGACGGAGGAAAAAATTAGCAACAACTCGCTGGACTTTAAGTCGTGCTAGGGCTCGAACCCACGACCGGTCGAGCAGTGTGATGAAATAATCCAATTTTTCACCCGTTGCTCCATCTCTCCTCTGATTTGAGGAGAAAAATCCCATCAAATCTTTTCCTTTCCGACTCAGGAGGAATTCACCTTCTTCAAGCCAGCCAGGTTTCTAAAAACCTCAAATTTGCCCTTGAGCAAAGCCTTGGTCATCATGTCTGACCCATTATCGTCCGTGTGGACTTTCTCAAACTGTAACACTTTCTGTTCCAAAGTATCCCTGATCCAGTGATACCGAATCTTTATGTGCTTCGACTTGGAATGCTGACTTGGATTCTTGCTCAAGTGTATAGCACTCTAACTATCACAATAGACCACGTGCTCCTCCTGCTTCAGGCTAAGTTCCTGTAGGAACCTCTTCATCCAAAGCATCTTTTTACATGCCTCTGTGACTGCAATGTACTCGGCCTTTATCGTCGACAATGCTACGACCTTCTGTAGCTTGCTCTGCCAAGAAACCGCTTCCCCTATAAACGTAAATATGAACCCCGATGTAGACTTTCTTGAGTCTATGTCGCCTGCCATATCTGCATCTGTGTAGCCCTCTAGCACAGGTTTACCGTCACCATAGCATAGGCTCAACCTGGATGAGCCTCTTAGATACCGTAGTATCCACTTCACCGCTGCCCAATGCTCTTTGTCAGGATTGACAAGATACCGGCTGACAACACCAACCGCATATGTTATGTCTGGGCGTGTACACCATAACATACATCAAACTTCCTACGGCTGACGCGTAGGGTATCTTCTGCATCTCTTCCACTTCTGCCTTCGTCTTGGGACACTGTCTGTCGCTCAATCTGAAATGACCATCTAGTGGAGTACTGACCGGCTTCGCTGTATTCATATTGAAACGCTTTAGGACTTTCTCAATATGCCGCTCTTGTGACAACCAAAGTTTCCTGCTGCTTCTGTCACGGGTTATCTCCATTCCTATGATCTGTTTAGCCGGGCCCAAGTCTTTCATCGCAAAAGACTTACCCAACTCCTGTTTCAGCCTGTCGATCTTTTTGATGTCTTTTCCCATGATAAGCATGTCATCAACGTATAAGAGCAGAACTAAGAAATCACCATCTAAGAACTTGCGCATGAACACACAGTGGTCCAACTCCGTTTTGTCATACCCATGCTGTAACATAAATGAATCAAACTTCTTGTACCATTGCCTTGGAGCTTGTTTCAGCCCATACAAGCTCTTTCTCAGCCTACACACCATATGTTCCTTGCCCTTGACTTCGAACCCCTCTGGTTGGTGCATGTATATCTCTTCTTCCAGGTCACCATGGAGAAAGGCAGTTTTAACGCCCAACTGCTCTATCTCCAGATCTATGCTAGCTGCTAACCCAAGCAAAACCCGTATGGATGTCATCTTCACCATTGGTGAGAATATCTCCTCGAAGTCTATGCCTTTTCTCTGACCGAAACCTTTTACCACAAGTTTGACCTTGAACCTCGTTTGTGAATTCTTCTGCTCAACCTTCTTTCTAAACACCCACTTGTTGCTTAGAGCTTTCTTGCCCTTAGGCAGTTTCACCATGTCATAGGTGTGGTTCTTATGCAAGGATTCCATCTCCTCTTACATAGCTTTCAACCACTCCTCCTTATGCTCGTCGGCTAGGGCCTCAGAATAGTCTTCTGGCTCTTCCCCATTAGTCAGCATAATGTACTCATGCGGCGAGTACCTCTTGGACGGCTGCCTGTCCCTAGATGACCTCCTCACCTGTGGCTCAACAGGTGGATAAAGTGGGGGCTGCTCTCCTGGTCCATCTTCTGTAGGAACCCCCTCGTCCTCTGCTGTAAGACCCGTATCTTGGTCCGTACCTTTCCGTACGCTTCCGCGGTCTTACCGGTCGAATTCCGGCAACTTTCAACCCTTAACTAGTATCGACGCGCGACCCTGATTCATGTGCCGACAACCCGAGTCGACTCAACCCGAGACCAATGCCATAGCGACCGCACTGTCGTCGCGGTTCCGATACCGTGACTCGCGCGCCGAGGCGATACCCTGGTCAAGAGTTATGGGCCAACGTTCGGTGTGAGAAAACGCCGCGCGTTGCGAAAACCAAGAGAATCTCTACGATGTGTCACATCAATCACATCAATCCCATCAATCAATCACCCATCAATCCATCACATGTCAAGTACACATCACTTCCATCCCTTTTTTCCCAAGCAACCACAAAAGTCTCCCAAACCCATACCTCTCTTACACAAAAAGCCAACAAAGTCTTCTTAACCCATACCTTTCTTACACAAAAGGCCAAAAAGTCAAGTTTTTCTTACACCACCATCACTCACCCATCCATCCATCACTCTCTCTCTCTCCCTTTACATCACTCTCTCTCTCTCCCTTTACATCACTCTCTCTCTTTCTCTCTTTCTCATTTCAAAATTTTCAAGCAACAACAATTCCAAGGGCTCCATACGTATGGAATTGCTCCAAAGTCCCTAAGCTCTAAGTGGCCCACCTTCCTATCCCAAAATCTCCCATCTCAACCCTCCATTCTTCATCTTAGCCATTGAAGTTGAAGACAAGGTGCCAAGGAACCCCTAGGAGCGAGAAGATCAGACGGTGGGTACCTCTATAGGGTAGTTTTTATTATTTTTATGGTGAACCAAGTGAGACCCACCGATCCATGGTGTGGATCTCACTTGGGACCCTTATTTGTGGCCGATGGACCACTTAGATCATCATGATCATTCCATGATGGGGCCATTCTTCATGGACCCCATCATGATGTTTATTTTTCACTTAAAAAGGTCATCTAGACCGTCCATATCGGTGGAGAATGGATCTCCACCGTTGATTTACATTTTTGATGGTCCCATGATCAAAGGGATCCGTTGTTTTGTATGATTCATTACAAGGGAGGGCCCATAATGACGGGGTCCCTCCATCACAAGCCGTGTCCCACTCTCCATGTCTTTCTCTCTCTTCTATTGCTTTTATTTTATTTATTATTATTTTTTTTATGCTATAGGATTGTGGCCCACTTGAATGGATCCCACCTTGATGCAATTTTTTTTTATTCAAGTGGGGCCCACCTTATATGTGTACCCATGTCACCCATCATGCGGTGGCCCACTTCATCAGGGCCCACCATTTCAAAAAAAAAAAAGAAGAAAATGTGCAAAGAACCATCCAGCGTCTGGGACGCTGGACGTTGTGATGAAAAGAAAAAAAAAAAAGAAGAAGAAAGAAAGGGAGCTTTTGGGTGGTTCCCCTGCATAGGCCCCACCCTGATGTTTATGTCCGATCCAAGTCGTCCATCCTCTTACCCACGACTTTTTAGCCGTTGGGTAGAAGTTTGGGGTTGATTGGAAGACCTGGTGGGCCATAGCACCAAATAATGCACCTCGACCATTCAAGGATCCATTTTCTCATTTTATTCATCTTTTAGCGTAAAAAAAATCCAAACTTTAGACTCATTTGGACGGCTTCGGGCCATTGATCGCAATGGTCGGGGCGGATTTCATTTTAGCGGGCCTCTCACGTGAAAAATCACGGAAAAACAGTTTTTTTCAAAATTTTGAAATACATGAGGAAGAGGCTCTGCCTCCTGTGTCAGCGCCCAGCGCCTGCACGCAGGCGCGTGCAGCCCTGGCATGGGCGGGCGAACGAATGTGGGAAGGTGGCCCACGGCCCTGTGCATGGACCCCACTATAATGTTTATTTGATATCCAAGTCGTTCATGAGGTGGGCCGCCCCAGTAGCGGGCCCCCCTCCAAAAATGAGACAGATCCAAGACTCAGGTGGCCCACACCACGTGAAACAGTGGACTTGAATGTCTACCATTAGAACCCTCTTTGGGGCCCACAGAAGTGTTGGATCAAGCTGAAATTTTTAACTGTCCCTTCATACAGGTCTGAGTGACCTTATGAACGGGTTGGATTTCAAATAAACATCACGGCGGGCCATATACGTGACACCCACAGTGACTTATGTATTCTATTCACACCGTCCACGGTCCGTGGACGGTGACGCCCACTGTGATTTGTGCTGTATCCACACCGTCCCCACTGGACGGTGGGACCCACATATATATGTTATTATATTATATATATATTACATATAATATTGTATATATTATATATATTATATTATATGTAGTTTATATATTATATAATATATATATGATTGTACGCCTTCATGTGGGCCCCACCATTGTTACAGGCGGTGCATCCAGACCGTCCAGGCCCATCTGCATTGTAAGACAATTCATTTTATTATAACATATTTAGTATAGTTTCATGACCCATGATCATACGCATCATATGTATGCTTGATATGAGGATTGACTGGTCATAGCATTTGCCTTCGGGTAGGTTGTTTATGGGCTCCCGGTTAGGCAGTGTTATCCTACATGAGCGCACGGTATGCGCAGGATTGGTTGCATGACTGGATAGCGTGATACATGCATTCCGCATTTGTGTGTCATGGTTATTGTACGCCCTAGCGACATCAGGGCCGTAGCCTCCACAGACGCATCGTGGTTGGCAGGATTGGATACCGAAAATCTTGTTCTACATGGGGTACTATAGATATCCCTGGGTGAAAGTCCCTAAACCCTTATGATACCAAGAGGTTGCTTTAACGTCTAGACCGAGTGGGTAGATGAGCGTTGAGTGCCGATTACCAGACGGTTACGCTCTCCACTGTGTCGTGGTCGGTTGGAAGGGGGTGCGGCCTTACCCGCCCGAGTGTAGGGGGCAATGCTAGGCTGAGTTTGACCAGCTCGGGAAATGGGTCCGCTATCGACGAGTCGCGCCCGATATTGGCAGACGGATAGTGAGGTCTCTTCCACTTACCTTATTGCGCGCGATGTGGCGGCGATCTGGTTTAGAGCGTACTAGACACCGGTGATATTCCATATTTGAGCTGTACTGATATGTGGACATAGATGAGGACCTGTATGCTTGAGTTGCATTGCATATAGCATGGCCTTTGGTGGCCGATACCATTCATGTCTTGCATTGTATAGCCTTGGTATGGCTCATGATGTTATGGTTCATCTGTATATTCCGCATCACTCTGTCATTTGCATGTTCATATTACTACCTTGCGCACACACTTTCACAACCCTCTAAGCTTTCTGTAAGCTTATGCACGACCGTTGCGTGCAGGTGACGTTGGATCGCAGCAGCGTGAGGCAGGAGCACGTTGCTGATCATTTTGGAGTTTTTCTGTTATTTACCATTGTATTTCCCTTTATGCCCATTGTACTTGTAAAGTTTTTGATCATAGTGGAAATGTAATGGATTTCTTGGTTGTTGTTTGTGGGTTATGCCTTTGGTTATGCTTGTTACGAATCAGACTGACATTGAAAATCCTCCTCGTAGCATCCCAGAATCGGAACCTGGCGAATGGGAGCTAGGAGTCGAGAATGGGGTTCTACGGAGGCTGTCGGCGCCGGATTCGGCGATCGGGAATTCTGTGAGCCCGGTTTCCGAGTTTGGGGCGTGACATCTGCACCTCGCTGTACTCCCCCATCATCAGGCACCACTGGAGGAATAACCGGATCTATGTCCTCTAGCTCACCTGAACTAGGCTAGTTCTTCTCTGGCTTACCAATGTCTTCAATACACTGTTCTTCAAAGAAAACCACATCTCTGCTCCTAACGAGCTTCTTCTCGGTCGGATCCCACAATCTATAACCGAACTTTTCATCACCGTACCTTAAGAACACACACTGCCTGATTTTCATATCGAGCTTGGACCTCTCGTCCTTCGGTACGTGAACGGATGCCCTACATCCAAACACCCTGAGATGACTGTACGATGGATCCTGTCTAGTCCACACCTTCTCGGGTACTTCTCCATTCAACAGGGCTGATGGAGACTTGTTTATCAGATACACCGCAGTGTGCATTACTTCTCCCCAGAACGTCTTGAGCAACTTTGCATGGGATAACATGCATTTGATTCTCTCAACAATGGTGCGATTCATTCGCTCAGCTACACCATTATGCTGGGGGGGTCTTGGGAACCGTTTGTTCATGCCGTATACCCAAGGACTTGCAGTACTCATGAAAGTCGTCGATGTACTCACCACCATTATCAGTGCAGATGCACTTCAATGATCTACCTGTCTCTCTCTCAACCATAGCATGAAACAACTTAAACACACCAAAGACCTCGTCCTTGGATTTCAAAGCATAAGCCCAAACCCTCTTAGACGCATCATCTATAAAAGTAACAAAATACAATGCCCCACCCAAGGTTTTTGTCCTCATAGGACCACACACATCAGAATAAACCAAATCTAATGCATGCACTTTATTAACATGAGAAACAGTTTTAACGAATGAAACTCTATGCTGTTTCCCTGATAAACAATCAAGACAGGTTTTGAGAGGTATACGTGTCACGTCCGGAAGGAGCCGCTTCCTTACTAATAGCTGAAACCCTTTTTCACTCATGTGGCCTAGACGCCTGTGCCACATGTCTATAGCTGAATCTTCCGCTGCGTTCAACCCACCCTTGCATACACTGACACTTGCCTTGTACATGATGCAACACTTCTTTCCTCTAGCTGTGATCAACGAACCCTTGATGAACTTCGATCGCCCACAAGCAAATCAGCTTTCATAGCCATCATCATCCAACCTTCCCGTCGACATCAAGTTGAGGCGAAGGTCTGGGATATGCCTCACATGCCTGAGAACCAATGTGTAGCCCACATCGGTCTTCACACAAATATCACCGACCCCTACGATCTTCGATACGCCAGAATTTTCCATCTTCACGGTCCCATAGTCACCTGACTTGTAGCTTGTGAAGAAATCTCTGCGTGGAGTCGCATGAAAAGAGGCTTCCGAGTCTATCACCCAGTCGGTGTCCTGACCTGTAGCCGTGAGATATACATCGTGATCTGTGGAAAGAATAATAATAATGTCGCCATCTGAAGCGACCGCATTGAAATTAGATTCATCTTCCTTCTCCTTTCCTTTTTCTTTCTTGTCGTTTTTAGCATTACGACATTCATGCTTATAGTGACCCTTCTTGCCATAATTCCAGCATTCAACTTCTTTCCTGTTACTCGACTTGATTTATCTCGGGCCTTCCCGCCCTTTCTGTTTTTTCCTCTCCCCCGTTCCTGTGTCACAAGTGCCTCTTGTTGAGTAAACTCCTGAGACTTCCTCTTTGTCTCTTCATTGAAGAGACAACTAGTAACCTGTTTCATGAATATCTTTCCGTCTGGCGCGGAGTTACTTAGAGACACCACCAATGTTTTTCAACTGTCAGGCAATGAACTAAGAAATAGTAAAGCCTGCGATTCATCATCCAGGACCATCTTCATAGAGGAGAGTTGATTCACTATATTGCTGACCTCATTCATGTGCTCGGCCACAGAACCACCATCCTTGAACTTGAGATTCACAAGTCGCCTTATCAAATTTTTTTTATTACCGGCTGTCTTCCTCTCATACAACCCTTGTAGTTTCAGCCATAGGCTTGCGGCTGAGGTTTCCGTAGACACAGGGTGGAACACAGAGTCATCCAGCCATTGTCTAATAAACCCCACCGCCTTTCGGTCCAACTTCTTCCAATCTTCATCAGTCATATCCTTGGATTTTGCTGATATGCCTAAAATTGGAGAATATAGATCCTTACAATAAAGCAAGTCCTCCATCTTAGCCTTCCATATGGTCCAGTTAGAACCATTGAGGCTGATTATCCTTGATGAGACACCTTCCATAATTCCAAATCGATCCTTCCCGTTCAATGAACTTAAGATCTGATACCACTTTGTTGGGGGCCTTGCACAAAACCTTAGGATCTAGCCTCCCAAACAAACCAGAATTATGGGATAATAATAGCAATGAAATAAATCAAAGCACAATCACACACCACACAAGAGATTTTTATGTGGAAAACCCTCAAATAGGTAAAAACCATAGGACCTCGTCCAGATCAACAATCCACTATGAAAGTAGAACGTTACAACCGATCACAAGCACACACCGCTTGGATCAAACCTTCTTCGCTCATACAGAAGTGGATAAACAATAAGAGAATAAAAAGAAAACTGAGAGATCTCACCGATCACGAGGACGTAGAAGCGCTGAGACGACGGCTCCCTTCCACAAGCTTCCTCTCTCTCTTTTCTCTCACTCTCTCACCCTAAACCCTTTAGCAAAACCCTTGCAAAGCCTTTAGAAAACCCTCTTATATTTTTCTCATACATAGAAAAACCCTAGAAAACCCCAGGAACCCCTTTTTATAGTTTTAGGAAACTCCTTTCCGTATCCCTGTTGCGAAAGGACTCAAATCCGCAATTTTCTGCAAAAAACTACGTAACCTAGGACTGGTCCTAGCCGCCTACGACTGGTTGTAGACCACCTACGACAGGTCGTAGCTCATTCAGGACTGGTCGTAAACGGAAGAGAAAATTAGCAACAACTCGCTTGACTTTGAGTCGTGCTAGGGCTCGAACCCACGACCGGTTGTGGGTCCCCCACGACCAGTCCACGACCGGTCGAGCAGCGCGATGAAATACTCTAATTTTTCACCCGTTACTCCATCTCTCCTCTGATCTGAGGAGGAAAATCCCATCAGTATGCTATGCTGATTTTTGGCTCATTGCATGTTCGAGAGTGTGCATGACCTGTTGAATGGCTGGATCTCTTACACGTGCTGTACGTGCAGATCTGTTCTGCCCCCTCAGATGGCCTTCTACTTGTTTAGCACAAAAACACCCCTCAGAAACAGTTTCGTTCTTTTCTTTCTTTCTTTTTTTTTTTTGAAGAATGCTTCTCGGTAACGGTCTCAAAGTCATTGAGAAAAAAATACTTTTTCATTAATTGTTTTTAAATAAGCAATGAATTTGATATACTAACCAAACATATTAATCACGCTAGTGATTTTGAGAATTACAAGCGCCTAAAAAATGTTTAGCTAAGCAATGCCAAACCGGCCCTTGAACAAGTGACAACCATAAAAACCCACTCCATTCCATTTTTTTTAAGACGTTACTACTATCATCTATGATTTTTTCCCTGTTAGGTTCTGTCCACATATAAGTTTTGAACAGTAGACCATAGTTGTTGTTACGCATGAGGCACATTGCTGTTCTTTGTTGCCTGAGTTCTTTTTATGCATAAGAACACTCCGAATGAGAAAATATAGGTTTTGAACCGTGAGTGAACTTCTTATCCGTTGTCCATGCGGAATTGGTGTGCATCCATTTGTCCACGTGTTTGGGTTGCCAAAAAACATGTGGGCCTGCCACTTCCTATTGCAACAGTGCGTTCATTTTTGAACCAAATCAGCAGTGCGATAAAAGTGACTTGCAGTTGACTGCTCATTGTATCTAGCCATGGTTCTGGGCAGGAATGAAGCACCCACACCGAGGGATGCATGTACCCTTAAGGTTAAGGTGTGGTTACTGGCAACAATTTTTTTGAATTTATTAGTGACTGATCTCTCAAAGGTTTTGTTTCCATGCAGATGCAAGTCATGCGGTCAGAATGCTCTACTCTGCCCAGGTCATTGTGGTCATATTGACCTGGTGGCACCAGTTTAAAACCCCTTGCTGTTTAGGATTCTTCACACTCTTATACGGAAAGCATGTTTTTTCTGTCATCATTTTAGGCTTCGGAGAGAAAAGGTAAGTAGTTTATTTCTTTTCTTTATATGTTGAACAAGTGAAACTGTAACTGATTTTCTTTATTCATGATGTTCATGACTTTAGTCCTATTTGTTGGTTTTAGGTTCAGGCATTTGCTTCCCAACTGGACCCCATAATAAAAGGCGACACTGTACGGGACTTATGTGAGGAGGAAGATGGTGTGACAGATACTTCGGTTCACACTAAGGAAAGGAGTTCCACATCCAATTGGACCTCTTTTCAGTACCATGAGGTGAAGTCTATCTTGAATTTATGGGAGAAAATTTTAAAAAATGTCAAAACTGTGGGGCGAACAATCCAAAGATCACTAGTCCTACCTTTGGGTGGTTTCAGATGGTATGTTTCGGTCTTGCGCACTGGCCTGAAAGTTTGTTATAGTAGAAGTTATCTTATGCATTCTTGTCTGCTTTAATTCCTAACATACTTGTTCATGAATAATGAATTGCTTTTAGCAAGTTTTGCAACAAAAAAGTAAGTTACTGGTATTCAATATTTTTTGATCATTACTTGATGCAATCAGGATACAGAGCTAACATGTCCTTGACTGTTGTCTCTCTCTCTCTCTCTCTCTCTCTCTCAAAAAGAAAAAAAGAAAAAAAGAAAAACGAGGCCCACAATCTCATATTGTCTGTGTTTGCTTTGATTTCCCGCCATCTTTTTGCATTGTCTGGCATGTGAATGCTTACTTAAGGATAAGATGGATGGGTGGTCTGACGACCCTTTTAATCCAAGGGTAATATGGAAATTTGTCGTGGCGAATACGGGGGACCATGGAAAGAAAGAAACAATAGGGACAACAAATTTGGTGTGGAGGAAACGATTATTTGAAGGTTTTCTATAATGATAGAGTGGGCCTGCGTTGGACCTTTTTTTTTCTTTTTTTTGTGACCTGTCGCTTGCAGATAACCTGTCGACATGATGGGAAAGGAGCAGGAGCAAGACCTTTGGAACAACAAATCAAACAGTTGTTGCCCACATGTTATATCTCCAGTGGTAGGCACGGTACCAATGTTTGCATAAGTTCAACTCGATGGGCGCTCTAGGGGGGCATTCATGCAGTGCTTGGATTGTAGGAGCTCAAGTGATGATTGGGGAGTGTGTTGATGGCCTTCTCTACCCCATGCAGAGAGGGAGGTCCTCTCGTTACGAACACTCATGTTCGGGGAGCAGGCCTCCACTTATTTTCTGAGTCATTCGTGACTGGGTTTTTTGGGATGACAGGAACTGAAGCATATTTTTCAAAAATCCATTCTCTGAATTAGGATTGACTTGATGTGTAGTTTCTAGATTTCTTGAAAAAAAGGGGATGGTTTAGATTTAATACCTAGATCGACGTGACGAAGGAAGAGATTGCCTTCGGCTCGAAGAAGTCTCTATACAATCCATCCTCAAGGAGGAATGGATGTCCAAGCAAATCTAGATCCCACTATAGATCTAAGATCCAAATCCAAGGTCAACGCAAGACATGGACAACACGTGATGATGGATGGAGAAGAATTTGTTCCCTCATATTTTCTTTCTTTCCTCTTCTTTCTCCGTGGAAAATGTGTGAAGAAGAGGGTTGGACCTCTCTCTCTCTCTCTCTCTCTCTCTCTCTCTCTCTCCAGGGCCCCTATTCCCTTGAGAATATGATCTATATAGAGGAGGTTTGTGTTTTGGTGCTTCACCGTAAGTATCTCTCTCTCGCGAGGGCCCCTATTCCCTTGAGAATATGATCTATGTAGAGGAGGATTGTGTTTTGGTGCTTCACCATAAGTATGTTACTCCATGACCCCGTGCACTTCAGTATGCCCTCTGATATCAAAAGCGCACAAACCAGATCTATCTATGCGTCTCCATGAGTCCGCATCCTCTGTTACCAGTAAATAAGGATTTTCTGTTACCCTAATCCTCATTGGTCCACGTCACCACTCACTTAAAAAATAAAAAAAATACAGAAAAAGAAAACGAGAGAAGAAAAAACCAAGGAAAAAAAAATACAGAAAAAGAAAACGAGAGAAGAAAAAACCAAGGAAAAAAAAAATACAGAATAAGAAAACCAGAGAAGAAAAATCCAAGGAAATGAAAGAAAATCCTCAGAGAGAGAAATCAAATGGCGTTTGTTTCCTTCTCCCATTTCTCTACTTTCAGAGGTCCCGAAAAAATCTCCAAATCCAAAACTTTAATTTCCAGCTCCAGATCTCATTCATATCCGTTGCTGGTCTCATCTCCCTTCAGTCACCTTCGATCTCATCCTCATCATCAAATCTCTAGAAGCTTATCTGCATCGATCTCCACGTAGCAGCAGATCCGCACAAGCTCGGACGATCTTGTTTCTTCGATTCTTTCCAAGGTTCGATTTCGATCTCAGATTTCTCGATTGTCTGATTTCATTCGTTTTCTGTTCTTGAAAATTGCCGGATTTTTAAGCAATTTATGACGAATTTAGATCAAGAAGTAGGAAATGTTGATGGTTTTGAAGCGTATGCCTGATATGACGATTTTAAGTCTGATCTTGGCTGTTTAATACCGGGCGATCAATTGTTATGATCGTTGTTGTGATATCGGGTAGTATCTCATCCACTCTAGGGCCCATGATTTCGACTACCAGGATTATCAGGAATGTATGCCAGGTGTACGGTTGATGAGTTTCTGCACCTGAGTTCACCATTTTGGAAATGATGCTGTCTCATTTACTGTAGTGTGTGCGGCAATCCAGATCGTCCAAGTCACCAACCGACGTGGAGATGGCCTGTAATAAAAAAATTGCAATAATTTGATGATAGTTACTGTCCAATTTTTCCTTTTGAGTTGGGACAATGCACTATTTTACTTTTCACTGCTCATTGAATGAGTCCGGATCTAATGCACTATTTTACTTTTCACTGCTCATTGAATGAGTCCGGATCTTCTGTTATTCGGTAAACAGGGACTTCCTGATTGCCTAATCCTCATTCGTCCACGACACCACTCACTTGAAAAAAAAAAAAAAAAAACTAAAAGAAAAATTCGAACTCCAAACTATTAAAAAAAACCAGAAGAAAAGAAAAAGAAAACGAGAAGAAAAAACCCAAGGATCCGGACTCCACTTGTTGCTTCTGCCTAATCCTCGTAGCTATGTTTCTTTCTCAAGTTTTCTTAGAGAAACTCAATTCCATTTACCTTTTTATGTGTTTTTAATGTTAGATGATGAGTTTATAGGCCTGAATCTTTCAAATCCTCTTAGGTTTTAATCCAAAACACCAGATTCTTCACTAGAATTGATATTAAATCTCAATGAAATTAAGTTTTGGATGTAAAACCAATAGCAATTCGAAATCTCTCTTATTGGTGATGGATTATATTGAATTTTTCTTTGTGTCCAAGTTCCTAGAGCTTGTGGAGGCAAGCCGTGTGGCCAAGGAAGTCAAGCACCCATTCAGGAACCTCCTCAAGCGACACAACCGCCTGCAGCTGATTATTTCTGTGGTTATGCTGGTCAACCTCCCTCACAAGTCTCTGCCTTAAGTATAAAACACCCACAACAAATGACAAAACGGGTCATTTTCATCGCCATTGTGGGCATTTCGAAATAACCTGCTTGGCCACAGATAATCATACAATGATTAACAGGGTGGGCTGCGGGCTGCAGGCTGGTCTTGCTGGAAGCCTAATTTACAATTCCGACAGGTGGGTCTCACATTTCAGCAATCTATTTTTTGGGTGTTGAGTCTCACCATGTATTTCATTTATAGGTAACCTATTTTACATGCATCCAAATGACCCCTTACATTAATCTTGTAATACTTACATTAATCTTGTAATAATTGGGGCATCAATCTCTCTCCCATGTAGTAGTATTAACAAAAGTACAAGTATTTACTATTTACAAATTACAACATAAGCATTCTAAGACCTTGGCCAGCCAAGTTCAATTCTTCTTGTAAAGTAGAAGGTTTGCTCATGCCATGCTTGTTATGTAATGGTATTTTTCTGGTCCTTATATTTCTGTAGGTCAATTTACTTATGTCTTTGTTGAGAGCAGACTTGTTAGAGGCCACTATAATGGTTGTAACAACCACTATCGAAATTGTTTAAACAAACTCAGTGCATGCATTAATAAGGTCGGGTGACTTGTCTGTTGATGTACAACCATGCTTTGATAAATTTTTGTAGTAGAGTTGGCTATCGAAAGTTCAGATGAGAATGCAAACAAGGAGCGATCAGAGAGGGTTTTCCAGATGACTGAAATTGATGATATGCAGGCCCCTCGTGACCTTTTGCTTGCACAACTTTTATCAAGGTTTGATTCATCATCCTGAGTTGTTTGTAGTTTTGTTGACAATTTAAATATCTAAACATATTTGTTGACTACTTAAATATCTAAATAGTTTTGTTGACAACTTTTATATAGGATTGCAACTACTATCATGTTGATCATATAGTTGTCTTTAGTTGTCTACGTAGTACATTGCATGTACACATGGGCATTGTGTTGGATTTATCTGTCGTACTGCATCTCATGGCATGGATGCCTCTTTTATGCATGCACATATTTTACTAATTAATGTTCCAAATGGGGATCATCATCATTTAAGACTCATCCAACTGTAAACATGTTGTGGTCTCATTTTCTTGGTCATACATGCCTCATTCAATGTCCTTCACAAAACAACCCAAAAACTAAAAAAAAATCAAGTGAAACAACCAAATCAGTGGCCAGCAAATGAAAGAATTATTGGGTTTTAATGTGTCAAATGTGCCCATTCCATACAGATGGACTATGATAAGGCAGTCCAATTTGTTGATATGATGGACCCACTCTAAATGGGAGATGCACCAAAAATCTGCCATAAAGCATTCATGTGAGCTTTAACTTACCCACCAATCCACATGTTCCACAAGTTTAGGTGCATCTTTCAATCCATTTTCCCTTAATCATTGAGTAGAATTGTTTCAATGATCTGATTTTAGAATTCTTAGTTACTTAATAGGCCTCTTTTGAATGTTTATAGGTTTGGAATGCTCTATATCAATAAAAGGAAATTCACTTCCAAAGGACTTGTTCTTGTATTTGTAGGAGCAAGTTGTATGATGTTTGCATGGCAGCCTATGAAATGTGTACTGGAACTAATAACTAGTTGAGATTGATGACTTGGATTATTAGAAGGCTTCCCAATGCAGGTAAGATAAATAATTTAATTTTTTGTGTTTTTTTATAGGATTGAAAAATTTTCAAATATAAATGAAAGAAATGGCAGACACCATGTAAGAGAGTAGAATTTATATCAGAATAGGTACATGCATCTGTGGAAGTGATACAGTTGATGGACTATGTGATGAGATTATACTTGAGGCATTGATATAATATTGTCCCAGTATGATGGGGTTACACTTGAGAATGTGATACAGTTGATGGACCAAGTGACGAGGTTACCCTTGAGGATATGATGTGGTTGTGTGATAGTGTGAAGTGATTCCAGTTGATAATATGATATGGTTGATAGACTATATGATGAGGTTGCGCTTGAGAATATGATATGGTTGTGTGACAGTGTGATATGGTTCCACTTGAGAATGTGATATGGTTATCGTACTATGTGATAAGGTTGCACTAGAGGATATGGTATAATTGTGTGATAGTATGATGTGGTTACATTTGAGAATATGATATAGTTGATAAACCATGTGATTAGGTTACACATTTGGATATGATATGATTGTGTGACAGTGTGAAGTGGTTCCAAATTAAAGAATGTGATATGGTTGATGGACTATTTGCACTTGAGAATATGATATGATTGTGTGAGAGTGTGATAAATGATCTCCACTTGGGAATGTGATATGGTTGATGGACTATGTCATGACGTTGAATAATCCAAGGTTGTGTGACAATGTGATCATGTTATACTAGAAAATACGATACAGTTGATGGACTATGTGATGAGGTTACACTTGTGGATATGATATTGCAGTGCGACAGTGTGATGAGGTTACACTTGAGGATATGATATTGTAGTGTGACAGTGTGATGAGGTTACACTTGAGGATATGATATGTGGTTGTGTGAGTGTGACGTATCCACTTGAGAATGTGATACGGTTGATAGACAACGTGATGAAGTTGCACTTGAGGATATGGTATGGTAGTGTGATAGCGAGATGAGGTATATATCCACTTGAGAATTTGATATCATTGATGGACAGCGTGATGAGTTTGCACCTGAGGATATGATATAGTTGTATGATAATGTGATGTGGTTACACTTGGGAGTATGATATGGTTGATGGACTATGTGACTAGATTGCACTTGAGCGAATCTAATCATACCGTCAATGGTATTTTTTTTTTTTTTTTTTTTTAACAATTTTTTTTAAAAAATTGATAAGAAATAAAAATAATAACTCATATGATCACTATCCGGATGTCTTTATCCTCTCTATAATTACTTTAGATTATTTCGGTGAATTTTTTTTTTTTTTTTTCTATTTACATCTTTTCTTTCTTTCCTTCTGTAGTTGTATACTATAGAGTTAAAAGGCAACCTAATTTAGCTATACTTGCTGTGAATACATTTGTGAAGGTAAGTGCTTTCATGTAGCAGCCGTTTCTTGGAATTTGGTCCGCGTCACCTTATAGATTGGCATGCTGTAAAATCCATTTCCATTAATCAATGCACTTCCTAGTAATTACTCTTAGTATATGGTACGGATGGTATTTGTTCATGAAAATTTAAATACGAACCTCGTAAATCTTCTGCAAGGAAGGAAAACGACCCAATAGAAGAGAGAAAGGAGATGAGACTCTCTCCCTTCTCTTTTTTTTTTTTTTCTTTTTCCTCCCCGTTTTCTTTTTCTGGTTTTTTTTTTTTTTTTAAATTTTTTATAATGGTTTGGCATCCGGAGCTTTCTTTTTTTATTTTTTAAGTGAGTGGTGACGTGGACCAATGAGGATTAGAATAATAGGAAATTCCTGTTTACCTGGTAACATAGGATTCAGATTCATTGTCTGGTAATGAGTCCTAATCCTTATTGTCTGGTAATGAGTCCTAATCCTCTGTTACCAGAGGATTCGGACTCATTGTCTGGTAATGAGTCCGGATCCTCATTGTCTGGTAATGAGTCCTAATCCTCATTGTCTGGTAATGAGTCCTAATCCTCTGTTACTAGAGGATTCGGACTCATTGTCTGGTAATGAGTCCGGATCCTCTGTTACCAGGTAAACAGGGATTTCCTGTTATCCTAATCCTCATTGGTCCATGTCACCACTCACTTAAAAAAATAAAAAAAAAGAAAGCTCCGAGCGCCAAACCATTATAAAAAAAAACAAAGGAAAAAAAAAACCAGAAAAAGAAAACGGGAAGGGAGGGAAAAGAAAAAGAAGAGAAGGGAGAGAGTCTCATCTCCTCTCTTTCTTCTATTGGGTCGTTTTCCTTCCTTGTAGAAGATTTACGAGGTTAGTATTTGAATTTTCATATATTTTAGTTGGATTTTCCTTTAAATTTAGACTCCACATTCTTTAAAAAGATTCACTGCTTTGATTCTTCTCTGTCATTTCATCGCCTTTCGGCAAAATCAATACAGTTACCCTGTAGTTTTTTCCAACCAACTATGGATGGAGTATCAACAAAATTTTAACAGGGAGATAATCTTAACTATCTGATTTTTTTTTTTCCATTTTCTACCGAACCACTCACTTTTCTATTCTTAACCATCCTTTTGGTAGACTTTGATTGGATGGTTAGGACTGCCTTAATCAGTGTAGTTTTAGAGATATGGTTCGTTTAAAAAGGAACCAATAATTTGAATGGTCTGGATTGCTCTACCGGTACCACCATGTGACGGACAGGGAACCATATTGTTTTTTCCAACCAACTTAATT
The DNA here is from genome assembly GCA_037074715.1 of Magnolia kwangsiensis. NCBI lineage: Eukaryota > Viridiplantae > Streptophyta > Magnoliopsida > Magnoliales > Magnoliaceae > Magnolia > Magnolia kwangsiensis. The sequence continues at coordinate 2,726,038 of CM073571.1, forward strand.
GCCCTGATTGTTTTGTTAAATTACCAAAAAAGCTAAGCATTTATCATGTTATGGATAATAAGTACAGGGAATGATCACATACTGTTTGAGACTAGACATGTGCTCCATTTCCAGTTGGGCATATCCTCTTGTATGTTCCTTTTGGCAATATTACATTTTCTTGGCTTTCACATAACAATATTATATTGGTTGTTCATTGACTTTCACATAACAACATTTTCTTGGAAAGTAATTCCTGTTGGAGATATTTCTTTGAGTAATTCCTGCTGGTCAGTGGAAGTGTCGCATGTCAAAACTTAGTTCATTTTTTTAATACTTTAAATGGATCTAGTGGTTGAATATTGCATCAATTGAAAGCATCTTTATGCCAAATTATGTGACCTAGAATATAACTTCCATCCAATCATGGGCATGTGACTTCCCTTCTCAGCATTTTTTTTTTTTTTTTTAACTTTCAATCAATGATTACTATAATGCCTCTTATATAAATCCCATACATGTGTTTCCTATTCCTTCTTTCCTTTCTTACCATTTGTATCTTATGATTTTTGTTTAATGCAATCGTCATTCGTATTCATAGGTTTGTATATAGCTGTCATGACACAAACAACCTCATTATCTTTTGCAACTTGATGGGGGTTAAGAATCAAAACTTTAATTTATGACTGACCGAAGCAAAGGAGAATTTTGGTATTTAGATTTATGACTGACCGAAGAAAACTTTAATTCATTGGTCTTTAGATTTATGACTGACCGAAGTATTTGCACTTTTTTAGTCCAAAAATGGAAATGGGTGTGGTTTTTGTAAATCAAAAGGATGGGTGTAAATAGTTGATCCCTTTCTTCAGAGGGTTATTTGTGGAAGAGAAAGGAAAAAAAGGAAAGAAAAAAGAATACCAAGTTGAGTTCTATGATTGTCCATGTCTACCATTTTTGTTTTTGGGTGAATTTAGATATCGTATTGCATTTATGTATTTTGTTACATAGGACATGATGAAGCAGGAATTCTAACAGGTTCGCTTGCAGGATTGTCCATTTTAGCTTTAGTAGTCTTACCCAAATGGTCCAACTATTGATGATAGAAATTGAATAAACTTGCTGGAATTTCAGATTAATTGCTGAAATTTCACCATTACTTATACTTTTGTGATTAAATACTCCAATTTTCATATTTCAGTATTGGAAATTCATAATGATATGCCCTGCTTGGAGCAAATCAATATCACAAGTACAAGCTGAAAAAGCAACCTAGTTGAATCCTTGGAGGAGCTTGCACCTGCTTGCACATTAGATGTGAATTTTCCTCCATGGTAATATCACCCTGAAACAACTTGTTTCATCATTACAAATGAATTTTATTTTGCCTCGGTTATAGATTGAAGAATCCTTGGAGGAGCTTGCACCTACTTGCACATTAGATGTGATTCGGTCCTTCTAAATGCACATTAGGTGGAATTTAAAGCTTTAAATTGGTGAAATGCTCTGAAATTGTACAAATCATCTCAGATAGATTAAAAAATTCAAATAATTGTACAGATCATCTTGGATGTGAGTTTTAGGAATTTCCTGCTTTATTAAAAAAGAAAAGAAAAGGAAAAAAGGAAAAAAAAAAGTTTACTAGAAGTTCCTGTAACCTAAAAGCTCTACAGGGCCTGCTCCTAAATCCTTGAGAAATGCACTCCCTTCATCAGTTTCTCTAGCTCATTTCAAATTTAGAACAAAAAATGAGCATTCATTTACCGACGAGGGATGCTATCTTTCCTTCTCATAATTGAGGAAATATCTATGGGATCACTAAAAGATGACTGGCCCCTACCCTAGTAATCTGAAATATCCCATGGTCTTTTTTGCATTAGTTTGCACAGCACGTGCATATTTTGATTTGATGTCATCTTTCTAGCCTTTTGGAATTCCAATGTTCTTTTCGTTTACTAGCATTACATGTGCAGATTCCTTCCAAATTATTGTGAACGGAATCAATAGATTACCTTGTCAAATTGCACGGCCAAGGCCAACTACACTCAATCTTTGGGCATGAGATGCACCATCCCCAAGTTTGTATGGAAACAAAACACATTCCAAAGATTTTATTGTTATGTCATTCTTTGTAATCTGGCTTTCTAATGTTTGTTGTTTGTTCTTACATTTTTCCTGAGAGTATTTTGGCTTTGGTCGAAGTACATGTCTCCAAATGTTTGTAATGAGGAAGTAGCCTTCAAATTGCAATTATGTTTTTCACAGGTCCAACTTAGAACTTGGAAGTAATGTGAGTGCAATTTGAAGCCTTGATGCACTATATGAATGCTAAAGAAGGAAACAACAACATGCCAATACGCTGGCTGATACTGTTACCTAATACGTAGGTACATGGAAACAAATTGGAGATACCTTGGCTTCTTATAGCTTCCTAAAATCTGGTTGCTTGGGTGGTCATGTGTTGTGGGTCCTAGCTTCAAGTATGGTTCATGATAAGATCAGGCATTCTTGTGGGCCATGGCAAGGTGCACATTCTATGAGCATTATTATGTTTGAAGGCAGTATTTTGTTGAAATCATAGTTGTAGGAACCTTCTATCCATTCTTGTTTCAGGATCTTGCTCCTACTATTGGACCTGCAGTTGATCCATAAGATCTTTTGACTCACAAATTCCTTAGATGGTGTACCATATTGACATTTAGTTGAACCCTAATAGGCAGATGCATTCTGCCAAATCTCAACTGTCCCAAATCTCAACTGGGACAAAAAAAAAAAGTAAGAAGAAGAAGAAGAAGAAAGAAGAAAGGTGCCCAAATCTCAGCTTGTACAATAGTGTTGAGGTGGGAATTGTTCTGTTCTTGTCACAATTGAGATTTGGGGCAGAAAATAGCAGTGAAATGGAATCCCTGGTTAATCCAATTTACAATTTCCATGTCACTCCAAATGCAAGGCTGGTGGTTCCTGTTAGCACTGATTTGGTGGTACTTCGAAATGAGACTGTAGCAGATTTAATGTTGTTTCAGTTTCTTGTTTCTTGCACTTATGGTCGTTCTTAATATTATATCAACGCCTTAAGTATAATCTCATCAAATAGTCCATCAACTGTATACTTCCACAGATGCATGTACCTATTCTGATATAGATTGTACTCTCTTACATGGTGTCTGCCACTTCTTTCATTTATATTTGAAAATTTTTCAACCCTTTACCTGCATTGGGACGCCTTCTAATAATCCAGTAAAGGCTTGTGTAACTGCCGGTAAAGGCACGTGGAAATGCCAGTAAAAGGTCTGTATATGTGCAAGCCAATGTTTATTATATCTGATTCATGAAAGTTGTTGTGCATGTTTCTTTTATTGTTGAATTCGAAATTTTTAGATGAGTTGATCTATTAAGGCATGCACTAGCAATGGTAAGCCATTATTTATTTATTTTTAAAATAGAAGCTAGCTATGGCTAATAGCCGTAGCTTTATATCTTAACATCATAGCCATAGTTATTTAGCTACGGTTTTTATCCATAGCCTTATCCCTTTTTGGTAGTGATTACTTTTGCTTTATCACCTAAGATGATTATTATTATTAAAATTTTTACTTTTCGCTATTATTATTATTATTTTATTTTTTTTGAGGGTTTTAAACGAATGAAGATTGAAAACTAGAAATAGAAATAAAATCCAATAATCTTCGCCAAAATAAACAACCATATTACATTTCTAAGTGAAAACACTTCACACTCACACAACCATATCATATCCTCAAGTGTAACCTCATCATATAGTGTATCAATTGTATCACATTTTCAAGTGGATCCACCACACCAACTGTTAAACAACCATATCATATCCTTAAGTGCAACCTCATCATATAGTCCATAAAGTGTTTCAAATTCTCAAGCGGAACCACATCACACTATTACACAACCATATCATATGCATCCTCAAGTGCAACCTCATCATATAGTTCATCAACTGTATCATATTCTTAAGTGGAATCACATCACACTATCGTCTCAACCATGTCATGCGCTCAAGTACAACCTAATCACATAGTCCATCAACCATATCATATCTTCAAGTGTAACTACATCACATTATCATACAACCATATCATATCCTCAAGTGCAAATTCATCACACTGTCCATCAATTGTATCACATTCTCAAGTGGATACATACCTCATCACACTATTGCACTACCATACTACATCCTTAAGTACAACTCTATCACGTTGTCCATCAACTGTATCACATTCTCAAGTGGAGACATCACACTCACACAACCACATATCATATCCTCCAGTGTAACCTCATCATATAGTGTATCAATTGTGTCACATTTTCAAGTGGATCCACCACACCATACTGTCACACAATCATATCATATCCTTAAGTGCAACCTCATTACATAGTCCATAAAGTGTTTCACATTCTCAAGCGGAACCACATCACACTATCATACAACCCTATCATATGCATCCTCAAGTGCAACCGTATTATATAGTTCATCAACTATATCATATTCTCAAGTGAAATCATATCATACTATCGTCTCAACCATGTCATGCGCTCAAGTGTAACCTAATCACATTGTCCATCAACCATATCATATCCTCAAGTGTAACGACATCACATTATCATACAATCATATCATATCCTCAGGTGCAAACTCATCACACTATCCATCAATCGTATCACATTCTCAAGTGGATACATACACCATGCTGCAAAAGAGAGGGCTTCTGTCCATTTGATTGAAACCTAATCACATAGCCGAAGGTAAGTGGACTAAAACATGCACCATGCTGCAAGTCAGACCCAGTTTGTCCATCTTGAGGATCCCACCATGCTCTGTCACAAGATTCAGGCCTACTAACTCTAAAGGTAGGCAACCAATTTTTATTGGTCGTCAACTAGTTTTGTTAACTGTGGCCCACCAATTTTGTTACTTAGTTTGAATTTTTTTTGGAAGAGCATCCACATCTACACTTTGATACACCTGAAAATCTTGCATAGTTTGGATCAATAGAGTCATTTGCACATGCAAATTATCAAGCTTTGCTAGATAAATAACTCAAAAAAGAAAAAAGAGGAGAGCCAATCTTACAGCATCTAATTCATCCATGGAGAGGACCATGGACTGCACTAACATGATCAAGTGACTAAAAAATACAGTACAAACGTTCCATAATTTCAAGAAAAGTAGGATGATCATACAGTACAATATCAATTCAAATTCTTCATATATGAAAGATGAACATGGCATTTTGAAGAAATTCCATAAAGATTCATGATTAAAAAAAACACTATTCCTTTATACCCACCAACCATAAGCTCAAAACGATGATATGCTAGATTTCAAAAAGGCAAAAGACTTCACATAATTTCTCAATGAAACATACACTTGAAATGGTATCTCACCTGGAATTATTGTTTCAACCCGGTAGTTCATAGCTAACAACAACCAGTTAGACATATCCAATGAGGAACATTGTGGGGATGTTCCAGCCACACTGTGGCCAAAGTGTGAACTATTGAGACCACCAAAAGTCATGATTTTCAAGCTACAATACATACGAACCAATGCATGTAAAAATAAAAGCAAGTGGGACAAATGGGAAGGCTCCAAGGCCTTCCAACTTTACATGTGCAACAAAAATTAAACTACTACTTCCAAAGGCCTAGCTAAAATGGGCAGGAATAGGAACAGAAATTCTGCTTCATGCTCGGTAGCCAAGCTGGTTACGACATCCCATATTAGAGCACAAGTCATGGCCTCAAGTCCATTTGTTGTAGACAATTCAATCTGGCCTCAGATGATATGTAATCCTATCTTCTAAAAAAGACAAAAGAGAGGGCTTATGTCCATTTGATATGTAAAACTTTGAACGATATTCTGAGTGGCTGTGACATGCAACACAAAGGGGCTCAAGTATAACTATAAGCCAAAGAGAAGATAGGTAGCAAACAACACACCATCTCAGTGTAGGAAGCAAAGGTACATGGAATTATATGAGATCTTTCACTTTTTTTTTTTTTTTTTTAATTCACAATAGTTAAAACATATTTAATTATCAGAATACTAAATGTACGGGAAAGGAAAAGAAAAAGAAAACACTTCTACCTTCAAAGGAATCCACGATCAATGTTACAACCCAAATTGCAACAATAACAATAATATAAGTATATATTAATAGACTGGAGATAAAGTGATATAAAGTGCTATATAGAAAGTAATATGTATCAAAACCTTAAAAAACTAATGAGTCCTTATGATTTCCTTATATGTTTGGCAATCTCTGCCCTTGTTTTGACAAACTTCTATTTTTATCTACTAAATTTCATGAATTGTCAAAGAAAAATCCAAAAAGAGATGTTGGTAGGTACAAATTAACCATTTTTTTCAGAGTTGAAAACCACATCATGGAGGCTGTTAGCAACAACAATCTTGACATGGTCATTGTTAACTTCAGGAATAGGCACAGATTTCACAAACATGTCTTTATGTTTCCATCCTACATTCAAGTCAGTCAAGTCAGAAAACACATGATCAATAACAGTGGATCTTAATTTGTGAATATCATTATATCTGTATGGAAATGTTAGATCTAAAATTTCTTATACATAGTAGAATAGCCATGCAAGAAATCTGAACTTCAACAATAAACTTGCATGCAACGTGAAAAGAAAAATGCAAAGAAAGGAGAAGAAGCATCACTGTATACTCCAACCAAGGTGCAATATGTTCTGGTTGTAGATTTGGCTTAAGATATTTATGGCCACCATTGGTTTATATGATGATGAGTGCACTTGTTCCTCTCTAAGGCCAAAGTACTGTTAAAAGAAAGGCTAATTCCAAAAAAAAAAGAAAAAAAGAAAAAAAGAAAAAAAGAAAAAGAAAACATAGAACATTAGATACACATCCAAAACATGAAAATGTTAGGAAAAAAAAAAGCTTCTATTCCAGAATGTTGGAAGCTACCATTAGGGGCAAGGCTCCAAATGTGTATCGAGTAGTGTGTCATTCATCACCAATATGTGCCATTACCTAGCAGTTTCCAAATGGTAGTTTAAAACTTTTATTATGAGTGCATTCAATATGATGAGTCTATCACTTACAAAAATCATGCATACAGAAATTTTGGAAATAAGGATGAGTCCCTTTTGGATGTGCTATGTAAGAGGGAATAAAATACAGGCTTCAATTTTTTTTTGTCTGTTCTCAATCTGTCAAAATTCTAGTTTAATCATGCTAATGATTATTTGAATTAGTCCCATTAGGTATATTGAGGCAACAAAAAAGGTTCTGCTCTCAACAAGTTGGGCTACATTGGTTTCTTTCAAAATATTAGCAAGTGTTAAAAGCCTAGGAAACAAAGTGCGAGATCTTTTCCATTTGGACTTCAAAGAATAAAGCTAGAATCACACAGGATACCTCTCCCTTAATCTACAAACACAACTCAATATGTGGGCCCCCCAGGGCAGGCTGTAGGACCTGCAATTGGGTTTTGGGGCCTAAAACTTCATCATGCTTCTTGCAACTGCTCATTCTATATTCGATGAAAGATCTAGCTATTACAAGTTGTCCAGTTCTAGGTAGATGTTCGTTTTTCTGAAGTTCATATCATTAAGAATCAGGGGCTTCTTTGTGGGCTTGTAGTAGCTGCATGTGAATAGTACATGCCTCCTGCTTATTCAAGAACTGGTCATACTTTTTGATTGTTTGCATTTTTATTTATTTATTTATTTTTTCATTTTTAAAGTAACAGCAACTATATTGAAAAGAAAAAGATTACAGAGAAGGAGCCTCCCGCTGAGCTAGCGAAAGGAGAGACCTCCAATAGAAAGCGGATTACAATCCTTGACATTAACAAAATTATAAGCCCATTCTGCTAGATACTGCTGAATTTTCTGACAAGTTGAGCCCACCGAATTTGAAATTCCATTGAAGCATCTCCTGTTTCTTTCTTCCCAGACCGACCACCAAACAGCCAACAGACTCATTTTCCAAATCGTGGTTCTTTGATTCCCTAATTTTGGACCATGCCAGGCTTTAAACAGACCATCAGCTGAACATGGGAAGCACCAAGGAATGTGGCTATTAATAATCTACTCAGTTGAGGAAAGTCTTTCAGAAAAAACGAAAAAAGAAGAAAAGAACATTTTGAGCATTGACTAGTATACAGTGTTTGTATAGTACTTGTGCCTTTTTTTATATTTATTTTTTATATAAACCATTTCTATTGGAAAGGTGAAACACAATTTATCGTAGATTTAGATTTATGTCATGCTATGTTAAGACAACTGAACAGAAAAACCAGAATGCTACCTCCGAACTCTGCAAAAACCATAGTTAGCAGAACTCTGTATTTTTGAAAAAAGGAAAATCACATAATTGATTAAACATTCAAAACTCCGCATATTTTGGAAGATAGGAAAAAAATAGTTTTTTGGGCAAACCTAATTATACACGTTTTTATTTATTTATTTATTATTTTATACCAATAAAACATAGATTTATTAAAAAAAGAAAGAAAGAAAACCTTTTAGGGGCAAATTTAAAATAGAGATTGGTTGTTGCAACTCATTAATAAAATTGAGTAGAAGCGATTTATTTATTTATTTATAAATAATACAAACAGGCTGATTGATATGCGGATTTATTGAAAAGGAAAGATTTGACAGTCAAAGAACACTATTTGACTATCTATATACATTATTGTTCATTCATGCAGAAATTCTAATTATTTCTATTTAACCTTATTTTTGTATAATATATACAAACGTGTATGCACATGGCTCTCTCTCTCTCTCTCTCTCTCTCTCTCTCTCTCACACACACACACACACACACACACACACACACACCAAAACCTTATTAAACCTGACCATTTCATTCTCTGATTTTTTGGCATTTTCATTTTTTTGACCATATTTCTAACTGTATTTTTAATGATCGAGACTGAATTAAACATGAACATCTCCAATACCTTTTTTTTTCCTGCTGTATGCTGGTTTGCTAACAATGATCCAAACCCATGGACCGTCAGAATCTGAACATATCGAACACAGATACCTCGTCTGTTTATAAGGATCGCCACAACATTGATGATCATGATCGACAGAGCCATTGTCTGGTGTTAAGTTACGTAGTTTATATATGATAGTATGTATATGATGTTATATTGTAGATTGATGAGGGTTACGGATACACCAAAGTTGCTATCTGAATTTTCACAATCTTAATTTTCATTGAACGATGGCTTATTTGGCTTTGTGAAACAATTTACTTCTTTGGTTTGTTTGTTTGTATCAACTGAATGCCAATTTCTTCAAAGGTTTCTTGTAACGTTTGTATCGATTTCTATCTTTACTGTCAAATGAAAATAACTTGTGTCCATTATCCTTAATCTTCAACTTCTCAAGTTGGCTGGTTGGTTTCTATGTGTAGTGCGTTATGCACTTTTGCATCCATTACTGAGGTATCATTCTTCTGAAATCTAATAGAATCCATTGCATTTTTCAGGCTCAACACATTCCATCATGCAGGCCAAGGAGAAGTGAATGTGACGCTTGGAATCCCAAGTTTACAAGAGATTCTTCAAAGGGCTTCTGCCAAGATTCGAACTCCAATTGTGACATGCCCTTTGCGTAAGGGCACCACGAGGCAAGACATTATTCCTTTTTGTTCCATAATTGGAATATCCTATGTGCATAATAGCTTATATCGGTATACGACGACACATGCTTTCTTCTCTTGAACATAATGGTTGGCATGCTCCCCTTTGTGCAACATTGGTGATGAAGCTGTCTTTATATTTTAAAAATTCTTAGTGCTAGCAACATGGATTATAATTTTATACTCATGTAAACTGTGAGCCACTGCATGCCACTGGCTCTTGTATGCAACCATCTGAATGCCCTCTGTGCTTGCTTGCTTGTGCATGCATGCGTGTGCCATGAGAAAAAAAAATTAACTTCCAAGCTGCATGTTTTGTTTTTATTCAGGGTTGAAGCTGAGCGTCTTGCTGCAAAATTGAAGATGGTTAGTTTAGCTGACATTGTAGAGAGTATGGAGGTCTGTGTTGTGCCATTTTCTGTTCATCAGGAGGGTGCCTCTACTATTTATAAGCTGAAGATGAAGCTATTCCCACCTGAGCTTTATCCTCCATATTCAGATATAACATTAGAAGACTGAGGAAACTCTCGAGGTTTTGTTTATCAGGGAATTAGAGGATTCGATACAGAGTCATATTAAAATGCTATCTAAGATCAGGGGCATCAAGGCAGTCATAAATAGTGAGGAACACAATACCACTAAAGAGACAAGTGAGGAGGAACCCGGAAGCATTTCCCACCAAGTAGGAGAAGAAGAAGATGATGATGGTGGTGGTGGCGAAGGGGATGAGGTTGCTGACGATCTTGGTGGCGATGCACAGAAAAGAAAACGGCAGGCTAAAGATGAGATGGATTACGATGATGGTATAGAAAGCGAGGTCCCCATAGTTGAAGATGAGCTCAAGGAAAGCAAGGAGTCAACCGGATTTGAAAGTGAAATCGATCAAGTCGAGGATGATGGTGATTATACTCTGGGAGGTGAAAGTGAGATCATGGAAAGTGAAGATCAGATATTTGATGCTGAGGATGAAGCCCCTGGAAGCCCATCAAAGCCTGATTATGTCTCCAAGTTAAAAGAAAGCAACAGCGAATTGAAACCAAAAGCCAAACAGAGGAAGGGCAGAGGACACCTAATCAAGAAGAAGACTGATAGAGCAATTTTGGTGGTCATCAAGGGATTGGAGTTCAAGGCTCATTTCTGCTTCAGGGATGAACCTCATATTCTATTGGCTCAGGTATTTGATCTTATTATATTTGCAATTGATTAGTTTAGCTGCTCACAGCTTGGCATTTCTGCTCATTTGGATACAAAATGCTTCAATGCCATACATCATTTCCTTTCTTCTTTGGCAAAAGAAAAAATATCCAGTTTTTTTTTAGGACAAGTACCTAAATATACAATTCTTAAGAACTAAAATAAAATAAAATAAAAATCCTTGGCTTGTTTCATAGAAGGGTTTTTACTTGAATTTCTAAAAATTGATTAATACTCATCATCATAAAAAGAAAAGTTGTGCCTTGTGATGATACAATAGCCACTGACCTATTTTTTTGCTCATTAATTTTTTTCCATGTTGGCTTCTAAATTCATGGTTGTGGAGGTTTTCCTATTTGATTGTTGCAAAAGTAGTGTGCCACAGAGATGATTTTATGGTATTTGGTCCACCAGCACTATACAGGTGTAGGACCCATTCCCAATGTTCTGTGATCCACCTGACGGGCCCTACTGTAAATGGGCCACAATCCAGAAATGCCACAGTTTGAACAAATCCTATTTGTATGACCAGTTCTTGCAAATGGATCATAAGACAGTTCCCTTGATCAGTACGGTAGGATAGTCCAATCAATGACATTTTGGCCATGATCCATTCAGTGAGGTTCATCTAGTGGGTTGTTCGGTCAAGGGGTTTGCCACTCCTGGACTGTTTTGGTGGTCTAGTAAACCAACCCACCAATTCATTGGTTGCCCCAGCTGTGTCATTTTGAGCATCATGTAGTTCCTCTTTTGTGAAGACGTTTACTCATTTGTAGTGGGAACCAGATGCATGATTTTCATAGAGTGATGTTGGGGTGTGCTATTCTGCAGTATTAACCATCCGGATCAAGCATGTGGGTCCTATGCAATGTTTTAAATATCGACGATATTGGCCGATATATCCCACGAAATATCTTATATCCCACCTGTGCAATACGAAGTGCACCATGTAGTGTTGATATATCCCCACATGTTTGATCTGGTGAGCATTTTCAATTTCCAATCCTTTTTTTTTTTTTTTTTGAAATTATGTTGAATCAGTGTTAAATGGTAACAAATCCATTGGCTCGTCGTGTTTTGCATGAAAAATCGTGGAGTTGGAGCTTTGATTTCGATATCCATTAGTTATTCATGTTCTCCATATATATATATATATATATATATTTTTTTTTTTCAAAATTTTCCTTCAACTAGTTATCAATTGAGACTAATTTCAAAGTGTTTAGAAGTTTTGATGAAACGATCATCATACATTCTAATTTCGAAATTTGCATGTAGGTGGTCCGATTTGGGGAAACTTGGAAAAAATTCAAAAATTTCCCAATTTCTCCCAAATTGCTTGTAATGTTGCACTTCAAACATGAAGTCAAGCATCTATGAGGGCTAATTTACTGATTTGTTAAGTCGTTATTAGTTTTCGAAAAATAAAAATAATTTTTAATTTAAAATTAATAAAAAATATAAAAATATTATTATTATTTTTCAAAATTTCCCTTAAACCAGCTGTCAATTGAGATTAATTTCGAAGTATTTAGATTGTTTGATGAAATGATCATCACATACACTCTAAATGTTATGCATTCAATTTGAATATAGTTGCATTAGTTCAGTTAGATAACGCATAGTTCCTATACAAAGGAAACCTATTATGTGCACTTTTTTTTTTGAGATGTTATGATTTAAAAGTGTATTAAGGTATTTTTTAACAATTCCTGAAGTTTTATTGAAAATTCAACCATTTTCTCCATGTTTTCCCATGTTTTCCAAAAAGTGCAATAAATTACCCCATACAAATGATATATCCTGTGCGATAACCAATATGTATTTATATCTTAAGGATACGATAGGTAACACAATACCGATATTTTGAACAGTGGTCCCATGTATAAGGAGAGAGTAGATTGCTTGATAGCCAGGTGTTTTACATTGTAGTTATCCCCCGTCTCCAATACTTTGAGAATCAGCGATATTTGAATTTGTTGACTTGATTTTAGATTTTTGAGTTTACATCACTTTTAACGTGCCTGAATTTTTTGCTCCCTTGGTAAATAATCTGTACTCAAAAAAACATTGCAGATTGCTCAGAAGGCGGCCAAAAAGGTATATGTGAAGAGGTCCGAGAACATTGATCGGTGCTCTGTGGTTGGCTATGAGGAGGATAATAAGAAAGGGGAGGGGACCCCGTCGCTGCAGACTGCTGGAGTGAATTTCCGTGCATTTAGGAACCTGCAGGACAACCTGGACATCAGGAATATAGTCTCCAATGACATATATGCAAATTCCCAACACCTACGGAGTGGAGGCGGCAAGAGCTACCATCCTGAAAGAGGTGTATAACGTTTTCAAGCCCTACGCGGGATTTCCGTCGACATCCGGCACCTAACCCTCATCGCTGATTGCATGACGGCGGCGGATGGTGGGTACCGACCAATGACAAGGTTTGGCATGGCTGACAGCGGCACCTCACCTTTATGCAAGACGTCATTCGAGACAACGACCAAGTTCATCGTTGAGGCGGCCCTTCACGGGGAGGTTGAGAGGTTGGAGTCTCCGTCAGCGATGACTTGCCTGGGCCTGCCGGTGAAGATGGGGACGGGTTGTTTCGATCTGATGCACAACTTAAGAGGCTTGATTATTATTGTTAAAAAAAGAAGAAGAGAGGTAGGAGTGGGTGGCCTGGAGATAAACGGAGGGCCTGAGTTCAGTGCATTGGTTCCAACTATCCAAAGATGGAAATAAGAAAATATGCATATTGGATGGTGGGAGGTGTCCTTGCATGATCCTTTCCCATTAAAGGAGGTATTCACAAATTTTGTATTTATCAATTTTTTAAATCTAATCTTGTATGATCATCTAGGTTTTGCTGTAAAGCTGCTCACGCCTTAAGCCTAGATGGTCGCTGTGTCATGTTACGAGCTTGATCTCTGTCCACTGCAGCAAGCAGAGAAGAATAAAGAAGGATGTCGTGATATTCATTAAGTTTTATTAAGGAAAGTTCAGTCATTTAGAAGTCTTTTGCTTCCAGATCAGGGTTGATTGATTGAGAAAGCAGTTGCATTTCAAATCATGCAATGAAGTTTTTTTTTTTTTTTTTTAAGGAAAGATGATTAGTCCACTTGTACCAATAATGCAAGCTGACTAATCCACAATGCAAAGTGTCCGTTCGCTAGCAGCAATGGCTTTCCAAGTCAGCATACATTTTAAGGCGTTTTACTTGAGCATTTAAGGCAGTACATGTGGTGCATATGGTATGTTAGAAGATGCAGGGAGGCACATTTGGCGCAGTGTACGGCAGTCAAATTGTCTTGCATGTTCCATAATAGAAACGAGCAAAAATGTTTACTACCACATTTGTCTGAAGAAATGATTCATCGAGAGCATGCAACGTCTCATGAAGGTCAGTCAATATCCAGCTGGGCTGGTGGATTCAAATGCTCGATTCAACTCGATATTTAATAACTCAAGTAAAAATAAGTTATATAGTGCGTCTAGCTGCATTATGTAAGTTGATCCGTACAAATTTTGAATGGTAGTTCATAAGCTTTGTTGTGAACTTAATACACAGTTCAAATAGGTCAATTGAACTGTCCATGTGAATCGATGCAACTAGGAGCACTGCAAGTTATAATGCTCCGAGAGAAGTGGAGGATTGTCATTCTCTTAACTTAATAATGGAAATCAAGAATAGTATTTAAGAGTACATAAATTGGGCAACAAAACCATAGCAATTGGAGTGCTGCTAGACGCTGTTGTTTCCTTTGCGTGAGGTTGTTGCAAACTGATTTCACCTTTCTACGCTTTGTAAAAAAAAGAAAAAGCAAAAAATAAAAATAAAAATAAGTCTCCTGTCGTGTCAGACTGAGTTGTTGGGTAAAGTCGACTGAGTTTTTGTTGAGGCACTGAGTTTTAGAACGTGAGACCAGGTTGTCCAAGGTTGTATTGGTGAACTGCTGCTGCTGAACGATTCCTTAATACTGATCAGAAGGTGGAACATTTGTGGCCCCAAGCTAGGTTGGTTGGGCCCTCCATCGTGAGTGGTCCTGTCTCACTCACACTGGATTTTTGTGCAAGTGATTATATCATCATATCAGGCCTCGTAAAATAAGGGGGCACCATAATGACTTGGTTCCAAATTTGAACATATCAGTCTTAGTTGGGTGAGAGAGCTCTGAAAAAAAGAAAAAAAGAAAAAAAAGAGCCCAAGATCAATGAAAATAGCATAATGGTGGTATTGTTTGCCCTTTTTGCTCCTTTATATTCCAGATCAACCAACTGATGTGAACACATGAACTAATCACAGACACACACACACACACACACAACCAGAACTAAAAGGCCTGTTTGGATTTGTGGAAAGCGTAGGTGGGAGAGGAAATTATGCTCCCCGAGAAACCTTATTTCCAAGAAGTGTGAGAAAGGAAGCAGTGTTTCACATGTTTGTTTAAACAATGACCACTATTTTAAAATTAATGGCTGCTATTTTCCAAGCAACAACCATTACTCACACGAGCCTTCCTTTTCTTTTGTTAAATATCAGGCGTGATGGATTACAACTTCCGGTGACAGGCATTATTTTCCAAGAGCCTGTTTGGTAGATGCCTGAAAATGAGTTAATCTCATTTTAAATAACAGTAATTCATTAGGAATCCTGGTCTCTAATACACGAGTAATGATCTAGTGGGCTACCTGTATGGGGAACCTTTTCCATGAACATAGTTTTGTTTGGACTCATTTGCATCTGCATTACCTATTTGGACCGTCCATTAGGTCCAAAACTCTTTTCATGGGCCGCGTTGAAACATTAATGCTGATCAGAATATCCAAACTGTTCAGTTACTGGCATGCAAAATGGACATGAAGATCATTCTTGGAAGACAGGCTCGATCAAGGATGTTTATAACCTTTTGATTGCTGTGATTTTTGCTCAGTAGTGGGAGGGGACAGGGACCTAATGGACAGTTAAGATATGTGATGTTAGTGCCAACAACCCCAAATGCAAATGTAAGGATTCCATTCAATTAGCCCACAAAATCATTACTCTAATTAAAGTCTAGAGATCAAGATCTCTAATACATAATTACTGTTAACTAAAAATGAGATGAACTTATTTTAAAGCGTCCAACAAACAGTGCCTATTGTTTTCTGTTTTCTGTTTTCTGTTTTGTCATTTTCTTTTTCTTTTTCTCTGTTTCACAACAGCTGTTACTAGTATAAGGTTGTTAAGCCGCTCTCAACCCTGTTAATCGAGTACCATACTTTGAAAAAAAGAGTTCCATACTTTCATAATGATGCAATCAGAAATGATGGCAAGAACATTACCTCATACAGAACACACATAGCATATGTCCCATTTACTGCTGCATGATCAGTGAGGCCCACCCAAGAACATCAATATGGTTCACTCCACCCCAGAATCAGCTGGGAAAGTTCACATGGAATGATGACAGCTTACAGGCTACACTGCGTTTTCATGTCTTATGAACTCAATTTTCAGAAACACCTGCCCTTGCTATTGTATTATTCCCTCAGTTTCTTGAACAGGTAAGAGCGCTCTAGCATTACTTGCAGCTTAGACATGGAAGAAATAAAATACACCTGAACAAAGATTCTACTGCCAGTTGCAAAGATTGGTACATCCCAAGTGCTTCTCTTGCATAGAGAACATGAAAATCAGAAAAGGAAAAAAAAATCACAAGGGGCATGATTGGACGTACCATCAAACCGCAATTTAGAAGAACGTGGGGGTATGGGCATCCTTGATTGATTCAGTATATGGTACTTGGGCAGCACCAAGAGGTAGAAACTGCATCAACCAGGCTGTTGATTTCCTGCCTTCCAACCGGAAGCCTGTACACTCATATTAGATAAAGATAAAAATTGGCAGAAAACAATTCCCCACATGAAATCCAAGAAACCAAATACACCCGTGATGAACACGAGAAAGACAACCAGCTTATACTGAGTGCCAGGGTAAGCTTGGCAGAGATTCTTGCTGTATTTAGCATGAATCAGATCTCCCCTTCTAGAAACAGATCTCCCCCTCTAGAAACAGGCGAATATAGTCCGCCCAGTAGGCCATGGTAAATGAGCTACACAGAAAGAGTTCCCAAGGCCTTTGTCATTAGAACACATGAAAGGATTGATGCAGTCGGCATACAGGCCAAAATGTTCTCTACTATTGTTGATCATCAAACAGCCCATGATCATGATCCTCAAGGTGCACATTTTCAAGAGATTGTGTATGGGTGGTCAACTTGGACCTTAGAGGACTGATTGCAATAGCCTGAAGAGTTGGCCACCATCATAGGTCCCACATGAAGAGTTGTCTAGCCAAGTGACTCCCAACTCAGCAAAATTTCCTTGAAAAGATATTCTCCTAACTTTCAGTTACCCATACAAGTTTCCCTCAGTATTTTCATCATCTACCTCGTGGGATGCTTTCTGAGAATCAAAGGATGTCTGAACAACATGAAACCAAACCTGTTTGAAAACCTATTGAGTTAGCTTTCCTATGGGCCGAAGATCATGTGATCACAATACTGCCTTAGTGTGTTGTAGTATGAAGGTCAATAAAGGTTGTGATGGGATTCAGGGAAATTTTTGTCATTTTTAATATTTTATTCAAAAGGGATGGTTAGGAATAGAAGTTATGGATGTTAGGATTAAATTAATGTTGTTTTTTTTTAAAAAATATTTCCTTTTCTTAGGGTTTAAGCTAAATTAAAGAGCAAGTTATCTAACTCTATATGTACATATAATCCCTTCAGTTTGGAATATGCTTGATTATTTGAGTTCTCTTCTTTAAGTTTGAGCTTATCTATCCTGATTATCCAGCCTGTGTCCTGACGGAAATTGATGGAACTTTGCTAAGCTGTTTGAGGACCGTTTGTCTTGAATTATGTGTAGATGCTCACTGAGCTGATTGTGGATCAGCCCATAACCATGCCTTGCCTGTCCTTTGCTGAGTCACTTGCAAAACAGCAACGTCATGTATCCCGACCACATTGTTGCTTCCACTGTCACAACTGCAGCTGTATGTGTCAAGGAATCATCACTGGCATGCCCGCATCAAGTGGTCCTCACTGAGCTCTTCCCATATCAGAACAGCTGGAATATCCAATTTCCATATCCATATAAGCTGTATCAGTCCGTACTCCATATTGGACCCATATGGGTGACAATATGCCCTGCATTGGCTAATATGGGGCGATATGACCCTTTTTTTTTTTCATAGGGCGGATACGACCCCATACGGCATATCATACCAAGTTGATACGGAAATGATACAGCCCTATTGGCTGATATGATATGGCTATTTATGATCATTACTCATGACAAAAAGCCCTCAAAGCAACATACCCTCAAAGGTATATAGATATTAAATTGAAAATTGCTGGCATGTAAATCTTCTTGTTTGAGTGAGAAAACCTTACCTGCGTACACTTACTAAACAAGTAACTCAGAACATTGACTACAGCATCCACTTTTAGGGATGATTATTAAGATACAGAGGCACACGTGAACTAAATTGGGATTTGGATTCATGGTTTAAGCTTTAATTAGTAAATTTTGCTTAGTTTTTTACCTTGATACTTAGCATTGTAACATTTAAACAAATTTATGTTACAAATAAATTCATGTGAAGGATTCTAATAAGATAATCAGGTTTCTCATTGTTTTCCATGATATAGAACTTCTTGGAAGTTTGGAACTCCAGATATATAAGTAGTGTTATCTTGGTTCAATTCATTTGCTTTAATTAAAGGGAAACAAATTCATACATTCCATATGAGCAATTAATTTGATTCGTATATGGTACCGTTCCCTAAATAAGATAAGTTGGTACATTATGTAGCCAAATTACAGTTTGCTTACAATCCAGAACTAACATTAACCATGAGTTCCTAAGGAAAAGCAGCTACTGGCATGCATTTGTTTTGTACGAGATCAAAACCGAGCACAACAATAGCACCATATCTTATTGTACTTTCAGTGCCATATCACTCTCTATGTTTTTTTTAAAAGGGTAAATATTAATATATTAATTTACCACACACTTCCTTCTGCCCATACTGGCCCCTTAGCTTACTAACCTGAAAGCAGGGAGTTGATTGAGAATCTCAAGCAAATAAAACCAGCCCATCCTGAAGACTTGAAGAAGCAAAATTCAGAGAGTGACCATCATGATTAATGCTAAATGGGAAGTGACAATGTATTTTCTCAGGAATTTCCACATTCTTTCATCATAGCAAACAGAATAACAGCAAGAGTAATCTATCAATGCCTGCTTTTTTCCATTTTTCCTTTTACAATTTTCTGTCTTATAATCAACAAACTTGAATAAAAATAGCAAATAGTGCTATGCAAATGGAGGGAGGGAGAGGGAGGGAGAGAGGGTGAGGGAGAGCAGACCCAAATTCCGCCAATAACGAAGCAAAGTCTGCAAAGCTCTGAATCCTTCAAGGGCACTCATTGAATAACTGTTGTGCAAAAAACACAATGACACCATCGCCAAACCTTCTATGGAAAGACTGAATGCTGCCAAATTTGTTTGCCTCTCTCTATACATTTTAAGTTGAAATATTTAGAGAGGCAAGATCCCAAATTCTGCCATAACAAAGAAGTCTCCAATGCTATGAATACTTCAAGGGTGCTCATTTAAAAATTGTTGTGGGAAAGCCATAAAGCTACAGAATATGAGTTACAAGTTTACAACTGAAAATCTACAAAGGGGTTGACAGTAGTTTAAAGACAACTGACTGACAAAATTACAGTGTTTCATTTTATTATTATTTTTTAGTTTTTCACCAATGCAACAATTTTTGAGCTACTGTGAAAATAGGCCTAAAATGAAATTTTTGGCATCCCTAAAGTAACAAGCCAACTTTCAGCACATATAAACCATATCATTCAGGACAACAAGCAATATAACAAACAACTATGCGTGAGGGTCTGAGAAATCTCTAAGCCCAACTGAAATACATGCCAGGTAGCTTGCTTTTCAGTCACATACACAAAATACAGCATTATTGAAAAAATACACCTGAGGCCCTGAAAAATTTCTCAGCCCATCTGAAATCTTTTACAGATATGCCAATATGACATTCTTTTTAATGGAAACAAAAAAATTCATTAAAAGCCAAGCAAAAGTGGAACAGCATAAAACAAAAAAGAAAAGCATAGATGATGAGAGATCATTCCGCAACAAAAAGACTAGTCCGCAAGCCATTGACCACCAAAATCTACCCTTATACCCCTAGAAAACCTTTGGACCCAAAGCTGAATCAATCACCCCTTTGCTTTTATAAAGATTTCTCATGGAGATTCCGATTTATTCACAAAGGCCCTATTATTACATTCCCTCCAAATGGACAAAAGACCCGCCAACAGTGACAGTCACCACACAAGGCCCAATCCCTTTTGCCCTACATTCCCAAATTCCACAATTCAAAGTCTGCAATCATCTCTTGCTATGTGACACTTTTCACACTAAGTTGCTGAAAATTGGAATTTTCTTTTGTTTATACATCACCAAATTTCAGTAAGAGATTCCACAAAACGTAAAGCATATTACTACAACAACGGGACCCGTCTACATTTTTCTAAAAGGTACAAATATCCTCAACTGTACAGCAGAAATCTCAGCAATAAAAGATAGCATTCAATGTCAGTGTCATAAGAAAGTGTAGGAGAACTAAACTACCTCAGAAGGGTTACATCTTGTGAGGGTTAGAAGCGCACCAGCTATAATTCTAGCAATATGACTATGGATTCCAGTACGAAGAAGCTACTGGACTCTGCCCAGATCGTTTGGATCTCTTCCTTGCAGTTTATCCAATGTAACAGCTCCAGACCTTCTAAAATTAATTTCCATTTCCTTTTGCTTCACTTGCAATGCAATCTGCTCATTCTCTAATCTCATGCACTCATTTTCCAGCCACAACCTATCCAACTCCTTATCTTTCTTTCTACAAAATTTCTCCCATTTAAAGCGACGCTGTTCCAGTTCAAACACCTGAGCCTGAACACTAACTCTCTGCTCATGGAGCTGCAGCGTGCGGTTCCTAATCCACTCTAGCTGATCCCAAGGCAGCTTTGTGGCATCTGGAATCAATCCAATCAATTCAGCAGGATAGTTATCATTAGATAATGACCAGAAACTATCTTCCTTGATGTTCGTCTTTTTCCCACCAAAACCAATGTTCCTCTCATCATCCTCGTCATCCCCATTCGCATCGTCTTCATTCTCTGCACCGCCATCACAATCCTCATCGTCCTCGTCATCTTCCCCCTCGAACTGATCACTGTCCCTGGAGCACCGCAAGAGGTGGGCCATTGGATAACCTTGCGATTCAATCTCGTGGGTGTCACATATCCTCTGCCCGGTGTGGTAAGAGCACATCTCCCGGTAGAAGAGGTGTTTCGAGCTCAAGATCTTCCTGACGTCTTCCTTCATCTTTGCTGAGAGGTGGCTCATGGAGTCCAACAGGCTGGGGTTCTCCACGACACGGCAGGTGGTCCCGCACCCAAGAATCTCATTCAGCCGCTTGTATCTTTTGTTCAGGTCATTGAACTTGTCCTCACACTGCTGGGGTGAGACATAACAGCCCCTCTCCATCATGATCTTTGATACGTTTTTCCACTTGCCCTTCTTCTGCAACGCCCTGGATTTCCTCTTATGTGGCCCATCCGCAGGGCCATCTGGGGTTGTCCCATCCATGCCGACGCACAAGACGGCCATGATCAGCATCCGGACAACGTCATCTGTCCACTTCATCCGTTGCCACGGAGACCCCTTTTTACCCTTCTCCCCATTCAAATTCACATCGCTCCCATCTTCCCTAAAACCCAGTTCGTCTTCATCGCTTGTGCTGTTATGATTAGCAGCAGCAGCAACACTACTAATGCCCTTCCCTTTACCGCAATTCACGGAAATGCCCTTCAGGGCGATCGTGTGGTCAGTTTCAAGACCCGTTGTCATTCCCATCACAGGTACCTGACGGGATAGATGGTGCTGCGGTGGATTCCGATGAAATGAAGGGTCCAGATCTAAAATCCCAGCTGAGGGGCCTGATAAAAGGCTGCCTCCCATAATTGAATTATCCATATTTGGACCCGAATTTTTGACGAAATTAGAAGAATTGGGTCAGTCAATTTCTTCCATCTTTGAGGAAAATTACTGAACCCGAAGCTACAGAAACCCCAACGGAATTCGATCGTTTATTTTAAATTTTTTTTTTATATAGAATTTAGGGTTTTAGGGATTCGAAAACCCTAGAAAGATGACGCGATGTAGAAAAGACAAGGTTTTTTTTTTTTTTTTTTTTAATTTCCTTAAATCATTCGGAAAATAAGAAAGGAGAAGAGCTGGTAGGGATGGAGAGCAGATGGTAAATAGAGGAAAGAAGAAGGGTAAAACGGGAAAAGAGGAAATGAAAGTAAGGAAGACTGACCTTGAAGGGAGAATCGACCGAGGAAACGACGATTACTGTGAAGACAGTAGAAGAGAAATCTCTGCTTGTGAAAAAGCAACTCGGCTGGACTTTGAACGTTTGATAGTCATCTACATGATCCAGCCGCTCAACAGGTGGGCCGCTACGCCGAGGCTCATCAGCCAGTTTGGTCATCAGGTCAGTCACCAGCCGGCTCCAATCTATCCTGCAGAAGCCAGAAGGGATTCCCCTTCTCATTGGGGGGCTGGAGTCGACGGACTTCTATGGTAGTTTTGCGCCGTTTAGAAAATGGCAGTGATCGATCCTGCTGACGTGTCAGTGAAATACATCCATCCACGATATCCATTATGGGCTCCATTTTAGATGAAGAATATTTATAAAATTACATTGATGAATAAATCTTAACCATCTGATTTGATTAGAACTATCAAATGGATGGTCAAAAATCCATCAGGTAGTTAATATTATCTCTCCAATGCACACTTTTTTATTATGCTCCGTCCACAGTTGGTTAAGCTATTTGGACGGTCTACATTGCCTTAAATCTTTGCCAGGTTTATGTTTGAAGAGTCACCACCATTCTTAACTGATGCGGTACCCACACAGGAGTCTGGCCCCTCGCTTGGAAGGATTGCCTGTAGCGCCCGGCCGCCGGGTATTCTGCCGCCCTAAACTCTGTGGGGCCCACTGTGATGTATGAGTTATATCAACCCCATCCTTTTTCACCGTATTTCAGGACAGCAGATTTAAAACTCAAGTCGACCATGAGGTAGGAAATAGTGGGAGTTAAACTTCCACCGTTGAAAACTTCCTGATGTAAATCTGGATACAGATTCAGTGTGAATTTAGAAACTTTATTTGTCCTGAGTAGGAATTTTTTGTCCGTTGCAATTTAATTGGGCCCCATCATTTGCAGCTGGACGGATAAGGTTATCAATGATGTGGACAAATTACAATGCAGAAAAACATGAATTTTTATTTATGACATGTGAATGTGGGTACTTAACTCAAGGTGGCATATTGGCTTCTCATACACCTAAGCAGAGACTGTGATGGTTCTCGAAATCTTAACTGATGGATTGATGGACGTCTGATGGACGGGTATAAAATCTAACAACGATTCAATGGTCTAACTCAAGAAACAAATGGCCATTATTAAGAGGTTGAAATCTTTCAGTCAATCTAACTTCTTCTTGTCTACTGCGGTCGGCCATAAAGTTGCGAGCGTTTTTTAAAGCTTAGGGCCTGTTTTGGCCAGTTGCATCGGAAAGGATCACGTGGGACGGATTAAAAAAACATAATTATTATCAAGGCAGGATTTATCTTAATTTCTTGCTTTGTTCGTAACATGGTGGTACATTGAAAGGATATACTCACTTGAAATTATCTAGAATAACACACGTGTGTTATATCTAAAATATTCATTTGTTTTGTGACTTTATTTTATGGCATGGGCCTAAAAATGAGGGAGGTCCAAAACTTATGTGGCCCTAAAGAAGTTTTTGATGGTAAGTATTTAATTCCTGTTGCTTTCTATGGTGGGGTTCACTTGAGTTTTAGATCTACCTGATTTTTTGGCCCATGAGCTAAAATGATCTTGAAAAATGGGTGGACAGTGTTGATATAGCCCACACATTATGGCAGGACCTACACAAGTTGCTAATATTGAGTGAAATTGGCATAGACCCAATGCGATTCCATGTAGAGAAATTTACGACCGTACGACCCAATTATAGCCCATTTACAAGACCAAGCCCAACTTATTTTACCTCGCAGGAATATGCCCCAGATGTACGTATGGCTTGCCAAAGGTTGAAAATGCCCCAGCTTTTTCTTTCAAGCGAACCGGTGGTGCTCGAAGACCAGAGCTGGCACTCCTCCAACTCTGAGTTGTACGAACGGTTCAAAAGATATCAAAGTTACATGGGCCCCACGGTTACGTATGTATTATATTCACAACGTTCATCCATATTTTGAGATCATTTGGGAGTATTATTAAAAAAAAAAATCATATCCAAAGATCAACTGGACCACACAACAAAGAGCACCGGAAAAATTGATTTTCATCATTAAAAATTTTGTAGGGCCCACCATAACATTTATTTTCCATCCAATCTATTCATAAGGTCACAAAGACTTAGATGAAGAGGAAAAATAAATTTCAGAATAATCTAAAACTTCTGTGACCCTTAAAAGGGTTTTAATGGTAGACGTTTAATCTTCCACAGCCTTTTACAGTGTGATCCACTTGATAGCTAGATCTGTCTTATTTTTCATCTTCAGCCTTAATACGAGTTCGTCAAATAGATGGATGGTTTGGATATAACACATACCTTATAATAGGACCCACAAAAGTAGTGGGGATTACAACAGTAACAAATAAAATAATAATAAATAAATAGACTAGGAACTTATGGCTACGGTGTTTTCTGTATCTACGTATTATAACCGTAGCCGTTGCCGTAGCCCCTGCCGTTTCGATATGTACTTTTATATGTGTCGAAAGTATTTCGATATGTATCGAAGGTATTTCGATTAATCGAAAAAGGTCCAGAACTGTCTAGAGAGCTTGCTTCAAAAATCCTACAATTTTGATACATATCAAAGAGTATTTGATATGTATCGAAGGTGATTTGACCAATAGCTATGGATATAATCGTAGCTATAACTGTAGTCTGTCCTAGTTTATGAAATTCTTTTATTTTTTATTTTTTTACATGGAGAAATTTATTCTACCTACAATTTTCTCTAATACATATTTACATAAATATGTATATATAAGCATATACAATTTTTTTTTTCTCTTTTTTTTTTTTCATTTATTTCTTTATTTATTTAACAAGAATATCTTCTAAACCAAAATTAGTTACTTGACGTACCCTATATGATTTTGGGGTAGGAGAAGCTACTTTAGCCAACCAACCTGGTTATTTTTCAAGATTCCATCAGATCTATGGTCGAAAGTCCATTTCATTCACTTCGCGATCAATTTCAATCAGTTTGCGGTTAATTAATTCATTTCATTTACTTCGCGATCAATTCCATGCATTTCACGGTCAATCCCAGCGATTCTGTTTTGATTCACGGTCATTTCCATGCATTTCACGGTCAATTCCCTTCACTTCACAGTCATTTCCATGCATTTCACGGTCAATCGCTTTACTTCACGGTCATTTCCATGCATATCACGGTCATTCCAACCTATTCCGTGTTGATTCACGGTCATTTCGGCACATTTCACGGTCATGCCCCTTCACTTCACGGTTATTTTCACGCATTTCGCTGTCCAATCGCTTCACTTCATGGCCATTTTCATGCATACCACAGTCATATTCGCCTATTGTGTATTGATTCACGGTCATTTCGACGCATTTCAAGGTCATGTCCCTTCACTTCACGGTCATTTCCACCATTTCATGGTCCAATTGCCTTACTTCACGGTTATTTTCATGCATATCATGCTCATTCTCAGCGATTCCGTGTTGATTCACGGTCATTTTGGCGCATTTTATGGTCATGTTCCTTCACTTCACAGTCATTTTTGCGCATTTCGCAGTCCAATCGCTTCACTTGATGGTCATTTCCATGCATACTATAGTCATTCACGCCTATTCCGTGTTGATTTACGGCCATTTCGGCGCATTTCACGGTTATGCCCCTTCACTTCACAGTCATTTTCGTGCATTTCACGGTCCAATCACTTCACTTCACGGTCATTTTTATGCATACCACGGTCATTCCCGCCTATTCCGTGTTGATTCATGGTCATTTCGACACATTTCACGGTCATGCCCTTTCACTTCACGGTCATTTTCGCGCATTTCACGGTCCAATTGCTTCACTTCACAGTCATTTTCATGCATATCATGCTCATTCCCGACGATTCTTTGTTAATTCACGGTCATTTCGGCGCATTTCACGGTCATGCCGCTTCACTTCACAGTCATTTTTGCGCATTTCGTGGTCCAATTGCTTCACTTCACGGTCATTTCCATGCATACCACGGTCATTCCCGCCTATTCAGTGTTGATTCACGGTCATTTCAGCACATTTCACAGTCATGCCCCTTCACTTCACGGTCATTTTCGTGCATTTCGCGGTCCAATCACTTCACTTCATGGTCATTTCCATGCATACCACGGTCATTCCCACCTATTCCGTGTTGATTCACGGTCATTTCGACGCATTTCACGGTCATTCCCCTTCACTTCACGGTCATTTCCGCACATTTCATGGTCCAATCGCCTCACTTCACGGTCATTTGCATGCATATCATGCTCATTCCCGGCAATTCTGTGTTGATTTAAGGTCATTTCGATGCATTTCACGGTCATGCCCCTTCACTTCATGGTCATTTCCGTGCATTTCACGGAACAATCACCTCACTTCATGGTCATTTCCATGCATACCACGGTCATTCCCACCTATTCCGTGTTGATTCACGGTCATGCCCCTTCACTTCACGGTCATTTTCGCACATTTCACGGTTTAATCGCTGCACTTCATGGTCATTTCCATGCATATCACGGTCATTCCTGCCTATACCGTGTTGATTCATAGTCATTTTGGTGCATTTCTCGGTCATGCCCCTTCACTTCACGGTCATTTTCGCACATTTTGCGGTCCAATCATATCACTTCACGGTCATTTCTATGCATACCACGGTCATTCCCGCCTATTCCGTGTTGATTCATGGTCATTTCGATGCATTTCACGGTCATGCCCCTTCACTTCACGATCATTTCTGCGCATTTCATGGTCTAATCGCTTCACTTCACGATCATTTACATACATATCACGCTCACTCCTAGCGATTCCGTGTTAATTCACGGTCATTTCGGCACATTTTACCGTCATGCCCCTTCACTTCACGGTCATTTTCACACATTTCACGGTCCAATTGCTTCACTTCATGGTCATTTCCATGCATACCACGGTCATTCCAGCCTATTCTGTGTTAATTCACGGTCATTTTGGCACATTTCACGGTTATGCCCCTTCACTTCACGGTCATTTCTGCGCATTTCGGGGTTCAATCGCTTCACTTCACGGTCACTTCCATGCATACCACGGTCATTCCCACCTATTCCGTGTTGATTCACGGTGACGCATTTCACGGTCATGCCCCTTCACTTCACGGTCATTTCTGTGCATTTTACGGTCCAATCGCCTCACTTCACGGTCATTTCCATGCACATCATGCTCATTCCTAGCAATTTCGTGTTGATTCACGATTATTTCAGCGCATTTCACGGTCTTGTCCCTTCACTTCACAGTCTTGTCCCTTCACTTCATGGTCCAATCGCCTCACGTCATGGTCATTACCATGCATATCACGGTCATTCCCGACGATTCCATGTATATTCACAGTCATTTTGACGCATTTCACGGTCATGTCCCTTCACTTCACGGTCATTTCCGCGCATTTCACGGTCCATTTGCCAAGATTTACGGTTATTTCCATGCATATTGCGGTCATTCCCGGCTATTCTGTGTTGATTCATGGTCATTTCACCACATTTCAAAATGGAATGCGCGAATTGATCGTGAAATGCATAAAAATGACTGTGAATCAAAACGGAATCACCGGGATTGACCGTGAAATGCATGGAAATGACTGTGAATCAAAACGGAATCGTCGGGATTGACCATGAAATGCATGAAAATGACCGTGAAGTGAAGCGAATTGGCCATGAAATGTATGGAAATGACCTTGAAGTGAAGGGAATTGACCGTGAATCAAAACGGAATCGCCGGGATTGACCGTGAAATGTATGAAAATGATCATGAAGTGAAGCGAATTGACCGTGAAATGCATGGAAGTGACCGTGAATCAAAACGGAATCGCTGGAATTGACTGTGAAATGCATGGAATTGATCGCGAAGTAAATGAAATGAATGAAATTAACCACGAATTGATTAAAATTGACCGCGAAGTGAATGAAATGGATTTTCGACCATAGACCTGATGGAATCTTGAAAAATAAATAGGTTGGTTGGCTAAAGTAGCTTCTCCTACCCTAAAATTATATAGGATACGTCAAGTAATTAATTTGGGTTTAGAAGATATTCTTGTTAAATGAATAAAGATAGAAATGAAAAAAAGAGATTTTTTTTTTATATGCTTATATATACATATTTATATAAATATGTATTAGAGAAAATTGTAAGTAGAATAAAGTTCTCCATGCAGACAAATAAAAAAATAAAATAAAATAAAAATAATTTTTTTTTCGTAGACTAGTACAGACTACAGTTATGGTTACGGTTATAATCTGTAGCTATTGGTAAAATACCTTCGATACATATCAAATACACTTCGATATGTATCAAAAATTGTAGGATTTTTGAGGTAAATTCGCTGGATAGTTCTGAACCTTTTTCGATTAATCGAAAGACCTTTGATACATATAAAATGACATATCGAAATGGCAGGGGCTATGGATATGGCTACGATTATAATTCATAACCATAGAAAACTCCGAAGCCATAAGTTCTGGTTTTATTTATTTATTATTATTATTTATTTATTTTTTACTTTTGTAATCCCCACCGCTTTTCGTGGGTCCTATTATGAGGTATGTGCTATATCCAAGTCGGCCATTTATTTGGCAAACTCGTATTAGGGCTTGAGCCGAAACATAATACAGATCTAGCTATCAAGTGGACCACACTGTAAGAGGCTGTGGAGGATTGAACGTCTACCATTAAAGCCCTTTTAGGGGTCACAAAAGTTTTAAATTATTATGAAATTTATTTTTCCTCTTCATTCAGGTCATTGTGACATTATGAATAGATTGGATGAAAAATAAATGTTGTGGTGGGCTCTACAAAATTTTTAACGGTAAAAATCAATTTTTCCGATGCTCTTTGTTACGTGGTCCAGTTAATCTTTGGATATGATTTTTATTTTTTTTAATAATGCTCCCAAATGATCTCAAAATATGGATGAACGTTGTGGATATAATAAATATGAAACCATGGGGCCATGTAACTTTGATATCTTTTGAACCGTTCGTAGAACCTGGAGTTCGAGGAGTGTCAGCGCTCGTCTTCGAGCACCACCGGTCCGCTTGAAGGAAAAAGCAGGGGGAATTTTTGACCTTTGGCAAGCCATCCGTACATTTGGGGCTAACTCCTGCAAGGTAAAATAAGGTGGGCTTCGTCTCGTAAATGGGCTATAAATGGGTCGTACAGTTGTAAATTTCTTTTCCATCTGGCTTACTTCTAAGCTTTTCCATTTACCAAACTTGAAGTTGAATTGGCACAGGACGATGCATCCCACCTAAGCCCATCTAATCCAGCCGGCCAAACAGGGCCTTGCGTGCATGACATGTGTAAAATGTTGGGGTGAGAGCTTCGACGTTCAGCAATTTTGTTAAAAGTCTACACTTTTTTTCAATCCCCGAGCGCAGGTAGAATGGATTACACGTTGAGCCTCTCTCCATCCTACGCAGGAGAATTGGATTGCGTACTGAGTTACTCATTAGGCTCTCATCGTACCGAGTAAATTCAATTGGGCCCACTTCGAATACATGTCATTCTTTTCTTTTTTTTTCAGATCATTTTACGTGTTCAACCCAAAATTGATGCAATACAAAGCTCAAGTGGGCCATACCACCCAAAAAAGTGAAAATATTGATTGCAACCGTTGAAAAATTTCTAAAGCCCCTAGTGATGTTTATTTGTCATCCAACCTGTTCATAAGATCAGAAGGACATGAATGAAGGGAAATCACAAATATCAGCTTGATCTAAAACCTCTGTTGTCCCCAAGAGTTTTTCAATGGTAGATGTTCAATTAACACAGTTTCCAGTGATACGGTACATTTGAGGATTGGATATACTCCATTTTTGCCAAAAAGCTCTAAAATTATGTGTTAAAAGAGATAAATGGAGTGGATACAATGTATGAATAACACAGGGGCCTACGGAGTTTACTCCATACGCTTACCCTACTGAGAGTACGCAATCCGCTTCCCTACACGGGGTGCATTAGGTGAGACCCTGGATCAACCAAGTCCTCTGTGATGTACGTGACTATAGCCACGTGGTCCATAAGTATTGAAAACTTATTTTAAGGCATGATCCAAAACCCAGGTGAACTGGAATATAGAAAATAATAGTAATTGACCATTAAAAACTTCCGGTGAGCCACAAAAGTTTTGAATCCTTGTGTGGTCTCTTCGTCTAGATCCTTGTGAATTTATCAACACCTTACATGGAAAATATACACTTTGTGGCCCTATGAAGTTTTTAATGGTGGTTATTCAATCACTACTTTTATTTTATTTTATTTTATTTTTTATTTTTTATTTTTTTATGTATTATGGTCCACACAAGAATTGGATCATTTTCATTTTGGAGATCATACCCTAAAATGAGCTTTAAAAATGATTGGACAATGAGGTTTTAAGGCACATACATCACTTTGCGCCCCATGGTTAGGGCCTTCACCCACCTAAGTAGATCTGGGGTCTCGCCTGCTCCGCTCCTACTTTACACATGGTGGGATATTTAATAGTCGGGACCCACCATTTAGTGGGCTCTATCATTGATGTAGAGCGGGTTGTGGACATTTTCATGGCCAAGATGAATCAGAAAAGGACCGGTCAACGACAAAAGTGATCCAAACTGTCATAATTTAAACAGACATATCTCGCAAACCGGAATGAGTTATCATACGTACCATATATGATTTTGCGGTAGGACGAGCTACTTTAGCCACCCAACCCCGCTATGCCGGGTTGTACACACCAAATTTGCGAAATACTATCAAATCGACGGTCAAATTCCTGTTTTAATTCCGTTTTTACTATTTATTGTAATTTTTAGTTTGAGTATAACTCTTCATCGGTTAGGCTTTACGAGTTGTGCCCAACATGAAAAGTGCTTAGAATAATTAAGAGAATAACATGGTTGAACCAAATAGGACACTTATTATTTTTGGCCAAAAACCATGAGGTCTAGTGGAAATCACGACCGTTTATAAATACTAACTGTTATAGCAAGTCATGATTTCTAAGAGTTATGATAAGTGGATTAGGGTTGGTACCGATAGTGAGTCTGCTGCATGCTGTAGGCCATGTTTTGAGAAGCTGTTTAAGGATTAGGGTTGGTGCGGCTAGTGAGTCTTCGGCAAAAGTTGAATTTGGGTTGAAAATTTTGGAGCAATTTTGTGTTTTCTCCTCGTCTTATATATGATTGATCTATACGTTGAAAAAAATATTGATTTTATATAAAATATATATTTTAAAATAAATATAATATAGCATATAAAAGGTTTGAAAAACATCTTTTTGTGGGTTTTTAAGAATAGTCTCACATGGAAAAGGGAAGAGAAGAAAAAATGGTTTAAATGAAAAGTGTGGAGTACCTTATTATTTGCCCGCATAGTTCATGGACCATGGGACTTGTGGAACACTCGTGCACGTGCTCGGGCTCGTGCTCGGGCACAGGCTCGGTCTCGGTCTTGGTCATGGGCGGTGCGAGAGTATGGGCATGTGAGGTAGTGTGGCTGTAGAGGCGCTAGTAGCGCACTTTACACTTTAGCCCACCAATCCTCTTAACCCAGACCAACGGTTCAACTGAACCATCTCTCAACCCACTCTAGAAAATCCATACGAATTGAGACAGTCCACCGATCCTCTCTTATACTCCAGTGATTCTAGCAACAAGACAACAAGGGTTGAACCTTTTGTCACGCCCCAAACCTGAAACTCGGATTCACATGAATCCCGATTGCCGAATTCGGTGCCGACAGCCTCCGTAGTGCCTCATTCTCAGCTCCTGACAATCAAATGCCAGATTCCGATCCTGGGATCCTACAAGAAGGATTTTCAAAATGAATTTTTTTTTTTTTTGTAATGGAGCATAACCACAAGCATAACCAAGTCACAAAACAACATCACCACATATCCACTATATCAAGAACTTTAAGTACAATGCGGAAAGGGAAATACAAGATGATCAAAAAGCTCCAAAAGGTCTTGAAACGCACTCTTGCCTCAGTGCTGCTGCTGTCCAACGCTACCTGCACGCAACTGTCGTGCATAAGCTTACAAAAGCTTAGAGGGTGGTGTAAGTGTGTGCGTAAGGCAAACGTCAAGTGTACAGTATCAGAACAATGCGAAAGTATGTGCTAAGTCCATAAAATCAACCATGCCAAGGATATGTAATGCAAGTTGTGAATGCTATCAGCCATACCAAGGCCATGCGATGAGATATGAATGTCATCGGCCACACCGATACAGTGCAAGGCCTACATAACCGAATGTCACATGCGAAATATAATCCAAGCAAGTCGGTACTCATCAAGTACACATATCAGTATAGTTCCTCTCTGGATATCACCGGGGTCTAATACACTTCACAGTGACTGTCACCTCCCTAGCTGCAAAGTCAAGCAAGCGGAAAAGATCTCACTATCTGTCTGACCAGTAGTCTGCCAATACCTACCCGGCTCGTCGATAGCGGACTCATTTGCGAGCTGGTCAAACTCAGCCTAGCTTATAGCCCCCTCACTCAGGCGGATAAGGCCACACCCTCTTCAAACCAATCACGACACAGTGGGAGACGCGGCCTACTGGTATTCGGTACTCGGGCGCTCGTGTATCCACTCGGTCTAGACGTTAGAGCATCTCCTGATACCAAAAAGGTTCTGAGACTCTCACCCAAGGACATCCTCAGTGCCCACAGTGCTAGAACCAAGTATTTTCGGTATCCGATACGGCCATCCACGATGTACCTGTGGGGCCACGGCCCTGATGTCACTAGAGCATGCGGTGATTAAGTCACACATATGTGAGATGCATGAATCACGTCGTCAAATCATGCAGAAATTCAGCGCGTACTACGAGATCATGTAGGGCACTCCGTCTCATAACGGGTCTCATACGTGGTCTGTCCAATGACATTTGCTATGATCAGTCGCTACTCAAATCAAGCATACATATGATGCGTATGGGCATGAGACATGGGATTATACTAAGCATGTTATAAAGTGATGAATAGTAACGAGTATGGGCCTATTAATGGGCCCTAAGGAGGGTTGCAATGAGGACATTTAACCAACATTGAACATACAATGTGGACGTCAAACCAACATTATTCCCCAGGCATGGCCCGCCATAAATATCATTACATGAACCATGGAAAATCACACATTGCAATGAACTCTAAGGACATCCTATTGGGCTTCGACCCATGGGCCTTAGATACATTAAATGGGCCGTATCACATGGGCCTTACATTCATCAAATGGGCTGCATTAATGGGCCTCACCAATAAGCCTTATGTACATTGCAATGGTCCATGACCCATGGTCCTTAAAATACATCAAAGTGGGCTTATGGTCTTATCGAATGGGCCCAATCCCATAGGCCGTATTCATGCCAAATGGGCTTAATCCCATAGGCCTTATACATGCCAAATGGGCTTAATCCCATGGGCATTATATATGTCAAATGGGCTTAATTATTTGGGCCTTAGATATATACCAAGGTGGGCCTCAATGGACGGCCACAAACTAATCAAGATGGGGTCCATTTGAACTTTAAATCTGCCCCATTCTTTAGCTCATCAACTTAAATGATCTAACAAAATGGTCGGGGAAAATAGGATGCAGCTCATGCATCATGGTGGGTTCCACTATCCAAACAGTGGATATTGTGAGTAAAATACATACATCATGAAGGGCCCATTAGGCTGGGCAGACTAGATGGGATTAGATGACAAATAAACATCACGGTGGGGCCCGTCCAAAGGGTGGACGGTGTGGACAGAACCATGCATCTGAGTGGGCTCCAACGTCCAAAGATGGTGTGAATAAAACACATGCTTTACTATGGGTCCCAAGTGGGGGCTTACCATGATGTTACTAAGCCATCCAAACCATTGATAAGGTCACGCAGACCTGGATGAGGAGTAAAACAAATTTCAGCTTGATTCAAAACTTCCGTGGGCTCAAAGACGGTTTCAATGGTAGGCTTTAAGTCACCATTGTTTCCTCTGATGTGGGCCGGCTAAGCCTTGGATGGGCTTAAATTTTTGGTAGGGCCTGCTTCGGGTAGGGGTCCACCATGTGGACGGTCTAGATGGTAGGTAAACATCAAGGTGGGGCCCACGGATGGAGCCGTGGGTCTGCCTTTGTCCGCCCACCAGAGGCTGGATGGCAAGATAAAACACATACATTATAGTGGGTTCCCACCGTCCGCCTAGACGGTGGGATGGAACACATACATCTCTGTGGGCTCCACGTGAGGGCCCACCATAATGTGTGTATGCCATCCAAACTGTTGATAAGGTCAGGTAGACCTGGGTGAAAGGTAAAAACAAATTTCCGCTTGATTCAAAACTTCTGTGGACCCCAAAGAGATTTAAATGGTAGGATTCAATCTCCGCTGTTTCGAGTGGTGTGGGCCACTTGAGATCTGGATCAAGCCCATTTTTGGGTGGGGCCTACTTAAGGTAGGGAACCACCTTATGAACGGCTTCGATGAAATATAAACATCAAGGTGGGGCCCACGATAGGGGCCGTGGGTTGGCCCCGTCCGCTCGCTACAAGGCTTGCCTACGGCTTTGACAGGCAACAACGAGGCTGCTTGCTTGGTTGTTTTTTTTTTTTTAAATTTTGGAAAACCATCTTTTTGCAGTTTTTCATATGCGAAGCCTGCTCCAAGTGCATCCACCCCATCCATTGCATTCCCAAGCCCAAAATAAACCATCAAGACCAATATCGGCCCATTTTCAACGTGTAAAAAGGATATAGGTAGATTTCAATGGTACCGATATTGTTTTCTACACTATGGCCCACTAGATACCCCGATCAACCTCATTTTTTGGCTCAACGCCTAAAATGGGATGGGGAAAAGGATGGACGTTTTGGATTGAATACATACTTTAGGGTGGGGCCTATACAAGTGACTCAGCTCCAATGCCTTAAAAAAAAAAAGGCTATTTCTTTTTTTTCCATTTACATCCAGCGTCCTTCGATGCTGGACGAATTTAGTATTCACATGCATTGAGGTGGGCCTTACATAGGTGGGCCACCCAATGATGGCTAGTGTGGGTACAATACATGTAAGGGGGGCCCCATTTTTAGATGGCTTGGATAGAATACATACCTCATGGTGGGGCCCATCCAAGTGGCCACCAGGCCATATCATCATACAAAGAAAATAAATAAAAGGAGAGGGAGAGAGAGAGAAAAAGAGAATGGGACACGCGTGATGGAGGGTCCTCGGCACTATGGGCCCTCCCTTGAGTTCAATCATACATTAAGTGGGTCCCTTTACACGTGTATCCAACAAATCAAAGATCTACGGTGGAGATCCCTTCTCCAGCTAAAATGAACGGTCTAGATGACCTCTTTTATGCAAGGAAATATAGACATCATGATGAGGTTCATGGAGAATGGCCCCATCATAGAATGATATGGATAATCAAGGTAGGCCATCGGCCACATCTTAGGGTCCGAAGTGAGATCCACACCATTGATCGGTGGGCCTCACTTAGCCCATCATAAAAATAAGTAAACTACCCTATAGAAACACTCACCTTATGATCTACTCGGTCCGTTGGAACGCCAACCTCCTAGTGCTTCACTTTGATGGTGGAGATGGGAAATGGATGGCTAGGATGAGAGCTTTTGGAGTGGGAAGTGGGCCACCAAAATCACTCTCTCACATGGAAGAGAGCTTGGACGTGGGAGCCTCTCTTGGTTGCTTGGAATTGTGATGAGAAATGAGAGAGAGAGGTGAGATGTAAGGAGAGATGTGAGTGATGGATATGAGATGAGTGATGAGTGAGGTGAGTGATGGGTGAGCTGAGAAATTGGTTGACTTTTGGGTTTGCTTAACTTGTAGAGAAAGAAAGCATGGTTGCTTTGTACTTGACATAAAATGATTGATGGGTGATTGATTGATGGAATTGATTTGACACTTTGTAGAGATTCTCTTGGGAATGTAAACGCGCTGTATTTTCTCAAAATAAACGCTGGCTCACATCTCTTAGTCAGGGTATCGGATCGGTACATGATTCACGGCGTTAGAACTGTGGCGACGGTGCGGTCGCAATGATACAAGTCTTGGATTAAGCCGACTCAAAATGAATAGGATACGACTTACGGTCGTGCGCAATGTCAACTACAGGTCGCGGATTGTCGGAATTTGACGAGAAGGATCGCGGGAAGCGACGGAACAGTACGGATTAGGATACGGGTCTTACACCTTTGCAAGAAGAAAAGACCAACGTGTGTTCTAGAATGGTTTAATTGAACTAGTGCAGTGGTCTAAATCACATTTTTATTCTTTTTCTTTCTTCTGGGATTTTTCTTTTATTGTATTTTTGCTAGACTGAGTGTAACAGAGTTCCAATAGGTGGACCTTCGTGTTTGCTGAACGTAGACCCACACCAGGCTCGTCGTATGCTAGAAGCGGTTTGCCTGTAACCTATCAGTATACTCGATTCACTAGAGTAGGGGAAAATAATGCTTTAAGGACAACGTTTTCGGACGTGCTTCAACCTGTCCATATTTCAGATTAATTTGCAATTTTCGGTTTCCACATTATATAGAAATTATATTAATCTGTATAAAATTTAACACTATATGATAAGTAGATTGATGTTTTTATGTTGTTGGCTCTTGCCCAATTGTTTGTATGCAATAGTTGTTCAATCATTAAATAATAAGTGAGATATTAAAAAACATGCACTTTGAAGTATAATAAAAGAAAAATAATAATTAATACTATATATGTTGATGCCTAGTATGACCAGGTGAGTTTAGATGACTCAAAAAACACTATATTGCAACATTATCTTGAGAGA
The DNA here is from genome assembly GCA_037074715.1 of Magnolia kwangsiensis. NCBI lineage: Eukaryota > Viridiplantae > Streptophyta > Magnoliopsida > Magnoliales > Magnoliaceae > Magnolia > Magnolia kwangsiensis. The sequence continues at coordinate 2,763,165 of CM073571.1, forward strand.
AGTGATCTTTACAACCGTTAAAGCAGCTAATGGCAAATTAATGGTTGAAACATCCTATTTTGATTGACAACGTCCATAATGATTGATTACGGTCGATAGTGACTGGCGATGGTCGATTGGTCATAGTCATGTGTCATGTGTGATACAATCAAATTTGATTGGTAATAAATGTCATGTACATGTGGTGGTATATGAGATGTCATGGCCACTTAGTAGCTTAACCACTTCATAACTACTCGTACAAGAGAGTGGAGCAGATACATAAAGAGTGGTTAATATATCATATATAAATATAACAAAGAAAGGAGTTCTAAATGAAGAAGTCAGAATCAATGAAGCCTAGTGCAATGCTGTTTGTCCGCAAGGTTGCTCGTAGCTACGTGGCTACATTGCAAAGTTGCTAAGCCATTATGCCAAATTCTACGTACGTAGTTATGCCACTACATTGCTACATCCCTATGTAAAATTCTACGTGATTACTTTGCTACGTTGTTACATTGTACGCTAGTTGCTACATTATTAAACTGCTGCACGGCTATGCTGCTACATCGATATGCCAAATTCTACGTTGTTACAACATTATGCTGCTGTGCTGCTATGCTCCCACACTGAGTCCGCGCACTACTATATTGGGTTGCCATCTTATGCCAAACGATTACCACCATCCATCAAGATAATTGTCATCTTTTGTCATATGACTATCTTGCTATGAAAGTTAGTCCTCATTGTGCAATGAAAGGATTGTCATTCTTAGTATTTAATTATAAGCAAAATTACTATAAATCAATAATAAAATTACTTTTAACTTTTGAATTATTATTATTTTTTCTTCTTTGTTCTTTTATTATTAACTGCAGTTGCAATTATGTAAATATTGAATTTCTTTCGACTTAAAAGGCAAAAACAAACCCATTAAAAAGACAAATCCTCCCTTCTGCCAATCATTTGGTCTCTAATACAAGTGGTCGTATAGACGGCCGAACAATTAAGTTCCCAATCATAAGCTACCACTCACTATCTCTCCACCTATCTTGATACTTGGGATTATTAGCATTTGAATCAAATAAGGTTGCATCTAACTCTAGCGTGTCCACACTAAATGATTGAAATGAACCAAAAAAATAAGTATATAGGAAATCAAGAAAGGAAGAAGGAATGGAAAAAAATACCACCCTTCCCTCTGTTGAAAAAAATCAAAGAAGAAGGATACGGTTAAATGATTCTCATGTGGCAGGGTCCCACGTTTTGAACCCATTCATATCTTATGTGTGGTTTATTAAGTTATCGTGAAGCAAATCCAACCCGTACACATATAAGGGGTTTTAATTTTAGGCCATCGATCCAAGTTTGAAGACAAAAGTCATTACAGATGAACCACACCTAAGGAAGTAGTTCATAGTTGACGCACAATATTATTATAGTTGTGAGCTACAGAGAGCTTCAAACAAAAAACTTAAAATACTTTACTATAGATTTACAATTGTTTGATTAAAATAAACGGTTCAGATGAACTAAGAGATGGTTCAAATTTTGATTTTTAGTAAAATTTCATATCTTAAAAAAAAAAAAAACATTCACGAAGCACAATTGGATAATTGTATTAATGGAGCATTTTTATCGTCTAAAAAAATAAAAAAGTGATTCCAAGACTAAAATACTCAACTTTGAAAAATGCCTGCATGTCACAGTTGCAATTGCGCAGACTATACCACACCGTATCTGGACAAAAACCCTCTTCTTATATTATTCATGTACCTACAAGTATGGGGACGATATCTTACGGTAGTGACTCACTATACTGACAACAATCGTACTGCATGCAGTTGCCAGGGATTACTATTCTATCTTATCATACAGAATCTACGGCCAATCAGATAAGTCAGACCTCGTAGCCTCACAAATGTACCTCACATTAAATGTGTCTGTCTTCATTCCTTCCGGTATAGATAGGGCAATGTGATCGTCCAATCAAATCAGTACAAATCATATCCATTTCACGTTGGTAAACAATAATAAATAATAAAAAAAAAAATACAATTTATTGAACCAGTAGAGCCTATCAACAGCTTCTGAGCACACAATATTTACATCAACAGCTTCTCTACTGTTGGTTTGAAGGCAACTGATCAACTGCTTGAATCCGGCATTGATGTGCAGCCCACTAAATGATGGGACTGGCCTGATTTTTATCCCTAGGAATCTACATGGTGGGGCCCACCAGATGAGCATCTTAGACCTCATACACTGCTCTTTGGCATCGAGTGACAGGCTATCCCTCGCACTGTGAACTTTGGCGCGCGCACTTCCAACTTCAACATCACTTTATGTATGATGGTAACTCGGCCACCATAACCATACCGACTTATACCTGTACTTCAATCCAGACCATCTAAAACACAAGGCCTTTCACAGATGTAGCGTACCCTGAAAATCACATCAGACCATCCTAACCATTCAACAGATGGTCCCCTTGACATGAAGGTTCAGAATAACATAAGACGGTTAACATCCATCTGATCCATGCAATGATCCATACACGTGTACGGCATGGGTCAGCAACATTTAAGATACAGGGCGGGCCGAACATGCATGATGGTCCATATTCCCAACTTTTGTAGGCTGGGTTTTGCTTTTGATTGATAAACTAGGGTTATTGGACCCCAAGAAATTGCGGTTGCGGGCCATGCATTTTAAATGCTATGATGCAAGGGTAGGCCCCAACACAGACGTTGATTTCTCGGTGGCTCTAGTGTCATGGTCCACTCATTTCAAGCGATTGTGATTGGTCATCCACCCCAATAGGCCTTTTAAAAGGATACTATGTGGGCCCCACCAACAAGGGAATATTATGTTGATCGAAGCATTCGATTTCCCTGTCTCACATGTCTAATTTTGAGATGTTTGATAGAATGCATCCCGACCTATTGGTATAGTGTACGTCAGGACTTCTCTCAATGATCCCAACCGTTTATATCATTGGGCCTCACCCTGGATTTGGGATACCAGGAACAAAGATCTCTTCCACTGAAATATTTCAACCTGTTGACCATTTAGCTCTTTTCCTTTGAATAATGGATGGGCCGAGATATTTCAGCATGAAAGGTTATTGGGGTATCCACAATCCGGCCTATCATATTAAACGGTTTAGGTCGTTGATAATACATTCGGATGTAATCGAGCAAACCTCTATATTGGAACTGTCCAGATCGAGCTAGCAATCCCTACCAGGATGATAGATGGAGCCAACCGCTTTAAATCGAAAGCGATGATACGTAAGGCCCAGCAACTTATTATGTGTAAGGCCTGATTTCTGCACACCATGATCTTGGTGGTGGGATCTACCTTTGCAGTGGCTCAGATGCTGTGTAAATGTGACACGTGATGTTCATTGTATGTGAGCTCAACGAAGTAAACCTTTTGTGGTATGACCCACCTTTGCATGGCTTAGATGTTCCGCTAAAGTGACACATTAGACGTGTAGCCGAAGTGATAAATTAGCTGAAAATAAAAGGCTGTAGCATTTCGTAGGCAATTTCTCTACTACATATAATTAATGCGAGTGAGAATATATAATTTTATCCATGTAATTAGTTTTCAAAGAGCATGAATTTTGAAATTTAAAAGAATTTTAGAAAGGATTTCATACTCAATGGTATAATATGGGGAATTTGAATAGTCCGTTCTTATCAATGGACTCAGATTTTAGATGCTAGGTGTGAAGAGTGGTGCAGATTTTATGCTTTAATGGAGTAGCATGTACCCTTTATTTCCGTTTCCTGCCTGTAGCCTGCACTCACTCTCACATCCTACTTTCTTCCTCTCCTTGCTCTCTCTACGTGTAACCTCACCCTCCAATCACTCTCCCTTTTCTTTCTCCCTTCCTCCATCAATGTGTTGCGCATGCCATATCCAGTAATAACCTTTGATTGCAGGTTTTCCAAGCATACATTCACGTTGAGACCTGCCCATCCACACCCAAGAACACATGTGATCCAAGCATCCTAAAAGGTGGGCCAAGGACTTCTGGCCGAAAGATCATATGGCCCCAAATACCTCATCGATCTTTGCTGCGCGGCATGGAGTTTGATTTGATCTGTGTCTATAGCTTACCAATACCAAAATTGAAAACTAAAGAGGAAACCAAAAACTAATTACCACCTACTTTTTGATCCATTGAAAATATAAAACATACCTTCAAAGTGCTACGAGTAGTCTACTAACCACTTTTAGTACTCTTCCTGTAGCGATGGTTGATGGAATGATAATGTGTCACTTTGAAATTAGTAGAGTTTGTGTTGAATCTGTACGAGATTATGCTAGCAAAAAGGGTTCCAAACCATGGCTTAGTGGTAAACAGGTGCATAATTTCAACACTAAGGTTATGGTTTCGAGTACCCATGTGGTGTGTAAAACTAAAAACCTAGAAAAACAGTACATAAATTTTGGTGTGGTCCATTGTAAACGATGAACTGAGTGGGTGAATAAGATAAAAGAATTGTATAGGCCGATTTCTCATATAAAGAAAGTTACAAGTGATGTTGTATTCCTTCGTCCATTTGATGATGATATGACACTCGAGTGGCACATGATGCCTAATATATAGGCACTCATAATTTGTTGACATCACGTGTATTAACCTGAGTTAAACCAACTAAATTGTGGAATCCATTGTTCCTGAGTCACAATCACAAAGTCTGATTGAACAACCATGACCTTTGATTGGTGGACGCTCATTTGTGAACAGGACTATTACATATTTTTCATTTTTAACTGTCAAATATATTTACCAATCTGATAATTAGATAATTAGATCAGCGAAATCTGCAGTGCTAGAGGAATCATTCAGTTCACTTTAGTCCTTGCCTCTTTGTGTTCACTCCCCAAGTGCAGGGTTGTGATGTAGTAATAACTCGGTAAGACCGAGGTCGAATCCCAAGGGATTGAAACTTGTACGTTATCTAAAACTAACTAGAAATAGAACTAGGCTAAGATGAATTCTAAATCAATTAGCAATGGTTAAATACTTGTAGAATAATTAATCTAAAACTTAGGAAACAAATCAGAGATGGAAAACTAGGGATTCAGAGGATCCACTTGTAGAGATCAGGGAGAATTTATGCTTGCATCAAAAATCATGGAAATTACTGAACTGCCGTTGATCTAGTTTTCAAAGAGATGAAAGGTGTATGAATTAGAATGGATTCCATCACCAAACCATGCCCACAGACTATGGCAAACAACAGAATTAAACTAATTACCAACCAATCATATGTATGAAGGTTAAGAAGGGTACCGTCATCCAACCATGCCCAGGAGACTATGGTGAACAACGGGACGTCCTAACGTCATAAACATAAAAGGAATAAGAAAATATTCAAAGCATTGCAGACCCATTGTAATTTCAGTCACAACAGACCATTAAAGACCAAAAATATTTCCATTAAAATCAAACTAAAACCAACTTCAATTTAAAAATTAAAATTAAATTAAAAGCATATAATCTCTCATCTCATTACAAGCTTCACCTCCTAGCTAGCCTGCCATGGATGGGCTCAATCCAAATAAATAAAGAGAAAAATAAAAGGAAAAGAAAAGGGAAAGAAAAAACCAAGCTCCTCTCTCTCTCTCCTCTACCCACGTTGAAACCCAAGCTCGAGCCCTCTGTTCTTCCTCCCAAGACCTTGAATGAATCCTTTCCACGTCCAAAAACCTCCTTTTATAGCTGTTGGAAGGCTGGAGTCAGTGACAGAGTTGTAGCAGGACACGGAGTGTAATTTTCGCAGCCAAGTTCAGTACCATGAAACACGCCACTTTCCTCGCTCAAATTCTAAAGAAACACCGTCCCTTAGTACTTTCTTGGGTCCTCTACATGATAGACGGTTCAGATCTGCCATATGATCAAAGATGGTGGGCCAAAACTGTCCGAAAAAGTCGGTTTTCGCGGATGTGCGAAACCTTTCGCACCATTTCGCTGTTGTGGTCGGTGGGCCCCACAGAAGCATTTTCTGGAAAATCCACCCCGTCCATTGGATTCAGAACGAAATTTCAGTCAAGAATGGGTGGTTTTGAACGTCCATTGACGTGGCCCAGAGAAGAAATCACAGAAGAATCAGTTTTGAACGTTACCGAGCAGCCCTTTTGTGGCCTCTGTATCTCACACGTGTGCACGCATGGGTAAAAAGTGATAACATGGTTTTGTAGTGCTCGAAGCCCTCTACACGGTGGACGGATCGGATTGAGCTTATGGGGCACGTGTGGGGCTCACAACTGATCGTAAAAACGGCCAGCGCCGTGCGTCCGCTGCAAGTTTTTTTTTTTTTTTTTTTTTTTTTTTGAGTTGTAGACGGAAACGTCGGTCTTTTGGAAATTTTGGTGCACGGTGAGTGCACATGTGTACTGTACACACTCATTTCATATGGGGCCCATTGCAATGTTTTAGAGAAATCTGCACCGTCCATCTGTTTTGACTCCTTATTTAAGGCGTAAATAATAATTTTGAGACAGTTCCAGATATCAGGTGGGCCCAAAATCAACGGTTTATGGGCTGATCTGTCAGTTGGGGCACTTCCCGAGATCTTCAATGGCTGAAATTTTATATGTACGGTTAATTTATGGTCCTCAGGCGACGTATGAAGTTTCGAGCCGAACGGATGGTGGGAACCTCGTGATCTTGCATTCTGGACGTCCTTCAGGCCACTTGAGCTTCAATTTCTAACTTTTCTCGGATTTCTGACCGTGTATATTTGTCAATCTTGATCCCCTGGAGTGTGTCCCTTGCCTTTGGCGTCATCAGATCGTTAAATCTCAACTTTTAACGTCTTTTTTCCATCCATGCTCATAAAATCACTTTGCCACACAAGAATGAGAAAACGAGCCATTAGACAGCATTATATTCGTAAATCCAGACAATATCTGGGGTCTAATATGCAATATTTGACCCTCAACACAACCCCCAACCAGCATTTTGCTAGTCCCGAGCAAAGTATGCGAAAAATAAGTTGAAAATTATAGGAGAACTTTCTATGAAATCAAGTGAGATTTTGAACAAAATACGTGAAATTTAATATTCATGAATGTTAGAAATTGTATTCTCCTGAGCTCAAACGCACCGTAGACTTCATAATCAAGTGTAAAGTATTAATCCATCAATTAGAAAAATTTTAAACATTGAGATCCATGGATGTATAGTGTAATCTCAGCTAAACATATTAAGATTGAATTTGTTATTTCAGGATCTCATTGGTAACCAGCAAGAGAATTCATGATAACCAAACTTGCCTCATAAATTTCATCTTTTGATCTTTTCAACTTTTTATTTTTCCATTAATAGTCATGCCAAAAAGAGGAATCAAATCCTTACCAATAGGGAGCAAACCTATGGCAAAAGACCAATTACCTAAAAAAATTTTTTTTTTTTTTTTTTTGAATGTTTAACCTTGGGGAATCAAACCTTCACCTGTAGGGAGCAAACCCATGGTGAAGATTAATTGTCCAACCTGTTCAATTTTTATACCCTGATGGCAAGATATTTCAGACTGGTTCCCTTCGTGCTTAGTGATTACCAAGTTAATCCTTCGATATGGAACTGAAATCTTAATGTGTAAGCAAGACGTGTCCTGAAATCATGATTCAATCAATGTTTACAACTTCTAATCATGGATTAATAATTCACTTAACTATGAAATCTAACAGATACGGAATCCAAGAGTCATAAATCCACCATTATATACCTTGAAAATTTAAATTAGGGATATCTGTCAAAATCACTTCGAATTCATAAAAATTTTCAGAAAAATTCAAAAATTTTTTTCACAATTGTTGCTCAAGACCAAGAAAATACTGATTAGGTTACCTAATTTCCCACCCCCAACCTAAAATCTACATTGTCCTCAATGTAAAAGATATGAGCATGCAATGCACATGGGACAACGAAAGTAAATGAGAAGTGATGGGAAGATAGTACCTGAATAACGAATCAAGAGAGTTTCCAATAGATCACGACATGGAAGCTTGTCAGCATGAGAGAGAAAGCAGAACAAAAATAACAAAAATAAAATCCTACCTATACCACTTTCGCAGGTGCTCTCGATTGCATTTAGCGTATGCAACAAGCCTTTAAACCCCTAGGTTACCCCTAGTGGACGAGTTATAGTCTCGTGAGGGTTTGCAGTAATGTTACCCACAAACATTGAATTGATCATGCCGCAAGGTTCCCCTTCCGGCCAATATCTTGATAAGTCTCTCAGTAAGTTCCTCAACAGGATCATCCAAAAGCCCTTTTTGCAATAGGCTTGGGCGCCCTGGAGCATGACTTTCCAGAAAGACTTATGTACCTCATAAGAAATCTTTCATTGAATTGCTGGAGGTATCCGTAATATATACGATTCACCTAAGACAGAAGAAGTTTCAACGTTAGTATTACATGGTGAATCAAAGACTACAAGTAAATAAAGTTTAGAAAACTTCTTAAAAAGTAATGTAGTCTCAACATATTCTGAAGTTCCAAACTTCGGTTTTAGATTCAGCTCCTCTTCCTTTACTAGTAGACGTTTAGGATCAGGGGAAGAGAGGGTTTCAGAATAAGGGTTCGTTTGGTCAGTGATGACTACCGAGATGTTGTCTAGTAAGGTATCCACTTTGTCTTTTAACATGAAATCGTTTGAAACCGCAAAGTGTGCCAAGCAATCCCACGAGTTGGAAAATTCAGATGAGTGTGACTCGTTTTTGTGGCTTGTGATGATCTGCGCAAAGAATCCCTCATCTTTGAAAGTGGATGGAGGTGCGCTCTCTTGCTCCAGTCCTGCACAGATAGATTGAAAATCAGTAATTGAAGCATTGATGTGATCACTCTGTTCATTGAAATTACTCAATTGAAGCGCTGAATTCTCAATTGTTTGCAGCTCAGATGGTGGCCTCAACTGAGTGGTTTCAAATTCCAGAGTCGTAGCGGGCAACTCCTCCTCCCGAATCATATCATCATTCAATTCAAGGGAGTGGTCTAAACATGCCTCACAAGAGTTAGAAGAGTCGGTTGTAAGAGGTTCATTCTCCACATTTAAATCAGGCATGTCAGATGAGTGGAGTAGATCTTCCTGACCGATCACTTCGTGCACGTCTTGATCGTTGACCTGGACCAGATTTGAGATTGATTCAGGGAGAATTTGGGCTGCACATTCATGACCATCATCCCAATATGCATCATTGTCTAGTCCAGTGCAGTGCACATTCAGGATGAGATCACTTTCCTCACATTCTACACCTAACATGGGTTGAGGTTTGCATAAACTAACTTCTTCCTCATCATTGAAATCTTGTGTGTCATGTAAGGAAACTGTGTCATCATCAATGTATTTAAAAGACACCCATGTATCTTCACCATTCTTTCGGACAGTCATCGAGATTGACTCATCGGAAAATTGAACCACATGCTCATTAACGGAATCCAACTCCTCATTCCAAATTCCAGATTCTTTTAAAAGTGAGTGCGGATCACTTTCTTCGCATTGTATTTTTAGATTATGTCGTGGCTGGGATGACCGAGCCTCCTCTATCCTATCAAGACGCGCATCGAGTCCTTTCATTGTTTCCATTACTTTTCTCATTTCCACAAGACAGGCTGAAAGATTACGCTGATATGAATCCTCTTGGATCGTTTCTGGATAGATTTCAAAGGTAGGGGATCCAAGAGAATAATCATCATAACATGCAGTTGGTTCATTTTCCCAATTTTGATGTTTCCACTGGTTATAGTCATACTGATCATAAGTGGGAGAATCTGCTGGTTGGTAATACTTATTATCACTCATGATACAATCACGCATTGTTTTATCGGATGAGTGATAATAATTCTCACAACCATAGTTATGATAACCCCAACACTCACGTACTGTTTTGTTAATCCGTGGGGTGTAATTGTTCTCCTGCATATAATCACGTAAGGACTTCTTAGCCGGTGGATCTTTATATTCTGATCGGTTCTCAATGATAGTCTCAGAAAAGTTTTGAGACATAAGTTGATTTATCTCATTATCATCCCAAAATAAGTTATTCTTCTCAGCATACTGACGTTGCCACTCGTGCATATACATGGTGAAACCCTTAACTCGAATTTAATCCTATAAAAAAAATAGAAGAGAAGGTCTTACAGCAAAGTGAAAAGTAAGAGGGGGAGAAGTTAGAAAGATGTTACCATACTAGAGATTCCTATATTAAAATTCTGCAAAATAAGACAAACAAGTTAGTTCTAAAAAAATCAGGAAAATCTAAACCTAAAACTAAAGTTAGTAAAAATCCTAATCTAGAATAGAGAGGAAGAATTTAAGAAAGAATTTATCAATTTTGAAATTATCTTAAAAACATACAAAACAGGGAAGACAAGTTAGTTTCTAAAAATCGAAAAAATAAAAATAAAAATAAAAATAAAAAAATCTAAACTTAATCTTAAACTAATCCTAAAACTAATTAATTTCAGAAAAACGTAGCCGTCAATCCCCGGCAACGGCGCCAAAAACTTGTTCACTCCCCAAGTGCAGGGTTGTGATGTAGTAATAACTCGGTAAGACCGAGGTCGAATCCCAAGGGACTGAAACTTGTACGTTATCTAAAACTAACTAGAACTAGAACTAGGCTAAGATGAATTCTAAATCAATTAGCAATGGTTAAATACTTGTAGAATAATTAATCTAAAACTTGGGAAACAAATCAGAGATGGAAAACTAGGGATTCAGAGGATCCACTTGTAGAGATCAGGGAGAATTTATGCTTGCGTCAAAAATCATGGAAATTACTGAACTGCCGTTGATCTAGTTTTCAAAGAGATGAAAGGTGTATGAATTAGAATGGATTCCATCACCAAACCATGCCCACAGACTATGGCAAACAACAGAATTAAACTAATTACCAACCAATCATATGTATGAAGGTTAAGAAGGGTACCGTCATCCAACCATGCCCAGGAGACTATGGTGAACAACGGGACGTCCTAACGTCATAAACATAAAAGGAATAAGAAAATATTCAAAGCATTGCAGACCCATTGTAATTTCAGTCACAACAGACCATTAAAGACCAAAAATATTTCCATTAAAATCAAACTAAAACCAACTTCAATTTAAAAATTAAAATTAAATTAAAAGCATATAATCTCTCATCTCATTACAAGCTTCACCTCCTAGCTAGCCTGCCATGGATGGGCTCAATCCAAATAAATAAAGAGAAAAATAAAAGGAAAAGAAAAGGGAAAGAAAAAACCAAGCTCCTCTCTCTCTCTCCTCTACCCACGTTGAAACCCAAGCTCGAGCCCTCTGTTCTTCCTCCCAAGACCTTGAATGAATCCTTTCCACGTCCAAAAACCTCCTTTTATAGCTGTTGGAAGGCTGGAGTCAGTGACAGAGTTGTAGCAGGACACGGAGTGTAATTTTCGCAGCCAAGTTCAGTACCATGAAACACGCCACTTTCCTCGCTCAAATTCTAAAGAAACACCGTCCCTTAGTACTTTCTTGGGTCCTCTACATGATAGACGGTTCAGATCTGCCATATGATCAAAGATGGTGGGCCAAAACTGTCCGAAAAAGTCGGTTTTCGCGGATGTGCGAAACCTTTCGCACCATTTCGCTGTTGTGGTCGGTGGGCCCCACAGAAGCATTTTCTGGAAAATCCACCCCGTCCATTGGATTCAGAACGAAATTTCAGTCAAGAATGGGTGGTTTTGAACGTCCATTGACGTGGCCCAGAGAAGAAATCACAGAAGAATCAGTTTTGAACGTTACCGAGCAGCCCTTTTGTGGCCTCTGTATCTCACACGTGTGCACGCATGGGTAAAAAGTGATAACATGGTTTTGTAGTGCTCGAAGCCCTCTACACGGTGGACGGATCGGATTGAGCTTATGGGGCACGTGTGGGGCCCACAACTGATCGTAAAAACGGCCAGCGCCGTGCGTCCGCTGCAAGTTTTTTTTTTTTTTTTTTTTTTTTTTTTGAGTTGTAGACGGAAACGTCGGTCTTTTGGAAATTTTGGTGCACGGTGAGTGCACATGTGTACTGTACACACTCATTTCATATGGGGCCCATTGCAATGTTTTAGAGAAATCTGCACCGTCCATCTGTTTTGACTCCTTATTTAAGGCGTCAATAATAATTTTGAGACAGTTCCAGATATCAGGTGGGCCCAAAATCAACGGTTTATGGGCTGATCTGTCAGTTGGGGCACTTCCCGAGATCTTCAATGGCTGAAATTTTATATGTACGGTTAATTTATGGTCCTCAGGCGACGTATGAAGTTTCGAGCCGAACGGATGGTGGGAACCTCGTGATCTTGCATTCTGGACGTCCTTCAGGCCACTTGAGCTTCAATTTCTAACTTTTCTCGGATTTCTGACCGTGTATATTTGTCAATCTTGATCCCCTGGAGTGTGTCCCTTGCCTTTGACGTCATCAGATCGTTAAATCTCAACTTTTAACGTCTTTTTTCCATCCATGCTCATAAAATCACTTTGCCACATAAGAATGAGAAAACGAGCCATTAGACAGCATTATATTCGTAAATCCAGACAATATCTGGGGTCTAATATGCAATATTTGACCCTCAACACTTTGCCTTTTCAAAAAGACTATTCCATTGCCTGGCCTCAATGGCTGAGGGTCATAGCTAGCTCCTAGCATTCAACTGGCAACTGAACGTAGTCTAAACTCTTCTTGAGATTGAAGGAGATTCCCTACTAACCATTTAAGACCTGTTTGGATGGTGGGAAGAGGAAAGAAAAGAACTAAAAAGAAAATACATGACTTTCTCATAATGGGACCATTCATTGTTCAGAGAATAAAAGAAATATTAGATTTTATAAAGTAATCATTACCTAAACGCTATATTCAAGTTTCCACTGACAAGATAACAAAGTAATTAATGTAAGAGCTTTAGCAGATTTCTACTCATCCATACAAACCCCTCAAAATAAAATGAATGGGAATCCACACACACGTGTGTGTGTATCATGAATATTTTGGAAAATCATTGTTGAGTAATTAAAACAATTTTGATATATATCTTTGACCAAGTAATTACTATGTGTTAATTATACCCAACGGAAGCTACATTGGCTACTCGGAAGCTAACGCAATCGCAAAGACTAAGTAATTGGCCAACCGTACTCGGAAGCTAACGCAATCGCGGATCCTGTAGCTGCTTTCGCAACTGACACCTGTCAGGAATGGCATGGATGTGTCCGTATTCTTGCTATTTGTTGAGTGATAGAAACGGTGGTAGATATTGATGGCTGCTAGCATAGCCTGGCTACCGTTGTCTATGAATAAATTTCATGTTTGCTTAAAAAAAGAGGAATTCCTAGGGATGGAAGTAACAACTTGGAAAGGTGGAAATAATATTTCCTAGCTAATTGCGAAGAAAAAGTATACGCAAGCTAGTTGCTTGGGTTTCCGTGATTGAATAGTTAGGGAGATTTCTTGGATTTTGGAACGTAACCAAAAGACAGGGACACACAAATCCCTCACTCGTGCTGTCTTGAAAATATGAGAGAATGGCTACTTTCAGTTAAAATATCTGTTTTGACAGTTATTTTATTAGAGAACCGATACAATGGGTTGCGTATGGCAACCTTACCATGCAGAATCCGGACCGTTATATCATTGTCGTTTTCATTCTTCTCTCCGCTAATGTGAAAAATTAACAGCGATCCACTGCATGCCCCTAAGCATCCATATCAGTGGGTCTATCTTATATATACTAATGATCTCGTCTATTCACTGAGTGGCTGGTTTAGATCACCAGATCAGTTGGCGGGGCTGATGAATGGTAAAGATTCATTATATGGATGTCTACGTGTCCAAATCCAACTGTGCATTGGAAGGTTCCCATAAACATAGCCCATTTGATTATTTCTTATTTTATTATATTATTACATGGGAAGAAGTGTAGAGTCGGATGATAACGTGGGAGACAAGTTTAGATGCATTCAATATCTCCTACGCCAGGTGAATTTTACACACTCACGTGTATACACCTATATATACACATCCACGTGTACACTGACTGCGTCCACACTCAGGTGTTGAACATGTGCATTATGTGGATTTCTTGAAACGAGTAGCAATTCGTTTTTTTTGTTTTTTTGTTTTTGTTTTTTTCTTTTAAAACCTTAATAGTCGGGTATCTAGTGTAGATGTATCAGGAACAAAAAATTGAGCTTGATTTTATGACTATTGGATTGGTGGACATTGTGGACCGTTGAAAATGAAAATTATCCAGTGGTCCAATTCTCATAAACAAGCGTCCATGAATTAGTGGTTAGGATAGTTGTACCAATCTGATTTGGGGATTGAGACTGCAGCAGTGGGTTGCAAAATCTAGCTGGTTCCATTTGAGTTAATATATACCAGCATATCTATAATTATAGGTAGTGTGATCCCACATTTCTTTAAAAAATAAAATAAAAATGCTTGGCATATATAGGATCATATACAGTCAAGGTAATATAAGCTCATTTGGGAGCTTATATTTGGGTCGAATTGAAATTCAAATTACAATTAATATAAAATCAATGTAAATTGGAATCCTTATTTGTATTTAGTAGCTTTTAATTGGAATACATAGAATCTAAAAGTTACGTTTGGATGCCAGTTGTTTAGCTAGAATGTATTAGAATTATTTACTATATTTACATGGATTTAAATTTGATTATCTAAATCAGCCTGAGTATCCTAAATCAGTGAATATTTATGATATATGGCAAAATGATTATAATAAGCCTATTCAAATAAATGCATTGTGAAAAAATAAAGAAACTTTAAGCCTTGGGTAAGCTACAAACGTATTGATCACAAACTAGTGACTTACCAAACTTTTTAATTGTCCATTTATATGGCCAAAGTTTGGGCAACTCATATCATTCTATTAATGTGATTTTAATGATGCAACTAATAATTGAATTATTCTGAGTATCATTATTGTACCGTACCTGCATGATAGATTAATAGCATAGTGATACCTTCGTTACTTATGATACTTTTGTAATTAAAAAGGAGCTAAAAAAGTATTTAATATCAGTTATACTAAAATCCCAGTAAAATAAAGAGATTTTAAAATACATTAAAAAGTAACTTTTCATTTTCTTCTTAATACAACAAATTGAAAGTGCCAAACTTATCTATATAACTCATTTTACTCTATCATGTAGGTTGCATGTGGGGTCCTTACTCTTGCTCCAATGGTAGACTCTCAGGAGTTTCAGCACCTTGTTAAGGGTTCGAGTACTCATATATAGGTGGTGAAATTCTACTACGGTGTGAGTGTGTGGGGGTGTGTGTGCGTGTGTTTTTTTTTTTTTTTTAAATTTTATTTTATAAATAGCTTGCATGTGTCAACAATTAACTCAAACTAAACCATCCCAATCGTTTTTATTCCAACCGTCCAATAAGTGTCCACCAATCAGCTAATTACATCTCAACTATAGTGTGGTCATTTTTCTAATGGTCTATCCAAATTGGGGCTCACAATTTGAACAGTTTGGTTTGAGATACTCTACATTTACATTTTCTCAATACGTTAGTAACATCCGTCACATTCGGCCAGAAAATCTCAAGTTTCAAATGGAAACTTTGGATTCATGCATGAGTAGGGGTGCACCTCAAACCAGTAAAACCGTGGAACTAGACTGGAGCCGACCAAACAATTTGGTTTGGTCCAATTCTAGAGTGCACTGGTTTCGATTCCGATTCCAAAAATCAAAGAACCAGTTATATCGATTCGGTTTTCGATTTGGGGGTATGTAGAACCGAACCGAACTAAACCATGAACCAATCCGTGAAATCAATCTGTAGAATTGAACCGTGGAACCGAATCTGGAATTAAACTTGGAACCAAACCAAGAACCCTTTGATTGTTTTCATATTTGACTCATTATTTATGGTTTATAATGCACCATTTGATTATTTCCATAAATGCATTTTTGTACACCTTATACAATATCTAAACCATTCATCAAATTGGCCACAACAAAAACGGACATGGGCTAGATAATAAAAATTAAACATGTAATTGGGTTGGATTATAAAAAGCCCAGAACCATGGAACCGATCCGGGATCGAACCAGTTTTAACGGTTCGGTTTCGATTCTGAATATCTTAGAACTGTTAGGAACGGTTCGATTCCGATTTCACCCCATAACTGGATCGAACTGACCCCTATGCACCCTTATGCATGAGAGCCGTTAGCGGCAAATGCAACTGCTCAATAGGAAATGATACATGTTGTACTGTACAAGGTCTACCATCCCCATGAGCACATGCAAGGAGGGGTCATGCATCCACATGCATGCTTATGGGCATTATTCTCAATCCACAATTAGTATGAGGCATTCTCATGCATGATTTAGGATCGTATTCTTCCTTTCTGAAAAAAATAAAAATAAATGTTGTATCAAGTAAAACTCACGTTTGGTGGTCTATGAAATTGTAATCAACGAACTAGATTCACAACTAATGTTGATTACTCGTACATTTATATAACTTGAATGTCACATGTAAAGAGTGCATTTTGAATAGATGACTAAGATAAAACACATGTATCAATGTGCAGCCCACAAATGTGGTAGATTTCGAAATCCACCACAAATCCTGCACCATCTACTTTTGAGATTATATGATATGATACCAAGATTAATAGAATTTTTGCAGTAATTTTCAAAAGTTATATGAAATTTGCACATGACTAAATATAATTCCATACCACATAATTTTATCTAATACCATGCACCAAACAGGTATAACTGGTTTATCATTGCAATATGACAGGGATTCAAAAGCTAACCTCAAACGAATCCATGCCAACTTGAACCATGTGTCCGAGATCCAGTCATTGTATCAGGTGGTTCTTTGAAAAAAATTCTAAAATCCAGCAACTCAAATCATAAGGCGGGCGCATCTTATCATCATCATCTAAGCCCTAGCCCAAACTTCTTGTGGTCGGCTAAGGTTGGCGACACGTCTATATTGGATATAAGCCATTGGCTGTGCGTGTGTGTTGCATCTTCAACGCAAGTGTGACTGATCTGATGATTGATTATATAGTGCTCTTAGCGTGATTCACCTCTTTATTGTTCCTCGCACAATTCAGCTTTTAAATAGCCAAACGACTTTGGAGGCCGCAGAGAAATGCAAGGGCTAGTCCTGCTGATCAGTAGGATTAAATGGCTACTCACATTACCTGCGCTGGATGGGAAATCTATCATGTCTATCACGTTGGCACCACTGTTTGTGTGCCCCTAGCTACGAAATAAGGCTAATCCGCTCATTTGGTGGTGGGACCCATATGTATGATAATCAACAATTTCCCACTATGTAATTTGAACACTAGAAGATGGGAGCTCTTGACCTGGTGATCACCAATACGCGGTACAATGTATACAGAATCAGACCAATGTAATGGTAAGGTGGGTAACAACATGCGCAGACAGACTCTATGGACAGTTGCTATTTATGTTATCCATGATGTACGGCATTTGGATGCAGTCAAAGTCGCGTCGGCACAACCTATGAAGTTAATGCTGTCTGGGATGTACAGCCAAGTCTAGTATCTTAGACAAGCTAGTTGTGTACTAATAAGCTAACGAAAAAAAAAGAAAAAAAAGACTCGGTAGTTATCTTGTTTTATTTTAATTTAATACTCTAAAAGTGAGGATAAATATGTACAGATGGGATGGTGGTATCGGTAGTGTATATTTATGAGGTGTGTGCACATTGACACATGGACGTTACTTGTTGGACGCCCCAAGATTGACGGTTGCATACTTTTTCGTTTTTTAGTTTTTTTTTTTTAAAATTATTTAAAGAAGATCCCATTATGAGGCAAAATTTACAACGAGGATGTTTCCGCGAAGACCAGGGACAAAAAGGCTGACCCGCCTATCATATCCCGTACACACCATATCTTTTTAAGTTCTTAATTGGGACCACTCTAATTTTAGCCTGAAAGAAATGAACCTCTAACTAGAGATGAAAGATTAGTGGGCACCGTGTAAACCTGGGTCTCTTGGGACAAACTATTCTGCTTAGCCAAGCAATCAACTGGACCGTTGCCCTCTTTAGGGATGAGGGCGGGAGAAAACGATCCCCTCAGAAGGAGGTTCTTAATCCTTGCCGCCCAATATTTCTATTTCCAAGAAATAGTAGACTTTCCTAGAATGCAATTCACTACCCATTTAGAGTCTAATTCAATGAGGACATTTGTAAGACCGATATAGACGCACATCTCCACCGCATCGTGAAGAGTTCAGATTTTCGCCCTTTTGTTAGAGGTGACTCTTAACTATTGGAAAAGGCGAACATCATGAGACCGTTATGATCTCTCCAGATTCCACCACGCCTAGCTGGCCCCAGATTACCTATGATAGAACCGTCGACGTTGAGCTTACACCAGCTGACAGGGGGTCTTGTCCACTTCATGACCTTGAGGTGAGTGGCCGGGAGACGAGGCAAGGAGCGGGGGATAACTGAATGGGGAGGGGCAGAAAGGTGAGACTTGAGTAGCGCAGCGAGGTTGCCCGGCTACCAGAAGACTTTCCGATATACACCTTGGACTGAGAATTTCTGGCCGTCAAATTTGGACCCATTTTTGGCCTTCCAAATCTCCCATAACATGAAGGTCGGAGTGAGACGAAGGGCTGTGACAGAGCGCCTGCGAGGGCGGGGCAACAACCACCATCAGAGGAGGCAGTCTTGGATGGAGGAGTGGGCAGTTGTGGGGACTTTGATGGTGGCATACTTAACATCCATACATATAATGGATGTTCCATGTCAAAGGTCAACTCATAATGATAAATAGCTACATTTAAAGCGGGCTGGTATATGATGGACGGTCCACATCAAAGGTGATCTCCACATGTTGGGCAGTGTACATTAAAGTTGGGCCCCACATGATGGACAATCCACATCAAAGGTCGACCCTAATGATGAGTGGCCCACATCCAAGTCAGGGCCCACATTGGAGGTGAGGCCCACATGATGGACAATTCTTATCAAAGGTGCGCTCCACAGGATGGGCGGTGGATATTGAAGGTGAGCCCCACATGATGGATACTGACATTGATGGTGGGCCCCACATTATAGATGATTGTAAACACCCCACCCATGCTAGTATCTTGAGAAAGCTAAGACAATCCAGGAATCATGACCATATGCTAAATCAAACCCTAATCCCAGCTTAAACCAAACCCAAACCCAAACCCTAGCCTTAATCTTAAACTGAGCCTAAACCCTAAACCCAACCTAACCCTAGCCTAAACCCCAATCTAAACCCTAAACCGTCACTCAAGCCAAAAGTCAACTTTCATATGGAATTACTCATGTAGTTTACTCTATTTGCCATCCTACCAAGCCAAAAGTCAACTTTCATATGGAATTACCCCTTTAGTTCACTCTATTTGCTATTCCACCAAGCCAAAGTCAACTTTCATATGTATTTACTCTTGTAGGTCACCCTATTTACTATTTTTACCAACCTCACCAACCACTAAGAGCCAATTAGAGAATGCCATGTGACATTCCTCTCCCCTCAACCAATCCCAAGTTGTCATGTCAACATTTACCCATCTCAAACCCAATAATAACCACATTGCTATTGGAGAAGGCTATAAATAGTACTCTCCTCTTCATATTTCACACACACTTTTCATTCTTAAAATCTAAGTGAGGGAGGGAGAGAGAGAGAGAGAGGAAGAGAGTGAGGGTGAGAGAGAGCTCCCAAGCCTTTAAGATCAATTTTTTCTAGCTATCTCTTAGCCTCTTTATAACCTTCTCAATCCCAAGTCTAGCCCGGATTGATCATGGTACAACACATGTCTTAACCTACTCAAGTTCAAGCCAAAAATTCTTTTTATTTTACACAAGCATTTATCATGACATTTATTCCCTTCTCAACTCCCATGCTCCTCTAGATTTCTAGTGAACATATGCTCTGTAACTTGCCGTACATCGAATCCTATCACATCTTAAATTCCTGGTAGTCTAATCCACTTTTCTTACCTCATTTGTATAAGCATCATTTCATCCGCCTTTTAGACACGCCGTTGGACGTATGCTCTATGGCTTACCGAAATCTCGAATCTTATTACATCAGAAAT
Organism: Magnolia kwangsiensis; assembly: GCA_037074715.1. NCBI lineage: Eukaryota > Viridiplantae > Streptophyta > Magnoliopsida > Magnoliales > Magnoliaceae > Magnolia > Magnolia kwangsiensis. The sequence goes on from CM073571.1 coordinate 2,783,294, forward strand.
TCGCGTGTGTGCTTAGTCTCATTTCGACCACAACATCCATCATCTCTTGAAATTATTTTACCATACCAAGTAGAGACCATACTTTTATATGGGTAGAGAAGGTGCCTAACACCTTCCCTCTTTGTAACCGAGGTCCCTTATTCGGAATCCTGGATCGCAGATCAAGAGTTAATCTAAGGTAGAGAGTTTCTGGATTTCTTTAACCTTATGTATTCCGTGGATTCTAGTTGACTGTGGGATTCTGAGATTTATTAGCTAGTGACGACTCTAACATCCACAAATCAGCTTAGTCACCCCACCATTAAAACCAAACATGCAAATCAGCGTGAGCGCCGATTTCTAGCGTTCACAATGATCAACATCAAAAGTAGACACTACATAATGGGCAGTGAATATTAAAGGTCATCCCTTTATGATAAATGACACACATCAAAGGTGAGCCCTACATAATAGACAACCCACATTAAAAGTGGAGCCTATGCAATGAACAATCTGCATCAAAGTTGGCCCCACATGATGGATGGTGAATATGAGTGTAGACCAAACAAACTTGATAAATAAATACTTTCGTGATGCTGGAAATGAAACATGTTTATTTTTTTACTTTTAGTTGATAAGTATGTTGTTTATTAGACATGCTCATTTGTTTAATTAGTAGAAACCAAGATAAGCTACTTGATACATAAGTAGCTTATGTAAAGTAATTTACTATTGAGCTACTTATGCCTTAGGTATCTTATTTAATTTCTACTTATTAAATTGAAGCGATTAAGTATCTTCAAGTTTAAAAAAATATTAAAAAAAAATCTATTTATAATTAGTTATAAGCCAAACTTATTTGACGGTATCTAAAGGCTTGGAAATAAATAGATTTTTTAACGAAATAAGTGGCTTTTTTAACGTACATTGGTTAACTTTTTTTAAATAAGTTACTTTGGTTATTAAACCTAAATAAGTAGTTTTAAAAAAATAATAATTTAAAGGTGGGCCCTACATGATGGATGGCCCACATCACAATTATTTAAGAAATATAATTACCTTTGATGTTGGAAACCAAAAGTTGGCTTCACATGATGGATAGTGAATGTGAAGGAAATCAAATAGGCTTTCAAAATATAATTACCTTTGTTGTTGGAAACCAAACCTGATTTATTTACTTTTTGAATGATAAATACGTTATTTACCAAATATATTTTATCCTGTCATTGGGTAGAAACCATGATAAGTTACTTATGCCGTAAGTAATTTATCTAAAGTAACTTAAATGATCCAAACACTCCCTTAGTGTCGTAAGTTCTCATTTATAAATGAGCTTGACAAACAAGAGGCAAACTATCTGCCTCATGCTGTATATAGCTGAGTTAACTTTGCTTGTATCCCATTAATGGGCCCTTATTTTGTACACTTGCACTTACTAGATGATCACGTTGGCTTAGTTTTTGGGAATAAGGGTCTGTATAGGGAACATAGCCTGTAGCCCCGATCTCAGACATATGCCTACTTTTCACTTGAAAGGGAAATACACTTATAAATGGAACCGGTACGAATTTACTCAGCACTTTTACCGCCACTATATTTGGGAGGTAGAAACGAGAGCATGTTAATCACTGGCTTTCACTTGGTTTGCAAAGTGAAAGGAAAATAGTGTGATGGATGATACCCATGCCCTGAGAAATTATTTATAAATTGCAGACATGCTAAATGAATTATTCAAATTAAACCGTGCAAATTACTGGAACCAATTTGGATGTATCATAAATAAAATAAAATATAAAGGAAAATAGCGTGATGGATGACACGCATGCCCTGAGAAATTATTTATAAATTGCACACATGCTAAATGAATTATTCAAATTAAACCATGCAAATTACTGGTACCAATTTCGATGTATCATATATATATATATATATATATATATATATATATATATATATATATATATATATATATATATATATATATATCATTTGACTTTGGTGAAAATTTATTGAATGGTTAAAAATTGAAAATTATTGAATGGCGCCATTTCAACGAACAAGCGTCTATAAATGAGAAGTTATGATATTTCAACTACACTAAAGGCGTGTTTGGATGGGTAGCGTGCGTTGGAGTAGCTTGTATTAGGTTGGATAGGGTACTCGAATCCTACAACGTCAGAGCAGCCGTTTGTTTGGACGGGTGGTGGATTCGTACCTGGAGAGAAAATCCCCTGGATTGTGAGGGATTTCATTGCTGGATTGAGAGGGTTATCATTGGTACAATGCAATCCTGCGGGATTCAATACTGGATAGGTGTTTTTTCTCCCTACCATTCTCTTTCCCGATGTCCATCATACGACTAAAATTATCGACACGCACAGTTGCACACCGGGAGAGCACTTGCCAACATGAAGGAGCTGTTTAATTATCAACACACACAATTGCACAATGCAATTGAGTGTTGTTTTGGCATTATGAAAGGCAGATTCCCCATATTGAAGACTGCCATGCAGTATGAATTCTACACACAGATCCAAATTGTGATAGCCTACTGTGTCTTACACAATTTCATACGTATTAGACCAGAAACTCAAGAAGATCGATGGACTACACTGGAGTATCTGCTACTGATGGGGAGAGTAACCTAACGCCTCACGAGGTTTCAAAGAATGACGAGCGACAATAGTTACTGCAAGCATCTCAGCGTGAAAAGGATGATTGGAATCGCGTGCACGATGATATAGCAACCAGACTGTGGGTAGATGCACAGCAAAATAGTAGGACTAGATAATTGATCGCTATTTGTTACAAATTTCATGACTTGCTGTTATTTACTTTCTAAATCATGTTACGTACCTATCAATGGAATTGCAATCTTCCAACCTCTGAGAAGGTAGAGTCATCATATGGAGATACCGGACGATGATTTTGATAATCGTTCTTTTGAAATAAGGATCATATTCTTATGATTATGACTGACTTTATGCAAATCATCATATGTACTTGATATTCAAGTGGTATGGTAGACTGGATGTGTAATGATCCATCGACACCAACACATTCACCGGCCAAGACAGCAGTGGTGCCCACATGATTTTCCTCACACACGAAGACAGTGAAATCCCTGGCCGAGCCTTCGTCCCAAGCCTCAAAAATAAAATGGACTCTTAATATGGATCAGGTTATGATTGATACATTTTTGGAATAAGTGGCATTAGGACTCAAGGGCGATAATGGTTTCAAACGTGAGGCGTACCAAATTGTCATCGACGCCATTACAAAGCATACTAATGTAGTCCTCAAGTAACAGAATGTCTCTAACAGACTAAGGTATTACGAGAGGGAGTACACTGCAGTGAAGGATATGCTGGCGGCGAGCGGGTTCGGATGGGACAACGAGTGGATAATGGTAACAGTTCCTGATGAAGTTTGGGAGGAATATCTTAAGGTATAATTTTTTAAATATAAAGTGGAGATATTAGCATCAGTGTACACTTCTTACTGTTCTTACTACTCATTAATGTACGGCTGCAGTCTCACCCGCATGCAGAGAAACTCCGCGGTAAACGGATTGAGTGAATGGATGATCTTGCAACTATCGTCAGTTCAGACCAGGCATCAGGATGTTTTGTCCAAGGTAGTAAGAGTATAGCCGCATCAGCATCATCATCTTGTCTTCAATGAGAACTCAATGATGCATGGAGAGAGTTGGATGATGACCTCGACGATACAATTGACCTGTCAAATGATTTTGTCACAGACTCCATAGGGACCATCTCATTTTTTCCAGACAGTCCTTCGATTGGACAACACAGCTCCGTAACACTCCCACTCACACAGCTAATTCCGATGCTACTCAAAGTGGGAGCGCAGGGAGGAAACGATCACACCCTCCTCGTCCTTGTGAAGTACTCGGGGTCTCTCTATACATCGTTGCTGACTCAATGCTTAAATTTGGCCTCGGCAAGTCAGTGAATCGCACTTCTAAAGTACTTGATATACTAGAAGAGGTCCGGGGCCTCTCTACAGACCGTTACCAACTCAATGCTTAAATTTGACCTCGGCAAGTCGGTGAATCGCACCTCCAAAGTACTTGATGTACTAGAAGAGGTCCAGGGCCTGACCAACTCAGAGTTTTTTGAGGTTGGTCAGCTCTTGAGTAAGGATAAGGATCTGACATCGTTCTTTGTGAGTCTGCGACTTGAGCGTCGCATTGACTAGTTGAAGAAAACACTCCATGACCACTTTGGTGATCGAGGTGTTAGATCCATACGAGGATTCGAATTTCTAGTTTTGTTGTTTTGATTGTTAGTTGTTGGTCTGTAATAACTTTGAATTACATGATCTTCTTGGATGATTTGATAACTTACTTTACTTTTTGGGACTGACGTATATACAAATATGACAATTATGCTATGGCGATAACTTTTATGTAATTAACATGTTTTATATGGTTTCACATGCATCCATTGGTTAGTTTATTTTCTTAAGCTAGTCGAAGACCATATAATCCGCTTGCTTGGAAGGGTACGTATATATGACTGGTTTTTATTTTCATTTAGTAAGTGTTATTTTTAACTTTTCGATGAATATTGTATGTACACTTAGTTTGCAAATTTTTATTCCAACACACGAATCTCGTGTCAATTACGTCCATGTCATTGCAGATGGGAAAAGATAAGTATTACGTCGTCTTGGTGGGGCATAAGCCTGACATATACATATGTGTTGAGGATTTTGCCCTGCGGAATCATACAGATCTAGATCTAGGATATCAATCCAATGACACCAAGCACACACGAGAGAACACAGATTTAACGTGAAAAACCCTTGCGGGAAAAAAACCATGGCACAAAGCGATAGATCTCCACTATGAAAATAGAAATTACAAAGAGAAAGGACTTATCCGATTCGAACAACCTCGAATCTCACCCTTGTTACACCCTTTAGAAACCCTAAAATCCTTTTAGGAACCCTTGGAACCCCTTTAGAAAGCCTTGACATACCATCTCATCCCCCAATCCTGGATACACTCCTTTATATAAGAATAAAAAGAGGTAGAATCCAAATAGGAAACAAAATCTGTAAAATCTGCGTTTCCACAATCACATCCGCGGAACTCTTCAATGATATCGAAGGTTTCTCGATAACAACGTCGATATCATTTGAAGGTCTCTAGATCATATCGACAAGACCAAAAAACTGTCCAGCGACCAGTGGTGAAAATTCTGTGAATTATCGATGTTATCAAGCCACTCTCAATGACAACCTCGATATCATTTAAAACCTTCTCGGTATCATTGACAGACCATCCATAACAATCTCCACCATGTCTTCAATCTTCATCCGTGTTGCTTCTTGACCTCTTCTCTTATCTTTACATCACATCATAGCTTCTCTTGTACACTCCGTCTTTCTTTTACGCCATCACCAAGCCCAGAGAAGTTTCACATAACTTGAACCTCTCTTTAGGAACGATTTAAGTGAGCATGTCTACCGGATCAAAATCCACATGCCCAACTACCTTTGCTCCTGTCTTCCCAAAAGAAAAGACGTAGTCTTCTTACCATCTCACCGCTACCCAATATTGCTTGCTGGGGTACTTGCTCACAACACTGATAGCCTGTAAAATAATCGGTCTAATCCAGACCACGACATACACTATCAATCGCATTCGAATAAGGCTCATGAGATATCCTGACAGACCACGACATACACTGTCAATCGCATTCGAATAAGGCTCATGAGATATCCTGCTTTTCCTCATCTATTTTGGGACATGTCCTGAGAAAAACTTGAGGAGAGACGCGTAGGAAATGCTCTCCGGTTTTACTTGGCCCATCACATCCTTGATCAATACCTACACACAAGGTATTCCTCCTGTGATTACCAAAGCCTACTCCTCTTTCAGTCTCAATGTCGAGATCTATCTTTGCAGCCCCCCGATCCTTTATCCTGAATGTCCGACTTAACCGAGACTTCAGTACATTGATTTCAGACATATCATAATTGGTGATCTACATGTCATCAATTCCTGACTCACCATGAAGAAATTAAATCACCGCTTGAGTGACAGGTCGAACCACGACCTCCTGCAAAGTCTTTTCTCAGCCCCTTTAACTTCGAACCGCTCTGATTGCTTCATGTAGATCTGCTCTTCACTTTTCCTTACAGAAGTGCAGACTCCACATCCATCTTTTCAGCTCAAGATCACATTGGCCAACCAGCGTCAATTATGAATCTAATAGATACTTGCTATACCGTCGGTACGAATATCTCTGAGATGTCGATCACTTCTCTCTGAGCATAACTCTTCATTACTAACCTCGCCTTGTATCTATGTTGTATCCTCCTGAAGATCCACCTGCATCTAACTGCTCTCCGGCTCACTGGAAGCTCCAACCGATCCCATATGTCGGTCTGGTATAACGAATCCATCATATCGCCCATAATCACCTTTCACTTCTCAACACCAGGCTCACCTACAACCATTTGAATAGAAGATGAATCCCCTGTGATATTGGAGTCGTCCATGTACCATGCCGATATCCTACGATCATGCCATGAGATTTTTCTCACAGGTGGCTACTCCACCTGCTCTGTATCTCTGTCCGCGCGTCTTAGCCTTCCTGCCCTGCTCGCTTATGTGGTCATGCCCAACATGCCACACACGTGCAGAGGTGAAATCTACTACATCCACTGCAGCTTCACCTTTCGAAGTGCTCCCGATCAACCTGTACATGTTACCGAGTCGTTGCACTTTCATGATTACCCGTGCCCCCTTTGATACTTTAAAAGAACTATTAATACTTGTGTACTTGCATCCTTTTACCTTAAGCACACGAAGAGAAATCAGATTCTGCTTCAAATCAGGAACGTGCCTCACATTTGTCAAGGTACGCTCCATCCCATCAAACATCCGATGCACACCGAACCAACAAACATAACATTACAGGCAATGTCATTGTCCATAAATACCTGTCCACCATTGGATTCCCTATAACTGGTGAACCAACTCTGATGAGGAGTCATGTGAAAATATGCCCCTGTGTCTAGCATCCACTCGTCCTTACGATCATCGTATGACCATCTGAGCGAAAATACAGATAAAACATCACCATCACATCCATCTAACATGACAGCGTTGGCCTCCCTACATGAAGTCTCAGAATCTTCCCTCTTCGATTTAAGATTTTAACAATCATTCTTCACATGTCCTTCATTCCCACAGTTCTAACACTTTACCTTTCCCTTGCCCTTAGATTTATATCTAGAACCTGGAGAATCTATACCTTGTCCAGAATTTCTACCCACTGTAAACAGTGCATTAAAAGATGTCCCCATGTTGCTGTTGAGCTGTATCACAGCCTTCCCTTAAAGGGCTGAGATAACGGTGTCGACACTCAGGGTTTTATTCATGCTGCACATAGTGTCCTTGAATGACTCATAAGATGCTGGAAGAGAATTCAACAACATATATGCTTGTTCTTCATCTTTCATTACTTCTTCCATATTTAGTAATTTCTAAACTAATTTATTAAAGTTGCTGATGTGAGCCTCCAGATCTCCATCCTATGCCATCTTGAAGTTATACCACTGCCGCTTCAAGTGCAAACGATTTTCAGAGGATTTTTTCGCATAAACATCTTCTAACTTCGCCCATAACTTATCCGCAGTTTTCTCCATCATGACGTTATAGAGAACCTCATCCGTGAGACATAAACAGATCGATGATAAAGCCTTCTTATCAAGAGTATTCCAATCAGCATCAGTCATAATAGACTTCAACTCCTCAAGAGCACCATCTTCGCCTTACTTGATTAAGGAACTCATCATCTTGATTTTCTATAACTTAAAATTATTTTTTCCTGAGTACTTCTCAATCTCATACCTGGTGCTCGTCATTATTACTAATCCTTCATATTCAGATCTGTGCCCCAACGATAGCTCTAATACCACTTGTTGGGGATTTTTCCCTGTGGAATCACACAGATCTAGATCTAGGATAACAATCTAATGACACCAAGCACACATGAGAGAATACAGATTTAATATGGAAAACCCTTGCGGAAAAAAAATCACGGCACAAAGCGACAGATCTCCAATATGAAAATAGAAATTACAAAGAGAAAGGACTTATCCGATTCAAACAACCTCGAATCTCACCCTTGCTACACCCTTTAGAAGCCCTAAAATCCTTTTAGGAACCCTTGGAACCCCTTTAGAAAGCCTTGGCATACCATCTCATCCCCCAATCCCGGATACACTCCTTTATATAAGAATAAAAAGAGGTAGAATCCAAATAGGAAACAAAATTCGCAAAATCTGTATTTCCGCAATTGCATCTGCGAAACTCTTCAATGATATCGAAGGTCTCTTGATAATAGCGTCGATATCATCTGAAGGTCTCTCGATCATATCGATAGGACCAAAAAACTGTCCAGCGACCAGTGGTGAAAATTCTATAAATTATCGATGTCATCGAGCCACTCTCGATGACAGCCTCGATATCATCTAAAACCCTGTTGATATCATCGACAAACTACCAGACAGATTTAAGACATTCGTCTATAACAATATGTTGGGACGACGCTCGGGTGAAGGTGGAGGGGTTTAGTGGAGTGAGACACCGCACATTCAGAAACTGGAAAGAGGCAATGACATGCTGGGACGAGCACTTCAGCAAAGCATGTGTACCGTCGAGACCTTGCATGACATCTCATGCGGTTTAGGTCGTCGCATTTTCTGATGAGCTAGATATCCACCATTCTTTGTCTTTGTCCATCTGACAGACGAGGCCGACGGCACAGGCGTCAATGACCATGGTTTCTAGGGCCATGTCGACTGATGATCTTCCCCCATCACCCCGATCAGATGGAGAGATATTTTATGCTCTTCTAGTTGGCGTCGTTGTCCTTTTTCTTACCTTCCTTGTGATTTTTAAATTCTAGCCCTATCCGGATGACTGTCACTCTTATTATATCACTTGTTATTTTTCTCTCTTTTTCCCACAGAACGTTGGTTCTCATGTTTTCATACATCGTTATTTTAGGTAGCCACATATTTTTTGGGATCTATCTCTATCACACCACTGCCACATGATGTGGTCCATGCAGATACGTGGACATGTTCCCTACTGATAGTAATGTTGATTGCATTCACTAGATATTGCCAATTTCATGAGACATACATCGGTGGGCCCCACACAATTTTATGACCCTTGAAAAGCTATATGTATGTCAACGTAGGCGACGGGACTTGCTGATCCCACTAATACCTGCTAATGGCTGGTGGCCAAAGCTCTGTGGGCCACACCACAATTTACACAATTTCAACCTTGCACGTCCGTCCTCATTTGCGAGTCGTTATACAGTGTGATCTAACAAATTACATATATCGAAAAGTCTTGTGGACGACATTGCAGGAAAGGAAACAATGTTGATTGAGGGTCGACCTTCAAAAACACTAGTGGGGTTCACATGCAGTTAGTAATATTTGATATCTGTTTTATATCTTCATCTGGGCTTGTATGGCAGGTATGAATAGATTTGATGTTTTAGTAACTAGTAAAATAAGCCATATGTTGAGGTGTTATGATTCACCTGAGATACATAGCCCTATAATTTTTTGGACAATAGTGTAAGATGTCATGTCAAAGTGGATGTAGGGTATGGATGAAACATTTTCATCATGTAAATACGTAGAGAGCACGGCCTCCCCTGCCATCGAGTTGATGGCAGGACACCAATGCAAGGGAACGAATTGGCTACTCCCCCTGACACTAGTATCAAAACTAGTGGTCAGTGCTCTTTGGAAACCATGATGTACGTGTTTCATCTTTTTCATTCATATATTTTTACCGATCATTGTATGGCTTGATTCCAAAAATGAGAGGTTTATATATTTCAGGTGGACCACACAACATGAAAACAATAATGATTGGACATCCATCATCGAAATCCTCATGAGGCCCATTGTACTGTTTATTTGACATCCAATAGGTTGATTAGGTCGTACAGCCGCCAGATGAAGGGAAAAAACAAAAATGAGCTTGATCCAAAACTTTTATGGCCTCAAATTGTATTTTAAAGGTCGACGCTTATTCAAAACTGTTTCCTGTAACGTGGTTCGTTTAAGATTTGGATATAGGAATATTTTTGTTCTCAGATCTTAAAATGATTCGTTAAATTAGATGGACAGCATGGATGAGACACATACATCACGGTGGGTCCCACGGAGCAGCGACCACCAACCAAAGGTTGGTGTCAGGGGGGATAGCCAATCCATTTCCCTGGTGCAACCAGATCCATTGGACGGAGACGATTATAACTGTCCTTTGCAAGTGACATCGTACTGCTGTAGATGAAGCGCCTGGATGGCATGCAATCCCACGCCTGTCCAAACACACCCTCAATTCATGCATTCGCCATCCAGGCCGCCCGTCCATACACGCCATAGTTGAGACGCTGGATATAGCAATCTGGTAGGATTGTATGTAATCCACTGATACCTTGTTGGAAGGCATGTAATCCACCCTAATACAACCCAATAGCCGCCCGTCCAAACATACACTAATTTAGTTTAAATTAGTGTATTTTACATGTGGCTCCGTACTATTAGACTCCTTTGGAGTTTCAACACCGGGTCAAGGGTTCGAGTACCCACGGTGTGCGTGTGGCGTGAGTGTGTAGTGTACTTTACATGTAAACTTCCTGAGCATGTGCATATCAAATATCATACCCTGCCAGAGTACCAAATAATTTCTAAGGAAGTACAGTCACCCAAGTGCCAAATGTAGCTCTACCACCCACATATTTGATTTCTTTTGCATTTACCACGAGATTCCATCATGACATCAAATCCACTCGTACGCTGAGGATTATTTGCTTCGCTGGCGTAGGGTCACCATACATACACAAGCGTCTAACGTGCATAAAAATGGCATGTGTGGTCCACAATCCAAACCCTACAGATCGCGGGTGCCATTGTCGATGAGATGGACCCCGAAGTCAAATTGATTGGTTTATTCTAACCTCCTATTGATGTATACTTGTCTATGGAAAAGGACCGTTGGCTAGTTTTCATTTTGACCACATGTTTTTTTGTGCGGTTGGCTAGTTATAGTGACGCCGTATTTGGGTTATAACCCATTTATGGTTGACCCCAATATTTGAACACTTCGGATCCGAATCTGTATATGCCACATGTTTTTTTTCTGCGGTTACCTATTGATGATCATGCTCCACCATGTTATGTATCTCTCTCATGCGTCTCGGTATACCGAAGAGTGTAGAGATGTGATAATCTCCAGTTATAGATTTATTGTAAAACAAAAGCAAATAGAAAATTAACAAAATATAATATTAAAGACCGGCAGATGGAGGTGTGATCACAATGTCTTAAAGTGTTATTTATCCATTCTTAAATTAATTGAGACTGCTGACGCATATGATCGTAATTTATAATCACATGCAACAACCAAAGAGCTTTCCAAGATATGACGACCTTGTGTGTAGTTTTGTGTTCAACAAGTACGCTCGGGTTGTCGATTGTACTTTTTAAACACAATTTCTCTAACAATGATAAAATGGAAAGAAAATTTCCAAATGAAAAGAGAGAGCATTAGATTTGGCTTTGTTAGATTATACCAGTACGGTACTTGATCTTATTTTTGTTGACTTGCTGGCTTAGGTTCATATTGAACTTGTTGACTTGATCAAAGAACACCTAGAGCTTACTGGTTCATATGAAAGAACGAGCCAAATTGTTTGTGATACTAATGTGAACCAATTAAGCTTTGTTTATATAAGCAATGGTGATTAGATGTTTTCGTTTACGGTCATTATTATAATGGATCATTTACAACTGTTAGTGAAAAACTAGTAATTTATTGAAAGTTTGTAACCATTTTGCATGTGCAAGACTTACTGCATAGTAGACATTTAGACATAATGGTTAGTCATTTCTGATTGTTGGGCTGATCACATGCATCAACTTCCACATGGTCAATTACTGCATGATCAGTTATACTAGGCTTCTTAAACGGCTCCACAACTTTTATACAAGGCTAACATGTCTCTCTCAAACCTTTTATCCAAAATATTCTAAACACAACCGCTTAACCTTTATCTCTCTTAACCACTGTTGCATGACATGATGCGCACGTGTGAAGTGAAAAGTAGTAAAATGTGCCACCATTGTTTCTATAACCACACTACCTCACATGCCCACACCAAAGCCCTCGCATTGAGTCTGTGACTGAAGCATTAGTACACACAAATCTTGGTACTGCTCTATTTTACTAAGCAAATATTAAGGTACTCAATACCTTATTTATTCTCTTCTATTTGGTATGAGACTATTTTCAAAGATAAAAAACTAAATTTTTTCACAAATAATCTTTATATATATTTTTAAATAAAAATATTAACAAAGAAGACTGCTTTCCGTTCCCTCATGTGAAATGCTCCACTGCCATCGCATATAGCACTATAAGATATAATGCTCATAGTTGCATTGGGACACTTAATCGGTCCAAACCATTGATTGGGATTATTCATTAGATCCAATGCCCAATTTATGGGCTACTATGCAAACATCAAACTGATATACCGCATTCTGACCATTTAAGTACTCAATGCATAATTGGTCTTTAATATGGGTGGTTAAGAGTGTTTATACAAAAACAATCCAGTGAATAATTTGATCCGTTTATTTGTTAGGGCTTATCATTGATTGCTTATGATGATAGAGAATCACTTTTGTTAGGTGTTTGTAACCATCCCATCCATGGCATGGAAAAAGAAAAGGGCAAACTAAGGATAAATAAAATAATTTGATTAGTGCCATCTTTGCATGGTAGCCTATGAATTGTGTTTTGGAATTAATGGACGGTTCAGATTGATCTATTGAAGTGTCCAAGTGAACCGATGCAATTAGGAGCACTAAAACTTATAGTGCTTGAGAGTAGTGGAGCATTTTAGAAATGGACGATTAACGTTTAAGTGTACTTATTCTTAACAGTCCCAGCCACAGGTTTTCTTCCTTCCTGCCTCTGCAAAGTCTATGGAACAAACCAGCTGTATCCATCCATCTATCTATCCATCGCTTTCCTTGCCTTCTCCAACCTGATGATCAATCACCTGACTTAAATTGCTCAATTAATAACCCTCTGTATGGTCGCTCGCATATCATGCAAAAGCTGTGATGGGTGGTTGCATCTCACCATCATACAAGTGGTTGTACAGTTGATGACAACATCTGGTGGGCCTATGCCCACCATGGTTGAAAAAAGACACACAGTTTAGTTGCTTCCTTCGAATCCAATCAATTCACACAGATCCACGGAGTGCAGGACATAGGTGCTTTTAATTCCTCAGACCTTCTACACTAGGCCCGTCGTATGGGCGATTTTACGAAAAAATTAGCACTGCTGACGCTTACCTTTTATGCCCCCCTTTTTATATATATATATATATATATATATATATATATATATATAAAATTTTTATAAAAGGCCAAAAATTTACACTATCAAATAAGGCTATTAAGGTATGGGAAAAGAATTTGGGACAACAATATATCATACCCAATGAAGTAGTTGAAAAGTATAGAAGTATTTTTATTTTTATGAGTTTGGATAAAAGCTTAAATAGGTAAGTAAGTTTTGCATAGGTCGAGTATAAAAAGGTAGACGGCCAGTCACATATCTAATAAAAAATTATGCATATCCACCCCTCAAATGGACCGCACCACCTGCAATCGTGTGAATTGAACGTCTTCCTCTGTTGAAAAGCTCGTGAGCTGTAGAAGTTTTAGATTAATATTATATTTGTTTTTGCCCTTCATCCATTTGTTTTTTATTTTATGATATGTTGGATGACAAATAAAAATCACACACAGCCTTAGGAAGGCTTCAATGGTGAAAATCAATACTTCCCCTGTTTAATGTGGTAAGGTCCACTTAAGGTTTTAATACTCTTTGATTTTGAGATCATAAAAGTACAGCGTGGATAAGTCATATGCATTCACCGTGGGCCGACAGAGTTTACTCAGTATAATTTGAGCGTACTGAGTAACACGGCACGCATCCGATTTCAGGACAGGGTTAAGCGCGGCTGAAAAAGACGTCCTCTTGCATGAACTCCGAGGGGAGTTAGTTTTGCATCCGTCGTAACTAAATATCTAGCGTGTTCGTCGCAGCCCACTGGGACCATATGCTGAGTTGGTTCAGTGATTTCAACCGTCCATATTATTTTTCATTACAATAAATATGGTATTTATCGTAATAACCTTTCATAGATGATCTGGACCTTTGATTTTTAGAGATGAATCCCAGCCGGTGAAAATTTTATTTCATTACTTATGTTCATCTACAGATTGCAAAGGTCAAAATCACCCGTTCAGATTATGCTTATGATAGTGGAATTTATAATATGGACGGTTGTGATTATCGGGCCACTCATCATGTGAGCCCCAGTGGGTGGCGACACAGGCTGGATCCTTAGTCTCGGCAGAATCAAAACGTACTATTCCGAGGTGTCGGTAGACACAGAAGAGTTCGTTTGGCATTATCTCAAACTCATGAACCTGCGCGGGTCGTTACTCACGGGGGTCACATTCTGAGATGGTACGATGATTTAAACCGTCCATATATTCGTTACTACCCTAGTAAGGTAGTGTTCCATGATGAGGCTTCATTGATGATCCTATCCTAACCTTTGAATTTTTAAAGTTGAATACGAGCCCCTTAAAGCTTTCTTTTCATTGTTCTAAATTCACATACAGATAAATTATCTGATGATTTTTAGCTTAATTTTTTCAGGGTGGACTGTATGGCATATAAGCCATAACATGGGCGGTTCAGATAAGAGGACCGCTTAGCAGGTGGGCCCCTGTGGCGGTGACCGAAACTGGGTCCTGAGTAGGGGAGTGCCATTTACGGCAAGTTGTATCTCCACGCGCCATAATACAAGCGCTACTCATGTCCTGACGTGGCATGCGTTGGCGAGATTAGGGGCCATTCATTCGTGGATTTTCTTTGTTCTAAAATCCGGTTGGTCCATTTATCAGGTGCGCCACTCGGGGCTACAAAATTCAGCGGTCAGAAAAAGGATAAACCAACGGTCCAAGTTCATGGTAAAAGTGTGGCCTGCTGATGATGGATCCGGCATCATGTCTATACTTTGAGTTTCTCGAAAGCGGATTGGCGTACGTGTCTTATCCACGCCGTCCATTCGTTTTACCATCTCATTTTAGGAGTTATTCCAGAATTGAAGCATATCAAAAGCTCAAGTGAACCACACCATGTGAAAAAGTCTTCTACCGTTGAAACCTTCCTCGGGCCCACAGTAATGTTTATGTGTCATCCAACCTGTTCATAAGATAACATATACATGGATGAAGGGAAAACATAAATATCAGCTTGATCTAAAACTTGTAAAACACAAATAACAGCTTGATCCAAAACTTCTGTGGTCCTTGAGAAGTTTTCAACGGTAGATGTTCAATTCACACTGTTTCCAGTGGTGTGGTCCAATTGAACTTTAAATAAGCTTCTATTTTGATCTCATGTCCTAAAATAAGATGGTAAAACGGATGGATGGTGTAGATAAGGAACATACATCACAGTGGGCCACATTAAGTTTACTCAGCACGCAATCTACGCCGGGGCCGTTTTGTCGAATCTTGCTAGCTCCCACGTACTGGCGTTTCCTGCTAAAGCGTTTGCACGAAGTTCATGCGCTGGATACTTAGGTGGGCCCACCACAATGTTTTTGATAAATCCACCTGGTCTATCCCTTTTTTGAAAGCTTATTTTAAGGCATGGGCCAAAATGAGCCGGATTGAAGATTCGAGTGGGCTGAAAACATGATGATTGAACTTCCACAGTGAAAATATTCGTGGACTACATAAGTTTTGAATCAGGTTAATATTTATGTTTTCAGTTAATCCCAAGTGTCGATGGCATGTAAACATTAATGTCGGCCTAGGAAAGTTTCAATAGTAATTTCTCACAAAAATGGTAGATTTCTCACAAACATCACGGCGCAGGAAACCTTTGTTTTTTTTTTTTTCCCGCATTAGCTTGTTAATACACACCCATGTCAGAACACACTCTATGTGAGCCACCCCCGATAGGGATCGATGCCAAGACATCGTGTTGAGTCGAGGTATCTCCACTCGTCGGCCAATTGAGCTATGGATCTGGGTGTTTCTCTCTACAACGTTTGTGCTTTGTTGGATTAGCTTACTTAGAACATTGTGCCAATGACCCACCTTGGTGTGTATATGGCATCCACTCTGTTCATCTGGTTCTCCCCTTCAATTTCACCCCGTTTCCTGGACAACACGCCGTTCCAAAACTTAGGTGGGCCCACCATGTAAAAACATGCATAGAACCTTTAAATCACGTGGTTTGGCCCACCTGAGTTTAGGGCCTGTTTGGTTTTCTAATTACCGCTGTAGTTGGCCGTAAAGACACCATAATTACTTTTGTACATGTATTATCAATGATTGGAGTAATACTGGTATTTTACTTTATCATGCTTGTTTTCCAAAACTTTGAGGGAGTATTAGTGGGTAATACAGTAGTCGCGCGTTTGGGTATACACTGTAGTAGTCAAATTTATCCGTTTTTTCTCTTATGGTGTACACCATATCAGGTATACAACAACTGCAATCGGAAGTTTGAATTTTACAACTGCGTTGAATATATAATGTCCACCACAGTGATGTCCCCGCAGTGGACTCCAGTCAATGTCCAGTGGGACCCAATCTTTCTCTACTGTTATCCTTTATTCCGTTGATTCAATCGTACCAACCTCTTGGGTTGATGTCTTCTTCCATCAGTGGGCATCGTCTGTGTAGGTATGAGCGTGTGATAATCTCACATGATATTCTTTCAGGCATATAGTTTGGTCCACATGCCATTACACCAGGCGTCAATTTAAGTATAGCAATTGATGATATTTCTTCATGTTGTCTGGTCCACAACATAAACCGAAATGCACCATAACGTATTCCAGCCCTATGTGGTGAACCTGTTGTAAACGGATGTATGGATCAGTATTGACATATCAACAACGGAAACTAGATGGCCACGTGCAGTGGAAGAACAACACCAACATAGGACCTTACCTATTCTGCCTAATATAGCGAATGACCAAAACAGTTCGCCTGTGATGTAAATGTCCATTCCATAGATATAGTACAGTACTATATTGTTTAGGAGTTGTTAGTGACGTTTATAGTCTACCATGTACACGGACAAACATGGATTCAGATATCTAGGTGCTAACTAGGCAAATGCCTGGGGATCCAGAATTTAAACATTAACCCTTCGTTTAATCATAGTTCATGACACTACAAAAGAGTTGTAAATCATTGTCCAAATAGATATCCCAAAACGTCCATAAAAATGGAACAAAAATAGCCTTGTAGCGACATGGGAAGAGATGAATGGCGATGATAATAATCAAGCAACCGATTATTATTCGTATTAATGCCTCCAGTCCATGCTACGTTTCTTCAATGCCATCTCCCTCTGTCCCATGCCCGGCACAGTTTCGACAGTCATATGATGTTGATCTAGAGCTCCCTATAGGATCGTTGCTGCAACCAGCAGGGTAACGCGGTCCATGCGTTGAGACCATGTTCTCATAATCCAGTGCCACCTCGCCCACTCCTGTATTCTGTTGAGCTGACACATCGCAGAAAGCTGTCCATTGAGTAAATGCCTCAGACGCCGATTTGTAGCCACGGAAGATCGTTGATGAATATCTATCAACATGTTGACTACACTCCTCCCACGTGTAATAGATTTTGGGCTGGCGACCTTTGAAAATAACGTACATCTTTTTACCCATCTGAAGATAACGAAATATTATCATCAATGTCAATCTATGTCCATAAATAATAGAACATATTAGGTGAAAGAATATATATATATATATATATATATATATAAAAGCACATGAAATTAATGCAGCTATAACGATTGCCAACTCATACCTGAAGCGATGAGTAAAACTGTTAAAACTGTATATGTACACTATATATGTTGCAAATATGAACATGATAGTCATAATTAAAAATGAAAATAACAACAAATTTAAATAAGTAATGCAGGTTAACAGGCACCGATGGATATATCATTAAATACAGATCACAATCCATGAAAAATAACACAAAAAAAAAATCATCCAAATTAACTCACATTCATCCACCTAGTGAACACAACTAGCTTGTGTAACCTAAAAAAGTTATCAGCAGGTAATACGGGTGTTTTAAGCAGTGAGGAATAAGCATTACGTATAGGCCCGAATCCATAAACATGAAGTTATCATCCAAACAATTACAGTCATCCAGCTGCTTCTCAGCAAACAGCTAGCAGTAAAACAGTATAGTAAAAAAAAAAAAGTCCTTCCAGCATTTCAATAGCTAGTACACTTCACTAGCCCAATCACAAAATCCAAAATAATGTCCAACCATATGAAGATAATATCCCAAAAGAGAAGATTAGTGGATAAAAGATCAGACAGAAGAGATCAGCCCGAAGACTGATCTGGTGCAAGTATCATTAACACAAAGTCAAGCCTCATGGACTTAGGAAGCAAAAAGAACGACGCAAATTATTGTTCATCTTTGGACAGGATCCTTGTTACGCGTAAGACCTCGTTACTTGTGAGGCCATCAATCTGCTCGAGTGCAAGTACAATCTGCTTTATACGTATGACGACTTTCCCTTTGTGTATGGTTAATGTCAGGGACTTGACAGCATCTGCCACCTCACTCATCCCTTTGCTAATTACATCGCAAGGGTGTTCCAATCTGGCTAGCTTCCTAGAACTGGTTATGATGCCCATGTTAACGGAGTTGTTGCCATTGGGAATCGGACTTCTGTTTGCAATATGCGCACCGTCATGACTTTGAAATGACCATTGGATGTTATGTTCACTATCTCTTATATCGTCACTTGACAGAACAAGTGTTTCGTCATTAAGATCAATTGATGCAGTTGATTTAACATCGTCATCATGAGACTTTCTCATACCCCTTTGTGTATGTATATTTTCAGTCGAAGCATGAAGTCCAGTAGCTCGGTCACTTCTAAATAAGAACATCAGGTCATCATACCTTCTTACCGATTTTCCACGGACATGTTGGGCATAAGGATGTGACTAATCACAAAGACAGAGATATATTAATTAGTAAACCTCAATGGAGCAGATTATAATCTAAATGACATCTGAAAAAATAACATCTCACCCGTATGTAATCATCCCATACATCATCTGACGCGGTAACTAACTTCTTGTCGTCATCCCATCCGAACCCACTCACGTTCAGGGTGTCCCGAACCTCAAAACACAACCTCTTTAGTGTTCGTAGGAAATTTTACCAACATGCTTCTCCACAACTGATATCCCTAGTGCCATCCTGACACTTTCCACAACCATTTTATACGTTTACTTTTTAAATCCGTTCGCACTCTTGCGCCTGTTAGCAACCACGTCCATCAATGTATCGATGAGACAGTCATCCATTTGGTCTGTCCACCGCATAACACCACCTGACATAACGTGCCCATCAAGTGATTTCGATTTGTATTTGCATGGTGTACTTCTGGGTGTGTCACACCGACCTAGCCCAGACTGTTTCGTTGGTGTAATCTAGTTATCACCAATATTTGAATTGATATCGTCATCACTATATACTTCGATAATCTAAAAATATCACAATGAACACATTTAGTCTGACAAGTATAACTAAAGCATCGAGGATAGGAGGATGTATTAATTTACAATTGCTGAAACATACATACGCAAAAAAAATAAATAGCAGTCTATAGAAATGGGGATATTCATCATTACATTCATCCAAAAGTAAATAGAGATCTTTTACCACATGCCATATAGGCAAGACAGTACAATCATGTGATGATATTACTTATTACAAAAATTGAAATTACAATTCAAATTTCAAACTATATGACTCATAGGATGAGATTCATTACACATCCTAGGAGCAATATTGTCTCGATATATCACCTATGCGTCCTTCTACTGTTGTGTCACGTTGATATCGCATGGAGACAATTTATACTCCCAGCAACATCTGTAGATGTGATTTCATCTTCTACTAAACCATCTCCTCCAGATATACAGATAAAGTTGTGTAAAACACAACATGCGATGACTATCTTCACCCGTGTTAGAAGGTTGTATGGTGGAACTAATTTGAGAATTGGAAAGCGAGCTTTCAATACCCTAAAAATTCTCTCTACAACGTTTCTTAGTTGAGCATGCCGATAGTTGAATAGTTCTTTCTTGTTGAGAAGATTGCGGGTCGTGCGGTACTCATTAAGGTGGTACCGTATACCATGGTAAGGAGACATGATTCTCAGTGAATGAGCGTATCCAACATCAACTACATAATACTTACCTACAATTAATTGCGATGAATTATCAATCTAATTGGTCGAAAAATCATATTATCAATTGGTTATCAAACAGTTATAAACTCAGTACCCATAGGCAAAGTTAACCGATCGAGGAATGTGTCAAAGCACTCTGTAAGACACACGCGTTAAAAGCTGTCCCTCCCATCCAGTGAGCACATATACAAACTTCATGTCAAATGTACATGCACCCAGTACACACTGAGAAAGTACCCCTTTCCAATGCCGGTACATAGGTGGGTATATGAGTCCCATCAATTGCACCAATGCAGTCTTATTTGTACCGTGAATAATCAGGAAAATAAATAAAGGATATGACACTGCGCAATATTGCATAATTTAATTTTTACCATACTTGAAAGTAATCACTCCAGTTTGGATTGGCTAGGATCTTGACTGGTGTATCCGCACCAAACAGTTTCACGAATTCTGGATACAATCCGACAATAGCATCCACTGCTTTACTAAAATAGTACCTCACCATTTGTCTAGATCTTATAAATCGATGCCCCATAACACGATTTCTAACATTATGTCTTACTGTGTGAAGAAACATGACAAGTTGTTCCTCCATAGATACATGTTTCCCATCAGAAAGTAAATTTCTATCCCTAAAAAATGAGTATAGGTTAAAAAATGTAGCTTTGTTCATGCGGAGTTGTGCTACACACTCATTGTCACCCGCTTTAATAATCTCATTTATTAGCTTCCTTCTTTCAAAGTCTCCAAATCTAAAGGGTGATTTGAATAAAATATTATTGCAATATTCACCGATAGCAATTGTTGTAGTTATTACAGCAAGTGTAGTTGCATAGGCAGTCATTTCTTCATCCGTCCATCCACGTTCATCCATGTTTTGTTCGGTTTTATTGGAAAACACACCAATTGTTCGACTGATTCAGCAACATCAAACATATCAATATTCAACACCAACTATCTAAATCTGGTCTAGGGACTAGTGAAAGGTTTAGTCCAACTTTGTTATCCTATAGCTTCTTAAATGAGATTATTATATTAGTGTTTTAGGTTCTACGAAAAATCATTCGTATTTCTAAGTTGTCTATCAAGGGACTATTCATTAGACCATTCAGGGTTAGGTTCTACATGAAGGTTCTACATGAGGTGCATTTGAACTGTGTGCAATCAGACTTAGCATGGTTGATAAATATCTCAACATGTTCAGTTAACCAAGGGCAAGGTAATATAACAAATGATAGGCAACCATGTTCAGATAGTACAACAACTATCTGTCGTGGCCGTTACCTGTCTCAGAAAGTTCAATTAACCTGAGCATGAGAGGATGTAAGAAATCACCCCAACACACATAATTGAAATCAGTCTCATCCATGTTCAGTTAACCAGAGTATGAGATAATGTAAGAGATTAATTAGCTACACAGACATATGAAATCAATCCAAGAATGGTTAGTTAAGTATAACAGGATCAGATAAGAGATTAAATAGCTACATGGACATCTGAAATCAGTCTCAACATGTTCAGTTAACTATGACAATGATAATGCAGGAAGTAATAGGTAACCATGTCCAGATAGTAGAATAAATATCAGTCATGGTTGATAACTATCTGTATTTGTTCATTTAACCATGGCAATGATAATTTGAGAAATGATAAGTAAGCATGTCGAGATAGTCTACCAAATATCTGTCATGGCTGTTACCTGTCTCAGAATGTTCAGTTAACCTTAACATGAGAGTATGTAAGAAATCACCCCAGCGCACACAGCTGAAATCAGTCTCATCCATGTTCAGTTAACCAGAGCATAAGATAATATAAGAGATTAGTTAGCTACATAGACATGTGAAATCAATCCAAGAATAGTTAGTTAAGTATAGTAGGAATAGATAAGAGATTAAATAGCTACACAGACATCTGAAATCAGTTTCAACATGTTCAGTTAGCCATGACAATGATAATATAGGAAGTAATAAGTAACCATGTCCAGATAGTAGAACAAATATCAATCATGGTTGATAACTGTTTGTATTTGTTCATTTAATCATGACAATGATAATTTAAGAAATGATAGGTAAGCATGTCGAGATAGTCCACCAAATATCTGTCATGACTATTACCTATCTCAGAATATTCCATTAACCTTAGCATGAGAGGATGTAAAAAATCACCCCAACACACACAACTGACATTAGTATCATCCATGTTCAGACAAGCAGAGTATAAGATTTCGTATGAGATTAATTATCTTCACAGACATGTGAAATCACTCCGAGAAGGGTCAGTTAACTTGGACATGTTATGATGTAAGAAATCATAGATACACAGACATGTGAAATCATTCACAACATGTTCAGTCTCAACATGGCTTTGTTAGAATAGCAAATGAGAGTTACACACTACTGAAATCAGTCTCATCTTGTTAAGGTAATAATGGGAAAGCTAATATAACAAATGATAGACAGCCATGTTCAGATTGTAGAATAAATAACTGAACATGGTTGATAGCTGTCTCAACATGTTTAATTAACCATGTAAAATATTATTGCAAGGAGTGATAGGTAACCACGTCCAGATAGTATAACAAATATTAGTCATGGTTGATAAATGTATGTATTTGTTCATTTAACCATGGAAAAGATAATATTTGTCACGCCTGTTACCTGTCTTCGAATGTTCAGTTAACCTGAACATGAGATGATGGTGAAAATCACCCCAACACATAACTGAAATCAGACTCATCCATGTTTAGTTATCCAGATCAGGAGATGATAGGAGATTAATTAAGTAGCTACACTGACATCTTCAATCAGTCTCAGCATGTTCAGTTAACCATGGCATCGTATGAATAATAAATAATAGATACACACAGATGAAATAAGACACAATATGTTCAGTTAACCATGACAGAGATGATATAACTACAACATCTACACACACAGTCGAGCGAGTATCCCATGACCCTATTAGATTGGGAATGTATCAAGGAAAGAGGCTTGCAATGAGCACATTCAACTTGAAAGTAGAGAAAGGAAAACATAAAGCCTGTTCAGTTGTCGGCACCTATACGATGGCCCACCATTTATTCTTTTACAGGATCAATGTCAAACATGTGGGCCACAAGTGTCTGAAACAAGCCAAAACAGGACATCAACTTCTATTTCATAAACACACTACTAACTGTAAGGCCCGTATCCTAGTCCGTACTGTTCCGTAGACCTTCCCGATCCTCCTTGTCGAATTTTGAAAACCCACAATCTGAAACCGGTGCTTGCGCTGATCCTGAGACGTGTTTCGTATATCAGAGTTGACTTGACCCGAGACTTGTACCCTAGCGACCGCGCCGTTGCCATGGTTCCGATGCCATATCTCGCACACTGATGTGATACCCTGGGCAGGAGATGTGGGCCTACTTTCAGTTCGAGGAAAGACGCCGCGCGTTGCTAATTCTGAGAAAAAGAATCTCTACCCAACATCACATCAATCACATCAATCAAATCACTCACCCACACCTTTCCCACCAACTAATTAAAGCAACTCATGCTTAGCATATTCTTTTTATCCAAAAGTTAAATAGACCCATACTTTCCATGCCATATCTCTTACACACCACTCCTCCCTCCCTCCCATCATTTCTCTCTCATTTTCTCTCTTTATTTTCAAACAACACCCAATGTCCATGGCTCCATGAGAGGAGCTAGTGTAACCACCTTTCTATCTCTCATCTCTACCCTCCATGACCCATCTCAACCGTTGAAATCGTCCCATTGGAGCCTAGATCATGTTGGCGGAAGAAGGCCGAAGAGATCTTGAGGTGGGTGCTTCTCTTTCCCTCTTTCTCTCCCTCTTTCATTTTTTCTTGGTGATGATGAGTGGCCCACCTATAACATATATATTGCATACATGCCGTTCACCTAGTGGGCCCACCTAGCAGTCCGTTTGGGTGGGCCTAATTGGAAGAAACATACAAATATCTATTTTTACTCTAGGTTGGTGGGTCCCATACGTGTGGACCCACCCCAATGTTAAGTATACAACGCCAATGTGAGAAGCCCCTTGAGGAAATATGATTCACACCGTCCATCTAGCATCCTTGGACGCTGGATAGGATTTTGTGAAGGGTGAACAGACCCTTGGATGCACTGCAACGTCTGTGCAGAAACAAAGATATCAGCTTGGTTTCAAACTTTTAAAGTGGGCCATTTATGTAGGCTCCACCTTAATGTATGAATTTAATCCAAGCCGTCCATCCTTCTCCCCAGATCATTTTAGGTGTTGAGCCAAAATTTGAGATCAATCCGATAATAAAGCAGGCCATACCACAGAAAACTGTGTTTTTCCACCATTCAAGGCTATTAGGACCCACCTTGATGTTTCTAGGTGCCAAACATGCCGGATATTGGACTTGTTTGGTGTGTTTTGAGCCCTAGAGTCCATTGGACGGACTGGATTTTCAAGAAACGGGCCCCACCTGTGAAAAACCATAGGAAATCCAAATTTTCAAAAAAAAAGAAGAAGAAGAAGAAGGGATGCAACAGCCACAGTTGTTGCTGCTGCTGTCAGAGGGTAGCAGGCGCTGCCTGCGCACTGGCGGGCGGATGGAGGGGTGGACTCATGGCCCAGTTGTGGGCCCCACCATGATGTATGTTGATTATCCACATCGTTCTTTGGGTGGTCCACTTCCTGAAGTGGGCCCCCTCTAAAATTCAACCTCATCCGGAACTCAGGAGGCCCACACGGTAGGAAACAGTGGGATTGAGCAACTACCATTAAAACTCTTTTTGTGGCCATAGAAGTTTTGGATTGAAATGAAATTTGTTGTTCCTCTTTATTCAGGACTCTGTGACCTTATGAACGGATGGGATGTAAAATAAAAGTTATGGTGGGCCCCACGTGTGGACTCAGGTGCGTTGATGTCACCAAGTTCTATGGAAGCACCATGATATATGTATTGTACATGCACGTGGATCCACCCCACACGTGTGGGTGGGGTGGGGTCCACCCTAATATATGTATTTATCATATTCTACCCGTCTGTCCGTTCTGGACAAGAGGGGCCCACGTTAATGTATTTATTATATTCTTACCGTCCATCCGATTTTGATGACGGTGCATCGCACCGCTGACTGACGTCAGCAAGTCCTGTGGGGCCCACCTTGATGAAAGGTTGTATCAAACCGTGCAAAGGACGGTGGGCTCTAGTAGCTTGAGTTGCGGATTGACGTGCTTACTGTGGGCCACAATGATGTATGTGTTTTGCACGCACCATCCATCTGGCGGTGGATCCCCATTCATGTGGGACGCCCCTTGATGTTTTTATGTCATCCACCTCATCCATGCAGGGGATGTGGGGCCCACCTGATGACGTAAGGCCATCATGTTGTACGTGTTTTACCCCAGCCGTCCATCTGTTTGGACGGTGGTGGGTGAATCCACCATGGCTCACGTATTTTATTCCCTCTGCCTATCAATTTTCTGGGTGTAGGACCCACCTCACACGTGCTACACATGTGAGGGTGGGGCCCACCTTGAGACACGCATGATGTATATGTTTTAAATCTACATTGTCCAGTTGTTAACAACGGTACTGACGGTCAGCAAGTTCTGTGGGTCCTATGGCTACACAGCAGCATGTAGTTGCTGTGGTATTGACGTCAACAATTGCTGTGGGCCCACGCAGCTCTCAGACGTCAGTAAGTGTGGCCCGATCATGAGGTACTGCAATATCTAACTGTCCATCCATGATTAACATGGCCCACATGATATATGTGTGAGATCCACACCATCCACTGCCATGTGGGATTTCTCCATGATGCACACGTTTCATCCATGCCTACTGTCCATTTGATTGGGTGGGGCCCACTTTGAAGATGTGTTGTATGTTTACATCGACCATCACATGATTGATGTGGCCCCACCATGATGAATGTATTGTATATCTGTATTGGATGGTGGGTCTCACCCCAATGTATGTATTTCATATCCGCAATGTCTACCCATTTTGATGGCGCAGGGTCCACTTGCTGCATGTGCTGAGTTCGCCTACTCCGTACAGACCCACCAGGCTATGTGTGTTTCATCTATGCCATCCACTTGTGCGGCCACCGCAATGTATGTTGCACCCCCCATTTGTTGTGTACGAGGCCCGTGTGGGCGGCCCATCACGATGTATACTAGCCCCTTTGTGTGAGGCCCATCATGATGTATATGCGGCCATGTTTTAGGCCCAATGAGATGCATTCAAGGTCCATATGTGAGGCCTAATGTGATGTATTTGAGGCACGTGGGCGAGGCCCAATTTGATGTATTCGAGGCCCATTGGCGAGGCCCAATGTGATGTATTCAAGGCCTGTGGGCGAGGCCCAATGTGATGTATTTAAGGCCTCTAGGCGAGGCACAATGTGATGTATTTAAGGCCCGTGGGCGAGACCCATTGTGATATATTTCTGGTCCATTTGGTAAAGCCCATTGTGATGTTTTCTCGGCCCATATGATGAGGCCCATTGTGATGTGCTTTCGGCCTGTATGTCGTAGCCCACTGGGATGTGATGCGGCCCATGTGATGTGTATTAGACCCATGGGCAGGGCCCACCTGTTGTGTATATGTAACCTTTGAGAAAGACCCATTGTGTTGTATATTAAACCCTTGTGTGAGGCTGTGGGCCTATTATATGTTTAGATCTATGTGGATCATTCCTTGGAGCAATGTTGGTTAAATGTCTACATTGTCGAGGCCGATTGTTGATACCGACTATGAGTATATGACAGCATAACATCATGATACATGCTCATACGCATCATCTACATGTTTGTTATGAGATGTGATTGACCATTGCATATGTTATTGGGTAGGATGATATGAGACTCCTTGATAGGCGGAGGTTATCTCACATGAGTGCACGACATGCGCAGGATTGATGCGTGACTGGATTGTATGACTCATGCATCTTGCATTGTGTGTTATACGCCCTAGTGACATTAGGGTCGTAGCCTCTATAGGCATATCGTGGATGGCCAGACGGGACACTAGAAATGTTTGGTTCTAGCATACGGGCGCCATAGATGTTCCTGGGTGAAAATCTCTAAACCTCCGTGGCCAGGAGATGACTCCAACGTCGAGACCGAGTAGATATATGAGCGCACGAGGGCCGAATACTAGGAGGCCGTATCTCCCACTGTGTCGTGGTCGGTTGAAAAGGGGTGGGCCCGCTATCGATGTACCGGATAGGTATTGGCAGACTATTGGCTGGGCGGATAATGAGGTTTCTTACGCTCACTTGGACTGTGCTGCTGGGAAAGGGGCAGTGCCATTTGGAGTGTACTAATCCCCAGTGATGATCTCAGAGATGAACCGTACTGATATGTGGACTTATTGAGTAGGAGTTTGTTGAGGGTCAAATATTGCATTTCAAACTCCAGTTATTACCTGAATTTATGAGCATAATACTGTTTAATGGCCCGTTTTACCGTGTTTGTGATGCAGGGTGTAATTAAGAGCATGAATTGCAAAAAGGTGTTAAAAGTATGAATTTAACACTCTGTTGACACTAAAGACAAGGGACAGACTCCAGGGATTAAGATCGACGGAATTACATGCCAGGGATCTAAGAAAATCGAGAAACTGAAGCTCAAGTGGCCTAAAAGACGTACAGAGTGCAAGATCCCAGGGTTCCCACCATCAGTTTAGCTTGAAACTTCATACGTGGCCTGAGGACAAGAAATTAACTGTACAAGTCAATTCTCAGCCATTAGATCCCTCTGGAAGTGACCCAATGGACAAATCAGCCTATAAATTAGTGAATTGGGGCCCACCTAAGTTATGGATATGCTTCAAAAATGTTCTGGACGGTTCAAATGATATGATAGATTGGTTGAATGAAACAGATTTCTCACATGCATCACATTGGACCATATGAGGGTGAGTGTGCATATAGTGCACGTACACGTGCACTGCATCGGTTAGACCGCCCGGTAAAAACGGGCGCTGACCCGTCTCTCTCTCCCTCTCTGTGTAAGGCAGCCAGCGAACGGACGAGCGTCGTCCGTTTTTGCGTTGTGGGCCCAACACATTCTCCGGATAGATGATCTGAACCGTTCAATGGTCTTAGGAGATGGGTATTACCCTCACCTAGGTGTCTTTTTGATACCATGCAAGCTTTTGCCAAATCTTAACCGTTAAATGTATGATGAACGGCAGAAGAAAATATACAATGGACCACATTTAAATCGATCTAAAATCGGCCGTCTCTGGACTGTTTTTCGTCTTAGAACCAATGGACGGAGTGGATTGTTCATCTGGCTTCAATAGGTGAGCCAACGAAACCGTCAAAGATGTTTGTGGAAGCTCTGTTTCACACAGAACTTGCGGATGAAGCTCCGTGGCCCACCACCGTTGATCTGATGGTCCATCTGGACCGTTCACAGGCTCCACGGGATGGGGATGACCCCAGCCAAGATTTCCTTTTGCTCCAATACATGCCCACACAGGCAAATCTCATGTAAATGCAGGAATGGACGGTACAGTTAAAATCCTGGTTGGTTGCACCAAACTCGAGCAAAAGTACATGTTCTTGATGGGTTTTTCACCAGGAATCTAATGGACGGGTTGAATTTATCTTTTGACGACAATCACGGGCCCCACCAAACAACCACGTAAGCTCCCACCATCTTCTGCTGTACGTAAAAGCAACGCACGAAAGTTCCGCACCGACTCTTGACTGGACCTCCTGGTGCTATAAAAGGAGAAGAATAGGGAGAGAAAGTTATCTTCAGCGGGGAGTTGGCTTGATGACGTGGGTGTGGACGTGTGGAGTAAAGAGAGAGAAAGAGTTTGGATTTATTTTTTTCAGTTTTCTTTCTAAGACTTACATGGAGATCAGTCCATCCATGTCAGGCTAAACTTCTTAGCTGGGGCTAAGAGGTGAAGCTTGTAGTGAGACGGGAGATTCTATGATTTTAATTTAATCTTATTGTATGAATTGAAGTTGATTTTAGTTTGATTAATATGGAAATTTTTTTAGTCTTTAATGGTCTGTTGTGACTGAAATTACAGTGGGTCTGCGATGGCTTTGAATATTTTCTTTTCCTTTTTATGTTTATGATGTTAGGAAGCCCTGTTGTTCACCATCGTCTCCTTGGCATGGTCGAATGACAGTACCCTTCCTAACCTTCATAGCATGTTGATTGGTTAGTAATTAGTTTAATTCTGTTGTTTACCATAGTCTCCTGGGCTTCGTTTGGTGATGGAATCCATTCTAATTCATATAGCTTTCATCTCTTGAAAACTAGATCAATGATAGTTCAGTTAATTTTCATGATCTTTGAAGCAGGCATAAGATCTCGCTGATATCTACAAGTGGATCCTCTAAATTTCTAGTTTCCTATCTCTGAATTTTCTTAAGTTTTAGATTAATATTTCATAATTATTCTTCAAATTACAAATCAATTTAGATTTCATCTCATTCTAGTTCTAGTTCTAGTTAGTTTCAGATAGCGTATAGGTTTCAGTCCCTTGGGATTCGACCTTGGTCTTACTGAGTTTATTACTATATCACAACCCTGCACTTGGGGTGTGAACAAGTTTTTGGCGCCGTTGTCGGGGACTGACGGCTACGTTTGTCTGAGATTAACTAGTTTTAGGATTAGTTTAAGATTAGAATTTTCTAATTTTAGGTTAGAATTCTTTTTCTGTTTTTAGAAACCAATATGTTTTCCTGTTTTGTAGGATCTTGACATAAGTTCTAATTTGGTAATCCCTTTCTAATTTCTCTGCTTTTTCTATTTTTAGAATAAGGCTTTTAGTTTTAGGAATTTGAAATTTTTTCCTTTCTTGAAACTAACATTACTTTTTATCTTAGGATTTCTAATTTAGAACCTTCTAACTTTAGGTTTTCTATTTTTAGAAACTAATTTCTTTTATTTTTCTTTTTCAGGATCTCAACATAGGAACTGCTCATTTAGTACATTCTTTCTAACTTCTCCTCCTCTTACTTTTCACTTTGCTGTAGGACCTTTTCTTCTATTTTTCATAGGATTAAATTCAAGTTAAGGGTTTCATTATGTATATGCATGAGTGACAACGTCAGTATGCTGAGAAGAATAACCTATTTTGGGATGATGATGATATAAATCAACCAATGTCTCAAAACCTTTCTGAAACTATCATTGAGAACCGATCAGAATATAAAGATCCACCGGATAAGAAGTCTTTACGTGATTATATGCAGGAGAACAATTACACCCCACGGATTAATAAAACAGTGCGCGAGTGTTGGGGTTATCATACTATGGTTGTGAGAATTATTATCACCCATCCGATAAAAAGAAAACAATGCGTGATTGTATCATGAGTGATAATAAGTGTTACCAACCAGCAGATTCTCCCACCTATGACCAATATGACTATAACCAGAATTAAGAAAATGAACCAACAACATGTTATAATGATTATTCTCTTGGATCCCCTACCTTTGAGATACAACCAGAAACGATCCAAAAGGATTCATATCAGCGTAATATTTTTTTGACTTATCTTGAGGAAATGAGAAAAACAATGGAAATAATGGAAACACTCAATTCGCGCCTCGAAAGGATAGAGGAAGCTTGCTCATCCCAACCACAACCCAATCCAGAAATACAATGCGAGGAAAGTGATCCGCACTCACTTTTGAAAGAATTTGAAATTTAGAATGAGGAGTTGGATTCCGTTAATGAGCATACGGTTCAATTTCCCGATGAGTCGATCTTGATAATTGTTCAAAAGAATAGTGAAGATACATGGGTATCTTTTAAATACATTGATGATGACACACCTTCCTTACATGGCACATATGATTTCAATGATGAAGAGGTTAGTTTATTTGAACCTCAACTGAATTTAGGAATAGAATGTGAGGAAGGCGATCTCATCCCAACTGTGCGCTGCACAGAACTAGATGATGATTCGTATTGGGATGATGATCCTGAATGTGCAGCCACAGTTCCCTTGGAATCCCTGTCAAGTTTGGTCCAGATCAATGATCAAGACGTACACGAAGTGGTCTGTCATAATGAGCCACTCCCCTCACCTGACATGTCTGATTTAAAGGCGAAAGATGAGCCCCTCACGACCGACTCTTCTAACTCTTGTAAAACATATTTAGACTACTCTCCTGAATTGAATGATAATATGATTCGGGAGAAGGAGGTGTTGCCCGCTACGACTCTAGAATTTGAAACCACTCAGTTGAGGCCACCATCTGAGCTACACACATTTGACAATTCAACGCTTCAATTCAGTAATTTCAATGAACAGAGTGCTCACATCAATGCCTCACTTACTGATTTTCAATCTGTTTGTACAGGATTGAAGCATGAGAGCGTACCTCCATCCACTTTCAAGGACGATGGATTCTTTGCGTAGTTCATCACAAGGCACGATAAGTCACACTCAGCTGAACTTCCTAACTATTGGGATTACTTGACACACTTTGTAGTTTCAAACGATCCCATGTCAAGAGACAAAGCGGATGCCTTGCGAGACAACATCTCGGTAGCCATCATTGATCGAGAGAACCCTTATTCTGAAATTCTCTCTTCCCCTAATCCTAAACGTCTACCAGTGAAGAGGAGCTGAAAATCCAACCGAAGTTTGGAGCTTCGGAATGTGTTGAGACTACATCACTTTTTAGAAAGTTTTCTAAACTTTATTTATTTGTAGTCTCTGATTCACCATGCGATACTAACGTTAAAACTTCTTCTGTCATAGGTGAATCGTATATATTATAGATACCTCAAGCGATTCAATGGAAGATTTCATATGAGGTACATAAGTCTCTCTGGAAAGTCATGCTCCAGGGCGCCTAAGCCTATTGTAAAAAGGGCTTTTGGATGATCTTGTTGAGGAACTTACTGAGAAACTTATCAAGATATTGGCCGAAAGGGGAACCTTGCGGCATGATCGATTTAATGTTTGTGGTAACATTACTGCAAACCCTCACGAGACTATAACTCGTCCACTAGGGGTAACCTAGGGGTTTAAAGGCTTGTTGCATATGCTAAATGCAATCGAGAGTACCTGCGAAAGTGGTATAGGTAAGATTTCATTTTTGTTTTACTTTCTCTCGTACTAACCTGCTCTCTCCCAGCGATCTCTTGAAAAATCTCTTTCGATTCGTTATCTAGGTACTATCCTCCCATCACTTCTCATTTACTTTCATTGTCCCATGTGCATTGCATGCTCATATATCTTTTACATTGAGGACAATGTAGATTTTTGGTTGGGGGTGGGAGATTAGGTTACCTAATCAGTGTTTTCTTAGTCTTGAGCAAAAATTGTAAAAATTTTTAAAATTTTTCTAGAAATTCCTGTGAATTCGAAGTGATTTTGACAGATATCCTTGACTTAGAGTTTCAAGATACGTGATGTTGGTAATTTATGACTCTTGGATTCAGTATCTGTTAGATTTCATAGTTAAGTTTGGATTGTTAATCCAGAATTAGAAGTTGTAAACATTGATTGAACCACGATTTTACATGTCACATCCCGCTTCCACATTAAGGTTTCAGTTTGATATCGAAGGGTTAACTTGATAATCATTGAGCATGAAAGGAACTAGCCTAGAACATTTGCCGAACAGGATCGATATGAAAAAAAGAAAAAGAAAAAAGAGAAGAAATAGATACCTTTGGAAAAAGTTGGGCGAATAATTTTCATCGTAGGTTTGCTCCCTAAAGGTGATGATTTGATTCCCTATGGATGATATATGAAAAAAATAATTTTGGGTGTACAATCTTCACCATAGGTTTGTTCCCTATAGGTGAGGATTTGAGTCCCCCTCCTTGGCGTTACTCTTAATAGAAAAATCAAAGGTTGAAAGAAAGAGAAAGAATGATCTAGGAAGCACGTTTTAGTTTAGGTTTTGGGTGTCCTGAATGCTCTTGCTGGTTACCAATGATATCATGGAATAACGAATTGAATCTTAATGTTGATGAGCCGAGATTAGACTATGCATTCATGGATCCTGATGTTTAGAATTTTTCTAATTGGTGGATTACTACATAGAGTTGACTATGAATTTTCTGTGTGCCTGAGTCTAGGAGAGAGTAGTGCCCAACGTTTATGAATCTTAAAATTCTAGCATCTGGTTTAATTTTCTAAAAATCACTCGAGTTCACAGAAATCATCCCATAATTCTTAACTTATTTTTCGCATACCTTGCTCGAGACTAACAAGATGCTGGTTGGGGGTTGTGTTGAGGGTCAAATATTGCATATCAGACCCCAGTTATTACCTGGATTTACGAGCATGATACTGTTTAATGGCCCGTTTTACCGTGTTTGTGATGCAGGGTGTAATTGAGAGCATGAATTGCAAAAAGGTGCTAAAAGTATGAATTTAACACTCTATTGTCACTAAAGGCAAGAGACAGACTCCAGGGACTAAGATCGACGGAATTACACGCCAGAGATCTAAGAAAACTGAGAAACTGAAGCTCAAGTGGCCTAAAAGACGTCCAGAGTGCAAGATCACAGGGTTCCCACCATTAGTTTGGCTCAAAACTTCATACGTGGCCTGAGGATAAGAAATTAACCGTACAAGTGAATTCTCAGCCATTAGATCCCTCTGAAAGTGACCCAATGGACAGATCAGCCTATAAATCAGTGAATTGGGGCCCACCTGAGTTATGGATATGCTTTAAAAATATTTTGGACGGTTTAAATGATATGATAGATTGGTTGGATGGAACGGATTTCTCACATGCATCACATTGGACCCATATGAGGGTGAGGGTGCATATAGTGCACGTACATGTGCACTGCACCGACCCGTCTCTCTCTCCCTCTCTGCGTAAGGCAGCCAGCGGACGGATGAGCGACATCCATTTTTGCATTGTGGGCCCCACACATTCTCCGGATAGATGATCTGAACCATTCAATAGTCTTAGGAGGTGGGTATTACCCTCACCTAGGTGTCTTTTTGATACCATGCAAGCTTTTGCCAAATCTTAACCGTTAAATGTATGATGAACGGCAGAAGAAAATATATAATGGGCCACATTTAAATCGATCCAAAATCGGCTGTCTCTGGACGGTTTTTCGTCCTAGAACCAATGGACGGAGTGGATTAATGTTCATTTGGCTTCAATAGGTGAGCCAACGAAACCGTCAGAGACGTTTGCGGAAGCTCTGTTTCGCACAGAACTTGCGGACGAAGCTCCGTGGCCCACCACCGTTGATCTGATGGTCCATCTGGACCGTTCACAGGCTCCACGGGATGGGGATGACCCTAACCAAGATTTCCTTTTGCTCCAATACATGCCTACACAGGCAAATCTCATGTAAATGTAGGAATGGACGGTACAGTTAAAATCCCGGTTGGTTGCACCAAACTCGAGCAAAAGTACATGTTCTTGATGGGTTTTTCACCAGGAATCTAATGGACGGGTTGGATTTATCTTTTGACGACAATCACGGGCCCCACCAAACAACCATGTAAGCTCCCACCATCTTTTGCTGTGCGTAAAAGCAACGCACGGAAGTTCCGCATCGACTCTTGACTGGACCTCCTGGTGCTATAAAAGGAGAAGAATAGGGAGAGAAAGTTATCTTCAGCGGGAAGTTGGCTTGGAGACACGGGTGTGGACATGTGGAGCAAAGAGAGAGAAAGAGTTTGGATTTATTTTTTTCTATTTTCTTTTTAAGACTTACATGAAGATCAGTCCATCCATGTCAGGCTAAACCTCTTACCTATGGCTAAGAGGTGAAGCTTGTAGTGAGACGGAAGATTCTATGATTTTAATTTAATCTTAATGTATAAATTGAAGTTGATTTTAGTTTGATTAATATGGAAATATTTTTAGTCTTTAATGGTCTGTTGTGACTGAAATTACAGTGGGTTTACGATGGCTTTGAATATTTTCTTTTCCTTTTTATGTTTATGACGTCAGGAAGCCCTATTGTTCACCATCGTCTCCTGGGCATGGTCGGATGACAGTACCCTTCCTAACCTTCATAGCATATTGATTAGTTGGTAATTAGTTTAATTCTGTTGTTTGCCATAGTCTCCTGGGCATGGTTTGGTGATGGAATCCATTCTAATTCATATACCTTTCATCTCTTAAAAACTAGATCAATGATAGTTCAATTAATTTTCATGATCTTTGAAGCAGGCATAAGATCTCCCTGATCTCTACAAGTGGATCCTCTATATCTCTAGTTTCCTATCTATGAATTTTCTTAAGTTTTAGATTAATATTTCATAGTTATTCTTCAAATTACAAATCAATTTAGATTTCATCTCATTCTAGTTCTAGTTCTAGTTAGTTTCAGATAGCGTACAGGTTTCAGTCCCTTGGGATTCGACCTCGGTCTTACCGAGTTTATTACTATATCACAACCCTGCACTTGGGGTGTGAACAGAGTTGCATACTCATTCATTCATTCATTCATTTACTATCCACTCGGGATGGTGGTACGTAACTAATTGTTATGTGTACCTTCGCAATGGTCAGAATTTCAGTTGAGGCGCGCGACTAACCTGAGATCAAGAGTTTATCGCATCGAGTCTAGCTATCCAAATTTAGGTATGGGACTGGTTTGGATAGAAATCCCTTGTGATGAACTCCATAGCCTGCGATACTACGTACTATCATCCCGACCTTACATTCCAGCATGGTCATTCCATTCGCACTGCATGTTGCACTACATCCGCGACATATGGTACGGCTGACGCTGTTTGTATTACTCATTAGGAATGCATATTGCATTGCATCCTCTACATCTGATACTTGGCTCTCTATAACTCCTCATTTGCACAGTTGATCTCTATTACGTATTTTAATATTGTATGACTCACATACTTGTCAGTATTTTCGCTTACTCTGTTATCGTGTGATTTATGACTTTCTCAGTATTTCTGTTTGCTTTGATAATTCAATATTTTATCAGTATTTCTGTTTAATTAGACATTGTACGATTTATGGATTACCAGATTTCTGGTATTGTATGATTATGACATTGTATTGAATACTTGGCACTTACCTTGTGCACACACTTACACCACCCTCTAAGCTTTCTATAAGCTTATGACGATAGATGCGTGCAGGTGATGTTAGGTTGCAGCAGTGTTGAGCTTGGAGCATGCAGCGGTCTTTTGGAGATTGATTTCCGATTGATGTTGTAGACACTGAAAATCGGCGCCCACGCTGATTTAAATGTTAATGTTTTTAGTGGTGGGATGATGGGCTGATTATGGATATTGGAGTCGCCACTAGTCGAAAAATCTCGAAATCCCGTGGTCGGCTAGAACCACGAAATACACAAGGTGAGGAAAATCCGGAAACTTTCCTACCTTAGATTGATTCCTGGTCTGTGATCCGGGATTCAGGGTAAGGGATCTCGGTTACAAAGAGGGAAGGTGTTAGGCACCCTCTCTGCCCGTACGAACGTACGGTCTCTACTTTGTGTGGTAAAAAATCTCAAGGGATGACTGATATGGTCAGATTAGGACTAGGCACACACATGGATTTCTGATGTGGCAAGATCCGAGATTTCGATAAGCCACAGAGCATACGTACAACTGTATGTCTAGAAAGCGGATGTGATGATGCTTATGTAAAAAGGTAAAGAAAAGATGTACTAGATCACTAGGAATTTCTGATGTGATAAGATCCGGTGTACGGCAAGTCACAGAGCATACGTTCACTAGAGATCTAGAGAAGCAGGGGGGTTGAGAAGGAAATAGATGTCATGATGAATGCTTGTAAAATGAATGGATCTTTGGCTTGCTCTCTTGTGTAGGCTAAGATATGGGTTGAACCATGATCAACAAGGTTAGGCAGGATGGTCAGGGTGGCTAAGAAGGCAAGGAGTGGGCTAAGGAGATAACTAAAAAATCTTGACTTGAGGGCTTTGGAGCACCTCCTCACCCTCACTCTCTTCCTCTCCCTCTCCCTCTTATTCTCCTTCTCACTTGAAGTGAAGAGTGGCTCTTGGTTGTGTCTGGAAATGAGAAGGGGAGAGGGCTATTTATAGCCTTCTCCAATGGCATGGTTGTAAATAGGGGGTAGGTAAGGGTTAAAAGGATGACATGGAGGCTTATGATTAGTTGAGGGGAGATGAATGCCACATGACACACTCTCATTTGCTATGGGGGCGGTAAAAAGGTAAATAGTGAAATCTGAGAGGGTAATTTTGAAGGAAAGTTGACTTTTGGACGTTGGGACAGCTGTCCGCACGCAGCACGCGAGCAGCGGTACCTGAAGTACCGCAGGCGGCAATCAGACTACCGCCCGCGGTAGTCAGACTACCGCCCGGGTTCAGTTCGGGACGGTTTCGCACATGCGAACCTTGTACACTGTGCGGGTTCGCTCGGAAGTCTCCTTTTGAGTTTTTCAGCTCAGAAAAATAGGTTTCGTCTTGGGTAATGAGGATCTGAGCCATGCTACAGGGTATAGGCAGGGTTGCATGTGTAATGAATGGTTTGGATCGTGGTTTTGGATTACGGATTTAGGTTTTAGGGACTTTGGTTCGGTTCAACAAGGGATTGGGTATGATCATGGTTCCTGAATGGTCTTAACCTTCTCAAGATGTAGCTTGGGTGGGGTGTCTATAGATGTATTTTTCTTTTAGCATTGTACTCAAATGATTATATTAGTGGATATGTGTTGATAATGTTGCCTTTGTGAATTGGGTAATCTTATGGTTATGCTTATTATGAGTTAAATGTACATTGAAAAAAAATAAAATAAATCCTCCTCGTAGGATCCCAGGATCAGAATCTGGCATATGAATGCTAGAAGCTGATAATGGGATACTACGGAGGCTGTCGGCACCAGATTCGGCGATCGGGATTCCTGTGAATCCGATTTTCGGGTTTTGGGGGTGACACTAACTTAGTCACGGTCTTTAGACAGTCAACAGAGCCACGTAACTTACCTCTTCTGGCGTCGCCGTAGCTGATGGCAGGGGGTGGATGTCGGTCGCAGATGGCAGAAGATATTTCTGCTTGACAGAGTAACAGATTAATTACCGTAAAAGAAAAATAATACTATAGTGGAATGAAGGGATGGAATAGAGGATTTTCAACCGAATCGTAATACATATGGTACCTGAGTGCGATATTGGAGAAGATGTCAGTAGAAGAAGGCAGATGGATCAGGCCCCGGAGATTGCAATGAACATGACAATCGAGTGACGAAGTCGACAAAGAGAATCATGACATTCCAACAACATGCAATGCAAATGGGATCATGGAAATGGTAATATGTTAGATGGTAGAAGACATGCAGTGACATGCAAGCTACTGAACAAACGGACTTCCAGCACCTCGTGTGATCTGGAAGAAGATGAAGGGAAACATCACGGCCAAATCATAATACCATTTTTCCTTGTTTCCAAACCTCAGATATTAGGGAAATAGAGGATGCGCAAGCGCTCGATGTCCACTAAGATGAGATCTTTACCACCAAATAGCCATGGAGCAATGAACAACCATCCAGAGATTTGGAC
The DNA here is from genome assembly GCA_037074715.1 of Magnolia kwangsiensis. NCBI lineage: Eukaryota > Viridiplantae > Streptophyta > Magnoliopsida > Magnoliales > Magnoliaceae > Magnolia > Magnolia kwangsiensis. Next base: position 2,822,196 of record CM073571.1, read on the forward strand.
GGAAAACACATGGAAGACAAATAGATGATCGTCGTCGCTATCTGGTAGAAGGGTGTGTCATTTACTTGGCCTGAGATAGAAAGCTCTGAAAGGAGACGAGTGCGTTGGTTTGAAGTTGAAGAGAGGGAGACGCTTTTGATTTTTTAAAATCTGAAATCATACATATGTAGCACAATTGGTGCTCATGCATACCACCGAACTAAGTATTGTTAGACTCATCCATACTTCACATTACCGTCAGTAGGAGATGTAAATCCCGTCTCTGCCCGATGCATCTTTACTGCTGATTCGGGCGCTGGCAAACTGCGTCCGAATCCTCGATTTTTAAATGGGCAGCTGGAGTGTAATGATGACTTATTACACTGAAATACCCGTAATTGGAAAAACCAAACAGGCCCTTAGAGTATGGGGGCGCATCTGATCAACGGATTAGATGACATATGCAAATTATGGTGAGGCCCACACACAATACGGAAGGTTTTAACGGCAAGTGTCCCCAACCCAGTTGTTTCCTGTGATGTGACCCACATGTGTTTTGGATTGCCTCTTCTTTTATTGATTAGGGTGTCAATTTGAAAGGGCACACTAGCCAAACGGATGGATGTGGGCCTCAGATACCACTGGGCTCCACACATAAGCTTATTCTTCAAATGTTGCAATACAATTGGCGTCATATGGTGGAGCAGAACGATGAACCAATAAGAACCGTCCATCTAATGATACTTGTTGGGGAAAAATAGGATGAGCCTAGAGACTCGGCTATGTAATAGACTAACTCTACTGACATCGCCCGGGATCCCGAGGCAACAAGCCCGACCGAGGCAAGAATACCAAAAGCCTAAAGGAAAGACTTAGCTCGGATTATAAGGAATGAATCCCGAACGGGACTTACAAAGTCCAGAGCCATAAGGCAAAGTATACGAGATTTGACTCGTTACACGAGTCAACAACATCGAAAGAGGCCGATTAAAGCTTAAAGCTCAGAAGTCATTCGACTGATCATAAAACCGACACATCTTTAAGTCAGTTATAGAGTCGACTATCGGATTAAGAGAGTACATTAATTAAGAACCAATCTCATCCCACCTGATAGAGGGCAAGAAGCTTAACCTTAAGCCAGCTGAGACTCGCTCAATAGCAGAGTCGGCCAGGCCCGATATAATCCGCAAAATCTACCAAGAAAGGTAGAAACGGTGTATGAAGATATACCTTTTTCAAAATCTAGTAAAAGAATCCCTATTCCCTAAGATCTTAGAATCAACTGAATCTCTAGAACGGATTAACACCAAATCTCCAAAATATCAGGAAAAAAATCCTGACATGATGGAATCTTCCTATAAATATAGGAGATCTCTAAGGTGAAAGGTACATAAAATTCTCCCAAAAATTCCTCCTATACAATCATATTCCTGACTTTAGCATTAGAGGGTCCCCAGCTCCAGCTGGAGTCTCCTTTGTCTACTTCTTGTGCAGGTAAAAGGATAAAGGTGGACGAAACAGTTTTTTGCATTAACAATACTTATCATGGATGGTCTACGTTTAAAACAAAAAACTGAAATACTAGACAATCTATTCAATACTGTTCTTCACTTTTCCAAAATGAATGTTGGCTATTAGTGTCTCTTTCGAAGACACTGATCAGATAGCCGAAATCATCCGATGAATGTGTAATTTTTATCATTTTCCATTCATTACATGGGAAACAAGATGGACGGGCCGGATTATCTTCACCACTTATTCAGTTTAGAGATGGCTCGACCATGTTCCAGATCTGGAGGCTCGACCGTATCTCCCTTCGAAAGAGTTGTCTAACGACGCGGAGGAAATACCGCAACGAGGCTAACTGGCGGAATGCGTCACGTCAGCCAGAGCCAAGAGCATTTGCTTCGAAGCCAGACAATGATGACGGTTGACAGGTTTCTCTCGGCTCCTGCTATTGAGCCGAGCCGACAAAAGACGCGCCCATCGAAGCAAATGCCGGACATGGATTTGGTAGTGGCCCCTACAGTACCTACGTTCAATCACCGTTCACCTGAGATTTAGATATACCTTATTTCGGACAACTGACTAATATGAGCTGGAAAATAGATGGACGGAATAGATAAAACAAATATAGTATGGTGAGCCACGGTGCTATAAAAGCACCGACGTCGGTACTGGAAGGGTGACTGCCAAATCCGAGTCCGCATATGCCGGGCTACAGTAATGCTTGCATCCCACGCGTGGAGGAAATCTCTGTCATGGGAGACAGCATCCAGCGCATGTCTTAATCTTGACCGTTGAATATTTCTCATGACAAAATGTATATGATCATCGACCAGAGGATATGCAAGTGTACTCGGGTACTCGATTTTAATAAGCGGGGCGCATTGGATCAGTGATCGGGATCACAGGTCTGCTGGATCCCACCATGGATGGGCCATGCATAAAAAATCATCCGTAAGATAATCCTAGCCTTAAAATTTATGTCCATTCGTAGTTGCCCAACAAACCAATGGTTTGGATCATTACGCAGGACCTCTTCCTGTAGGAACTGTTCCCATTTTTCCTTTTGCCTCCGATGCCTTGCTATAAGATACCCGCGTGAACAACTGAGAGAGGGAAATGATTCGCGTTGTGGCCCCCACTAATGGGAGATGGTGAATCGGGACCATCCATATAATGGATCCTACAATTGATGGATCAAAATTGGAAAAGGACTACTAATTGAGAAATCCTGGCTGTCGATTATAAATCCTAATTTGGATGGCCAAAAAAAAAATTTAGGGTCCACATGCAGTGAAGAAAAGCACGCAGAAGTGATGGCCTCTTCCATCGGACTGCTGTGTTTTCTGAACCGCTGGCCAACCACGGTAAGGGCGACTAAGTGGATGGTCCTGATTCACCATTCCCTTGCCATGTGTACGCCGGAAGGTAGGGTATGGAGGCTCCGTGGTAAGGGCTCCAGAGGATAATATTGCACGTGTGAGACCTAGGCCGTCCATCACGAGAACTCCACTTTGTATATCCCTGTCCAATTATCATTCAGGACTACTGGGTAAGGAGTTCACACGCATAAAGATGAATGGACGTTCAAAATTAATAGTAGATGATGAACTATTATAAACACCGGTGTGATCCGCTTGATGCATAGACTGGCCTAATTTTTGCACCAACGTACGAAACTAGTGGGATCTACCTGATGAGCGGCTTTGATATCAAAGCGTGTATGATCAGGTAGGACTTAACCGTACTTGCTCGCGCGTGTAACCATCACGTGTACACTTGCATGTTTACTGGCCTTTTTGGTAAACCCTCGCGCGTATACAAGGCAACTCGTGTCTACGCACACGTGCCTGCATGGCACACATGTGGCAGATTACCTCCACTACTTAGATGACCTGGAACAAGAATCAGATTGGTGTATAGTAAGGTGGGCCACACTTTCCCAATCATATATATGCCTTAGAAAATTTTGGCCTAACTTTTTAAACTGCCCACTTGTTTTCGGCGAGAAGATCGGCCATACCCACTGATGGAGGAGGGCTTGGAAGGGAGCGGATAAGGTGTTACCCGGGTAACACTACCTTTACTGTGGGGCCCACCTTGATGATGTGTTGTATATCCACGCCGTTCATCCGTTTTTCTAGCCTATTTTAGTACATGATCCAGAAATTTAAGTAGATCCAAATCCTAGTTAAACCACGCTAAAGGAAAGAGTGGTGATTGGACGCTCAACAATAAAGTGTTCGCAGGGCGCACCATAAGAATCTCCGTAATCTTTATTTTTCATCCAACCCGTTGATAAGGTCAATAGGACCAGGATGAAAGGTAAAATACAAATATCAGATTGATCCAAAACTTGTGTTGCCTAAAAAGAGTTTTTAATGGTCGTTCACCATTTTTTCTAGTTGTGTGGTCCATCGGACATTTGGATCTTCTTAAGTTTTGGGATACTCCCTGAAATGATTTGAAAAAATGTATGGGCGGTGTGGATATACAACACATTCATCAAGGTGGGCACCACACGGCAAGGGTAACACCTAATCCGCTCCTGGCTTGAACATTGCGCCTGACTGACACGCTGGCACATGTGGATGTTATGCCCCGTATACGCATGTGGGATGATCAAAGCCATTCAAGTAGATGCACCTCAGAATCTCGTCCGTGGGAACCCACACTCGGCGGTGGACCCCACCACGCAAAATCCCAGTCTGTTGGAGATCCATTGGCCCCACATGATTGGACAGTCAAGCTAATCAAGTGAGCAGTTTACGTTCAACAACAAAGAATGGTTAAGATTGTTCTTTTTTTCTTTTTACTTTTGCATTGTGCACCGTCCATCATGGGCCCAGTGTATGAAACGATACCTATCACGAGTAGTCAAACAGTCTACTGAACCGGTCTCCTGAATCCTGATACTCCATGAATGCTAATTATATAACCCAACCAATTTTCAAGCGCCAAACACGAACGCATCACCCGGTTCTCAACTGCTATCCCAAAAATCAGGCCGCACTCGTGGGGATAGCTGAGTATAGAATGTAGTCCATTGGTTATCGTTTTTATCACCGTCCATATCTCCATATGTGTGGACCCCACAACAAATGAACGGGCCTGATTTATGGGCTAAGGAACATTCACCACAGTGACCACCCTACGTATGTCCAGGATCCAGCGCGTGTACCACGTTGGCACGTATGGTGCCTTTTTGTCGCTTGAAAATAGAGCGTCCGGAGAATGGAGCACCTCTGTACGCACACGTGCCAAAGTATCACATGCGCAGGACAGCGAACGTGTCACGTGCGTAGGACACTGGGCTATTGGAGCTGTGTATGAGGTGAAACAAGTCGTGTACATGATCACAGCCCTTCAACAATCAGGCAGGTCGTTGTGGCTATGCTTGTATTCCATACATAATGATTTACCAGGCTGAGCATTTGGCAAAATGATCTGCAAGATAGGTCCCACCGGTTACACTGCTTGGATGTCAAAAACACGTGCCAAGTTAACACGTGTTTGCGTGTAGAGATCTCGCAATCCATCTCTTCTTCGGTTGCAGCTGACTTTATGCTTAGACCTTTCGATGCAATACCTTCGCTCGCTCTCTCTCCCTACTGTTTGGTGTGGCCCACCATTCACACCGCTCCGATAGAATACACACGTGACACGTTGGCACGTGTGCTGGGGATGGACGACAACTAGAAATATATGTAAACATGTACCATTCTCTTTTTAAAGAAGTGTAATTTCCTTGCACCGCTTTGTTTCATTTTTCAACTTCTTCTCCATTTTCCATGAGGCCTGGTATTGTCGTCCGCGGACTACTGAATGAATTTTGTACTCCGCTTGTTGGGCCATGTGTATGGGATGATCAGAGCGGTTAAAGAGTTGAGTCCCACAATGAATGATCACTGGAAAATTATGAATTCCCAACTACTACGATCCTAGCTAGCTATCAAATCTGTGGACAGATAAAGTCACATAGTGGTCAACGGTTTAGATTCATCCGACCGTCGCCCATTTGATAAAAAAATATTTACCCTCTCCTTTTAAATTTCTATGTTTACTCTCTCTCGCTCTACTTTTATACCTCTTTTATTAGTAGGTTTTGATGATCTCTCTCTCTCTATAAGCTTCCTCCTTTCCATCAATCTCTTCTCCTCCCCACCATGACAGACCCCTACTCCAATTTCTTCAAAGGAATTTACAATCTCAACCCTTTCTTCCAGCATCTCAGCTCCTCCAATCCCCACCCACCATCATATAACACCCACCCTCATCTTCCATCCTCACCACCCTCTCCACCTCTAAGAGAAGCTCTCCCCCTCCTCAGCTTTTCTCCTATAAGACATAGAGAAGAAGAAGAACAAGAAGTGGAGGAAGATGATGAAGAAGAAGAAGAAGAGCCCTCATGTAATGCTATGGAAGAAGGTGAAGGAAATGAAGAAAGTAGTGTTACTGTGGCCCTACATATAGGGCTCCCTACACCCAGTGAAGCTGATCTCATCTCTGCTAGGGTAGGGAAAGAGGAAGGAGAAGGTCTTGTTTCAGGGAACTACCCTACAACCACTCTCAACAAGGGTCAGTACTGGATCCCTACCCCTTCTCAGATTCTCATTGGCCCTACACAGTTCTCATGTCCTGTTTGCTTCAAGACCTTCAACAGATACAACAATATGCAGGTATGTATGTGGGTATATAAATATAGAATACCATGATACATGCTCTTTGATTTCACGTTTTTTATTATCTATTTTTATTTTTTTCCCTTTTGGGTTTTGTTTTTCTCCTCCTCCTTTCTTTTCTTTGTTCTTTTAATATGGGTTGTTGGTTTTGGAAGTTGAATGCATCTGGTCATTATGAGACTGAGATTAGGTACCTGTCTTCATGTATGTGATTGAACAACACAGGCAATGTTCCTGATGCTCTCAGGTACTTTGGAGTCTGTGTTTTTGGGCATTGGCAAGCGTGTCCCACTGAAGTTTTTACCAGTTTTTTTTTTTTTTTTCCAGGGTTCTGGTGATTTTTCAAAGAGCAGAACTCTCAAGCCTGCCCTTCAGTCCTTGTTCAAAACAGCACCCCACATGATCAGCTACACATGGATTGTTGTCCTCTGTAAAACCATGAGATCTAGCCCATCATGCCCCCCCTTTTAGAATCCATTACTTTTATTCATACCAAAAAGAGAAAAATAGAAATTTTCATTTATTTTACAGTTCTTTTCTTCTGTTTTACTTAACCAAATATAGCCCTGTTATCTATATCAATTAGGTTTTCTTGAAGAGGAAGGAGACTCACTTAAGCAGTGCTTCTTCTTAAGCAAAAACATCTTTTCTTTTAGATTTCTCTAATTGCTAGTGATTCCACAGTTACAAGGTCTGCGATTTGTTTTGAATTCCATAAAAACAAACAAGCAATAGGTCCTTGCATCAACAAGCTACAAAAATACCACAAGAAGGAATTATATACAAAACAATGACTATCTGGCTCTTTTCATCATACCTGACTACTTTTAAAAAATCCAGCAATAGCTTCTAAATTGAATTCTCACGATTTTTAATTTTTTAATTTTTTTGGATGGGTTAATTCTCATGATTTCAACAGACTCATAACGAATTACATTCCAAATTCATCCTTTATGGAAATTGGGTATTGATTTTATGATATATAATTTGTGTTTTTTTTTAAATTATTATTGGGAATTTCAGATGCATATGTGGGGGCATGGATCTCAATATAGGAAAGGGCCTGAATCTCTACGAGGCACTCAGCCCACAGCCATGCTTAGGCTTCCTTGCTATTGCTGTGCACCTGGGTGCAGGAACAACATAGATCACCCAAGATCAAAGCCACTGAAGGATTTCAGAACCCTTCAGACCCACTACAAGAGGAAACATGGAATCAAGCCCTTCATGTGTCGGAAATGCGGCAAGGCCTTTGCGGTGAGGGGCGACTGGAGAACACATGAGAAGAACTGTGGGAAGCTGTGGTACTGTATCTGCGGGTCTGATTTTAAGCACAAGAGATCTCTCAAGGACCACATTAAAGCCTTTGGCCGCGGCCATGCAGCTTATGGGATCAACTGCTGCTTTGAAGAAGATGAACCTGCTTCTGAAATCGAACAAGATGAATCATCACACTGATGAAAAGAGATGCGTTGTGTTCGACCTAAACTAGTGGGTTTCATCTTAAGTAACAACCCTTCTAATATCTACTTAATTAACTTTGTGGGTGACTTTTCTTTTTTCTTTTTTTCTTTTTTGGGTCTAAAGTAGTAAACCAAAATACAACAATGTCAGACTCATTTCGTGTAAATCCCGTTTGCTTTCATCTCATGTCAATGGAATGTGGATGGATGCCTTTGCCTTTAACTTCTTTCTTTGATACATTGCCATTGATGAACCGTCTCTCTTCTCTCTTTTTTTTTTTAAAAAAATGAACTGTCATCTACTCCTCTCTCCATAATCCTTTGCTAGTCTCTCATCTTTATCATTTTCTTTCAACGATAAACTCGATCCTCTAAGCGAAAAGCCGATGAAGTTATAGTCTTATTAATGAATTTAAAGCTCACATCTTTGAATGACTTCATTTCTTACATTTCTAACCTTTTTCTCTCTTCTGAAGGAGTTAAAGCTTACCAACACATGTAGAAAGATAGAATCAGTAAGAAAGAAAATTGTCAAGATAAGAGGGTTCTCATTAATTTGATATTTCCATTTTAATTTCCTATTTATCTCTTTTTTAGTCTTGCCAAAGTTTCATTTGTAACTTAATCTCTTCTCTTACATGTATTTGGAAATAATTACTGGATAAGATTCTAGATGGCAGATTTATTCTACTTTTAGAAGGGCTACCTCTCTCTCTCTCTCTCTCTCTCTCTCTCTCTCTCTCTCTCTCCTGCCTGGCACACCAACAAGGGGCTATCAACGATAACCTCCCTACAGAATAAAACCCATGAGTATATTTCCTACCAAATGCAGTTGGATAGGCTTTTCAACCTGCAAATACATCAGCTTTTAGGTGCATATGATGCTTTGCTTTAGGTAGTGGGATGTGGGTTTGTTGATGGATGGAACATATACCATGTGAGATTCACTGGCATGGAAATTCAAATCAAATGATCAGCTTGAGAGAGAGAGAGAGAGAGAGGGAGAGGATAGTAAAGCGGTGGTAATGAATACAAAGGGACATGCTCAGGAGTTGGAGGTTGGATTATGGAGGCAATCTTTTTGCTCAACGAATAGTCAATAGAGAGAAATCAGTCAAAGACGGCTTTTGAAACGTCATTTCAACCGCAATCAACCCATTATTAGTCGTGTTTGAATGTATGCATGTATTATGTACTGTAAGGATGGCATCAGTATTTGAAACAAGATAACCAACAGTATCGGAGCCCACACCTGCTCATATTTCAGCTTTTCATCCTGACCATTTATGTTATTCTTTACTCTTTATACTTTTCTTTCCTTTGCCTTCATTGTAATGCATAGATTTGTTCTGCAGCAAATGCCTGCTTGCTACTTTTAATATTGTCGTCCTCGTCGATGATCCGACTGTATATGTTGTCGTTGTTTTTGTCATTGTTGTGGTAGCTGTTGACGATATGGCTTTGCATATATGCATTACTTAAAATTGAGTTTATCTCATTTTATTTATTAATCATGTATTGGAGACCCTTTTTTTTAATGGGAATGAAGATATTACCAATTATTTATATAAAGTACGATCTCTATTATGTAAGTGATATTAACTAAAATGAGAAGAAACTCATTTTTAAGTGGCAACAAAACATGCCCTAATAATGTTATTTCCATGATTGTTGTTGTTAACAATCTACATTTCTCACTTATCTCATAAGAGAACTACTCTTTCCATTTACTACTACTACCTCTCCCTCCCTCCCTCTCTCTCTCTCTCTCTCTCTCTCTCTCTCTCTCTCTCTCTCTCTCTCTCTCTCTCTCTCTCAATGCAGGGAAACCAATTAAAAAGAAAAGGGTCTCTTTCAGAAATCAAATGCTCAAACTTACGGTGTACAAAAAATGGTTTTGAGGGGGTATTAGTTAAATCCACAAAAACTAGTCGAAATCATGTTGAGTTTTTCTTTACTAAGATGCATGACCAGAGGGGAGGAATGGGCTCTCTCTCTCTCTCTCTCTCACACACACACACACGCACGCACGCACACACACACACACGCACGCACACACAAATGCAATGAGCTCTATTTTGCAACACCGAGTGTATCATACTCAAAGATGAGAAGTAAAAAAGAAAACTGTTGAAGGGGTATTTGTTGAGTTGTACTTGATAAGAGAGAGATGCATGGGAGAAATTGGGGACTTACAAGATTATCTCCCACATGCTAACATCCCTATTCAATGTCTCCCATTTTCGCTTTCTGCAAATCCCAATACCCACTTTTTTTTTTTTTTAAATTTTAATTTTCCTTCTATACGTACATTCCTGTCTACCATGACGTAACACCCTCTCTCTCTCTCTCTCTCTCTCTCTGTATTATCCGTATTACCACACACTTGGAGACAGCTTCTCCCCTGAGCCTATTCACGACGCTTTCTGTTTGGCCATGGTACCACCGACACGCAGGAGATTTCACACTCAGTCACAAATCTCGTTCTCCGCAACTTCTCGGTAGATTTTCGAGTTTTAAAGTTTTTCTCGAGACATTTTCTTCCTGAAAATAAAAATATGTTAAAATATTTATTATAAATTACTAATATATATATATATATATATATAACAAATTCCCATATATTTTTACTATTTCTGCATTAAGCTTATGATAATATCACAATATTTTCAAATGTGCCGGGATTTTAAAAATCTTGCAATAATATTTTATTATCATCATGACGTTTTCAAAATCTCAGTTGTATTTGTCACACCGTTCATACTCATTCTGTCCGTGGCAGTTTGACAAACATTGCTGATATTTTGAAAATCTTACAATAGTAAAGTACATTATTACAGATTTTCAAAATGGAGGCGAGTTTTAAATTATTTTCTTTTCATCACAATGCTAACACAAAAAAAATTGTAAAACCCTCGATAATTTACTAGATAATTTTGTATTTAAATTTTAAATTTATTTTTTAATTTATAATAAGAACGAGATTTGTCACTATGCTCATAGATTTTCACTATTAAATTCACCAAGATATAGGTAGGTAATTTCTCTGCATTTGTCCATATTACCATATATCTATACCGTATCTGCTAGTATATATAAACCCTTGGGATGAGCAGTGCACGTGGCAGCTTGAATTATCAAGCAGGTCCATTCATCCACTGGACCCCAATAACATAGTTTTCAAAAATCAAACTCATCATACAATCTTATCCATTGCTTTCCTTTTGACCATCTAACTATTTAGATTTTCCTTTTTGCCTTACTAGCTATTGATAAGATGGAAAGAAATGTACAACAGGTGTATGTTTTTTATACAAATGCTATCTATGCCATAACCCAATATTTATTTATTTTTTTGTTTGAAATCAAAATTTTATTCAATGAAGATTATCAACACACATTAATATAAAAAGGGTGGGGCCCCACCTATCATATGAGCCCATATAAAGAGAATCCCACCCCAAAGCAGCCCAGTAAAGGAGATTTGGAAGAATACACCTCTCCACGGAGAGTCAACCCTCCCCTCCCTTATGCCATAACCCTATATACAAATGGACTCAAATGATGCCTTTGCTAAATTCCGTCCTATCTATATAATATCCCTCAACCGAGTTATGTAAACGTTGGAAAATTCTACAGGGATCCAGCCCTAGACTGTTAGCTGAGCTGGTAGGCTTCAAGTCATGATTGCCTTAGCTTATCTTACAATGCATTGAGGTTCTTTTAACTTCCAACTCTACCAAAACAAGATGAAACAACAAAAACGGAGTGGAATCCGATATGCCTTTTTTTATTTTTTGTTGGGCCTTGGAGCCAAAACTCTGTCCGATCCAACAGTATAGTTAGGTCACATCACATGGAGTGGAGACAGTGACCATGGAAGCTTTCTGGATGTTGTGAAAGGCCCGCCATAGATTTTATATGCCTTCCAGCTTGTACACCATGTGCGTCTCACGTGGGTGAAGAGGCGGTCTAAAAATCAGACAGGTAAAAGTCACAAAAGTGTAAATTTAGAATCCGGTCTAAAAATGAGACAGGTAAAAGTCACAAAAGTGTAAATTTAGAGGATTCTGGCGCGATTTTACGATATTCCCCATGTTGTTGACCACTTTACGTTTAGATCGAGCTACTTTTTGGGACGTACGTTTTAGGTCAGGGAGGTTCACTAGGACGGCATGGATTTTACAAAAATGTTGCTGTGGGCTCCCAAGACCTGCATTGCATGAAATGGCTGCAGCATTTGTCAGGAATTTGGTTGCAGGCTGTCATGGGAAAATGTAAGCAGACCTAGTAAACCGAGCCGGGAAGAGCGGACGTCCGAATAACTATGGCCTTAGATTAACCGAGCCAAGATATGGTCTGGATCTCTCCTCCGATGACCTATGGCCTCAGATCGGAGGTGTCATCCTTGATCTAAAGGTTGAGAACTAAACCGAGAATAGGCACGTCCAACGGACTCTAACCCCTGCACTTCAACTAATGGGATCCGACCCTAAACCCGAGCAGATTGAATCCAAGTTTGGATAAGGTCAGTCCGATCATGAGCTTAGGGAACTAAGTTGTGGGATTAACCCAAGAATGGACGTGGCCAAAGATCACGCCCGTGGATACGCCCCATTAAGGCATACGGGAGAATGATCCGGCGCACGATTCAAAGATAACGGCCAATATCTCCGCACGCGCGACATCCGTTTGATTGAGTAAATCGTACCAAGATTGACGGCCATGATCCATTCGTCTCACAGGTATAAATACTAGAGAAACCCATTGCAACAGGTATACAATATCTCGCACCTCTCATCTACTCTATATAACTTAGACCCAGTTTCCCTAGCCTGACTTTGGCATCGGAGGGTCCTCTGTTTGAGACAGGGTCTCCTTTGTTGACCGCTTTCTGCAGGACCAGGGCGCGGTGGACCAAGCCGCGGTGGAAGGTATACGAGATTCTTGCATCAACATTTTCGGCGCCATCTATGGAAATTCAAGCAAAAAGCTAGAAAACTTTACTAGAAATGGCGAGATGAAAGAAAAAGGTAATAGCAGTGGAACCCGAGCCGAGCAGACAACATCAATCGTCTTCAATGTTGCATACTGAATCGGCTTCGATAGGGCAGTCCGAGCGAACTCGAAGCCGATAAGGAAAATACAAAGCGCTGTAAAATGAAGTTCAGATGCTGAAGGATAAGATCAATCGGATGAAGAAGCAACAAAGTCGACAACTACCTCTCAACCTAGTGGAAGCGGCCCTGACACCCGAGGAACCACCGCAGTAAGTAAGTTCTCGGGTCAGGGCGCCCCAAGATCAGTCCGCCCAAGCTCCCAATCCTACGCAAAACACCACGTCACAGAACCAATCTGCTCGAGCTCCTAATTTAATGTGGAATGCAGCAGCCTAGAATCGATCTGCTCGAGTCCCAGATCCTACTTAGAACATGGAATCGTCCTATGTATCCGTAACCTTGGCTTTGGCCCCAATTGACCTCCGCCATCGGCTGGAGAGAAGAAGACAAGACAGAACGCCCAAGTTGGAGGCTCCACAAGAAGCAGTGGCGGAGAATTAAAACTCGTGGGAAGCTCAGCTTAAGGAGCTCCACGACCAGATTAACACATTACAACAAAACCAACAGCCGACCGCCATCCCAAACGCTGTACAGGCGATGATGGAAGAGACTGAAGCTCCCTTCACCACCAGCATTATGGCCGAGGTGTTACCTCCAAGGTTCAGCTTGCCTCCTGTCATCCAGTATTCGGGGTTTGGGGACCCAATCGAACATGTCGAATCCTATAGTTCTTGGATGGAGATCCAATCATCTTCGGAGGCAATGATGTGCAGAGCCTTCTTAATAACTCTGAATGGGTCGGCAAGGAACCGGTATCGACAACTCAAGCCAAACTCCACCAATAGTTTTTCTGAGCTGAGCAGGTTATTCCTGACTTAGTTTATCATCAGCAAGAAGAGTCGCGAGCCGTGTACTCATCTCTTACCCTCAAACAGAAGAGCAGGGAGTTACTGAATGATTACATCTCCTGCTTCAATGAGGAAGACCTGCAGGTAGACGACTATGACAACAAGATGGCGTTGTACTCCATGATCAATGGGCTCAAGGAAGAGAAATTCTTATTCTCCATAGGAAAAAATTCCCTGAGTACCTTGGGCAAACTCATGAGTTGAGCCTAAAAATATACAAACGCTGAAAAATTCTTCAGTTCTCATAAGAGCAATCAAGCTCCCGAACAATCATCCAAGGGAAAGAGGCAGTCGTCCCTGTCGAGATAGGCCTCCCCACTGCGTGAGTAAGGAACTATCAGGAAGACTAGAATGTCGAACAAGTTACAGCAAACCTCGACTTGATTGAGGAAACACGGGACGTCGCCAAACTTAGAGTCGTAGCTTGACATCAGCAAGTCACCCATTTTTACAACTCCAGAGTCCGAACAAGGCGGTTCCGAGAAGGAGACTTGATCCTTCGCCATGTCTTCCAGAATACTATAGAACTCGGAGTAGGGTCCCTGGGCCTGAACTGGGAGGGACCCTACCGGGTAGTCTGCTAGGTAAAGCCAGGATCTTATTGCCTAAAGGGTTTGGAGGGATGATCACTACCCCACCCTTGGAATGTCGAGCACTTGAAAATCTACTACCCGTAAGGGTAAAGCAATGTATGGGTCAGCTCGACTTGTTGTGTCGACTTTAGATTATCTACTTTATACTTTAATAAAGAATTGTCTACTTACTACTTCAGATTATCTACTAAGTGATCATTACAACATCTGAGTACACTACGAATGATCATTTCTCATATGCAGAAATGATATCCTTCAATGAGCCGACCCCTTAAAGAAGAGGTTGGCCCGTCATTCTACAAACTTCGCAAAAATAATCAATCATATATTAAAAAGTCAAAAATCATCATCCAAATATCTATTGTAAAAAAAAGTAAAAATGTTTCATTCCCTACGAGTAGAAGGGCCAGTTGCTGAGCTAGGTGGTTGAGTGTCGGAGTCCTTTTCGGTGGTAGCTGGGGCGTCTCCGACCACTTGCGCATTGGTCAGATCTGCTTTAGCCTCCTCGACCCCATCCACAACCAGAGGATCGAGGTTGATGTCAGGGTGCAGCTCTCGGAAGTCAGTAAGGTAAGCATCGTAAGCGTGGAGATACAATTTATCCAATTCTCCAGATCTCTCCAAAAATTTCTTGTACTCCTCCACTGTTGCAACAGCTCTAGAGGCCGGCAAACCCTCGAGCTCCACCCCCTACTTGTCTATCTCCACATCAGCCCAAGCCTCAAAGACAACCCTCTGCTGGGTCAGCCCCTTGGTAGCTTCACGCTTTGCCCTCCCAAGGTCGTTCAAGAGTTGTGTATTGTCCACCTCTACACACTCGACGAAAGCCTCCATGCGCTCAACAACACTTTTCATATGCAAGAGCTCTGGCTCAGCTACATCCAAGCGAGCTTGGAGTTAGTGACCTCACCTTGGAGTGTTAGCTCCCTCACCCGACCTTCCTCCATGAGCCTCTTTAGCTCCTCTCACTCACTAGCTGAAGCTTCTAAGAGCTTCTCGAGCTCGGCCTTGTCCACTTCAAGCCAACCTATCTCCCTCAGCCTGTCTTTGACTGCCACGAACATTGATAACGACTGATAGCAGACTGAGGTGTAATTATTCTTGAACGAGTCATAAGCGCGGGAGAGGGTGCTGGCAATGGATGACTCGGGCACGTGTTTGGCCTCCCACTTGTTCAACAGCGACATGTGGTAGCCGATAGGAAAAGTCTCTAGAGGGGTAGGCTCAGCCGTCCTCCCCCACCCGCTAGCCTCGGAAGTTTAAGCCTCAACCTCGGGCATGACAGTATACCCGAATAAGGCATCAGTCCTACTGACCAGGAAATCGACCTCGGTGACGGTAAGACGTGTGGCAGAATGAGTAGGGGCCTCAAAACCTCCCTCATGGTGAGAGAAATCAGCTTTGGGAGTCTCTACAACAACTTCTCTCCTGATCCCAAGAGGGCAAGCAGGAATTGTACGAGGAGCCTCGGAGGGTTGCCCCTCAGGAGTTGGAGTCGAAATGGTTATGGGCTCGGCTTTGGCTGGGGCTTCGAGGGCTTGTGTAGGCTCGGCTTCGGCTGAGGCAGGCTCTGCAGCAGGAGCCTTCTTCCTTTTGGCCGTCACCTTCTCCTCAGCTCGGCAGCCGGGACCACACTCATGGGAGGGCGCACTATGGTTGTCCTCTTTCTCTTAGAGCCAGATGCTTCAGTCATTCCTACCCAAAAGAAGAAGGGAATCAGTCTAAGAAAAATCTAAGGAGGAATCCTCAGACAGTCATAACGCCTACCCCGCTTACCCAGAGCAAAAGGATGAAGCAAAAATCTATAGAAGCCTGATGACATGAGGTTATCCCCACTAATGAGGTCATGTCAAATGCGTTGTTCTTCACTGAGCACTCGAGCTCTAGTCACCTGGGCTTGGTGGAGAGGAGTAAGATCGGAGAGTCCTTTCAGTCGGACTACAAGTAGAGGCAGAAGATAAATTAAAACATGGAAAGACGAGTTAGACGTAAAAATGCGACACAGAATAAAAAGATGTTTAACCTGGATTGGAGAATTTTATGGAAACTCAAACCCACAGGCTACCGATCTTAACGGCAGGTGCTTTCCATTCCCTCGAGGCCCAGAACCACTTACCTTTTCAATTTTTATTGGAGGAAGGAAGTCGGGTTATAAGACCCGGGGTACACTAGGGTCTGGCCAAAAAATAATACTAGGTCAGTTCAGACTTGTCATATTTGGCCATGTGTAAGTACAGAAACTCATCCGACGTCAGGTGATAATTCTTCACCCGATGCTAAAGAATGAAGGTAGAAAGTAAGATCCGCCAAGCATTCGAAGAAAACTGGCCCGGGGCTAGCTTCAGTTGTGCAGTTACCAGACGCACAAACGGATGGATGAGAAATTGAAGTCCACACTGAATGGCACAGACGAATATGACAATCTCCCTGTCAGTAGGGGCACCCGGATGATCTAGAGGAGAGGGAGCTTGGATGTGCACCGAGTCAGGAATTTTGTAGTCGGCGCGGATCTTAGCCATGTGAGACTCAATCAAAACTGAGCCCCCTAGGACTGCCGTTTTGGGTCTACCTCCTGAAGGACTGGCCTTGGACCTTCCTATCGCATCCCGAGGTGCCTTCTTCAGCCTCGTGCCTTGACTCTTGGTTTATGG
The DNA here is from genome assembly GCA_037074715.1 of Magnolia kwangsiensis. NCBI lineage: Eukaryota > Viridiplantae > Streptophyta > Magnoliopsida > Magnoliales > Magnoliaceae > Magnolia > Magnolia kwangsiensis. Next base: position 2,839,038 of record CM073571.1, read on the forward strand.
GCCCGCAGTCTTCTTAGTCAGCGAGCATAATGACATAGCTTCCAGAGGACCCTTGGAGTCCCCGAGCTCCGAGTCTGAGGCCTCCAGCTTAGAGTCCACATACGTCCCTTGAACCCCTTGGACTTCGTTCGAATGAATTACTCGACATAATAGAAGAAAGAGCTGAAGTAGTGGAAGACTCACAACGCTTTCGGTGATTTACTCCAACAGAAATTCTCTCTACTCTGGCAACTTCTTCCAAGCAAGACCTCTTCTCCTACTTACGGAATCCCTTTATCCAGTAGATAAAACTTTTCCCGGTAAAAAGTGATTTGAGAAGGGCAGAGAAAATGAAGAGTAGAGAAGCGAAAGTTCAAATGTAGGAGACTTCAAGTGAAAGCGCAGAAGGGTATATATACCCTCCGCCAGCCGAAATGCCATCATTGCATACAGCTGTCTCCGAAGCTAGAACGGCTCGGCCCCAAGCCTAATAGGGCACATGGAGGGAAGTGATACTCTCAGGCCCATGTGCTCGGTTCCGAGTGCTAACAACGTTAAATGTCATTTATGGCACAGGCGACCCCTCGCCGCCCACCTATGAGCATGCGACATCGTTTCTCCTACTCCATTGATTGCAATCTATAATCGCCTGCTACGCATCCCTCATCCAGAGGTTAGAAGTCGAAAGACTGCAGCCGCCATACCACGCTTGTATCTCGAAGTGTAATCATCGCGATGATTGCACTTTGATTACCCCCACTTGTTATCATGAGTAGAAATGGTGCTTCATTTTCCCAGGTATTTACTCTCTGAGTCTGAGCTCAGACTTAGAGAGTAGGGGGCTTTTGTTATTGAAAAATGTGAGCAGACCTAGGAAACCAAGCTGGAAAGAGCCGACGTCCGAAGACCTATGGCCCTGGATTGGCTGAGCCAAGCGCTCGTTTGGATTTCTCCTCTGAAGACCTACGACATCCGATCAGCCGAGTCATCCTCGATCCAGAGGCTGAGAACGAAACCCAAAACAGGCACGCCCAACGAACTCCGACCCCCGTATTTCGACTAATGGGATCCGATTGAAAACCCGGACAGATTGAATCTGAGTCTGGATAAGGTCAGTCTGATCACGAGCTCAGGGAACCAAGTTATGGGATTAACCCAAGTATGGACGTGGCTGATGTTTTATTTAAACTAATCTAATTTAAATGATTTTAAACTTGCAAGTATACGAATCAGATGTAGGTACGGTACGTATTATGAGATCGTTCCCACGAGGATTGGTTCTCACAATTTGTAATTTACGATTCTTCTTAACTAATCCAGCAAATAGTTTAGCGAATGATTAAATAAACTATCACAAATCTATGAAAAATAACTGAGAGCAATAAGGAAAATTCAATCAAGGAGAAGAGTAGGACTTTCGAATCCACCCTTAATTATCCTAACCCTTATTTTACCTGTTGATTCACCCTAATTCAGATTGATGTAAATTTAATAAATAAAGCACACTCTATGTCCTTGGTCAGGCACACAAAATGTATAATTCCTTTAAACATATGGATCACATCTTTCCATCTATGGTCAAGCATGGAGAGATGTAGATTCTTATTTCTTTCTCTATATGAAATCGGTTCATGGTCAGACACAAGCACCTACAATAAGATTCCAAACAACATCCACATCTAGACTTTGGTTAAGCTCATAGAATGGAGAAGTACATAAATTTCATATAAGCACACTAGAAAAAAAATAAATCAATTAAATTTAGGATGAAATCAACAAAGAAAAACAAGCATCATTTAAATTAGGAGCTTCATCACAACCATAGCAAAAGAATTAGAAACTCATGGGCAGTAACATAGATTTAATTAGAAAGAAGAAAAACATCATTGAGAATAGGCACATCCCTTTCTAATCTCTCTCTCTACTGTGCTTCACGTTCCCCAAACCTTCTTCTCTCTCTTTCTTCGCTACTCTCTTGCTTCTCCAAGCTCTTCCAGATCTCCCCGTCCACAATCGGATCTCCCCAAGACAACTGAATTCTCTCTCTTCCTTTCTTTCCTTCACTCACGTCCACCAGCTGCTCCCAGATCTGGATCCCTTCTCACATTCTCTCTCTCTCTCTCTCTCTCTCTCTCTCTCTCTCACTTTTATAGGCAGGAAAGAGTTAGCTAGAGAACTGGGGCAGTGGAGTCAGTGCGTGGGGATATAGGACCGACTTCCTTTACGCATTCAGTTCGCATATTTATGTAGCAACAGTCGGTTGGTGCGGCATCTTTGGAAACCAACTTGCGTCGGATCAGCGTTGCGGCTAATGAAAGAAGGATCTAAGAGGTTTAATCTTCTTGACCTTAGTCAGCACTCCCTTGTAGAGGTTTTAAACGGCCAGGATCTAAACGGCCAGGATCAGTGGACCGATCCTGGCCATGATCGCTAAATGGCCCGCAACGTCTGGGTCTCGGTTGCATCGTAAACAGGGCCTACGCAAGCCTTGTGTTGTGATGATGGTGGGGCCCACTTTGATTCTGTTTTGATAAATTCAAGCTGTCTAATAGATGCAGGACGAAATTTCGGTTGGGAAAAGTCAGTTTTGAATGTTCGCAGATGTAGCCCACTGAAGTGATCTTGCTCTAACGGGTGCGAATGAATTTCTTATGATTGCTACGATTGGCATGTGCGGATGCATGAATGAAAAAAGTCAGCGTGGTTTTGACCAGAACGAGCGCCTCTACATGATGGACGGATCAGATCGTTTGTATAGTGACTACAAGTGGGCCACACAGCCTCCCAGCGGATCACCTGTGGGAAGGAAACAGAGACTTTCCTTCTCTGTATAGGAAAGTCGGGCTGGTACGGTCAAACACTATTTGACCGATTGTTTTGGTTTAGTGCATTGCAAGTGCACTTAGTGCAATGCACGTTTAGTACTTGTGTGGGCCCCAAAATGATAGTTCTGATAAATCCACACCGTTCATCTCCCTTCCCATCTCTATCAAATGGTTGAAACCAAAATTGAAGCATATCCTGAAATCAGGTGGGCCCCAAATTGATAATTCATGGGCTGATCTAACCGTTGAATCACTTTTTGAGATATCAAATGACTGAAATTTTATTTGTACGGTTAATTTATAGCCACCAGGCCATGTATGAAGTTTCGAGTCGAATGGATGGTGGGAACCTTATGATCTTGCATTATGGACCATTTTCGGGCCTCTTTAACATGAACGGCTTGATTTTCTCGGATCTCTGGCCTATAAATTTGTCGATCTTAATTCCCTGGGGTCCGTTCCTTTGCTTTGGTGACTTTGGAGCGTTAATTCCATGCTTGTAATACTCTTTTTCAATCCACGCTCCTGATTACATCCTGCAACCAAAATACAATTAAAATATGGCATTAAGCATTATCATGTACTTAAAATTAGGCAATAATCGGAGTCTGATATGAAATATTCGACCCTCATCAGTGGCTGAAGATCACGCCTGTGGATACGCCCCATTAAGGCATACGGGAGAATGATCCCGCGCACGATCCAAAGATAACAACCAATATCTCCACACGCGCGACATCTGCTTGATTAAGTAAATCGTGCCAAGATTGATGATCATGATCAGTTCGTCTCACGAGTATAAATACTAGAGAAACCCATTGCAACAGGTACACAATATCTTGCCCTCCCATTTACTCTACATAACTTAGACCCAGTTTTCCTAGCCTAACTTTGGCATCGGAGGGTCCCCTGTTTGAGCCGGGGCCTCCTTTATTGACCGTTTTGTGCAGGACTAGGGCATGGTGGACCAAGGCACGGTGGAAGGTGTTCCAGATTCTTGCATCAACACCTTCCAACACCTTCTCTTCCAAAACTAAAAATAAAATAAAATAAAATGAAAAGGTAGAAAAGTAATCGTGGGTAATTTATTTTTATTTTTTTTCTTCACCCCATGTAACTTTATTAATTAAAATAACAATAGCTGATGGACCACAAAAAAAAAAAAAAAAAACAACCCTCAACTATCATATACCTGTTATATGCATGGCCAAGCCTGATTTGGAACACTAGTTACATATATATATATATATATATATATATATATATAGGTGTACATGAGTCGAGTTAGCTCGCTCGGATCGACTCGGAAAAGCTCGACTCCACTCGGATCAAAATTGTGTTCGAGCCAAGTCGAGCCAGTTTTAATGAGCTCAAAAATTTTCGAGTCGAGTCCGAGCTAGACCTACCTCGACTCCACTCGACTTGGTATTGAGCTCAAAATCAACTAGGTTTGACTCGGATTGATTTTTGAGTGTATATATAAAAAGTCAAATGCCCAAATGTAGGTTTTTTTTAAAAAAAAAAAAAAAAAAAAAAACCTTAACCCCAAGCATCCAAATCGTCTCGCCTATTCGCCTAACCCTAACCCCAATGCCCAAATCATCTCTCCCATTCACCCAAATCTAACCCCAGCACCTAAATCATCCCGGTCGTTCACACGAATCATCTATTTCTTGTCGTTCTCCAACGCCTGACCAGCGATTACTCTATTTCCTCTCCTCTCTCTCCATTTTCCAGTGTCTGTCCGGATAACCGACAACTTAAAAGTGAGTCTCCTCTCCTCTCTCTATTTTTTCAGCGTCTGTCCAGTAAGTAGTGTCCGTCTGATCAGCGGACCCCATCCGACCATTGGCTGGGTGGCTCTGGTACATTTGGACGGTGGCTATGGCTCAATCGGACGAACTCAAAAACTCAACTTGAACTGGACCAAGCTGCTGATCCAAGCTCGATGGCTGGGCCGAGTTGAGCTCGAACTGAGGACTCTAGCTGGTCGAGTTGAGCCAAGCTGGTCAAAGCTTAGCTCAATTTGACTCGTGTACTTCTCTCTCTCTCTCTCTCTCTCTCTCTCTCTCTCTCTCTATATATATATATATATATATATATATATATATATATATATATATATATATATATATTTGTGTGTGTTCTTCTAAGAATTATGTTGATTAAATGATCTTATTGTTGAAATGTGGAGCCACATCTGGACAGGGCCACTCGACCAGTCGAATGCCCTGCTCGACCGGTTGAGTGGCCCACTCGGCCAGTTGAGGCTGGCTCAACTCAAAGTCTAGCGAGCATCAGCTTTTTGGTTTCAAGGTGCTCAACCAGTTGAGGGTCTGCTTGACCAGTTGAGGTTATGTAGATTCGTTTCTGAATTTTGCACGGACTGCGAATTTTTGAGTCATTTTTCGCAGAGATGCAAAGGGGAAGTTGCTTAAACTATAAACAGGAGTCCTTAGGTCTTTTCTAAGGTTATGAGAATTATTCTAAAGTATGGGCAAAGGGTTTTCTCTATACATTTAAAGGAAAAATGTTAGTATATTGCTTGTAATCTCGTTTCCTTCATAGTGGAAGTTTGCACCCGTAATTTTTTACCCTTGTTTGAGGTTTTTCCACGTATATCTTGTCTTGTGGTTTTGTTTGGTATGCTTTGATTCTACTTCTAAATTATATTTCTTCCTATTTATCCTTTGTGGGTGAGACCGAAGATTAGATCTCGGTTTACTGCGTTGTTGGTGTGCTTCAACAACTGGTATCAAAACTATTGGTTTAGTTCTATTGGGAGCGATGATAGAAGAAGGGAAGACTAGAATTGAGAAGTTTGATGGTCCAAACTTTGCCTTCTAGAAGATATAAATGGAGGATTATTTATATCAAAATGACCTCTATATTCTACTAGGAGGAAAAGAGAAGAAACTATAAAAGATGACAAATGATGAATGGTCTTTATTGGATTGGAAGGCTATAAGAACGATCCGACTCTCTTTGTCTAAGAGCGTCACCTTCAATATATCTAAGGTAAAGACTACAAAAGAATTAATGGAAGCCCTAGCTACGATATATGAAAAACTCTCAGCATCCAATAAAGTTCATCTTATGAAAGCTATTCAATATGAAGATGTTCATATAAATCAGAAAGACGGAACGACTTTGAAATTGAGGGATGTCAGACATGTACCGAGTTTGAAATGAAATTTGATCTCAACAGGGCAGTTGGCCGATACCGGATATGTGACGACATTCACTAGTGATTCCTGGAAGATCATAAAAGGTGCCTTGGTGATATGTCGAGGCAATGAAAGTTACTTTGTATGTGACTTTAGGATCATATAGTTCACTCGCAGTCGCATCAACTGGAGTGAATGAGCAGTTATGCATCAGAGGTTGGGACATATGAGTGAGAAAGAGATGAAAGTGCTATTGTTAAAAGGAAAGCTACCAGGGTTAAAGTCTATTGACTTGGAATTCTATGAGGGCTACATGTATGGCAAGCAGAAGAGAGTAAGTTTTAAGAAGACGGGACGTGCTCCAAAAATGTATCTGTTGGAGCTTGTACACACTGATGTGTGGAGACCGGCATAGGTATCATCTCTTGGTGGCTCACATTATTTTATTTCTTTTATTAATGATGCTAGTAAAAAATTATGGGTTTATTTCTTAAAGCATAAATCTGATATATTTGATGTATTTAAGAAGTGGAAAGTAATGGTAGAAAATGAGACAGGTAAAACAGTAAAATATCTCTGTAACACCCTGGATTTTTGCCAACCTGGGGTTAGACGTCCTTAGGCAATGGGTCAACCATAACACTCTCGAATCTCAATCCCAAAGCCAAAGAAATCACTTTTCAACGCATTTCCTTCAAACTCTCACCTTTCACCACCTCATTCTTCAAACTTCTCCAAGTACTTTCATATTAGACACGAATCTTCAAGTTTAAATAGTGATGAACTATACTTAAACTAAAACTCACTGTAAACGGTCGTCGAGATCGAGTCCGTGTACACTCCTGATCACACCCAACGACCCCAAATCACTTCTAGACCGTCAATCGAAGGGTTTAGGCCATGTTTCATTCCATTCCAAACCTAAAAATGAATGTCCTTAGGTGGTAGATCAACCCCAACATCTTACATTCAATCTCAAAGCCTAAAACCTCTTTTTATCCAATTCCTTCGAAATCTCACCCTCCGCCACTTTATTCTTCATTTCTTTTCTAAACATATTCATAATACACATCAATCCTAGGGTATTAATGATGAAGAATAATACCACAGCTAAAACTTATCGTGAATAGTAAATAAATGGATAAAATGGGTCTTGACCCTTAACCTTTTGGAATGTAACAAAATAAATAGGTTAGTTGGATAGATTAGCGTCTCCTACCCCAAAATCTTATGCTATACACTACATAAACTCATTCCGATTTACAAATTGGCCCCAAAAATGTCTCAAATGGAGTCGGGGGCCAAACGATCAACTTCCAGGGGGACCCAGGGTGGGCCCCATACTTTTTGGGGCCTAAGAAACAGGAAAATATCACCCAAATGGCGAGGCCTCACTAAATCCACCAGTGGTCGGTGAGGACCTCGCCGGTAAACGGACCCAGTTGGGCCGGGCCTTCGGGCCGATCATGTTTGGGGGTTAAGGTAACCCCCTGGTATATGGGTCGTTCCTTAAAAATACTCCAATCTACTACTTCCTTCACAAACCACCCCTCCAAGCCTTCCTTTTCTTAAAAAATCTCTCAAAACTTCACAAAAGTCCCTCTCTAGACTCTTCTTTCTTCCGTTTCTAAGCACCCTCGCTCCACCCTTCAAATCTCATCTCAAACAGAGATCATTATAGGCTACTTCCTTTAGAAATTAGATGAAACTAACTAAGTGTTAGTTTAGACGACCTGTGAAATTGTCACCAATCACTTTAAATACGATCTGCTAGAGCCAAAACGTGTATAATAGTTGACGCTACAATATCCTAAAACGTAGGATCAAACTCTAAACCCGGTTGCTCACGGGAGCATTTAGAAACTTTGTATCGGACTTACACCGCACATCAGAAGTCCGATTATCCCGAACTTAGACAATCCTGACCGCCTAGTTGGACTTGACAATCAACTCAAAAACTAAGTCCGGATGATGTCCTACGACGATTTTCTTGAGTCCAGAGTGAAGAGTGTGGAAAATGTTAGAAATTAAATATAAATTATGAAATCTGGCACGTGTCGCTTGCGCGACATTTTCTAAGCGTTCTGACCGTCAGAATCTGATCCAAATTTACCCTCGGATCAGAAAACATTTCTCACTCAGGTCAGTGTACTTGGAATCATCGATCGAGTCTCAGTGACCGCTGAACTAAAACTGGTCCGCCAAGTGTGATCTGAAAACCCTATCGAACTGAAAACTTAATGTGATCAGGATCCGACATCCATAAGCTTAAGTCCGACTACATTCAGTCAGAGGACCTCTAGAAACATCCTTTTGGATCGAAAAAGACCCGATTTGGCTATAACTCAAGTATACCTTGACTTGGAGTCTGTTTTGGTTATGTTTGGGCTTATAAAAGGGCCTTAAACCCTTAGCTTTCTAACCCATACGAATTTGGGAAAAACCTAGAAAAGAGAGGAGAGAAAAGAGAGAGAAAGTGAGAGAGAATTGGAGCTTTCTCCTGAGATTCTTCCCTGCTGCTCCACGTGCCAAAGCTGTCCATTTGCATCGCTTTTTCGGCGATTCCGGTAACGTTCTTAGGTAAGAAACCCTAACCCTAACCTATTTTGAAGCTTAGAATAGCTGTAATGATGTTGTAGCTAACTTGTTTCATGCCTTAGGTAACCTATTCACCGTTGACGAAGATTTATCGTCTGAATTAACTCCGTTTCGCAATTTCTGGTTTAAGGTGCGGATTTTAGACGCTTAAATTACCTATTTTCGAAGCTTTCAATGTCGTTTAATGGTAGATTGCTGATAAGGACGTTGTTTGACACGTAGAACATGTTGTTCATTTTTCATTTCGAATACGTACGAAGAATATGAGATTTAGGGTATTTTAGGTATTTGTTGGAAATACTATATGCGCACGTATTTTGCTGATATGATTGTCATGAGTATTTACCGTGTACCTATACTAGATACGCGTGTATGATCTGTTTGGCGAAGAGATTCGCCCTAATGCGTACTTTGGGTCGACATACGCTATGTAGACTAAAGTGTGTAGACTAAGTGTTTGTATAAATGTTTGTATTAGTATGTATTGAGTAAATGTTATTGTAGATTAGTCTTGAGATTGAATTCTCAATTAATATGATGATGTACATGATTTTCCTCCATGTTGTGATATTGAATTGATTTCCTTATATATATGGAATACATGTGTTTGGCTGATTTTCTTACGTTGTATGTCATCACATGTTGTTAACATGCTTGGATTGTTATATTTCATTTCTGTTACTCTTACATGATCACTGTTGTGGAATTACAAGTGCTTGGGGCTATATCTTAGTCCAGGCAGTCGGTAATAGTTTTAAACTCGTGGTTGACTTCTATTTGCCACGAAGGATGCATCGATGAACGCGAGTCGTGTTTTGGGTTGACGGCAGTGGTTAGGCCACTCGAGGTGTTTTATGCACTTCATGTCGTTCAGCTTGAGGTGCGTTCGTACTAGTCGAGCTCGTCAAGTAACCTGACTGACCGTTGATTGTTCACCTTGTATGAGTCATAACTGCTTAAACTTAGGGTATTGAACTTACCAGTGGAACCCCTGATAACCATGGTACCTTGATCCATAAAGACTCATGAGCCGGGCATGGTGGTATGGGACACCGCGGTCGAGCTGTCGGCTTACGCTGGGGCCACAAACCTCCCCGTAGTGACTAATGAGCACCTTTGACTCATGAACTGATTGTGGTGGTATGAGACACTACATTCGAGCTGTCGGCCTACACTGATTGGTGACAAGCCCTTTGTAGTGACCTCGAGCGTATTCCGAGTCTGCGTGAGGCGACGACCCTTCCGTAGCAACGAGAGTACACTAGGCCTGTATTGATAAGGTGATGGGGGAACGGTGCAACGAGTGCGAGCAACAGCCCTGGCAGCCCTTGCAGCGACGTATAAATATAACATCGTATGAGATTACTAGGAGTGACGACCCTAGACAGGATCTGTGTTGGGATTGATACAAGGGAAGTACCTTAGTTTTCCAATACTGTTGTATGAAAGTGACTAATAACAACTCGGTAATCATTAATCATTTCGCACTGCATGTGCCTGGAAGATGTGGAGCACTGAGGGAAGAAAGCATGCCCGGACGTTAGATGGTGTCGATTGAGGGAGTATGTCGGTGAGGGCATCCATCATGTCATTTCATACTTGCATTAACAATAGTATCTAGAAATGTCTGATTGATTGCATTACTATTATCGCGTGATTGATTTGATAACATGCTAATCTTTGTTCTATGATTCCACTGAGTTGATCACTCACTCACACGTAATGGGACGGTGTTTGCAACACCTACCAGACTCTGTCTTAGATGCAGGTTGCGAGGCGATTAAGGATGCCGAGCCGGACTACGACGAGGACCAGGACGAGTTCTCGTACATGCAGTTTTCCGATGGCTTTGCGTAAGTGGCCTGGATCGGCGGGACTTGCTAGTTGAACCATATGACATTTTAGTTTTTTTTTTGTTTGTATATGTATATTGTGACTCAGAGATATATTCATACTTTGGAGACAGATCGAGATTGTGTTGTTTTTACATACAGTGATATATAGATATTTTTCAGTCTTCCGCTCGCATTTTATCACTGGATCTGGAGTATGAATTGCAGTTTTAGTATAATCTTACTCATGTTAATGCACTGACTCAGACAACATCTAAATCATAAGCATATTTGTTGCATAAGTGATGGTCTGGAACTCGGGAGTCGGGTTTCTACACGACCCCCGAATTTCAGGGTGTTACAGTCTCAGATCTAATAATGGGTGAGAGTACTGTGATAAGAGATTTGAACAGTATTGTACAACAAATGGAATCAAATATTAGAAAATGATTTCAGGAACACCGAGGTTACATGCAAGGTTGCCCAAGATGTTTTGGACAAATGCTATAAATACTGTCGTATATCTCATCAATAAAAGTCCCTCATCACCATTGGACGGTGGGCTATCAGAAGAAACGTGGAATGAAAAAGAAGTGAACCTTGCACATCTTAGAGTGTTCGGTTGCACTGCATATGTTCATATTGATGCAGAGCACAGAAACAAGTTGGTGTGAAGTCCAAGAGGTGTACGTTATAGGATACGGGCAGCATGTTTAGGATACAAAAAATAGAAAAATCATCAGAAGCAAAGATATAGTCTTCAATAAAAAAAATGATACATAAGGACAATGTACAGGAAAATAAGGTCGAGGAAAAAGAATTCGTAAAGTTGAAAGATTTACCAGACACGGGTATTACAGCACCACAAGATGATTATGCACATGAGCATTATGAGGCAGAGTCACAGACACCGGTTGTGAGGAGGTCTACTGGGGAGAGGAGACTCACGGTCCGATACTCACCCTCCTTACATTATCTACTGCTGATAAATAATAATGAACCAGAGTGTTTTGAAGAGGCATTATAGTCAGATACACGGGTTAAGTGGGAGCAGGCCATGGATGATGAGATGGACTCTCTTGAGTCTAATTGTACATAGGAGCTAGTCACTCTACCTAAGGGTAAGAAAGCTCTTTATAACAAGTGGGTTTACAGACTGAAGGAGGAGCATGATGGTTTAAAACGGTACATGACTAGATTGGTTGTGAAATGGTTCCAACAAAAGGCCGGTATCGACTTCACTAAAATATTTTCACCAGTGGTGATGTAATGCCCCAGATTTAAAGAGTCGAATAAAGCTCTACTCCCGATATCCAACGCATTACTTATGCAACATGGATAATGATGTTTAGATGTCATCCATAACAATGCATTAAACATGAGCGAGATTATACTAAAACAGTATATCATATTCTGGATATAATTAAATTAAGCAAATAGAAGACTAAAATATATATATTTAAATATGTTGGTGTTTTACCAACTCCAGAGTATGAGTATGTAACCAAGCTGAATATAAATAAGTATTGTTTCAAAATATATAAAAAAGGAGAAATGTAAAGTGTTCAACTAAACCAAAATCCTAATGTTCCTTGCGTATCAGCATGAGGTCTACATCGACCCGCCTGATAATTAGAAGTAGAAGAACGCATCCTCCTCATCTATGTAGTCCTGCTCCATAGCATAGACTACCTCAGTACCTGCATCTAAACCACAGTCTAGTTGGTGTTTTAAAATACCATCTTAGGTGGGAATGAGTAGTTAATTCAGTAGAACTATAAAGTAAAAGTTAACATGTTATCAAGTCAATCAAGCAATAATGATAAAACAGTACAACAATCATTCCCTAACTACTCTTATTAATGCTGGAATGGTATACAATAATGATGCATGCACTTGTACGATACTCCATTAAGCAACTATATCAACCATTCGCGTATGGTAAACTCCCTAAAGTGCACTTCCTCACCAAAGCACATGCAATGCAGTACATGATTGTGTTAGCCGAGTACTTAATTAGGCTTATTCATGTAGCAGATTCAGGAAGATAAGGTACCTCCTTTTCTATTATTTACCCAACCGAAAGATCCATCTAGGGTCGTCAATCCTAATTATTCACATACGATAAGCAAGTTATAGGGCATCACTCCTAATGAAAAGCAGTGGATAGGTAAGTTCGAGAGTTTATACTCGAGATTAATACGGGAAGGCTCCTCACCTCAGCATAGGCCGACAGCTCGAATACAGTATCCCATACCATCGTATTTGGCTCACGAGCTTGGATTGCTCACTGGTCACTATGGGGAAGCTCGTCACACCAGCGTAGGCTGACAGTTTGATCACAGTGTCCCATACCACCATGTCCGGCTCATAAGTCTTAGCGGATCGTGGTACCATGGTTAAAATGATTGGGCTTTTACACTGGCGGGGGTATCTTAGCTTCAAGCAGTGGCGTCCATACATGGTGAACATACAATAGGCCGATAGGTTTATTAGGGAAGTTTGATTGGTATGGGCACACATTAATGTAATCGAAATGGAGTGCATAAACACCCCATGTGACCTAACCACTATCGACAATCCTCGTGCGACCCGGATTCGTCGAATTTTCTTGATATGACACAACTAATTCAGCCACCTAAAAAGGGACTGTTACCGATTACCTGAACTACGTTGTAACCCCAATCTTACTCAGATGTAGTGAATAAATACATGTAATAATCATTTCAACATTGGACAAATAATCCAAGTAAATACTTCATTTGAGCATTTTATCAAACACCTTAAACATGTTAACAAACACTTGTATTTTATTCATAAATTGCGTAGAGGCAAGTATGATTACATGAAATAATTATACATACGTACAAGGTAATGCAAAATACTATCTTAATACTTGTAATAAGTACAAATCATCAACATTTTCTCATTCAGACAATTTATTAAACACTTAGGCTACACATAAGAAAATACATAGACTAGGCTAGTTACAATAAGTATTTTAGTTATTTCATCTACGAGGATGTCATCATGCAAATAACAATCATGAATCCTAGCTTAATAATCATAACAAGCACAAATCATGTTTACATGTTCATTCAAACATTTCAACAAACACATAGGATGCATAGTTACACAACATAGTTCATACACGTGTACTACATCGAAATCGACGTGTCTAAGATGATATGGTAGCAATCAAGTCAGACATAAATCATAAGCTGACATTGAAAGTATTGAAAACCATAAACTAAACGTTTATAGTCCACACCTTTCGTCGGAATACCCGATTTGAACTCAGTTCCAACACAACATTTCCAAAAACGGAACGACAACACCTAAACAATGAAATAGGTTAGTTATTTCATCGATTACTCTATTTGGCCTTCTAAATCAAGATTAGACTTAGGATTTCTTATCCAAATCGTAACCGAAGATGATTGCGTAGCGAGGTGGAAAGGGGAATCTGTGGCGTGGAGTCATGGGAAAGAATCATAGCAACGATCTCCCTGTTTCTCCCTTCTTTCTTTATTCTTTTCTCTTCTTTTCTCTCTTCTCTCTCCTAGGGTTAGAGAATTTGTATGGAATGGGAATGGGGTGGTTTAAGGCCTTTAAATAGGCTCAGAACTGGTGTCAGAACTGGTATAGGGCCATGGTATACTTAGGTTATAACCAAATGAGGTCTGTTTCGGGCAAACGGAGCTCATCTGGACGTCCGTTACTCACTTGCGCCATAGGGTAAGTTCCCTGACGATGGTTCTATGTTAGGATGTGGTTTCAATGCGATTGGTCGAGCTGATCGACCGTGAAGAACCTGTATCCGATCAACAGTCGTAATCACTCGATTAGGGCCACAAGTATACAGATATGTGCAGGAAAATTTTTCTAATCTATGGGTGAAGTTCGGTCAGAAACTGACAGTCTGAAATCTTCAATTTTGCCCGCAAGCGAATGACCCAATTTACTTAAGTTTCTTTACGTTTTATAAAGATATTCGCGTTTCTCACACACTCGCTCAGGGCTTAAGTTGTGCATTTCTAGACACTATTTAAGCTCGATTCCCGGGATCGTTATCAAGCCCAATAAGACGGTCATAACCCTATAGTTTCACGATCATCGAACTTTCAACGTGCGGTCCAGGTCCGATACGGAGTTTCACTGTGCTCCCGAGAGCAACGGGCTTTTAAGATTTATCCTAGGTTTTTTAGTAGTGCTGAGTTAATAATTTTAATGGTTTTAGGTCTTGTCATTTGTGAAATGGTGGTTCGAGCTAAATTCACTGATTATTTAATTTAGTACTTAATTAATTTTCACTTAAAATCTTCGATAGGATATGGTCCTAGGGTTGTTCAGGAAATCGAGGCATTTCTAAAATGAATTAGGTATCAAGATTTCTTGTGCACAATTATTAGGGTTTGGATTAGCTAAGCTCATAGTGTGACCTATTCGCAACCATCGTAAATGAAGATTCGATTATAATCACCCTAAACTGTCAGTTCTTAAACTAAAAGGATATTAACTCAGTTTGGTTTGTTAATTGAGATCCAAACCTTAGTTGTCACAACCTTTGTCATGTCTTTATTTAGTTACAGTCATCTCAATTAGTTAGTGACAGGTCGGTTAGAATTGGACCCTATGTGAAAAAATTTCGAGACTATGCTCGATATTTAAGTGATCAGTCGGATTCGTTGGTCTTCTATAGTCGATCAATCCTATTTATACGGTTCTTTATCGGTACCAACCGCGTATAAGCCCATCTCGAGTGTCGAGAGTCAGTAAGTGATGATAGGGCTAGTTATAAAAAGAAAATTTAAGAATTTTTTTGACAATTTCAAAGTAAAAATTCGGAGTGTTACAATCTACCCCCCTTAAAAATAATTTTGTCCCCGAAATTGCCTAAAGATAATAAGTAAAGGTTTTATTATTTTATTTGCTTAGTTTTGTTAGTTTCAGATTTATATATGTGTTAGGGTATATAATAACTACACTAGCCTAGCTCATAATGGTCTTGCCGCCTTAAAAGTTTTCACCTTTGAAGCTTAAAAATAAATGTCCAAATCATCATTATCGTGCTAAGTATTTGACGATAAAGTTTACTTAAGGGTGGTATATTCTACTCTTTATGATTGGGATAATGTAGAAAGACAGCTGTAGTAGGCTCATATTTGATATGTCGATTACCCGCCTGACCAGGGCAGACAACTCGTTGTATCCATTCCTAATCCTGATGGATCCTGGTCTTCTACTCGGTCAAAGCAGTGAGTCCTTTGGTAATCACACAGGATTGAGAATTGAGTTAAGCCGCGAATGCCTCATAGGGATATGGTTCTATACTTTCGAAATCTGAGCATCTTAAGTATTTAAGGAGTACTCTAATTTATTAAGAAGTTCAAGTCTCATGTTTATAAGGTTGTCCTTCGGGTCTTGTTCAACAAGAGTTCTTGTTTAACATATGTTTAACTTGGTAGATAATAAGTTCTTCCATGGTGCTCATAGTCAAAAAACTATACTAGAAGGGTTTTCAATATCCTAAAATTATATTTATATGTCACCATTTCGATCATATGGCTAGCGAGTTATGGGCAGACTGCACTTCAGTTTCATTAATTTCGAGAGGGATGGAAGAGTTGGAATTCTAAAATATTTCAGAAGTTTGGAATGTTAGCAACATAAGGCTGCCGGAGAGGAAAGAAGAGGGACATCTCCTTGGCACGGTATGGACCTTGAATTCACAAGAGAATAAGAAACTTATAATATTTTACTGTAGTCCACCTCTAACATGAGCTTATGGAGTATTAAACTATAAAACCCAATCCTACTCAAGGGTCCTAATTTAATTGCACAAAAATAACTTAAATAAAAATATATGTATAATTAAATTTAACCACAGGATGATTCTTAGTATGATTATAAATAATTCCTAAATAGACACCAAATACTAAACTTTAATATAAAAAGGTATGACTAGTCTATTGGTAACTCCAAGTTGTAAAAATTTTTTATTTCAACCCTTCTATTATTTATAACAAATTTGTCATCTTTAGTTACCATATTATTTTTATAATTTTTTTATAGTAATCCACTGTTAAGATTACTTTTATTTCACAAAATTTCGTTTCATTCGAAGTTCCATAAAAATTATAAAAATTCGAGAAGTATTAGTTATCCAAGAGCAACAATTTTCTATATGATTCCATAATGTCTTTATTCCTTATAATATTTTCGGTTAGTGAAATATTTTTAAAAAATTTACGGCGGTTTATCATCAAGTTTAAAGTCATCTCACAAAATTTCAGTTCATTTGGAGTTGTAGAAAATTTATTAAAATTCTAGAATTTGGACAATTGTCAAAACATCCTAGATTTAACTATATTAAAATTTTTATTTTATTTTTCACTTATTTTTATATGAAACTATACTTATTAAGCTTTAATTTGACTTTTGAATTACCTAAATCGGAGTTACAAAAGATAGTATTTATCCGTACAACGGAAGCAGAATATGTTGCAGCTACAGAAGCGTGCAAGAAGATGGAGTAGATGTAAGGTTTCATGGAATAATTGGGTAAGAAGTAAGCAGATTGCAAGCTGTACAGTGACAGTCAGAGTGCAATACACTAGGCTAAGAATTCAGTCTTTCATTCAAGGACTAAGCATATTGACATCAGATATCACTTTATATGTTCGTTACTGGAAGATGGATCGATTGCTCTAGAGAAGATTTATACAAGTGAGAATCCTGCGGATATGCTGACCAATGCAGTCACACGGGAGAAGCTGAAGCTCTGTTTAGCTTTGATTGGTCTTCAAGCTTGAAGACGGGGATGTGGTGCACTCCGGATGTAAAAAATGAAGGTTTATGGTAATGTGTCTCCAAGTAGGGGATTGTTGAGATGTGGAGCCACATCTGAATAGGGCCGCTCGACCGATCGAGTGCCCTGCTCGACCAATCGAGGTTATCTCGACTCAAAGTCCAGCGAGCATCAGTTTTTTAGTTTCGAGGTGCTCGACCAGTCGAAGCCCATGCTCAACCAGTTGAGGGTCTGCTCGATCAGTCGAGGTTATGCAGATTCGTTTCTGGATTTTACACGGACTGCAGATTTTTGAGTCAATTTTCGCAGATATGTGAAAGGAAAGTTGCCTAAACTATACATAAGGGTTCCTAAGGCTTTTCTAGGGTTATAAGAGTTATTCTGAAGTGTAGGCAAAGGATTTTCTCTATATATCTAAAGGGAAAATGCTAGTATATTGCTTGTAATCTCGTTTTTTTCGTAGTGGAAGTTTGCACCCATTTTTTTTTACCATTGTTTGAGATTTTTTTCACATATATATTGTCTTGTGGTTTTGTTTGGTACTTCTAAATTATATTTCTTTCTATTTATCATTTGTGGGTAAGACCGGAAATTGGATCTCAGTTTACTACGTTGTTGATGTGCTACGCAACACTTATTCCTTTCACAGAGGCTAAAGTATTAGTCAGAATCATAACAAATACAAAGCGGGATTTATCTACAAGATGTTTCAAGATGATGATTGATCCTTTTTTGTTTTTTCAATCAATTTTAACAGTTCATTTTCACCTATCGATAAAAATCTTAAGAGCACCTCAGTCTATTTTCGCACATGGCTTGCACCTACTCTAATATCCAATGAATGGATGGAAAGTGAGCAAAACCTCTCTCTCTCTCTCTCTCTCTCTCTCTCTCTCTCTCTCTCTCTCTCTCTCTCTCTCTCTCTCTCTCTCTCTCTCTCTCTCTCTCTCTCTCTCCTGAGTCTCAAGTCCAACGGATTGGACTATAACTTACAATACATCTAATGTATAACTTCCAACCTTTCATGTGCATAGAACATCCAGCCTATCCAACAGGTTGCCCCATCACGAGGATCACCTTTTTTGAAACACCAAGTAACATCCACTGATTGAGTGGACTACACTTGTAATTTACTATTTATTAATGATTAAACATTATTTTATATATTGTGGCCCACTTTATGAGTAGATGGCGCTTACTTTTTTACAGGCGATCCCCATGATGGGGCCCAACCTGTTAGAAGGGTTTGACGTCACATACACTAAATGGGATGGAAGTTATTGCCCAACCTGTTAGAAGGGTTTGACGTCACATACACTTAATGGGATGGAAGTTATTACTTGGGTAGACCATAACTCGTGGTCTAACGGGACGAACTTAGACCTCCCTTCTCCGTAGAGACGGAGAAAGAAGGTCTCAATTCAATTGGTTGGACCACAGGTTAGGGTCCACCAAAAAGATAACTTCCAGCCTTTCATGTGCATACCACGTATAATAGATTAGCCCCCATCGCAAAGATTTCCTTTCATGTGCATACCACGGATAATAGATTAGCCCCACCACAAAGATTTCCTAATGCAAAAACTTACCTCATCAGTCATAGAGTAAACGACACTTCCATCTTGTTATTTATCAATCGCTAAAAAATTTATTTGTAGCGTGGCTTACCCGATGAGTAAATGGGGCTGATTTCTTCCACCAGGTGATTGTCATGTTGGGACTAACATATTAGAGAGGTTGGATTTCTCATTCACTTAATACGTTGACAGTTATCCATTGGGTGTAGTCCACCCGGTTGGATTTGAGACTTTTTTTATTTTTTATTTTTATTTTTATTTTTTAAAAAAACACACGCACACACACCACCGTACACTCACGCCTTAGATTTCACCACCTATGGCTGCTCGAACCCTTGACCAGTGTTGAAACTCCTAAGGGTCTACCACTGGAGCAAGAGACCCGTTGGATTTGAGACCTTGCGTGTGTATAAATGGTCTTCTATAGTACCTGCGATCAAAGTGGGGGTGGGTTCAGGTGAGCTCTTCATGATGTGTACATGAAATCCATTCTCACCATAGGATGTGTCAGCCCATAATAAGCCTAAAGACCAAAAATCAGCTTCATCCATAATTCAGGGTGGTCACATGATTGGGAACAGTATATGGGGGATGCCCACCATCCAAATGGGTTCCCTTGGTGTGGTCCACCTTAATCTCAGACAGCATGATATTTGGGTGTTGGGCTTGACATGTTATGAATTATCTGATGAGTGGAGTGGATTTCACATGCACATCACAGTGGATCTTGTAAAAAATTAACGGTGCATTCCCTCCAAACTATTTTCTTTGGTGTGACCCACCTGAATCATATAACAAACTAATTTTTGAGACCTAGGCCTAGTGTACAATGGTGCATCCGATGGTCGGATTGGATTCACACAAACATTATTTTGGGTCCTATAAAAATTGAGGGTGAGCATTCCTTTGCTAACTGTTTCCCTTGGTGTGGCCTACCTAAGTCACGACCAGCTTGCTTTGGGGGGCTTGGACTTAGCATGGTCTGATGCATCTAATGGTCGGAGTGAATTTCATCTACACATGATGGGGCCCACATGAGTCCCCCTCAATTTTAACACTACTCACACACGCCCCCAAAAAGGTGGGAGCACACCCACCTGTAATTTTATTAACACGAAGGTTCCATGCATATGGTATATGCGGCCGTTCCTCTATTTTACAAGTGTTGTGCATGGTCCACCAAGGTGTGTGCATGACATCCTACCTGCCAATCAAGGTCTCCTCATTCTGAAAGTTGGATGCCCAAAAATTGGATCGAGTCCACAATCACGTGAGCCACTACAAGAATTTGGAGGTTTAAGATGGTTTTTCATTGCTTTCTATGAAAGGCTGTAATGTTATGTACATGCGACCCAACTCATGAATTATCTGAGCCCATTACGATGATGGGATTCTGAAAAAATCAGGAACGTACAATTATTTGATGGCCACACTATTAAAAATAATGGACAGCTATACTAAAAACCAGGCACATACATATATATAAGGCGGGCCAAGTCATAGAGCTCCTTTTACCTCCATCAATTCAGGATCCTGCGTTGCCACCCACCACTGTGGTCATATGCTTAGCGATCCGACAATCAGGACCATCCATGTCATGGACTCTATGATATACGTGTCTCCACGTGGAGAATGGATGATAGTGACCATCAGGCATTTTTAGATGAATTAAAACAAAGAAAAGAAAATTTTCAATGGCTTGCATTCAACTCTAAAAATCAGAGGAAAAGACCATCACTTGAAGCGTGATTATAGAAAAATAGCTTAAACATGGTAGTAAAGAGAAAATAGACAGTACAAATCTTCAGACCATCTCTTCATGTGGGACTCAGTTGGTGGCGACACACGCTCGAGTGTCCGTCGCAAGAGTTAAAAACAAACTCTTTCTAGTTTCTGGTCGCGTTCGTGTATAACAAAAGCCACCTTTTGCGCGCCGGAATTCTCTCTTTTCCGTTACAAAAGAAGAAATATGATCATATGCAGAACCCAGTTTTCCCGCTACGTGTCATTTGTGCGGGCCATCTCAACCATACAAAAATAATGAAGATCACCTGGCCGAAAAATATGCTGATCCACTCATTCATCAGGTGGGCCACACCTGAACGTAGCCACATGGTCTGTACAAAAGAGGAAATATGATTATATTCAGACACACTTGCATCGGTTTTCCCGCTTCGGATCATATGTTCGCCTCAACCATGCTAGCCGCAAAACCAGGCCGACCTACTCACTCATCAGGTGGGCCGCACCTGAACGTAGCGCATGGTCCATACATAGGGCAGCAATCTGACACTTCATTCAGGTGTGGCCCACCTGATGAATGGATCGCGTCCTGATTTTCGCTCCAGTTGATCTTCACGGTGGACCCTCATTTGCATCGTTTAGATGTATTACAGGTGCGATACGTTGGCGGGAAAAACGCGGCACCCACACGCTGAAATGTTCCTATGATTTCAACTGTCCATGTGCATGAATAAGCTACCATCCGATACCTTCAGAGAAAGACCCTAGCATTTATTTTAGAGTTAATTGTGACCCATATATAATCATAATCATCCATTCAGCGTAAATTTCTTCAGATAGACATTAAATCATATCTTCCACAACATAGACGGTTCCGATCATCGGATCACTCAGTCTGTGGGTCCTTTTTTGCGGCGATATTACACGATGGATCCTCAGGCGCGACGAAGGCGAAAAGAACTGATTCCTCATTACTGAAACGGTTAAAGTAAAACCAGGTTTATTGTAATCCAATTCAATTCAGAAAGGGAAAAAAAAAAAAACAAACAAAAGTTACAAAACAAAAACAAAAACCAAAAACAAAAGGAAAGAAAAGAAAAGTTAAGATAAGAGAGAGCAAATAAAAGCCAAACGAAAAACAGCTTTTAAAAAGAGGGCACCCACGTTGGCGCCCTTCCTCGAAGCCGCCCACTTCTAATCTCCACCTTTGTTTCATGGGGCAGAGGAATTATAGGATCCTCGACACGTGGCGTATTCTTGGTTTTTCAGCTCTGACAAGTGGGACCGTTGTTTTGGTAATCCAGACTAATTGGATACCATGTGGCAAAATTCCTCCAGTCTTGTGAATTTTTTCCAATCGAATGCATGCGGACTGTTTATGTATCTCTCTCAACCGTGCGTTTTGGGCCAGAAATCGAGTGGTTATGATCGACCATCTAGGAGATTTTTGGGATTGGTCTGTACGTGTAGGGATGCACCAAACCATGGTCTACATCAATTAACCAGGACCGCACTTGCCGCAATTGAAAAGCTGAGTATAGTGTCCAATCCTCGGGCCGAGGATCCCATATTCCTCCTTGTTATTCTAAGCCCATCTATTTAAAAAAGGAGAAAGTGAAAAAAAAAAAAAAAACGACCAACTTTTCTTTATTTCGAAAGCATGGCGTGTCCCTACCATTTAGCATTTTTGTACAATCCTGGGTCCGAGAATATGTGAAGTGTCCTTCGACATTTAATTTGGACAAGTGGGACCATCTTTAGGTGATCATACCATTGATCTGATGGCCTCATCGATAGATGGAAGACATCCTAAAGAAATTCTAGCTTGCTAAAAATAAAAATCATGGACGGTCTACGAATAGCCAAGAAATAAACATATCAATGGCCAACAGTCACCAAGAAAAAGTCCAATGGGCAGATGGAACGTTGAATTGTTTACACCTGCCTGGACATCAGATCACCGGAGGAAAGGCCGCCATGTATCGTCATACTCGTAAGAAAGGCAGGAGAGAAACATACTTATGTTGGGATTTTCACCCACTGGATCACATAGATTTGTATCTAGGATAGTAATTCAATGGCACTAAGCACATGCAAGAGAACACACAGATTTAACGTGAAAAACTCTTTCGAAAAAAAATCATTACATAAAACGACAGATCTCTACTATGAAAACATTAATTACAAAAAAAGAGGACTTACCCGATTCTAATAACCTCGAATCTCACCCTTGCTACACTCTTTGATAACCCTAAAACCCTTTAAAATACCTTTAGGAAGCTTTAGAATCTCTTAGAATAGCCCTAGGGACCCTATTTATAATTTATGAAACTTCTCTTTCACACCCTTGCAAAAACCGATTCAAATTTCTGCAATTCACATCAAATCCGGAAACAAATTTGCGTAACCTCGACTGGTCGAGCGAACCCCACAACTGGTCGATCGTGGCCCACGATCGGTCGAGAGAATCCCACAACTGGGCGATCATGGCCCACGACCGGTCGAGCATCTCGGACCCTAAAAATTTATGCTCGCTGGACTTTGAGTCGAGTAGCTCCTACGACCAGTCATGCCTGACCCATGACCGGTCGAGTAACCCAAAAAACTAAAAAATGAAGGCTTTCTAATAACAATCTCCACTAAGTCTTCAATCTTCAACCGTGTATATTCTTAACCTCTTCTCTTATCTCTGCATTACATCATAGCTTTTCGTGTACACTCCGTCCTTCTTTTAAGCCATCGCCAAGCCAGAGAAGTTACACATAACTTCAACTTCTCTGCAAAAATGATCTAGGAGAGCATGCCTTCCGGATCTGAATCCACGTGCCCAACCACCTTTGCTCTTGTCTTCTTAAAAGGAAAGACGTTGTCTTCCTACCATCGCACCGCTACCCAATATTACTTACCGGGGTACTTGCTCACAACACTGATAGCATGTGAAATAACCAGTCTAATTCAGACCATGGCATACACCGTCAACAATATTCGAATAAGGCTCATGAGATATCCTACTTTTCTTCATCTGTTTTTTGGACATGTCTTAAAGAAAACTTGAGGAGAGACGCGTAGGACACGCTCTTCGACTTTACATGGTCCATCACCTCCTTGATCAATACCTGCCCAAGGTATTCTGTCTGAGATAATCAAAACCTACTCCTCTTTCAGTCTCAACGCCGAGATAACCATCTTTCCAGCCCCCTAATCCTTCATCTCAAATGTCCCACTTAACCGAGTCTTCAATACCTTGATTTCAGACATGTCATAATTAGCGATCTACATGTCATCAATTCCTGACTCACCATGAAGGAATCAAACCACTACCTAGGCGACAAGTCGAACCATGACCTCCTGCAAAGTATTTTCTCGGCCCCTTTAATTTCAGACTGCTCTGGTTGCTTCATGTAGATATGCTCTTCACTTTTCCTTGCAGAAGTGCATACTCCACATCCATCCTTCCAGTTCAAGATCACATTGGCCAACCAGCGCTAATCACGGATCTAATAGATACCTGCTATATCGTCAGCGTGAATATCTCTGAGAAGTTGATCCATTCTTTCTGAGCATAACCCTTCGCTACCAACCTCGCCATGTATCTATGTTGTATCCTCCTGAAGATCCACCTGCATTCAACTACTCTCCGGCACACTAGAAGCTCCACCCTCTCCCACATGTCGATTTGGTATCACGAATTCATCACATCGCCCATAGTCACCTTTCACTTCTCAACACTAGGCTCACCTAGATTCATCTGAATAGAAGATGAATCCCCTGCGATATTGGAGTCGTCCATGTACCTCGCCAATATGCTGCGATCATGTCGTGTGATTTTTCTCACAAGTGGCTGTTCCACTTGTTCTGTATCCCTGTCCGCACATCTCAGCCTTCCTGCCCTGCCCACTCATGTGGCCCTGCCCAACATGCCACACATGTGCAGAGGTGGAATCCACTGCAACTCCACCTTTTGAAGTGCTCCCAATCAACCTGTACAAGTTACCAAGTTGTTGCACTTTCATGATTACCCGTGTCCCCTTAGATACCTTAAGAACACCATCAATACATGTGTACTTGCAGCCCATTGCCTCAAGTACACCAAGAGAAATCAGATTCTTCTTCAAGTCAGAAACGTGCCTCATATCAGTCAAGGTATGCTCCACCCCATCAACCATCTTAATACGCACCGTACCAATAGCCACAATATTACAGGCAATATCATTTCCCATAAATACATGTCCACCATCGCACTCCCTATAACTGGTGAACCAACTCCGATGAGGAGTCTTGTAAAAAGATGACCCCGTGTCTAGCATCCACTCGTCCTTACGATTATCGTATGTCCAGCTGATAGTAGACAAAAATAAAACATTACCATTACATCCACTCGATCCATCTGACGTGACGACATTGGCCTCCCTGTACGAAGCCTTAGAATCTTCTCTCTTCGATTTAAGATTTTCACAATCCTTCTTCACATGTCCTTCTTTTCCATAATTCCAACACTTTATCTTTCCTTTATCCTTTCCCTTAGATTTAGTTCTAGAACCTGAAGAAGTCGTACCTTGTTTAGAATTCCTACCCCTTATAAATAGTGTATCAGAAGATGTCCCCATGTCATTGTTTAGTTGTCTTAAGCCTTCCCTTGAAGGGTTGAGATAACAGTGTCAATACTCAGGATTTTATTCATGTTGCACATAGTGTCCTTGAATGACTCATACGACGCCGGGAGAGAATTCAATAACATACATGCTTGTTATTTATCGTTTATCACTTCCTCCATATCCAGCAATTTGCAAATCAGTTTATTAAAGTTGTTGATGTGAGCCTCCAGATCTTCACCCTCTGCCATCTTGAAGTTATACCATCACTGCTTCAAGTACAGGCAATTTTCAGAGGATTTTTTTCACATAAACATCCTCTAACTTCACTCATAACTTAGCCACAGTTTTCTCTCTCATGACATTGTAGAGAACCTCATTCGTGAGACATAAACGAATTGATAATAAAGCCTTCTTATCAAGAGTATTTCATTCATCATCAGTCATAGTAGACTTTCACTCCTCAAGAACACCATCTTTGCCTTGCTTGATTAAGGAACTCATCATCTTAATCTTCCATAACTCAAAATTATTTTTTCCCGAGTACTTCTCAATATCATACCTAGTACTTGCCATTATTACTAACCCCTCAGATTCAGATCTGTGCCCCGATGATTGCTCTGATATCGCTTGTTGGGATTTTCATTCGCGGTATCACACAGAACTAGATCTAGGATAGCAATTCAATGGCACCAAGAACATACAAGAGAACACACAGATTTAACGTGGAAAACCCTTTTGGAAAAAAACCACGACACAAAAGGACAGATCTCCACTATGAAAGCATCAATTACAAAGAGAAGGACTTACCCGATTCAAACAACATCGAATCTCACCCTTGTTACACCCTTTGATAACCCTAGAACCCTTTAAAATGCCTTTAGGAAGCCTTAGAATCTCTTAGAATAGCTCCAAAGACCCCTATTTATAGTTTAGGAAACTTTCCTTTCGCACCCTTACAAAAATCGACTCAAATTTTCGCAGTCCGCATCAAATCCGAAAATAAATCTACGTAACCTCAATTGGTCGAGCAAACTGCACGACTGGTCGAACATGGCCCACGATCGGTCGAGCACCTCGAACCCTAAAAATTTATGCTCGCTAGACTTTGAGTCAACCAGTACTCAACTAGTCGAGCAGCTCCCATGACTGGTCGTGCTTGATCCATGACCGGTCGAGCAACCCAAAAAACTGAAGAATGAAGGCTTTCTGACAACAACTTATACTTAGGAAAGACCACAAGCACATATTTATAAGGCAATTTTTAAAAAAGTAGTCATCTCTGGCATGACACGGGACCAACAAACGCAATGTATGCAGGATATGTAGTGTGTACAGGAAGTTTTCTCCAAGACTTAGACTTATTAGATTCTTTAAAATCAACCTACATACGGCATGGCCATCTCAAATTAACTTAAAAGGAAATTCTCCAGAAAATGCTTGAGATCTTCTTGAAAGTCATAAAAAATTTTATTTTTATTTAAAAAAAATAAATAAACGGAGCAAACAACGAAAAGCCATTTAAAAAGAAGGAGACAAATGATCTACTGTGGCACAACACAGTAAGGACTCTAGATTTATATTTGAGTAAGATACGACTGCTGCACAATTGGAAGACTCATACGTTAGTACTGGAGTCTTATTTGCTGATGACACTATCATTTTCTGGAATAG
Source organism: Magnolia kwangsiensis (assembly GCA_037074715.1). NCBI lineage: Eukaryota > Viridiplantae > Streptophyta > Magnoliopsida > Magnoliales > Magnoliaceae > Magnolia > Magnolia kwangsiensis. Next base: position 2,865,836 of record CM073571.1, read on the forward strand.
CAGGAGCACCTCTATTCGATCTTTACTCTCTTTCATCCACTCCTATGAGAAGGCGTCAAGGCAAAGAATGAACCCCTCCAAGAGTTGCTTCATTCTCCCCCTGAAGGCTCCTTTGGCCAAAGCAAGTCGTATCTCTCATATTTCTAGTTTTCAACGAGCCACTCTCCCTATCACGTACCTTGGTGTCCCTCTTCTCAAAGGTAGGACCCGGTATCATCATATGCTCCCCCTCCTCAACAAGATTGACTGAAGGCTGCCGGTTGGAAGGCAAAATTGTTGAACTAAGCTACAAAAATTGTCCTCATCAAACACATCCTATGCACATCCTCTCCGTTATTAACATCCCTAAGAAAGCCTTGAAACACATTGAGAAGACTTTCGCATCCATCTTTTGGGGATCTACGGAGGGAATTCACAAGCACCATTGGGTCAGCTGGTCCGAGATTTTCCATCCGACAGCTGAAGGAGGGCTAAGGATCTAAAGACTCAACGACACTATGCAGACCTTCCGCTACAAAATGGCATGGTGATTGCTCGAAGGAAAATCTCTATGGCCCTCTCTTTTCTCTGCTAAATACCTCCAGAAATTCCTTCTTTCCCCCAACCTTGCTAGAGCCTATGGATCTAGCATATGGAAAGATATCAGAGGCATTCTTCCATTCACTATTCTCAACACCAGATGGCTGGTTGGTGCAGGAAATATCCACTTCTGACTTCAAAACTAGATAGGACAAGGCCTCCTCATCCACAAAGTTACTTCCCTACCATAGGCCCAAGCCAGATATGCTCCCCTCTCAGATTTCTTGGACTCATCAGGCAATTGGAACCTAACACAAGCAGAAAATCTTCTTCCTCAGCAACATCCTTCTGAGCGGCATATTTATATTTAACAGAAGGGACAAGCTCATCTGGAATCTCACCTCCTCTGGCAATTTCTCCATGAAGTCCGCCTGGAACTCTCTGCGCTCTGCCAGACCCAATCAGAGCTAGTCCACCTGGGCCTAGAACAACCTCATTCCCCCCAAGATTGTTGTTTTTTCTTTGAAAAATTATGCTTAAAGCTATCCCTGTAGATCTAGTCATATAGCAGTTAGGAATCAGCTTGGCATCTTGTTGTGTCTGCTGTTCTAGCTCCATCGACCAACTCTCTATCACGTCCCCTATTTCTACCCATCCCCATTCTCTCCCTTCCCTTCCAGCATTGACTGGCCCCACACCTCCATCAACCTATGCCACATATCAGCCCCCAAGCCAATCTCCTCACCACCAGCCATCCCCAACCCATTCCCAGCCCCTCCCACACTCGGCTAGCAACAACACCCCTAAACCCCAAAATGAAGACCTTGACCACCTATTCTGCCACAGCAAGATAGCTTCCCTTGTCTGGTACCGCTTTTCCATCTTATTCCAAATCCCATTCATCCCAGTCCATCTAGGAACGAATTCTCCAATGGTTTTCAGCAGCGTACTTCACCTCCCATCGGCGCATCACTCGTGGCCTCACCCCGCCCATCATCGTCTAGGAAATCTAGCTTGGTAGGAATGGTGCCAAGTACGAGAACCGGCCTTTCGAAGTAACCAATATTATAAACAGAGTTTCCAATTGGCTCCTTAAGATTTGCTCTCAAATTTCAGGCGTTGATCAATCATTCTGGTCAAAAATTATTCTGCAAGATCTCCCAATGATAGCGTCGACCTCCCTAACGCCAGCTAGGAATATTTCCATCATTCACTGGTTAAAACCACTTGAGAGCTGGAAGAAATTGAATGTGGACGGCTCTGCTCGAGGAAACCTAGGGGTTGGTGGCGAAGGTGGTCTATGCCGAGATCACTTCGGTGATCTTATCTTTGCTTATCACCACTCCTATGGTCAAATCTCGAATATGCTAGCTGAAGCCCCTGTTAGGATCGATGGCCTCATTTTATGCAGGGGCTTGGGTCTCTCTTCGATCATTGTGGAAACAAACTCTCAAGTTCTTTTTGAAGCAGTATCAAACCAATCTACTTCATGTGGATGGAAACTTTGGTATATCCTTGAAGCCATCCATCAACTCAAGCCTCTTCTCAACCTCAAATTCAGCTACACCTTCTGGGAAGGCAATTCTGTAGCAGATGGTCTCGCCAACATTGCTAGCGATAGCGCCCCGGATAGAGTCTTCCTCACTCGTCCCGATCTCCCCAGGCTCATTAAAGGATCTTTGGTTTTAGATAGAGCAAGAGTAGGGCAGATCTGCCTCTGCAAAATCAAGAAAGGCGTAGTCTAATCCCCCCTATCTTGGGCCTCTATCCTAGACATCCCTCTTGCTAGTGTCTTCCACAGGTCCCGCCTATGGGATGCTCCTTTTACGCCAGTGGTTTTCTCATCTGCCACGTCCTAGATCCCTCTCCTTGTCATTTTTCTAGCTTCCTCTTGTATAGCTTTGGCTACGATTTCCACATGATAGGTGTGCCCTGGATCTTTTTGTTGGGGCCCGCCCGAAGGATTGTACACCTTAGTTTCTCTTGAATTAAGCTATAAAAAAAGGAGCTCCTTAGCCTGTCCTCTCTCTCTCTCAAAAAAAAAAAAAAAAAAAAAAGAATATTTGGGGTTACAAGCGTTCAATTTATTTTGAGTCGAATATAACTCTGGCGTGCCTAACACTTAACCTAATTACAAATGTTTAAAAATAAATTTTTTATTCACTATACGAGTGGCCATGTATCTGAATTAAACAACAACAACAATATCAAATTATTTTTTAGCCTAGTACATCTGTTGTGGGTCCTATTTGATCAATAGTCTACATCCTCTATTAACAACCATGACAGGTGGTTAAAATGAATGAAAAAAAAAAAAAAAAAAACATCACCATCATCCAATCCTTGCCTAAAACTAATTAAGGTTGGCTATACAAATCTTGCTTTAGCCATTCCTCCATATCAGTCAAATCATTGGCCACCTTTGACATTCTTTTAACCATATATCTTATCCTCTCAGGGCTTTAAATTTAAACTAGCATATTTCTTTTAACATATTGATGTAGAGCGGGTCGTGGACAGTTTCATGGCCAAGATGGATCAGAAAAGGCCCGGTCGACGACAGAAGTGATACGGACCATTGGACCTTAAATTGGGCGTATCCCGCAATTTGGAATGAGTTATCTGACGTAAAAAATATGATTTTGGGGTAGAACGAGCTACTTTAGCCAACAAACCCACCATGCGGGGTTGTGCAGCCTGGATTTGCAAGAAACCCCATGACTGACGGTCATTTCTCTGTTTTATTTTCGTTTTTACTATAAATAGTAAGTTTTAGTTTTATTATAACTCTTCATCCATTGGGCTTTAGGAGTTGTGTCCAACATGAAAAGTGCTTAGAATAATTAGGAGAACGGTTTGGTGAAGCCGAATAGGACACTTACTATTTTTGGCCGAAAACCTTGCGCACTAGTAGACATCGCGACCGTTTATAAATAGCAAGTTTACTATTTATAGTAAGTCGCGGATTCTAGGAGTTTTAGTTGTAGTTTGATTTTGATTTCTTTCCTATTGCTTGGTTTCGTTATTTAAAGGGATGTGAACTCATTTTTATTCATTCATTAATCAATTTCAAATTTTATTAGAATTTATTTCTATTCTCTTGCTTTCTTTCCTCGTGGATTCGAGAAGTCTCTGTGAGGAGTCCAGAGAAGCTCCATGGATTCAGAGTAGTTATCCTTGAGGAAGACGGTGATTGACCTCATCACGTTCATCCCTACGTCACATATGCACTTCTTGGTAGGGTTGCCAAGGGGCCAACTTTATGATTGGAATTAGTTTAAAATTTGAACAATTGGGCCAAGCTTATTAAACCGTCATATTTAAATTTTTGATTTCGCTTGGCTTGGTTATGCCTTAACAACCTTAGTTTTTTTACCACCATTGCACATGGTTAAACCATCTCACTATGCTTTCCCTGATCTTGTTACTTATTGGTGCTACTTCTAAGTTCTGCCAAGTAATGATCTACCAAGTTTCCATAGCATAAGCTACTAGTGTGGTGAGTAATGATCCAGTCAATCTGGCCTCCTTATAAGAATCTAGGCATGTACTTGCACTTAGGGGCATCAAGAGGAGATGTTATAGAAGCAAAAGGCTCTGAATTCAAAAGGAGATAACAATATAAACACTTTGGTTTGTTGGTTATGGCAAGGAGGAAAGCATTAAGAGTAAAATTAAACTAGAATTGGGTGAGATGACTGAAGCCTGTAAAAAATACAGAGGAAAAGTAACACTTCAAGTGGATGATATCGAAGATAATACAAGATGCAGATGGTTAGGGTGGCAAGGGTTGGGTCGTGAAACAACATGGACAATAGATGGTTGCAATGACGAGGTGGTGCGACTGTGATTTAGCCAAAGAAGAGAGAAGATTCAATGATGGTTCAAGTCGGTAGACTTGTGCACTGATGGTTAGGTCTGATCAGAGCATTGGCAATTTGGTCAGGTGCGGGTTTTGCTGAATGGATGGAAGGCTAGTAGTGACTTTAGTAACACCTGGATGCAAGGCCTAACTGGTGGTGGTGTGCAATAGATCTTATGTCAACAGTGTTTCGACAGAAAGTATGGTGGTGCGTGGTAGATCTTATAGAGAGGAATATGGAGATTGTGATACTAGTGACAATAGGTATCAAATCCGATGATAATACCAATGACAGAGAAGGTAATTTAACAAATGGGGTTAGGGTTTGTAGTGATGGCGATAGTGAGGAAAGCAGGGGTCACAATGGTAGGTGGAGGATGTGCGAACAGCAATAGGGGTTTGCAGGGACAATTGCACTAGAAGCCAACTGAATGGGGAGGATGCAAATTTTTCCTTTCGATGCATTCTCATACATTATTATCTCAAAGTCCAAATTTCTAGCAATCTAAGGCAATTTTATTGCGCCTATCATTGGACGTTCCTTAATCATCACTGTTATGGAGAGATCCGAGCCCCTGGCAAAACGTTAATTGGACTTGAAGTCCGAGCTGAAGCGCCCAAGGCATGATCCATCTGATCAAGACTACAGCATCGCAACAACCTGCAAACGTCTTCGAGTCAAAGTCAACTCGGAGTTGGTCCTAATTGTCAGATCAGATAACCCGTTACCCTCAACTCCGAGGTGCTTAAGTCAGTCGGATCGGATTCGGTATGACTGGTCGGATGGCGTCCAACTCGGAATGTTCTTCGATATGGCCTGGCAAGCCGAGCCGAGCAGACCTTTTGACGTGCGTATCTCACTTGCTAAACATGAAAACTGTCATAACCAAACGTGGCCGATAACTTCGCTAGCAGATGTGCACGATCCGCCAGATACGCTGCACAATTAGTAGATTGCGGACAGTATCTCCCATGATCCCAGAATCCCTCTGATCGTGTCGAGATCATCGGATCCAGACCGCCCCACAAGCAAGTATAAATAGCCCGTAATGCTATGTCTATAGGTACATAAAATTGAGCTCTCTTCTACACTCGACATCGACCCTGATTCCCTTGTCCTGACTTAGGCATCGGAGGGTCCCCCGACTTAGCCAGGGTCACCTTTGCCTTTCATCTTGGTGCAGGCTTCAGGGACGGTACGCAGAGGATCTTGAAAGTGTGGAGGGAGAGCCGACCAGATTTTTACATCAATATTTTTTGGCGCCGTCCGTGGAAATCTGAAACTAGAAGTCAGGTTCTCATTCACCTAAGCAATGGCGAGGAAGAAGAAAGCTGAGTGATGGAACCGGTACTGTCATGCCCCAAACCTGAAAATCAGATTCACAGGAATCCCGATCGCCGAATCCGGGGCCGACAGCCTCCTTAATACCCCATTCTCGGCTCCTAGCATTCATATGCCAGATTTTCGATCCTGGAATCCTACAAGGAGGATTTTTTTTGTACATTTAACTAGTAATAAGCATAACCACAAGTTTACCCAAATCATAAAGGCAACATCATCATCACATATCCACTAATATAATCATTTGAATATAATGTTGAAAGCTATTAGTCCATAAACCATACAATGACTGAATAAGCAGAAACACTGATAAGAGCAGGAATTATCAGCGTAAACAGAAATACTGACAAGATTATAATCATGCGATAACAGAATAAGCGAAAGTATGAACAAGTCCATAAGTTAATCAATATCAGAATATGTAATATAGGACAGCTATGCAAATGATGAGTCATAGATAATCAAATATCGAATGACAATGATATAATGTAATACACAATTCGAAAGAGCAAACAAATATCATCACTCTCATCTAAGTCACAGAAATACAGAAACATAACAACTCATAATGCCACACGCCAAAGATGTAATGGAATATGTAGTATATGGTGCTAATGGAATGACCATGCTGGAGTGTGATGTCGGGATGATAGTACGTAATATCGCAGGCAACGGGGTCCACCACAAGGAACCTCTATCCAAACCAGTCCCATACCTAAATTTGGATAGTCTGACTCAACGTGGTAAACTCCTGATCTCAGGTTAGTCACGCGTCCAACCGAAATCCTTGCCATAACGAAGATACACAACAATTAGTTGCGCACCACCAGCCCGAGTGGATGGTAAATGGATGAATGAATGAGTATTAACTCCTACTCAGTAGCCTGTCAGCACAATAACCTGCCAACCGCTGGTAGCTCGCCCAGTGTGGTAGCTCGCCCAGGCCTCAGCCCCGCCCACATCACACCTGCCCACATCAGCGTCCGTCCAAGTGCGGCCGCCCACATGCGCAACAGTGACGGGGTGTCATAATATCATGTCAGTCCTATATCAATACGGTTCCTCTCTGGAAAAACTCACCGGGGTCTATTACACTTTACACCACCTGTCACCCCAATCAAACGCACAACTAGGTAAGTGAAAAAGACCTCACTATCCGCCTGTCAGTAGTCTGTCAATACCTACCCAGCTCACCGATAGCGGACCCATTCCTCGAGCTGGTCAAACTCAGCCTAGCCATGCCTACTCCCTCAGGCGGATAAGGCTTCACCCCTTTTCAACCGACCATGACACAGTGGAGAGCGCAACCATCTGGTAATCTGCACTCAACGCTCTTTTACCCACTCGGTCTAGACGTTGGAGCATCCTCTGGAACCAAGAGGGTGTTTAGGGATTTTCATCCAGGGCCATCTATGGCGGCCTGATGCTCGAACAGATTTTCGGTGTCCCATCTGACCATCCACAATATGCCTGTGGAGGCTACGACCCTGATGTCACTAGGGCGTACAGTAATCACAACACAATGCAAGATGCATAAGTCATACAATCCAATCATGCATCAATCCTGCACATGTCATGCACTCATGTGAGATAATCTCCACCTATCAGGGAGTCTCACATCATCCTGCCCAATGACATATGCAATGGTCAATCACATCTCATAACAAACATGCAGATGATGCGAATGGGCATGTATCATGATGTTATGATGTCAGATACTCATAAACGGTATCAATAACCGGCGTCGACAATGTGGACTTTTAACCAACATTGCCTCCAAGGAATGGCCCACATAGAATCAAATATATAATGGGCACATGGCCTCACACAAGGGCCAAATATATGAAACAGGTGGGCCCTGGTCATGGGCCTAACACATATCACAATGGACCTTGCCTATAGGCCTCAAACACATCTAGATGGGTTGCACCCATGGGCCTCAGATATATCACAATGGGTCTCAAATATACTTCGTAAGTGAGTCACATACCTGGGTCTAATACACATCAGTATGGGCTACATCACATAGGCCTAATCTACATCACTATGGCCAAAACCCATGGGCTTTAAATACACAATAGGTGGGCCCTACACATGGACCTCAAATATAAACCACGGGTGAGCCTCAATGGACGGGTCACCAATACAACAGGATGGGCCTAATGACATGGACCCCATAAATATATCGAATAGGCCGCACCAATTGGGCCTTACATACATTGCAATGGGCCATGACCTATGGGCCTTGCATATATCATAATGGGCCATGACTCATGGGCCTTGCATATATCACAATGGGCCTTGCAACATGGGCCTCATATATATTTAAGGTGGGCCTCAATAACGGCCCTCATACACATCATTGTGGGCCTCAACAACGGGCCTCATACACATCAAGGTGGGCCTCAACAACGAGCCTCATACACATCAAGGTGGGCCTCAACAACGAGCCTCATACACATCAAGGTGAGCCTTAACAACGGGCCTCATATATGGCCTTAGCAACAGGCCACAAATATATCAAGATGGGCCTAATCAATCATATGGGCTAAATCAATCAAATGGCCGATACGAGCAGGCCGATCAAATGGACCGATACAAATGGGTTGTGCGTCATGAAGTTATACTAAGCATGTTATAAAGTTATGTCCTATCTTTACAACGCAGCTGGCCTAGACGGTTTGCATACAAAAAGTATAGGCCTACCAATGGGCCCTAGGGAGAGTCACAATGCGGACATTTAACCAACATTATACTCGCAATGTGGACGTCAAACCAACATTGCTCCCAAGGTGTAACCCGTAGTGAATAACATTACGTAAATCAGGTTGGGATCACACATTGCAATGGACCTTAGGTACACCCCATTGGGCCGTAAATACATCAAATGGGCCATGTCATATGGGCCTTTTACTTATCAAATGGGCCACATCAATGGGCCGCACCAATGGGCCTTATGTGCATTGCAATGGGTCATAACCCGTGGGCCTTAGATTGCATCAAATGGTTCTCGACCCATGGGCCTTATACATATCAAATGGGCCTAATCCCATGGGCTTTAAAATGCATCAAATGGGTCCAATCCCATGGACCTTGGAACACATCAAATGGGTCCACTCTATGAGCCTTAAATTACATCAAATGGGCCTAAACCCATGGGCCTTGGAACACATCAAATGGGTCCACACTATGGGCCTTAAATATTTCAACAACTAGCTACATTCATGGACCCAATTAAATTCAACTGTGGTGGGCCTCAAAAGTGCATTCATTAATCTCAACATTTAAGGAACTAAAGGTATAAATCATTTCTTCTAAGATCTTTATAATATGGTGGGCCCCACTCCTCAAAATTTCAGCCCAAGGCCATCATAATTATAACATGTTGCTGTCCTAAATTTGGGCACTCCATTAGAGTGGGTTCAAGGCCTCTAAAACTCTGAAAATTGAGGGCCAAGGTCTCTCATCATTCATACAATGAGAGGAAATCCAAAAAGGTGGTCCACCATCAGAAGAAATATTTTTAAATTATGATTTTTTTATCAAGGCATATTGCTGGACTGCACAGCAGGAAAAATCTAGGAGTCCAACCATCTTGGCCCATTCTTTTGTATAACCAAACGGGGTCACTTGAGGCTGAAATTTCACAGAGTGATACTTTCATAAGTGAGCCACACCCTCACCAAATTTTATAATTTTTAGATATCTCTAAGTATTTTAATTAATTTAAACAAAATAAACTGTCCAAAAAAATTAGACAGACCTTTACGTCCCAACGTGGTGGGCCAGTCCGGCCCTCACCACGGTGTATACAAGGGTCCATTGGCCCTAAAATTTGGTATGTGGATTCTAAAATAAGTGGGCCATACTCTTAAAAAATTTCATAATTTTTGAACATCTTTAAATAATTTAATTCATTTACATAAATCAATCTGTCCTGAAAATCGGACAGATCTCGACACTATATTATAATGGGTCGGTCTCGCCATCACCATGGTGTGTACAGGCGTCCATTGGCCCCAAAATTTTGTAGGTAGGTCTTAGCATAAGTAGGTCACTCTCCTGAAAATTTTTATAATTTTTAAACAATCATAGGTATTTTAATAAATTTTAAAAATTCAACTGTCCATGGTGGAATGTTTCTGGAACAGTGCAGAAAATTCAGACTGTCCACCTCACTTGGACCACACCTTTGGGACCCCAATGAAGGTCAGTTGGGGCTGAAATTTGGAAAAAATCAAGATGAGATCCCCACCTTTTAGAAAAGTATATTTAATAGGTATAAATAGTCCCCCAAACAGTCTCAAAATCTGGTCCAAAAACAACTAGAAACTGTACAGAAAATTCCGGATAGCAACATGTACTTAGATAAAATTTATTATATAAGTTAAATAAAAAGGGAAATACATTAATGGACCACACACATCAGGAAATAAAATGAGGGAAAAGAGATATAGAAGGACAATCCGGCCATAGGGAAAGGGGCTCCGCCACTATTGAGCCCTCCCAAGATCAATCACACCCGCACATCATACATAGATTTACATTTACAACATAGATCTTGCACATGCATGGCTTATAATTAAAATACATGGTGAGGATGTCATCCCCACCATAGTTATAAAGTTTAGATGACCCAAACATAATATGATATGAAATAAAACTACCATGATGGGGCCCATAGAGAAAGGCCCCATGCATGGATCATGCATGCATAAGGTAGGCCATTAGGCCACAACCATGGGATTGTGTGGGATCTCCACCATTGATTGGTGGGTCCTACACTTCCCTCATGAAAGAAAGAAAATATCTAGGCTATAGAAATCAGATTTTTTACATCTAGAGGAGCACCCACCGTTCGATCTTCTTGCTCTATGAGTTCCTTAACACCTTAGCTTTGATTCCAATGGAGGAGATGGGGAATGGATGGTTAGGATGGGAGATCATGGGGTAGGAAAGTGGCCCATACTTGAAGTTTTGAAAGAGAGGGAGAGGCTTGGAGAATTCTCATACGTATGTGATTTCTCTCCTTAGATTTTTTTGAGTTTGAAAATGAGAAAGAGAGAGAGAGTTGTAAAGGGAGAAAGAGATGGGTGATGGATGTGGTGAGTGATGGGTGTAAGAAAATCTTGACTTTTGTGGCCATTTGTGTAAGAAAAGTATAGGTGGTGTAAGAACTTTTTGACTTTGAGGGCTTTTGGTGTAAGAGAGGTATGGGCTTGTAAGAGATTCTTGACTTTTGTAGTTGCTTGAGAATGGGTGAAAGGTGATGTGTACTTGACATGTACTTGACATGTGATGGATTGATGGATTGATGGGATTAATGTGACACCTCGTAGAGATTCTCTTGAGTTTCGCAACGCGCGGAGTTTTCTTCGCACCGAACGTTGGCCCACATCTCCTAACCAGGGTATCGCCTCGGCGCGCAAGTTGCGGCATCAGAACTGCAGCGACGACGTGGTCGCTATGGTAAAGGTCTTGGGTTGATTCAATACGGGTTGACGGCATACGAATCAGGGTTGCACGTAAATATTGGTTAAGGGTCGAAGGTTGCCGAAATTTGACCGGTAAGACCGCGGAAGTCTATGGAACAGTACGGTCTAGGATAGGGGGCTTACAGGTACCAAGCGAGATGGCTTGGTCATCATCAACACTTCATGCCGAGTCCACACCAGGACCTTCTCAACGTTCTCGTAACCGGTCGGGTAAGTACCGCGCCATGTAGAACAAGATCTAGGCCCTGCGCGACGAGATCACCAAGATGAAGCAGCAGAGGAAACCAGAGTCACGTCCGGTTCAGGAATAGCCTGCTCTCGAACCGGTGGGACTATTCTTGGAGACCCACTCTGAGCCAAGGAGTGTAAGACCTGAAGCCCCTCAGCATTCAGGGGTGCCGCGTTCAGGACAGAACCCTCCTGCGGTGCATGGCGAGGGATTCGGACGGAATGCTGCTACCCGGGTTTCCACAACTGTTCATTCCACTATATTCGCTCTGCCGCCCACGGACCTCCATCATCAGTTAGAACGGAGGAGAGAAGGGAGAACGCCGGAGGGCGAGGATACCCCAAAGGTCGTCGTGGAAAATAGGGACGCATGGGAGGTACGATTTACGGAGTTGAAGGACAAGTTCCTGACATTGGAGAAGAAGCAACAACAATCGACAGTTCCAGCCACAATCCAGGCAATGATGGAAGAGACCGAGCCTCCCTTCACCTCAGCCATTATGGCTGAAGTGATGCCACAGAGGTTTCAGATGCCTCCCGTCATCCAGTATTCAGGATCTGGGGATCCATCCTAACACCTAGTCCTACCGATCGTGGATGTAGATCCAGACTGCAACGGATGCAATGATGTGTAGGGAGTTTTCCATCACCCTCACATGATCCGCTCGGATTTGGTATCGCCAGCTCAAGCCAAACTCCGTGGGCTCCTTCGCAAAACAGAGCCGACTATTCCTTACACAATTTATAAGTGGTAAGAGAAGTCGAAAACCTAACACCCACCTGCTTACCATCAAGCAGGCTCCGAAGGAGTCGTTGAAAGACTACATCGCTCGTTTCAATGAAGAGGTGTTGCATGTCGAAGACTATGATGACAAGATGGCGCTCGCTGCCATCCTGAGCAGACTGAAGGAAGGAAAGTTCGCCTTCTCCATCAGCAAAAATCCCTCGAAAATGCTAGCAGACTTCATGGCGAAGGCTCAAAAGTACACCAACGTCGAGGAGTTCATGAACGCCCGTAAAGGAATACAAGTCACTGACTCGGCAAACAAAGGGAAGAGGCCGAGGAACGAAGACTCCCAACCGAACGGCAAAGGGACCGATGACCGCGCTCCCCGCGATCGTCGACCCACCAGTAGGCCGGAGGGAAAATTTCGTTCCTATACTCCTCTCAACACATCTTCCAAGCAGATTCTGCTAGATATCTAAGGAGACAGACTACTTAATTGGTCGGTTTGCATGAGGGCTGACCCCGAGCAACAGGACAAGTGAAAATTCTGCCACTTCCACCGAGATCATGGCCATAACACGGATGACTGTGTGGATCTGAAAGACGAGATCGAGTCCCTCATCCGTAAGGGACATCTGCGTTGTTACACCAAGAGAGAAAGATCTGCTCGGAGAGAGTAGCCGCGGGAAAAGCCAAACAACCCCCTAAAGGAACCCGCAGAAACTTGTACCATCTTTGGGGGGTTAGGTGGGGGAGGGGATTCAAACAGGGCTCGAAAAGTCCATTCCCGGAGATCCGAGCAGGAGCATCACGTTTACCTAACGGAACATCCCAGCAAGGAACTACGAGTAGCTCCGTGCAGCTTGACCTTCACGGAAGACGATGCCCGCGGGATCCAGCATCCACACGATGACGCGCTAGTGGTTACCATGACCATAGCGAATCACAAGGTGTTCCGCATCCTGGTCGACACCGGGAGTTCGGCTGATGTTATGTATTCCGAGGCGTTCAAAAAAATGAGAATTCCACGGTCTCGACTCTGACCCTTGAAGACTCCCTTACACGGCTTTGCTGGAGAGAGAGTAATCTCCGAAGGAACTATCTCCCTCCCAGTAACAGCGGGAGAAGGGCAATATTAAGTCACACTTCTGGTAGACTTTTTAGTTGTCAATGTTCCATCAGTCCACAATGTAATCCTGGGCCGACCCTCCCTCAATGCAATGAGAGCGGTCGTCTCAACTTACCATCTGATGATGAAGTTTCCAGTCGAAGGAGGGATCGGCTATCTCCGAGGTGATCAACGTGAGGCCCAAAAATGTTATGCTATTGCGGTTAGGAAAGGAGCCCCTAAACAGGCTCTCGTCGTGAACGCCTTCGACCCCCGAGGACTAGCAAAAAGTTCATCAGTCGAGGATCTAGAAAAAGTTTCCCTCGATGAGTCAGACCTGAGCAAGACTGTCCAGCTCGGGTCATCATTGAATTCCGAGCGGAGGAACGAACTACTAGCCTTCTTGAGGCAGCATCGAGATGTCTTCGCATGGTCGCATGCGGATATGCCGGGCATCTCTACTGACGTACTGGTTCACAAGTTGAATGTGGACCCAGATCATAAGCCGATCAAGCAAAGGAGAAGGTCGTTTGACGCCAAACGATATGAAGCCATTGCCGAGGAGGTCTCCGTCCTGCTCGATACGGGCTTCATAGAAGAGGTATATTACCCTGACTGGATAGCGAATGTGGTTCTCGTCAGGAAATCCAATGGGAAGTGGCGGGTTTGCGTAAACTATTCCGATCTGAATAAAGCGTGCTCTAAAGATAGCTTCTCATTGCCTCCGATTAACCAACTGGTGGACAGCACAACCGGGCATGAGCTGCTCTCATTCTTGGATGCTTATTCCAGGTATAATCAGATTGCTATGTATCTCCCAGACAGGCAGAAGTCGACGTTTGTCATGGACAGAGGACTCTACTGTTACCGGGTCATGTCATTCGGCCTGAAAAATGCTGGGGCAACATATCAAAAGCTGGTGAATCATATGTTTCGCCAAACAGATCGAGCACACCATGGAGGTGTACGTGGACGACATGCAGTAAAAAGTACTAAAGCCTCTGACCACCTTGCTGATCTCGAAGAAACGTTCAACGTCCTCTGAGAGTATCAGATGAAGCTTAACCCTGCTAAGTGTGCGTTCAGAGTTAAGTCAGGGAAGTTCCTTGGCTTTCAAGTCAACCAGCGAGGGATCGAGGCCAATCCGGATAAAATCAAGTCCCTCCTCGACATGAACTCGCCTCGGACTCTTAAGGAGATACAGTGTCTCACGGGAAGAGTTGCCGTCATCGGACGCTTCATATCCAGGGCTACAGATAAATACCTTTTCTTCTTCCAGCAGATGAAGGGCCATAAGAATGCGAAGTGGATGCCAGAGTGCGAGCAAGCCTTTCAGCAATTAAAACAATACTTGGGTTCACCGCCTCTATTGTCCAAGCCTGAAGAAGGGGAGCCCCTATTCCTCTACCTCGCAGTCTTGACTTCAGTTGTCAGTTCGGCTCTGATCAGAGAAGTCGGAAGCAAGCAGTACCCCGTGTACTACGTAAGCAAAGCCATGGTACCAGCTGAAACAAGGTATTAGTCATTGAAAAAACTGGCGCTCTGCCTCGTCGTAACGGCCAGAAAACTGTAGCCATATTTTCAAGCCCACTCCATAGTTGTGCTAACGCACTCTCCTCTGAGGCAGGTCCTCCAAAGGCCTAAAGTTTCAGGACGGATCACCAAGTGGGCCGTGGAGGTCGGAGAGTTCAACATTCAGTTCCGCCCTAGGGTGGCAATCAAGGGCCAAGCGGTAGCCGATTTCATCGCCGAGTTCACGGCTCCGAGTGAGGAACAGATCAGTAAAGAAGTTGAGATGACGCCACTCGTCCTGTTGAGCGACCAAGAGGCAATGTCAGATTCATGATGGGTCCTTTATGTTGATGGGTCTTCCAACATTAAAGGGGCAGGAGCCGGGGTTGTCCTGGTCGCCCCTGATTCAATGACAATCTAATACGCAATCAGACTCGAATTCAAAGCTTCAAACAATGAAACCGAGTATGAAGCGTTGTTAGCTGGACTCAGGCTGGCAGCGAGCCTAAGTATTCAGACCCTACAAGTCCGCTGCGACTTACAGCTGGTAGTAAACTACATCTCCTCGAAGTACGAAGCTAAAGAGGTCAGAATGATCGCTTACCTCGAAGAAGCGAGAAAATTAATCGAGAAATTTTGGAGCTGTACTATCCGGCAGATCCTTAGAGTCGAGAACTCCTGAGCTGATGCCCTAGCAAGACTTACCTTGTAAGCTCCGTATTCTAGACCGTACCGTTCCATAGACTTCCGCGGTCTTACCAGTCGAATTCCGGCAACCTTCGACCCTTAACCAATATTTGTGTGCGACCCTGATTCGTATGCCGTCAACCCGTATTAACTCAACCCAAGACCTTTACCATAACGACCGCACCGTCGTTGCGGTTCTGATGTCGCAACTTGCGCGCCGAGGCGATACCCTGGTCAAGAGATGTGGGCCAATGTTCAGTGTTAAGAAAATACCGCGCGTTACGAAACCCAAGAGAATCTCTACGTGGTGTCCCATCAATCTCATCAATCCATCAATCCATCAATCCATCACATGTCAAGTACATGTCAAGTATACATCACCTTTCACCCATTCCCAAGCAACTACAAAAGTCAAGAATCTCTTACAAGCCCATATCTCTCTTACACCAAAAGCCCTCAAAGTCAAAAAGTTCTTACACCACCCATGCTTTTCTTACACAAATGGCCACAAAAGTTAAGATTTTCTTACACCCATCACTCACCACATCCATCACCCATCTCTCTCTCTCTCTTTCTCTCTCTCTCTCTCTCTCTCTCTCTCTCTCTCTCTCTCTCTCTCTCTCTCTCTCTCCTCTCTCTCATTTTTAAACTCAAAAAAATCTAAGGAGAGAAATCCCATACGTATGAGAATTCTCCAAGCCTCTCCCTCCTTTTCAAAACTTCAAGTATGGGTCACTTTCCTACCCCATGATCTCCCATCCTAACCATTCATTCCCCATCTCCTCCATTGGAATCAAAGCTAACGTGTTAAGGAACTCATAGGAGCAAGAAGATCGAACAGTGGGTGCTCCTCTAGATGTAAAAAATCTGATTTCTATAGCCTAGATGTTTTCTTTCTTTCATGAAAGAAGTGTAGGACCCACCAATCAATGGTGAAGATCCCACACAATCCCATGGTTGTGGCCTAATGGCCTACCTTGTGCATGCATGATCTATGCATGTGGCCTTTCTCTATGGGCCCCATCATGGTAGTTTTATTTCATATCATATTATGTTTGGGTCATCTAGACCTTATAACCATGGTGGGGATGGCATCCTCACCATGCATTTTAATTATATGCCATGCACGTGCAAGATCCATGTTATAAATGTAGATTTAGGCATGATGTGCGGGTTTGATTGATCTTGGGAGGGCTCAATAGTGGCAGAGCCTCTTTCCCTATGGCCGGATTGTACACCCCTGTACACACTGTGGTGAGGGCTGGACTGGCCCACCACGTTGGGACGTCCAGGTCTGTCTGATTTTTCTGGACAGTCTGTTTTGTTTAAATTAATAAAAATACTTAGAGATATCTAAAAATTATGAACTTTTGTGGAGGTGTGGCCCACCTATGGAAGTATCACTCTGTGAAATTTCATCCTCAAGTGACCCCGTTTGGATATCCAAAAGAATGGACCAAGATGTTTAGACTCCTAAATTTTTTTCTGCTGTGCAGTCCAACAATATGCCTTGATAAAAAACCATAATTCAAAAATATTTCTTCTGATGGTGGGCGACCTTTTTGGATTTCCTCTCATTGTATGCATGATGAGGGATCTTGGCCCTTAATTTTCAGAGTTTTAGAGGCCTTGGACCCACTCCAATGGAATGCCCAAATTTAGGACAACAACATGTTATAATTATGTTGGCCTTGGGCTGAAATTTTGAGGAGTGGGGCCCACCATATTATAAAGATCTTAGAGAAAATGATTTATACCTTTAGTTCCTTAAATGTTGGGCTTAATGAATGCACTTTTGAGGCCCACCACAGTTGAATTTAATTGGGTCCATGAATGTAGCTAGTTGTTGAACTATTTAAGGCCCATAGAGTGGACCCATTTGATGTGTTCCGAGGTCCATGGGATTGGACCCATTTGATGTATTTTAAAGCCCATGGGATTAGGCCCATTTGATGTAATTTAAGGTCCATAGAGTGGACCCATTTGATATGTTCCAAGGTTCATGGGATTGGACCCATTTGATGTATTTTAAGGCCCATTTGATATGTATAAGGCCCATGGGTCGAGAACCATTTGATGCAATCTAAGGCCCACAGGTTATAACCCATTGCAATGCACATAAGATCCATTGGTGCGGCCCATTGATGTGGCCCATTTGATGAGTAAAAGGCCCATATGACATGGCCCATTTGATGCATTTAAGGTCGAATGGGGTGTACCTAATGCAATGTATGATCCCAACCTGGTTTACGTAATGTTATTCACTACGGGCTACACCTTGGGAGCAATGTTGGTTTAACGTCCACATTGCGAGTATAATGTTGGTTAAATGTCCACATTGCGACTCTCCGTAGGGCCCATTGGTAGGCCCGTACTTGTTGTATGCAAGCCGTCTAGGCCAGCTGCGTTATAAGGATAAGGCATTACTTTATAACATGCTTAGTATAACTCCATGACGCACAGCCCATTTGTATCGGTCTATTTGATCGGCCTGCTCGTATCGGCCATTTGATTGATTTAACCCATATGATTGATTAGGCCCATCTTGATATAGTTGTGGCCTGTTGCTAAGGCCATATATGAGGCTCGTTGTTGAGGCCCACCTTGATGTGTATGAGGCCCGTTGTTGAGGCCCACCTTGATGCGTAGGAGGCCCGTTGTTGAGGCTCACCTTGACGTGTATGAGGCCCATTGTTGAGGCCCACCTTGATGTGTATGAGGCCTGTTGTTGAGGCCCACCTTGATGTGTATGAGGCCCGTTGTTGAGGCCCACTTTGATGTGTATGAGGCCTATTGTTGAGGCCCACCTTGATGTGTATGAGGCCTTACCCGTCCGAGGGAGTAGGCATGGCTAGGCTGAGTTTGACCAGCTCGAGGAATGGGTCCGCTATCTAC
Source organism: Magnolia kwangsiensis (assembly GCA_037074715.1). Taxonomy (NCBI): domain Eukaryota; kingdom Viridiplantae; phylum Streptophyta; class Magnoliopsida; order Magnoliales; family Magnoliaceae; genus Magnolia; species Magnolia kwangsiensis. Next base: position 2,884,211 of record CM073571.1, read on the forward strand.
GAGCCGGGTAGGTATTGACACACTACTGACAGGCGGATAATGAGATCTTTTTCACTTATCCAGTTGTGCGCTTAATTCAGACGGCAGGTGGTGTGAAGTGTAATAGACCCCGGTGATTTTTTCAGAGAGGAACCGTACTGATATGAGGACTGACATGATATTATGACACCCCGTCACTGTTGTGCATGTGGACGGGCGCACGTGGGCGGACGCTGATGTGGACGGGTGTGATGTGGGCGGGGCTGAGGCCTGGGCGAGCTATCACACTGGGCGAGCTACCAGCGGTTGGCAGGCTACTGTGCTGACAGGCTACTGAGTAGGAGTTGCATACTCATTCATTCATCCATTCACTATCCACTCGGGTTGGTGGTGCGCAACTAATTATTGTGTATCTTCGTTATGGCAAGGATTTCGATTGGACGTGCGACTAACCTAAGATCAGGAGTTTACCACGTTGAGTCAGACTATCTAAATTTAGGTATGGGACTGGTTTGGATAGAGGTTCCTTGTGGTGGACTCCGTAGCCTGTGATACTACGTACTATCATCCCGACATCACACTCCAGCATGGTCATTCCATTAGCACCATATACTGCATATTCCATTACATCTTCGACGTGTGGCATTGTGGGTTATTATGTTTCTGTATTTCTGTGACTTAAATAAGAGTAATGATATTTGTTAGCTCTTTCGAATTGTGTATTACATTATATCCTTGTCATTCGACATTTGATTATCTATGACTCATCATTTGCATAATTGTCCTATATTGCGTATTCTGATATTGATTAACTTATGGACTTGTTCATACTTCCGCTTATTCTGTTATCGCATGATTATAATCTTGTCAGTATTTCTGTTTAAGCTGATAATTCCTGCTCTTATCAATGTTTCTGCTTATTCAGTCATTGTATGGGTTATGTATTAATTACTTTCCGGTATTATATGATTATGATATTGTATTGAATACTTGGCACTTATCTCGTGCACACACTTACACCACCCTCTAAGCTTTCTATAAGCTTATGCACGATAGATGCGTGCAGGTGATGTTAGGTTGCAGCAGCATTGAGCTTGGAGCGTATAGCTATTTTCTGGAGCTTTGATTTTGACATATATATTTTCCTTTCAGTATTGTATTCAAATGATTATATTAGTGGATACGTGATGATGATGTTGCCTTTATGATTTGGGTAAACTTGTGGTTATGCTTATTACTAGTTAAATGTATAAAAAAAAATCCTCCTTGTAGGATCCCAGGATCGAAAATCTGGCATATGAATGCCATGAGCCGAGAATGGGGTACTATGGAGGCTGTCGGCACTGGATTCGGTGATCGGGATTCCTGTGAATCCGATTTTCAAGTTTGGGGCGTGACAGTACCGGTTCCATCACTACAGCTTTCTTTTTCCTCACCATTGCTTAGGTGAATGAGAACTTGACTTCTAGTTTCAGATTTCCACGGACGGCGCCAAAAAATATTGATGTAAAAATCTGGTCGGCTCTCCCTCCACACTTTCAAGATCCTCTGCGTACCGTCCCTGAAGCGTGCACTAAGATGAAAGGCAAAGGTGACCCTGGCTAAGTCGGGGGACCCTCCGATGCCTAAGTCAGGACAAGGGAATCATGGTCGATGTCGAGTGTAGAAGAGAGCTCAATTTTACGTACCTGTAAACATAGCATTGCGGGCTATTTATACTTGCTTGTGGGGCGGTCTGGATCCGATGATCTCGACACGATCAGAGGGATTCTGGGATCATGGAGATACTGTCCGCAATCTACTAATTGTGCAGCGTATCTGGCGGATCGTGCACATCTGTTAGCGAAGTTATCGGCCACGTTTGGTTATGGCAGTTTCCATGTTTAGCGAGTGAGATACGCACGTCAGAAGGTCTGCTCGGATCGGCTTGCCAGGCCATATCGAAGAACACTCCGAGTCGGATGCCATCCGACCAGTCATACCGAATCCAATCCGACTGACTTAAGCGCCTAGGAGTTGAGGGTAGCGGGTTATCTGATCTGAAAATTAGTGATCGACTTTGTGTGGAAAAATATCATCTGCCGATTCAGAATCCCACATACCATCGTCTCTGACAACGGTCGCCAGTTCGATAATGATAAGTTCCGCGGTGTGTGTAGAAGACTTGGCATTGTGAACGCATATTCATCGCCTCGGCACCCACAATCAAACGGGCAAGTTGAAGTCATCAACAAAATCATCAAGCATCACCTCAAGACAAAGCTCGAAAAAGTAAAGGGAAGCTGGGCCGAAGAGCTCCCCCTCTTCCTCTGGGCCTAAAGGACCACAGCCCAGACTTCGACGGGTGAAACTCCATTTTCGTTATCCTATGGCTCGGAGGCAATGGTGCTAATAGACATTGGACTCCCTACAAGGCGGGTTAGGAGCTTCGAAGAAATTCAGAACTCTGAGCAGATCGATGTTAATCTGATTTGCTCGAAGAACTCAGAGAGGTTTTCAAGCTCCGAACGGTAACTCGGCACCAACAGGTAGCGCGCTTTTATAATTTAAAGGTCAAAGTCAGGCGCTTCTGACCAGGGGATTTAGTCCTCCAATGGATCTTCCAGAACACGGCTGAGCCGGGGGCAGGAGCACTCGGACCCAACTGGGAGGGACCATATCGTGTGGTCAGATCTACCAAACCAGATTCGTACCACCTGAAAGACCTCAAAGGCCACCAGCTCCCCCATCCCTTGAATGCTGAACATCTGAAGATCTACTACGCATGAGGAACTAGCCTTTAAGGCTCATAATAAAGTGTACGCCTCCGAGCGACTAGCCTTTAAGTCTCTTAATAAAAATTCCAATTCGACCTCGGATGTTTACTAACTGTCTTGGTTAGTGCGACTATGACCTAATAGTCCGACCCCCAAGGGGTCGGAGCCTAATCCTATAAAGATCGATAAGGCATCCCTTTGAGGAAAAAAGCCTAATCATAATTCGATTCTCAAGTGGAGTATTTGGCTCGACATACGATAATGAAAAGCTCTCGTCCGATGTGCGACGAACCGAGCACTCCAAAAGATCGGACCCAACTAAGACGGGCCGAAAACGGATTAAGCAACAAACAAGGGGCTAGACCCAGCCCACAAAGAAGTCAGGTCGGTCACAAAGCGACATTGTAAAAAAATAGACGCTCAAAAGAATGTTTTTCATTGAATCCCCTCGGAGGGGCAAAAATACATTCGTTGAGATACATTGATGGTTTCTAAAAAAAAAACAACAAGAATGATAAAATGTCTTCAGGACGGAGGAGGAGCTTGAGTGTTAGGAGCTTGGTCCGAGCGGGCTACTTCGGCGGGGCCGTCTTCAGGGTCCTCGGGCAAAAGAGGATCAAGGTCAAGGTCTGGGTATAGACCTAAGATTGCCTCGATACACGCGTCGAAGCCGCGCTTGTAAAACGTCGCTGCTTCAGTGTCCCTCTCCTTGGAGGTCTTGAAACCTTCAACTGCGGCGGCAACCGCCGTGGCCAAAGAAGCCTCGTCCTTAGACCGCTGAGCTTCCACGGCCTGATTCACGACTCGTGTCCATTCTTCAGCCACCTCGGCCTTAGCGCGGTTCAGGGCTTCACCGAGCCGAGCGGTCTCCATGGCCAAGGAGTCCGCGTGGCCCTGGCCCGGGTCAGCTCAGCGGACGCTACATCGCTACTTTTATTAAAGTCATCTGCCTTGTCCTGTAGATGCAGCTCCCTGGCTTCCAAGTCGACGACGACTCCCTTCAGTCGCCTAACCCTGGCCCTCTTGCCCGTGAGCTGTTGGCGCAGATTAGTCTCCTCAAACCTCAAGGCCACTGCCTCGGTCTGAAGAGCCTCCAACTCTGCCTCCCTCCTCTTGTGCTCCCCCACCCTCTGCCGAATCGAGAGCAGCGCCGGGACGGCCTGAACAGGAAATAAAGATCCGAATCTACGGAATCTATGAAAGAAAGGAATCCTTCTCGGAGATATACCATGTAACATACAGAGACAAAGTCGTTCAGGAAGCCGCCCTCCGACCGCTCAAGGTTCTAAGCGATATCCTTCTCCTTAGCATGCTTGGCAGCCCACGGAGCCAAGCACGTCATATGATAGCCGGGCTCAGACCTCCCACCGCTTGTGTTCGCCTGGGACCAGGTTTCAGCCCTCTCGGCCCCCACCCTCCTGCCGGTCGAGTTTTGACCCTCGGCGCGGACCTCTCCCCCAACCTCAAGGGGGAAAGCGTATTGTCAGCCATTTTATTGGCCTCCTCCCGTTCGGAGGAGGGAACAGCGATGGGGAACTCGGAGACCGCGGCTGGCACCTCCACGGTGGGGGGAACGACGACAGTAAGAGCTCGAGGAGCAATAGAGCTCGGCACGACTGGGGTGCCGACTACAGTCGTTTGGACGAGCCCTGGGGGAGGATGTATTAATGGGCATAAGACTGTCGAGGGAGCCGTGGCAGTGCTAGGGCGCTCCGGAGTCGACAATGCGGAGGAAGAGCCGATGGGTCTCGGTGTTGGGACTGTCGGGGTTGGCGCAGTGGAAGATTCCCCCACACGAGGGGGAACCGCCTTCTTCCGAGTGATCTTCACTCGGGGGGCTTTCTTTAGCAACTCCACTACGGTAGGAGCCGCTTTCCTCTTTCGAGCCCCAGATGCCTCGGCCATGCTTGCGAAAAAGAAAATCATGTCAGCTACTAAATAACCGAAGAAAAGTTCATCAGAGAGATCAGGGCAGCTTACTGAGGGATGTGAGCAAAGACTGCGACTTGTAGAGCATGGACCAGTGGAGGTTGGCCGTGGTGATCAGATCAGCCCAGGAACTGAGCGTCTCCGATCGCACTCTGACCTTCGCTATGCAGTTTTTCTGGTCCGTGAAAAGTTGCAAAGGGAAAAAGAAATTTTACTTCGACTAAAATAGGAGAAAACTAAAGCAGCAACCCGGATGTAAAATGAAGTCCGACCTGATTTTGTAAAATGGGTCGAAACCCGAACCGTCGAGGTTCTAAGCTCAGCCGCTGGTGCCTCCCATTCACCTGTCGCCCAGAACCACTTATTTTTTCAGTCCTTATTAGAGGACGGCAGATGCATCACCAACCTCGACCCCTTGCTCTCCCGAGTCGTGAAATAATACCATGGATCGTTGCTGTCATGCTTGACCATGTACAGACTCATCAACTCCTCTGGGGTCAGCTCGGAGTTTCCTACTTATTTTCAGATGATGTAGGCAGAGACCATCACTCTCCATGCATTCGGAGCAAACTGCCCAGGAGTCAATCCAAGGTAGGTCGCAACCTTCCTGATGAATGGGTGTAGTGGGAGCCGGACTCCTCACTGCAGCGCGCAGAGGAAGATGGCTACCTCTCCATTGGCAGGAGCACCAGCAACGTCCAATGGACCGGGAGCCCTTATCTGAACGGAGTTAGGAATTTGGAACTCCGAGCGAATCCACTCCATCTGAGATTCTAACATGACAGAACCTCCGGGAACTACCTCTGAGGTACGCAGACTCGCAGGCATTTCGGTGGTGGCAGTGGTCTCAACTCGGTGGGCTCGAAAGCTGTCTTCTTGCTGGACTACTTGGTCTTAGAACCCAATATTTTTTACTTCCGAGGCGGGGGGTACAGGAGAGTGGTCTCAAAAGGGCCTTTGGAAGACCCACTCCCACTTTCAGTAGTCTCCGGCTCGGAGTCAACGCCGTATTTGTGAACTATTTTCAGATCAGAAGACATGGCAGAAAGAAGGGCGAAGGTCAGCGAGAGTCACCGGGTGATTGCCGAAAATCGCATTCTACCAGAAATTTCGAATTCGACCGAAATCGCCTCCCGTCAGAAATCGCTTCCTCCGGTGTGCTCTTATAAATCAGAACGTAAAATAATAAACGAAAGTTCGAGGCGCCTTATATAGGCAGCGAAGAATTTTTGCATTGATGGCAAGCTTTAATGGCAGCAGCCGAATCGCACGAGCCGATCTCCGAGCACACATGGTAACACCGCATTGGATGAGTATCGAACCGTCGATACAGCTCGGACATCGGGCTGTGTGCCTTGACATACGAAGCGACGCCCCAGCAGTTGGAGCCATCATAAATACGCTACATCAAGCCTGCGTGGTAACTTCTCATAGGCTAGGAGAAGATCCGGGATCGTAACCGTCGCCATGCGTTAACCAAAGCGACCAGCATGCACAATTCGAGACCCGTCATCATTGCGATAAGGGCGAGAGATTTCCTCTATAAGTACTCTCCGAGCCCGCAAGCAAGCTCGAAGAGTGGGGGGGTTCTGTTATGGAGAGATCCTAGCCCGTGGCAAAACGTTAATCGGACTTGAAGTCCGAGCTGAGGCGCCCAAGGCATGATCCATCTGATTAAGACTACAGCATCGCAACAACACGCGAACGTCTTCGAGTCAAAGTCAGCTCGGAGTTGGTCCTAATTGTCAGATCAGATAACCCTCTACCCTCAACTCCGAGGTGCTTAGGTCAGTCAGATCGGATTCGGTATGACTGGTCAGATGGCGTCCGACTCGAAGTGTTCTTCGATATGGCCTGGCAAGCCAAGCCGAGCAGACCTTCTGACGTGCGTATCCCACTCGCTAAACATGGAAACTTCCATAACCAAACGTGGCCGAGAATTTCGCTCGCAGATGTGCACGATCCGCCAGATACGCTGCACAATCAGTAGATTGCGGGCAGTATCTCCATGATCCCAGAATTCCTCTGATCGTGCCGAGATCATCGGATCCGGACCGCCCCACAGGCAAGTATAAATAGCCCACAGTGCTATGTCTATAGGTATGTGAAATTGAGCTCTCCTCTACACTCGACATCGACCCTGATTCACTTGTCCTGACTTAGGCATCGGAGGGTCTCCCAGCTTAGCCAGGGTCACCTTTGGTGCAGGCTTTAGGGACGGTATGCAGAGGATCTTGAAAGTGTGGAGGGAGAGCCGACCAGATTTTTGCATCAACAATCACTATGCATAATTTGTGCTCTTTGACATTTTTCTCAAGTGCCTAAATGTTAGGGCATTGGCTAATCCCCTTGCATTCCATGAGATCATGCTAATCATTAGTTGTAAAACACAACACGGCAACTGCTCCGCCTGATTCTCAGCCTTTTTCATAATAACCAACCATTTCTCACTATTTTCAGTTGTCTTGCTCCGTAATACCATACTCATCTCTTCTTTGATGTCATGGAAGGATTCTGACATATGTAAATCCAATTTGCCCTTAAGTCAATCTATTGGTTGAATTTAATCAAATACAAGACCACATGTGTGATCGAGGCCCTATATTTAGATTTCGTGTGCGATTAAGATGTGTGGGTATGCCAGAGTCATACTCAACTCAATGTTTTATTGAATGTTGGTGCCCCCGCGTTGAGTCATGCTGATTTAAGACTAGAAACAGGATTCAGCTATCTCCTCAACCACCGGTTGTGATAATCGATTAGGCGATTTGCGAAAGGGTAGGGGTTAGTCCCTCTAATGGATTCTTTTTACCTTACAACTTTAAGATTTTTCTTTCATTAATAATTGTAAGTAATTTCCTCAAAAGAATAAAGATGAACAAGTAAATAAAAAGAAGGTTAAATAATGCTGATTTTTATTAATTATTGAATGCGGTTTATTATGATCAACAGAGTATCAAAATAACCTAAAGAAATAATCAAACGAGATATAAATACCTTGTTTGTCTATAAGAATAGATGATCAAGGCAAATGGTCAGCAGGATGTGAACAAAGAGATATGATCATTTAAGTAAGAATTCAATTAATCAGAATCTAGCAACTTAGGGTTGTGGACATTCAATCTAATTCTACAGTACTATAATGATGGGCGCTAGACAATAGCAATCTACACTAAGAATAAGCTATGATATGCTAAGATGAGTATAAAGATCAATGTAATGTAAAGAAGATAAATTTCTATTTGGCATGAGGCCTCGAGCTCTTCTTCGCGTGCTCCTTTAAAGGTTGTCGATACTACAAAACGTCACTAAGTTTCCTTGCTGATTTTGAATCTTTTGTGTTTACGACTTACATTCCAAATATTAAAAAAATTCCAAATAGATCCAAAATTGTTAGCTTTCGGATATTTTTCTCATAATTGATCTGCTTTAAGAAACAACTACATGTATATTTGGGATCAATAAGGAAAATCTCTACAACTAATCCTGGACCTGAAATCGATCATGATCATACATCTTGATAGCCCAATCAAACAATCTAATGCATTTCTCTCTCTCTCTCTCTCTCTCTCTCTCTCTCTCTCTCTCTCTCTCTCTCTCTCTCTCTCTCTCTCTCTCTCTCTCTCTCTCTCTCCCTTCTAATCAAGGTCTTGGAAGGATTGGTCGACTAGATCCACCTCATCCTAATTTGTTATCAAACAAGATGAATAATATTTTTCTTCGAGCTCTCCCATTCTCTTAATTCCAATTATTGTACAAACTGGACGCAATTTTCTTGATGTTCACTTTCTCCTTATTTGGGTTTTAACCATAACTAAATTTACTTAGATATTTGTCCGATCTTCGGATATTTAGGATATATGTAGTTTTTGCCAATCTAAAAACATATTTGGAAAAATCTCTCATTTTAAAAAGGACTTTAAGAGATGGTTTTATCGAGTGTATCATAACTAAATTTATGATAAAATTCTATATCTCTCAATGGGTCTTTATAAACATGCTAGACATTGCCTCATTAATTGGCTCGCTAATCGTGGTCACATGGCATGCATCGGTTTACTCCCTTAAAAGCACACGTAAGGGTTTTTGCTACCACATTAATAAGAAATGTGTGTTGTTGAAGGAATATCAAACAAATATACCTTCGAGCACAAGTATAATTTCTATGAGTTCTAAGCTAGTAGTGTCAATACGTGGCAGCTTTCCATTGATCTATGTCAGGACACCGAAAATGAGTGTAAACAAAATCTAGCCCTTGGGAACAGTGTAGCGATGGATAATTCAAAATCAGAATAGGTCCAGTCCAGGGGACAAATCAATAGGAAATGTTATTTGCTTTGTAAGAATAACAATTCACTTCTATGAAATGAAAGAGTTTCACGGGAATTGCAACTAGAGGATTTTCAATTGATCAAATGGGAAGCTCATCTGGGAAAATAAGCGTATATAGAGTAGAGGAGATTTTATATAGCTCGTGGTAATGATATTTGAAAATCAAAATATCTTCATTCATTCGCTTTTCCAATGTGATCTATGCTTAAAAATAAAATAATAAAAAAAGAAGGTAAGAAAACATAAATTATTAAAGGATTCTTATATGTTTTTTAAAGTATATTTCTTAAATTAAAAATATAGGAAAGACAAACCTTCTAGCACTATCATGATATGGAGGTATAATAGTGAATAAGGATGGGAAATGGGTGACCAATGGGTTTGTTTTATATATATATATATATATATATATATATATATATATATATATATATATATATATAATTTTATCCTTCTTGGCATGGTCACTCATCCATCTAAAAGGGGAAAAAAAAAAACAAAAAGACTGCAGTTCAAAAACATATAAATTCCACAACTGAAGGTTATGATTATCAGATGGTTTGGACTTAGGGGATATGAACCAGCTACGGTAGAGCCCATAATTTGATGGTATGGATGGACGCATATTTGTGTTACATGTACAGTAACCTTTAAAAAAGTTACGAGTGATTAAAGAGAGAAAACTTGAACACTATAGCAGAGCTATACCGGTACGCACCCACTAAAGGAATATGCGGCGTGCATGTAAGCTTGTAGCACAATCAAAACCATTAGAGATTGACATTCTTTGTACATGCACCTAGAAGAGGATCATACCGCGTATACCATATATCCAGGTGCATGTATAAGAAATGTCAATCTCTGCCCGAGTGCCTAAGTTTTTTCTCTTTTAACCACCTCTTACCTTTTGGCGTAGTGGGTTTGGCAAAAGCGTTTTTTTTTTTTTTCCACGCACACACACCTTCACGCTCACGCCATAATGATTTCACCACCTATGGCTACTCGAACCCTTAACCTGAGAGGAGTACGCAAAGGTTGTCTTATTCAACGTCGGTTTCCATGGCAGGGGTGCAGTCAGGACGGAAGCGGATTGCACCTTTGAATAGGTTTGGCAAAAGCCCCAGCTTGATGTATGTGTTATATATCCACAATGTCTAACCATTTTGCGAAATTATTCTAGGGAATGGGATTTTACAAAAAAAAAAAAAAAAATGCAGATCCAAAACTCAAGTGGACCACAAAATAGAAAACATTGGGGAACAATAGGACCCATCATAATGTTTATTTGCCATCTAACCTGTTCATAAGGTCATACAGGCTTGGATGAAGGAAAAAACTCAAAAATCAGCGTGTTCCAAAACTTCTGTGGATGCCAAGAAGTTTTCAAGGGTAGGCTTTCAATCTCCACTGCTTTTTATAGTGTGGTTCACTTGAGGTTTGAATCTGCCTTACCATGCCCTAAAATGATTTTGCAAAATGGATAGATGATGAGGAAATAACACGCATATCATGGTGGGCTCACAGAACTTCGTGACATCAACACACCAGGCACTCCACTATTGAATTACTGGGATAGAGGTCCAACTAATGGATGGTATATATACCAGCAAGCAAGCTTGAGCAAGAGATCGAGACCTCACATTTCGTCAACAGAAGTATTTTAATGAAAGTGCATGGTACCTCGTACCAAAAAATTATCCAAAAGCTCCGAGAAATGGTTGCACGTGGATGGAAGGACATCATCTGAGTCTAGAATTTTACACGTGTGCTCGAAGTCTTATACTAGCGTCGAGACGGACACACCATTTCCAACGTTGAGACCAAAGAAACCATCTCATTAGGGACGTGGAACTTCCTGCCCCAGGAAGCTAGGATGGGCCACTTTATTTTTGAGACAAATCCACACCTGCTATCTATTTTTTTAGATTATGTTTTCACATCGGCCCAAAAATGAGATAGATCCAAAACTCAAGCGAGTTGCACAATAACAAACAGTGAGGATTGTACGTATGTGGGGTGAAAGAATTTTTTAATGAAGCTAATATTTTTATGATTTTAGTTCATTTCAGTAAAAATGGCCTTATCAAGTATATAAATAATAACATCACATTAGATTTCAAAGGGATTACAACTAAAGCCATTTTCATAATCAATTTTACTATTGTCTTATTTTTTAGCAGATATAACATGATCCAGCAAAATAAATAAATAGAATGGATTTCTCACAAACATGACCGTGGCTAGGTTGCCGGCAATCAAAGCCCATACATTAGGGAGGCGGAATATTGAGACTTACTTCCACACTTCAAAAGTCAGAAGTAAGTCTGGGCAGGGAACCTATGGTGCACACCCTAACACATAGGTTTTAGATATGATCCAAAAAAAAGAGGCAGATCAAAGACTCACAGCAACAAAAGAAGCAATAGTGATGACACTTCCATTGAAACTTTCCTAGTGCCTAATATTATGTTTGTTTGTCATCTAAACTGTTTATAAGGTCACGTAGACCTAGATGAAGGGAAAACCACATATTTCATGTTGAAGCTTTTAATGGTGGGCATTCAATCCCCACCGTGTGGTCCACTTGACCCTTGGATCCGCCTCACTTTGGAGCTTATATTTTAAAATGATAAAAAATGAATGAACAGCAGCATGGACAAAGAAACGGGGTGTGTGTGTGTATACGGTCACTTAAACATTGATAACAGACTTAGCCATCCAATCACTCGGACCCACGCCCCATCTCTCGGGTGGTCCATTGGTTTAGAAGGCTTGAATTCAGGGAGACGTATGCCACATGTACGACGCTGCATGCCTGTCGTGTTAGGACAGCGGATCGAATTACTCCTCCGAATCACGCAGGAGAAAGCGACAGCCACACTCCACTTTTGAGTCATGGCACATATGGCAGAAGTGTATGAACCTTAATCAGAACCGTCCAAAAGGTTGTCATCATTGCCGAGAGAGTATGCACACGTCAGATAGATTAGATGTTTCTGGCCTCCAAGGATATCTTTGCCGAATTCAGATCGCTGACTACCTTGGAAGCGGATTGGCTGGTGTACCTCACACCAGCTGTAGCTGCTGTATTTACGTCAGTAGGTTACGTGGGTCCGATCACGAGGTATCTTTTATATCCAAACCGTCCATCCGTTTGGCGAGCTCGTCTTAAGGCTTTAGAGTAAAAATGAGACATATAATTATAAAGTGGACCACGCTGCAAAAAGAAGTGGAGAAGTGAATGCTTACCATTGAAACCTTTTTTGCAGTTACAGAAGTTTTGGATCATTATGAAATTTGTTGTTCCTCTTCGTTCAGGTCTTTATGACCTTATGACAAAATTTGATGGAAAATAAACGTTATGGTAGGCCTTATAAATTTTTTAATGGTGAAAATCAGCATCTCCTGTGCTATTTATGGTGTGGTCCAAATGATCTTTGAATATGATTCTTTTTTTGGATAATGCTCTAAAATGATCTCTAAAAATAGATGAACGGTGTAGATATAATAAATACATTACTGTAGGGCCATAAAACTTTGATATCCCTTGAGCCGTTCATACAACTCGGATCTCTAGGAGCGTCAGTGATCGTCTTCGCACGACCCGTACCTGCAGTATATAGCTGGTGTGAGGTACACCACCTCTTGCAACGCCCTTCCGATGTCTGCTGACAGCCAGTTGGGATCATCCGTCCAGCGTTACTTTTGGTTTTGGATCAAATAAAGTGGGGCCCACAATTCGATGGTTAAGTTGAGTTTCATGTATGCAACTTAGGCAGTGGTTCTGTCCATCAGGATCGCACTATGAAGTATTGATCACTATCCGAACTGTTTTATTAGGGATAAATGACGGTTAAGATGAAAATTTGAAGGTCTGATTTCAATAATAATGGAAAAAAATATCATAAACTAGGACCATCAAATCTATGCGATTTTAATGCTATGATCTATCAAGAACAATTCTTATGATTTTGACGGTTTGATTTGATTCATATGTATGTAACATTCACAATTTCAAATGAATGAGTACGAATCATCAAACTCCGCCGGATTATCAAATGAAAGCACGTACACTGTCGTAAAAGAAGCGGTCTTTGTCCTTAATGCAGTAAATTACTTTTTTTCTTTCTTTCTTTCTTTTTTCGTTTTTTCTTTTTCTTTTTAACTGCACGAAGACTGCCACAAAAGAAGCGGTCTTTTTGCTGCAGCAAATGAGCTTTACGTCGGGTAGTGCACTGACCCGACTCTTGTATCCGCTCTGCTTAGCGTCGTATGCTGTCGTCTAATCTAATGCTTGTCCGACTCGCGCGAGGAGGTGATGGGAAATGGGAATGACGCATGCATGCATCGAGAGCCTAGTAAATGCATGCTCTCGATGGACGACTCAGATCATTCAGTGAGGGTCAACGGGACGCTCCTGTAATCCACCGTGGCCCCTGCTTGTATGGCATTCCTTATAGATAGAAGGTGAGTTCTGCTGTCTTTTGCAAGGGACTCCGAGTCGTTGTATAAGAGATTCCCACCTATAGTCAATGAACGGTGGAGATGCGGGGAGACAGTAGTCGCCTCAGAGAATAATAGAGGTTTCCTCTACATCCAGTACGTCCAGAGTTTGGCGGTTGGATCAGAGGTCATCTTTCAATTATCCAAACCGTTAAACACGATGGACCTCACATTGGATGGGGATATCCAAATATACCCTAAACTTTAATGTTTTAACACTTTGATCATTTGGCTTTTTTTCTTTAAATATGGACGGTCTCCTTGGTCTTTAAAAAAGCCAAAAGTTTCAATATTTCTTTTTCATATCCTTCATCCAAGCTGAGTCCCATCATATTAACGGCTTGGATAGATGGGAAAGTTTCATATCCTGCGGCTAAAGTCTCGACATATCCCTTGGGGACGGAACACGTGTGAGGGGACGGAACACGCGTAAATGATCTGGACAGATAGATATCTTATCAGAAATCAGGTCCATTCATCAGATACCGTAAATTGTGAATATACAATGGACAGATAATGCTGTTCCACTGATCAGGCATGTCAAAGTTAGCAGTTAGAAAATAATTCAAACGGTTATATGTGGCTTACCTGATGGGTTTCTTTACTTGATTTTTCACATATAAAATGTTCACAGTGTGTACTACAGAATGAATGGATCGGATCTGTGACACGTGTGCTTCCTCCTAGATGTCTGATATGCGTTGCACGGTGTCACGTGAGGGGCCGCTCATTGAATCACCCCCTTTTCCTTTTTTCTAACTTGTAGGCTGTAGCAGGAACGACGGTGCTGGTTGCACTCGCTCGAGTGCAGTGTGAAACACGTGGAGGCACTTCACACATGTGCAAGATCAGATTGGCTCGTTAGGGTATATATCATCACTGATTAAATCCCATGCATCCAGAATGGGTAAGTATGATTATCAGGTGGGCCACACACGTAGAAAATTTGAACCATTGGTGTCCATCTCTTTAGTGTTGTACAGGTTTGGCCCACCTGATAGCCAAATAAGCCTGCCCATGTACATATCATATAAATTGTTGCGATTTCACCTAACAAAAGGGTCCGATCTTCTACACACGTGCGTCGCTTCCACGTGTGAGGTGAGATCTTTCCTCTGGTTACACGAACCCTTTTGACAGCGATGCACAGAAACTGTGACTACGTTGGAAATGTAATTAGTGGCCGTTGAACGAACAAAAGAGGCTTCTTTACCGGTTTTTTCACATTCCTTTTGTTCGTAATTATGCAGAGGTGTACGCGTTTACATACGCACGCATCAAGAAATACTCTGATTGAACTTAGGGCCGACCTGATCCTGACCATTCATCCGGTGTGGTCCATTGCGGAATGGGTATAGCCGATGATAGAATGGCCCGAATTGTCCTATCAGAGAACACTGCTAACTGGACGCTGAAGGTTGCATTATTTCTTCCAATCATCCAAATGCAAGCGACCAATCAATAAGAAAAGACGGAATCTAGGCTATGGCATCTCCAGATTGGGCCCCATCAGATGAAAAGTCAAGATCATGCTGATATCATTCAGATGGGTCTGATCACTGGATCTCTTGAGTTCACCACCATTTATGGTCGCATGGCCTTTTATTGCATTTCTTCAATCTTCATCCACATTTCTTTAGGGTGGAATTATTGAAACCCAATGCATCATCCCAAGCATCCATCTCCAGAATTAGGGACCAATGTTCAATGATCTAGGCCACTCATATGGTGGGCCCAAAATAGGATGCCCTAATAATCTCAGTGATAACCAGATCCTAGCCATCAAATCTCCGACCTTTTTTTCTTGATCATCTTTGCATCCTGCCGATCAAAAGGCTAGAATCACCAAACCTGGGAGATTTTTAGCGTATCCTCCACCTATACCATGGCGAATCAGATCAACCATCTGGATCGCCGAAATGTTGGGCCTGATCGTATGAACGGTTCCCAATGCATAAGGACCCCACAAATCCTCTTTTCCTCGTGTGGCCTAGCTTTTTCAAGGGCCTATAATCCAGGGTAACCTGGTCTAAATGGCACACGGTTTCCTCCTCCCAATAAAGTTCTACAGAAAATATTTCTTCTTTCTCCTTTAGCTGATGAAAGGCTTTTATTTCCTTTTGCTACAAAAAGAGGAGTCTTTATTTGAGGAAAGATTAGAACGCAAGGGAGAGATGTATGATGGTGTATGGAAGAGATGTTTTTCTTTTGGGCACCTAAAGCTCCCATTCTCTCATTGAATCTTGAAGAATCCTATCAAAAGCTCTCTTTTCTCAATGTTGAAAAGGAAGGGCTCAACAGCTTTCTATCTGATGGCCCCTTACATGAAATCCATCTCACATGTCACATGTGTGAAAGATATGCATTCACAGCCATTGAATTGCTTGTGACCACAAGTCATGAATCGGATCCAATAACAAACTGTAATAAATATCAGCATTTAAGTATTGACAATGGTATGAACTTAAAATGCATAAATGCCAAGTTTGAAATAGCATTTTGCATGTTCACGTGCCAGGTGCATCTTGCCGCTGTGCTCTGGGCCATGCGCAAGGTTTAAAATCGGTGCATTATCATTCACCTTTCGGACCAATACGGCCATATCATTCATGGACAATACGAGTACATAACAGGTGACATTTACAGGTATCCGACAATACTTTTTACTTCTCAAGCCATTGCACTATGCATAGAAAAATGCTTTTAGAGGGAGAGAAGCAGTTTAATTATAATCTAAGAGCGTGTTTGAATGCACTAAAATTGGAAATAAACAAACTGTAAATTCCTCACTACGATTCATACCAGGCGTCCAACTCCAAACTGCGGTCACGATACCTTCAGGCCCACTTGAAAGAAACACAACTTCAATCTCATGGCTACTTTCTCATTACAAATATTAGGAAGCATGACTAGTATCTGTCCTTATCTCTTGATTAAACTGACTGTTCACGACTCTGTTCACTTGTGCATCCAAACACAGCATAATCATCATATTCTTATGTGAGCTGTATAAGCAAGAATGCTAATAAGATTACTCATTCAAGTGGTACTAGATGTACCTGTAGGCTTGTGTGCAAGATCTTGGCCGTACATCACTAGCCTCATCATGAATGTGCCCAGACCCAAAAATAGGTCAGTTCATAGAATGCGGATCTTTTTTCTCTTCGTTTTTTGGGATAGGGCACATACATTGAGGGCCCACCTAATGAATGGCTAGGGTCTCATCCTACTTGAGTAAACTACAAGAGCTTATTATATCTACAAGCACTTCAATATCTACATTTTGGATGTCTATCCTGAAATTAGAAACCCAAATGGCAGTTAACCCAAGCTATTCCCCAAAGAGGCTGACCACGCAAGGAAACCAGAGAAACTTACTGCAAGCAGAAGAGACGCACCAAGCAAGTAAACCTAGAGAAATTGATTTTGTAGAGGGGGCTTCCACAATAGAGCTCACTTTGGAATCTCACTTCTCCCAAAGAGAGAATAGAGCTGTAAAATTTCCTTCATTTGTAAGGGCCCTAAAGGTTCAGCATTCCAAGAGGACCCGAGCATCATCCGTAGGGGCTTGCTATGAGGACCTTGTCAGCGAATCTGGCCCTCAATTTCAGCAAGCCAGTGTTCACGCACTCAACTGGCAGACGAATTAGTAAAATCTTCATTGCAATTGACCTGATCTGTAGTCTGGACCCTTGGATGGGCATGATTTGTAATCTGCAAGATTGCATGGACCTGATAGCACAATTGATTTCAGCCCTTACTGTTCAAACCTCTGGTTAGTTTCACCCAAGATTCATCCTGGTAATGGATAGATCACCCAGGTTCGGGTCCATGAGTAGTGACAACTAGTGGGTCCCCTTAACCAAGTCACAGCCCATGAGTTGCTAGTTCATGCTTCAACAGGCATGCAGTTAAAAGATTTCTCCTCCCACTGCTTGGAAGCTCAATGTGAGCTATAGTTTTAGAAACCCAGAAACTAAACTCGATTCGGCTTAATGCCAGCCAGGTCAGGTTGACTCAACTAAGTAGACTCAGATTGACTCAATGTTAAATAATTATGTAAAAAACATTTATATCGGGACTAGGGCTATAAAATAGTCATGATTTGTGTAAATATTATAAATTACCTTTTTTTTAAAAACGACACATTCACAGCATGTGTCGTGCTGGTTAAAGAGTTGATCCGCGGGTTCGAAACTCCACCTTCCGTTTTCACTTTTCATTAACAAAATATCAGCTGATTAGACATCTCAGGAAGACTTTTATAATGGCGAGGACCATATAGCTTTTGTTCTCTTTTTTTCTTAAACAACCAATGGTTCTTTCTTTGTTGGCTGCCATAAAGTATGAATATACAACCAATCTCCGCTTTCTTTCTTTTTCTCTTTTTTTTTTTTTTTGTAAAGACGGGGAGGGGAGATATGTTGGGACCATTGTATTGGTCCATCTGAGATTGGGCAATACATGAATGTTAAACTGGATTGGTACAAAAACTTAATTGAAAATACATGGATTGGCCAATGCAATGATCCCGGAGTGCCTTTAGTGGCTTGGTCATGAACATTTTGGGCCAACACGAAATCATACACAAATGATTGATAAAATTGTGAGCAAATATTGAGAAAAATTGGCAATGAGCTTTCTAAAGGATACAGGAGTTGCAATTTCCTCATATTGATGATAACAGCTGCATTTCTTTGAAAGAAGTTGATGGTATGACACAAGAATCTGAGATGGTATAATGGTTGCCTCCCATATCAATTCCAAAGCTACAAGCTCATCTCCTTCGGCAAGCTCACCTCTAAAAAGTAAAGGCTGCCAATAGAGCAAAACAGATGTGATTTAAGCATCCGGAAAAGAAAAAATAAAATAAAATCCGTGGAAGTCTTTGATTGGCCCCATACAGCAGGGCCCACCCACCAGCAATCAAAACGGCGGATGTCTTGTAGGTTTTCTTCCATATGGGTCCTGCTGTACCCATTGAATCAGATGACCACAAAATATTTTTTGTTAGTTTTTGCAGTACGACTCCCTACAACAGCCACGAGATAGTTGGAAGTCACAGGTCAAAATAGTGGGCTCCTTCATTGGAATTGTCCACCTTCAATGACCATCATTGCAAGCATGCAAATGGAAACAGAGCCTGGGACATTTTTTACCATTCCACAACCAGGGCTCTACTTTTTTATATGTTTAGAACATAGGATTTTATGTCAGAACAGTAGCTTTTAAGAAAGTTTCCTCTTCTATTAATTACCTTGCCGACATGAAAGCCATGCCTAGGAAGACAGCCTTGACGGCTTGTTTCTGCCCAGCATAATCAAATGCCAGGGGTAGCATTACATGCAAGGTGAGAAAAGCCATTACTCCCCCAACTGCAGTGGAAAAAAAAATACATGAAATGCAAGTCAAAAACCTGTGTGCCTGTATGTGTGTGTGTCACTTGATTTATGCAATGAAGCAATCTGACATGGATAGTACGGACAACCTGATCCAAGTAAGCCATCAAGAATTTCAGGGTTTAGACTGCTCGGGAACAGGTAAGCTGAATGAGACACAAAATTTAGATTGAAACTTCAAAAATCTGTTTAGAAATCATGCTAGAACTATAACCCAACTCATGACTATAGCTATATATTCTATAGAAGAACCAAAATGTGTAGCTGTTCATAGCCATACAAGTTATTTATTTATTCATTGTACATGTAGAATCATAGGTGCATTAACCAAGAGAAAGTAATGCTCTAATTCATGCAGGACTGGAGAAACAGGTGCAAATGAAGCTTAACCTCCCAGTACCTAACCTCAGGATGAGGGTGGTTTCAGAAGACATGGTCTCTGTTTCTGGCAAACCTGAGGTTAGCCACCGGAGGTAACAAAGGTGTAAAAAACCAAACCACCCCCCTTCCCCCCCGTAGAGTCACAGGTGCATTAACCAAGAGAAAGTAAACAGGAATATCAGATTTCAGTTATGCACTTGTGCTCTAATTCATACAGGACCGGAGAAATAGCATATAGCAGTACAAATAAATATAAACTTTCCATCATAAGATGAACTGAAGTTATGCTAAGTAGTTCCAAGTTTCTAAACCACAAAACATAAAAGTTAGCCATTGATTGTTTCTTTTTAATTATTATTATTGAGGGCGTGTTTGGTTGCACAAGATTTCATGAAATTTGCATCGAATCAGACAGATAAATCATGAAATTTCATGATATTTGGTGCAACCAAACACACCCTACATTAGTTATGTAAAATCTCATGAAACTTCAAGATATTTGGTGCAACCAAACACACCCTAAATTAGATACATCTCAAAATGGAAACAGAGGCTCTCCCAAACTTGCATTTTTTATAGGTGTTCTCAACCTAGGAAGCAAATGATTTTGTTTCTAAAGAAGAACAGACAGGTGGGCTATCAGAAGCATCAGATGTGCAGACAAACAGATGTGTGACCTCTGAAGGAGGGTTGGCAATTTTCATTACATGATGCTCGATAGATAGCATTTTTAGTTTTACCTATCAATGGTAAGTGGGCCCGCATCTGGTAATCTAATATGTTAGCCTGGTTGGCCCCCATCATAGGATGAGCCATGTGACGCAGGGATGAACGTGATGAGGTCGATCACCGTCTTCCTCAAGGATAACTACTCCGAATCCACGGAGCTTCTCTGGACTCCTCACAGAGACTTCTCGAATCCACGAGGAAGGAAAGCCGGAAGATAGAAATAAATTCTAATAAATTCGAAATTAATTGATGAATAATTGATTATCCTTAATGTGTTTCCTTGCACCATTAATATAGAAAAAAAAAACTAAAATTCGTAATTACCAAAAATAGCAAAATTCTAACTCTAACACAAATCCTAATTCTAATAAAATTCTTCTAAGGCCTAATTTCTAAAAATAAAAATTACAAAGTATAATTAAAAATTATTTCTAGAAGGAAAAAAAATCTAAAACTCTAAAAAGATTAAAAAATCGAAATTACTAAAAATAGTAAAATTTTCCTAAAAAATCATTTTTGAGCTGAATGCGCGCGTTTTCTGATGAAACGGACAGATGCGACCCACTTTGTGGGTCGGTTCACCTCGGATGGCCCGTTTTAGTAAAGATTGATAGGTTGTACGCCCCGTAACGATACCCGGATCAAAAGTTATGTTCAATTCACGGTCCATCTCCTTGTGGCTCAACCTTGCTGGGAATATCTCTGTGACACGTTCTACATCAGACCCCTCCACTTGAAAAAAACTCGTCCTCGAGTTACGCAAGAGACTTGACACATGAGTCTGAGATAACTTCTGACACCGATGTTCATTAGCCTTTTTTTTGTACTTGACATTAAGCTCTTGAGCTGACACAATACATGTACTCATGCTTTCCTTTACTTGACTAATATTGATCAGTTCCTTCACATTTGACACAATACATGTACTCATGCTTTCCTTGACTTGACTAATATTGGTCAGTTCCTTCACATCCGTCTTTAAGATCTCATATTTTTTCTGATAATGTGAGCAATCAGGCGGACTTGCCCCTGAGACGGGATCAACGTGATTTTGTATATCTCGTATGGAAGGTAATTTATTAGGGGGTTCATCGAGCACAATCTCTTTGAACTCCTGCAACATTGGCTTCAAATCTTCTGGGATATTCACAGACTCCATATATTCTTTCTTTTCAACTGATGGATATACATCTCTTGTTTCCTCAGATTGTTTAACAAAAGCCTGTTCAGTTGTGAGAGACTGTTCCTCAACTTTAGAATTCTTGAGCTGGTTCTCCCTTCCCATAGGGGCGAGGATAATCTTTTTGCCATCTTTAATAAAGAAGATAAATAAGTTATCCCGATCCCTATGTGTAGCATTAATATTATTTTGCCAGGGTTGACCAAGTAATAGGTGACAAGCTTCCATGTCGACCACGTCACACATTACTTCATCCTTATAATATTTACCAATAGAAAAAGATATATGACATCGTTCAATTACCTTTGTTTTGTTGATCTCTTTGATCCATCCAATCGTGTATGGAGATGAGTGTCTTTCTGCTTTCAGTTGTAGCTTCTCCACCATTATTTTTGACATGAAATTCTTATCACTCCTTACATCGATGATCACATTGCAGACTTTTTTGTATGCAGTGCACCTTGTTCGAAAGATGTTGTCTCTCTCTAATTCTATCTCTACCTTTGGCACATATAACGGCTTCCTCATAATCGAAGTGGTGGCCTGTGATGAACCATCATCTGATGGTGCCTTGTAGAAATTGGGATTGTGTTGTACAGCAGCCATAGGTGGTTGAGCATCACTTTGAGCTTGGGGCGGAATTAGCGCATCCGCAATACGGTTGAGAGTTGTCTGCAGCCCTTGCATGGTCAACTGACTCTCCCGATAGAAAGCTTCCATTCTTTCCAAAAGATAACGAATCCTTGGATCACCGTCTATAGGATTTTGATTCATACCTTCATTATTTACCATCGGCCCGAGGGAAATCCTCGCTCTGATACCAAATTGACGCAGGGATGAACGTGATGAGGTCGATCACCGTCTTCCTCAAGGATAACTACTCTGAATCCACGGAGCTTCTCTGGACTCCTCACAGAGACTTCTCGAATCCACGAGGAAGGAAAGCCGGAAGATAGAAATAAATTCTAATAAATTCGAAATTAATTGATGAATAATTGATTATCCTTAATGTGTCTCCTTACACCATTAATATAGAAAAAAATTTTAAAATTCGTAATTACCAAAAATAGCAAAATTCTAACTCTAACACAAATCCTAATTCTAATAAAATTCTTCTAAGGCCTAATTTTTAAAAATAAAAATTACAAAGTATAATTAAAAATTATTTCTAGAAGGAAAGAAAATCTAAAACTCTAAAAAGATTAAAAAATCGAAATTACTAAAAATAGTAAAATTTTCCTAAAAATTCATCTTTGAGCTGAAAGCGCGCATTTTCTGATGAAACGGACAGATGCGACCCACTTTGTGGGTCGGTTCACCTCGGATGGCCCGTTTCAGTAAAGATTGATAGGTTGTACGCCCCGTAACGATACCCGGATCAAAAGTTATGTTCAATTCACGGTCCATCTCCTTGTGGCTCAACCTTGCTGGGAATATCTCTGTGACACGCTCTACACCACCATGCCTCGATCTCCCCTACCGGATGATCCGTCCACATCTTTTTTGGGGCCAATATGATGTTTAAGATCATCTCACAGCAGAGAATTTTGGGTATCTGCCACCCACAATGGGGGCGCACCCCTCCATATGAACAATTTGAACCTCCAAATGATGGGACCTGCATACAGTTTGGTGGGCCTACCAAAAGCTAGATTGAACATTGCATATTATCTCTATTAGGGTTAGCAAGGGAAAGTCAATGTCAAATATGAACAGACATTGGAATTCAAACATATAATCACAAACTGGAAATATTAGAGCATAGTGGGAGAATATTTCCATAAACAGAATACACATCAACAAGCAATTGACATACCTACAATATTCACACCTAGGGGCTCGGCAAAACCAGAAAGTGTTGCCAGTTTGAATGCCTGCCATTTACTGTGTTTTGCAGAAAAAGTAACACCAATACATGCATTAGAGAGCTTTTTCTGAAGAAAACAGTACAAAAGATATTATTATTAGTTTTATTTGCTCTTTGGGTTTGCTAGTCAGTGAAACATGCAGTACAACATTTACTCTAGTGGTGAACCATTATTATGATTCCTATGAAATATACCCATTATGATATATTCTAATAACATTCAATTACAGATGGCATTACCTTTCTGTTGCAAAGTAGATAGGAAGTGCTACAGCAACACCCTACAGAAGAAACTTCAGAAAGTTATTGGCGGATAATCATAACAGAGGGCATATACATTTTTACAGATAGATTATTCACCTTTTACAGATATGGAATAACATGTGGAGGTTTGCTCAAATACGTCTTGACATATTTCAATGTGATACGTCCGGACTTTAGCCTTTGAATTTGGGTCATCTTCTAATGATCCAAACCGTTTATATGAAAAGTCTCACTTTGTACAGTGGAAAGACAACAAATAAAACCTCTCAATAGGATTATTTCAACCCTTCAATAATGTAGCTATTTTGGTTTGAACATTCTCCCTACTTGTTTGACCAGAGGTTTCCGCAAAAGCCATCCGTTAAGGGGCTCCCTCAATTGAAAAGACCAGTCGGATTTTCTTTCTAGGGATCAATTCCATCCATGAACAGAAAGTCAACTGCCAATCTTGATCATTTGAATCCACCGCATTCAGGCTTAAGAATGAAAACATAAAGACTCCTTCAAGTGACGTAAGGAGAACACTTCCTTCAGGCAAGATGACTAAGGATGTGACGGGACCCAAGAAGAAGCCGTGAGCCAAGGGACCTTCAAACTAAAAGCCAGGAACAGTTTAGTTAAGGGATTCAAAGCCAGGAAGGATTCAACGGTTGTGGCTTTATCCTTCCTTTTTAAAGAATGATGAATAAATAAATACATCCTGAGAATTCCCTAGGTATTATTAAACTAGTGAAGAAAATGGCCAAGAAGCAGTCAACTGACTGCCCCCTTCAACTTGGCCTTTATTCGTTATGCGAAAAAAGCAGGAATGGCGCTGCTGTGCCCCGCTGCTCTGCTGCGGCCAGCCCCTGGACTCTGCAAAAGAATCGAGGCCAGGTCGTCTCGTCCATCCCCCACTCTTCGATTTTTTGAGAAACAAGGAGATTATGGTGCAGAAATTGATATCAGAATGGCTTGCAATAAATACTAAAAATGTAAAACATTTCCAAGTAGTTTCTCATTTTCATAGTTTAGAGACCAGAGAAGAAGAGGTTCTCATAATTGTATTGCAAGTCAATTGGAACATCACTTACTCATTGCTGATCATATTTTTGTGGTATTTTGTTAAATTCTGTAGGGTTTTCATGAATGTATGAGCACATGGAATATCAAAATTATCACTAAAAGAGCATCTTTCATGCACGGAGAAACTTCCAAAAGAGACTTACAATTCAACAAAATAGGAAGTATCCAAACAGTATACCTCTGGAATGTTATGCAGAGCAATAGCCAAAGCCAAGTTAAGGCCAACCCGAAGCCCCTACAACAGAACATTTAAGAAACAAGAATGCAAACAGCATTAACAGATGTTCATAAATAATCAAAGCAAGAAGTGTTTTTCTATCATATCCCAAGCATGCCACTGGAGTTAGACCAATATGATGGTTCATTGGGAATTTAGGAGTAGGAAAAAGATTCATCTTAAAGGTTTACAACACTCACCACATATATCACACAATGAAATATGATCATTTATCAAATTACGTCCATTATTGGGAATTTAGTAGGAAAAAGACTCATCCTAAAGATTTCTCTTAGTTTAATGTGTCTGGCACTGGGGTATCCCCCAGAAGGCAGACCCTTGCACCCGAGAAAGAAAGAAACATATGTACGATAAAGAGTGAAACAGACCTTGATGCACGGTGTATGCCATGCAAGCAAGAAATACAATCCTCTGCTCTAAGTTGTAATTTTCTGAAGTTTTATGATCAGCTTCCCACCAGACATCAACCTTCCTTTACCCGGGCTGTGGAACCATATACTACACAAACAAATTGTGCAAGTAAAAAATCTCGCCCGTCGATTACATCCAATGGTGAAGATACAGTCCACAGGCTCTTTGCTTTTCAAATAAATCAGGGCAACTCATACATGTCTTTGGTACATCAAGAGATAAAACAATGAATCCCTCCCTCCTTCACATTGAAGTTGATTAAGTTCCCAATTTGGGTGCTTCTAATCAACGGCCCGAATCAGCGATTTAGGCCGTCAATTTGAGCTCTCAATTGGGGTTTCCTAATCAACAGCCCAACTCAGTGATCTGGGCTGTTGATTGAACCAATCTGTTTTTTCAGATATGCCAAATCTGAAGAGAAGCCCATGATTTGGATGGTCTGATTTGAGCAACATTTATGCCTTGTAGCGAGAACATTGCATTGTCAACCACACGTCGAAGAGACAGTTGTTTCGCAATTGTCCCTCATTCTGTCATCTCCAGTACCAATAACAGTCAATATAAAGCATCAGTTACCATCAGGAAGCATGGGCATGTGGGTTATTTTCCCAGTAAATTCTCTTTTTATGATTGATTTTATTTTGGGGTTCTTGAATTGGGGATTTTATATTATCATTTTGGGGTTTAGAGATTTGAGGGTTTTTATTATGAATTGACTCCTCCCTCCCTCATTATTTTGGGGTTCTTGAATTGGGGATTTTATATTATCGTTTTGGGGTTTTGAAATTGAGGGTTTTTATTATGAATCAACTCCCTTCCTCCCTCAGCTTTTATATTATCGTTTAGGCCCCAGGATCCTGAGGGTGGAAGAGGACCGGAAACCAATAGTAGGGAGAACATTTTTTACTTTATTGGATGAGTGTTACAAGTTTTACAAGCATTATGCAAGAGTTGCAGGGTTTAGCATCCATAAAAGCTCCAATAAACTCGATGAGGACTGTGAGGTGATTAGGAAACAATACATTTACTCAGAGGGTCAGGCAGATAACAAGGTATGAGTAAAGTGTGGGGAAGTAGGCTACAATGTGAAACGGGAGAGGGTTGTCCAGCATTGATGGCCGTTAAGAGGCAGCATTGGGATTCAGAACCATACATGGTGCAAAGATTTGTTGAGGAGAACTCTCATGAGTTAGCGACTCTTGTAAGAAACACCTTCTAAAATCGCATTATGGAATGTCCAAGGCGAAGAAGAATTTGGGAGATAACGATGACAATATTGGATATCGAATCAGGGGGCTGAAAATATTGAATGCACAGAGAAATATGAAAGAAATTATGAGAGGAACAAAATGAATGAGAGCAAGGGCCATGATGCACAAATGTTCTATGAGCATTTTAGAGAAATGCAGGAGTTGAATCAATTATTTGTGTATGAGGTGTAGGTTGACAAGAAGAATAGAATAATCCATGGTTTTTGGGTTGACCGAATTGCACCGCAAGAATCACAGTCACTTTGGTGATGTTGATGTATTTCACAGTGTACAATACAAACAATTATGAGTTGATATTTTCTCCATTCACAGGCACAAATCATCATAGCCAGTCACATTGGGGTGTGTTCCATACATAACAAAACGACTGAATCCCTCATTTAGCTGTTAAGAGATAGCTTGAGTTTATGCTAGGATACCCACCAAAGGAAACAATAACATTCAAGATCCAACTATTACTAATGCAATTACAATTATATTTCTAAGAACGTTCCATAAGTTTTGTATTTGACACATCCTGCAGAAGATGCGGGGGGGAAAAAAAAAACTAGGTGTAGTAACACATGGAAAAGTGTTTAATAGCCCTTTCCATGCCTCATATCGACAATTTTCTCTTCCAAAGTGGAAAGAAATCTACTTGGCCTACATATTATTGACTTCTTAAAGTTATTAAATATTCATCCCTCTTTTCAAAGTATATATTTGCTAGAGCTAGATTGTATGCCATAGTGAAGTCAAGGATAGCATGCCCTTTCTCATTTCTTCTCCACTAGAGGAGAGATGCATCAAATCTGTCCACTACAGTGTAGGCTGCTACCAGCTAACATTAGAGGAAGAGAGTGGAGAGAGGTGAAAGCTAGGAGGAGAGAGACTGAGAGTTCAAAATGCACGGAGAGAGAGAGAGAGAGAGAGAGAGAGAGAGAGAGAGAGAGAGAGAGAGAGAGAGAGAGAGAGAGAGAAACATGCAAGTCTCCCTCCCTCTCTATTGAAAAGCAAAGAGCCTTTAGGCTCTCTCCACCATAGAATGTAATCAATGGGAGAGATTTTTGCTTGGACGAGACATCCATGCACTATAGCATAAGAAAGCTTCTCTCTATGTACATTGGTTCAATGGCAAATATCTCTAATCAAAAAATAGGGATAGGCATCATTATACTCAAATATTTAATAAAAATAAAACTCAATCATATATTTACAAAGACAAAGGCAGCTTCATTCATCAACTGTTTCTAACCAAATAATATAATATTCTAATTGGGTATAAGAATAGGCATCATTTCTCTAAAACAATTAACTTCAAACATCCCACAAAGTGAAACAGAATTTAGGAGCACCTTCATCGATCCAAGAACACTGCCATTCCCTCTGGAAAATTGTGCAAACTTATGCCTGCAAGTTACAAGAAGACAGAATGTTAAGCTAGGACAAGCCAATACTGGATTGCATTAGGCAGATTTTTTTTCCCTTTTTCTGGTCAGTCCAAAGGCATATAAGATAAATCACAAATTCAAGGAAACCCTCTTTATTTGGATTTGTTAATCTTCAAATGAAATATAAGTAAAATTTACCAACGGAGAATGTAAATAATTCGTTATGGGACAGAATGTAGGGCAATTAAGGAACAACATGTTGATAAGATGAGAGAAGCTAAAATGACGATGTTGATTATGGATGAGTAGCAAGATGAGGAAGGATAGAATTAGAAATGAATGCATTTGAGGAAACTTATGGGTACCATCAATAGCTAATAAGATGAAGGAAAGTAGACTTAGATGGTTGTTGGTCATGTGCAACGGACACCAAGAACTGCGCCTATTAGGAGTGAATGGTTGCAAGTCGAAGGCTCCAAAAGGGCAAGGGGAAGGCCCAAAAGGACATGGGTGGAGGTAGTAAGAAAAGCCTTGAACACCTATGTTCTAAATGAAGTTATGGCCCTTTATAGAGTGGAATGGTAAAATAGGATTCATGTAGCCAATCCCAATTAGTTGGGGTAAGACAGAGATGATGACGACAATGATAATGTAAATAATTCGTTCCCAACATAAAAATAATAAATAATAAAATGATTTTAAAAAACAGTTAAAAAGAACTTGCATTGTATTGATGTGGATTTCACTTAATATCTTATTAACCATGAAAACAATAGAAAATTTATATCAATACCATCAAAGTTTCTAGAAGGGCAAAAGAATATGTATTCTAGAAAACTACTTGTTGATCGGGTATTATAGAAAACCACTAGCAGATTAGAAAGAGAATTTTCTAGTTAAAGTCATCCACGAATTCTAAATTCTAGTTGCAATTTTGGAGAGCATGTTATGAACAATACTTCAAAAGACCAATTACGAATTATGTACAAAACTAATCATCTAAAGGAAACATGGTATGGCTTAAAAAGATCAATGATACGTGCATGGAAAAACAGAAAATTCAACTTATATGAGAGCCCATTCTACGAGTATAATTCAATAAAATGACAATAAAGACATCTTTTTTTTTCTATACTGGGTGCAACAACAGTAATTTAAACCATCCAAAATGCATCTCACTTCAATGGCACATGTATATGGAAATCGAGGAAGAATGCTCTCCTCATTAATGTGTTTTCTTTCTTTTCTAACAAACTTTCAGTTCATCAATTAAAAGAACAGAGTATCTGGTATTATCACTTATATCTTACTTATCAAGCACCCTATATTCTAAAAAGTGGCAAGAGCAAAATCAGTCCTATCATGGATGACCAATACCCCAAAAAATCTTCTGCTTTTTTCTAAATTTGCGATTTTAATTTTAGTAAAGTAAAACAATCCCAATCAAACCGAAGGGAAGATTTTATAGGGTAGCTATGAAACCACCATGCTTTATGGGACAGAACGTTGGTGGTAAACAGAAAAGATGCTCATGATATAAGTTAGCTAAAATCAGGAGCAATGTTTTCCGTATCTATATCTCGTAATCTATACCGTTGGAATACGGATACATATCAATTATCACATGGGATATATCGGTTGTATCACATACTATATTATTGTTGTTGGAAAACATGGAGAAACATTGGGAAATTGATTGAATTTTTCAATGAAAGTAAAACTTCAGGGATTGTTAAAAAAAGACACCAATACACACTTAGAAATTTATTATTATTATTATTATTATTATAATAAACAAGTGCACATAATAGGTTTGCTTTGTATGGGTTCAAAGTCAATTCATAAAATTTATAAATATAAAAAACATATATGGTAACACAATCATTACATTCAAAAAGCAAAAGAAGTAGAAAGCTAAATATATACCTACAAATTTCCAAAAAAAATATATTTTTAAACATTAAAAAAAAAAAAAAAAAAATAGTTAGAAATTATTATTTTTTTAAATCCCAAAATTGCCAAGATTGTGTAGACAGGTTATAAACATGTTTGATTTCATATTTGGACACTAAGATTGCAACCGATTTGGGACATATTGGAAATTTTTCAATTTTCCACAACTCATCCCATCTCCCCCAAATCTTGAAATCGAAGTTCCAAATCCATAATTTTTCATGCAAAACATGAAGAATCGTGGATTTTTTACCATTTGACACTATTTACAACATAGAAAATTTAAATAAATAAATAAAAGAACCAAAACTAAATAATACGCACCTTTTAGAATCCTACCCCAAGAAGCTTTCGCTCATGATTTCAGAGAAATTTCGAAGATTTTCTTCCAACAAACTAGAGTAGATGGGTCGAATTTTTGAAGATTTTCTTCCCACAAGCTAGAGTGGACGGCTCAAAATAACCTTACAATGTACTAGGTAAAGTGGGATGGTAGAACAGGTTTTATGTAGCTGACACCAGTTAGTTGGGATAAGGCTTAGATGATGATGATGAGTGGGAGGATGATGATGATGATGAGGAGACAGCAAACACTTAGAGGCCTCACACCCTCACACAAAAACAAAGCTAGGAGATATAAACAACTATAAACTCCCCAATCCCCTAAGGGGGACGTTTGGTGCATCGACTTCAGAGGTTTTAAGTGGGATTGGCATACAAATCTCGCGTGTAGCATGTAAAAACGTGTTTGGAAATGCTTGCACTCACCGAGGGTTTTCAGCTTTGGAAACCGAGCCTTTCTCCGCCAACTCTACCAAGGGATTATGACAATCCCATCTCAGGTCAAGAACCTAGATCTCCGTAGCCCCTGAATCCAACTAATGGATTGAGGAGAGAGACGTATCCGTCTCGAGGGTTGCTTGCAATCCCAGGAAATCCCGAGAGATGGAACTTCAAGCCAACAGTTGGATTTGGGGGCTACGAAGATTTGGGTTCCTGACCCAAGATAGGATTGCCATAAACCCTTGGTACAGCTGGCAGAGAAAGCCTTGGTTTCCAAAGCTAGAAACCTTTGATGAGTGCAAGCGTTTCCAAACGCTTTTTTACACGCCACACGTAGGATTTGTGTGCTAATACCACTTAAAACCTCCGAAGTCAATGCACCAAATGGCCCCTTAATAGATTCAACGGATGGAACCTTGCCCTTGCAGATTTTGCTATTTCACTCTTTCAACAAACCCCATTAGATTATGAAGAAATACATATTCCATAAGGCCTCCTTTTAGCCATTGAATAGCCTAACATGCCATTCCAACAACCTATCACCAATAGAGTAACTGAAAATCCACAATAATCCCAACCAAGAAAGACAGGCTACCCACACCTTTCTCACCACCACAAAATGTATGAATAGGTGGTTAACCGATTCTTCCTCATTTCTACACATGAGGAACATGTTGGGGAAGGACATGTTTTGTTTGTTTAACTTATCCAATGTTAGAGTATTGTTGATTGTAGCTGGCCAAGCAAAAGCTTAAAATTCTTGCAGGAAACAAGATCTATACTTTTGTGCGCAGAGGAAAACCACTCTCACACTCATTAGCACCTCATCAAAAAATTGGCCGAAGACTCTCCACTTGGCAACCATTTCCATTCTTTCCTATCTTTAGAGGAGATCAATATGCATGTCGCAAAACCTGCTTAACAAATTATCAAGGAGTCCCAGCCCATCATATAAAAAATTTCTTTGTAATCTTTTGTTCCAAGCTACACCTGCCCCCTCTCAAGCATAACAATCCTGGACATTTTCTTCCCCATCCATCGCAAGCTCAAACTAGTTTTAAATTATTCAAAAGCTTCATCATCCAGCCAAAAATCCTTCCAAAGCAGCACTCTGTCACCTTTCCAACCAAAAACCAAGTGCTTTTACTAAATTCCTTCACTACTTTGCTCAAGATTTCCCCAATTGCTGCCATCTTGACATTTACCCATTTTACTAATAGCCTTCCCAAAAGTCATCTTTTGAATTATCCTAGCTGCCAGTTGGAGGACTTTGGTGATAATAAATGGATGGTTGGAAGAAAGTTGAACCAACTGTTACCATTAAATGGAAGGTAGGAAGAAAATTCTCCAATCAGAGGCTAGGATCATCCAAGTGGGGTATTTCTGGTATGGGTAATCCACGGTAGGAACCAATAGATGAATGATGTGACCTCTTACATGTGTGCCGCATGCACAGAGATATGGTGCCTGATGACTAAGATGCAAGTTTCTAACACCAGATACTTTCTCAAAGGAAATATGTTCGATTATCAGCTACATTGGAAAAACTATCATAAATTGGTCAGATAGATGTTGTTCTCCATAAATTCCTGATGTGAAATTTTGATCCATTAACTTCAAACACAGAAGTTTAAATGATGAAAGAAGTCCACACACATGCATACCTATTGCTGTGATAATTCCACTAAACAAAACTTGGCGTCGGTGCTTTTTCATCAGGTCCTTACCTGCTCCATCATCATCCTTCTACCGTTCTCAAGCACAATGAAGGAAAATAAAACTTTATAGATTCTAATAAAAAAGAGAAGTGCCCGATGCACACGCATATATATTTGGACGTTCTACAGAAGGAAGAACTGGGCCCAAACCTGCTTTTTTCTTGCATCTTTAGTGGGAACAAGTGTTGGTTCTGGGATGAAATTCACAATGAAAGCAAAAAAAAAAAAAAAAAAAAATGACAACTGCAAAGAACTGCAAAAGAGTGCAAACAGTCAGATGAAAGAAGAAGAAAAGAAAGCTGCTCAACTGAAGACTCAGCAACAAGATAAAAATATGATCGAATCATGCCTCCATAAAACTATCAACCCTCAGAAATGATAGCTCACCCAGAGGTTGCCTTTTAAGAGCCCAATGGAATTCAGAGCATTATGTGCCAAGTCTAAGAAAGATATGCTCAGCATAAGAACAGCAGCAAAACCCTGTAAAAAGAACTTAAAGCAGTTTAGTGAAAATTACTGCACTATAAAAAGAAGACTGAGAAACAAATGCATCACCTGTAAAAGCCCGAGCATCTTCAGATTGGGAGCACAACTCAGGACCACGAATAGTGCACCTGTTTCAGATGCCACCACAGACTAATAGTTTGAATCCAGAACTAAAATGGAATGCTATTGCCACCCACTCTGGCTGCTAAATACGCACTTCCTGTAACCCAAAGTTTTGGATACAAGCTTCATGTAACCCTTGTTATAGGGGAGCCCCTGTAACCCAAAGTTTATGGGACCCACCACAAGGTCCATGTGACTTCCACTTCATCCATCAATTTTACCAGCTCATGTTAGGATGTGAGCCCAAAAATGAGAAAGATCCAAAACTCAAGTGTGGCACACCACAAGAAACAGTGGGTATTGAATGGCCACCATTGAAACCTTCTTGGGGCCCCCCCAAAATTTTGGATTGTACTGATATGTGTGTTTTCCCTTAACCCTGGTGGGAATCACCTTATTAACAGGTTGGATGGCATATAAAAATCATGGGGGGACCTTGGAAGTTTTCAAAAGTGGGCGTTTCCGTCGCTAGTGTTTCTTGTAGTATGGCCCACTTGAGTTTCAAATCACCTCATTTTGGGCTCACGTACCAAAATGAGCTGCCAAAACTGATGGACAGAGTGGATGTCACAAGGACATCATGATGGGCCTCACATAGCTTTTGAGTTACAGAGGATCCCTGTAACAGGGGTTAAAGGAAACTTCCATACCCTTCCCTTCTACCTTTCGTTATACGTAAGTGTACAACAATAGTAGAAAGTTGTGCATAAAAGGTAGACAAGGATGGGTGCATTTAGCAGGCAGATGGGTGAGAACAGTGGCTCCTGAAATAAATTAACTGGTGAATAGTTTCATGCAACAGCATGCGAGCAAGTGACAGTTAGGAAGTCGTGAATCAGCATGCAACTTCAACTGTCTGCCCCACCTTAGATTAAGGGAATCCAAGATAATTAAACTTCGAAAGTGTAACTCTCTAAGAACACTATGATAGATTATAAGCTGTAATCCTACGATACTCGGATCTTTCAGAAACTGTGGTAACCAAGTCGGATACGTGGATCAGGGTACGGAAGAGAGTTCCTCCTTCCCCATGAGTCCACGACTTTGGATCCTGATCTATAGGAATTTCAGACTATAAAGCTGTTAGTTGTTTATAATTTATAGTGAAGCAAACCTATTGAGCTACAAATTGGACTTGTAATGTTGTTAGGGAAATATTTTAATATAACTATACTTATCAACAGCAACTAATCCTTGCCACATACCCATATCCTGAGAATTTGGATTTAAAGGATTTGTCATATCCAATCATTGCCTATACTCAATACCCATACCTGTACTTGGATAACATAGTTTAATTTCTTACTTTCAAAAGTATTACTTTCAAAAGTCTCACGGAACTTTGATATCCACCCTTCCATTTACTAGTTGAAGAGTGCCTGTGCATCGCAAGTAGCTAGTAAGAAGTACAAAAGTAAAAGACATGTTCTTAAGAACATCTTTTAAGAAACTTTCTGCTAGCATATTATGATACCCTGATGACACGTCAATACCAGCCCTCCAATACATACTTGATGCTCAAATGTGGGCCTTTGATCCCATAAATGAGAGGAAACACCACGCTTTGTATTGGTTAGCACCAAGCAGCAGTGTCTTTCTTTGAACCATTTCTCTAAAATAATTGAAGGGATGTTGGCTAGTTATGATGTAACTATTTACATCTAGGACTCAAACAATCATGGACATCAACATTGTTTAGGAAGGGAATTGGAAACCTCAGATGTCCCACATGCATGACAGGCTGGCAAGTACACATCGGGCGGCTTGTATTATCCTGTCATGCACGTGGGACATCTGAGGTGCATCCTGCAGACTCATACAATCCGGGTCAGCTACACAGTGATGCACCTCAGATTTCCTGCAAACATGACAGTTTGGCACATGTAGCCACACATAGAGGTGCATGTGAGAGGAACATGTTGGATTAATGAAGTTCTTTCAAATTTGGTTTGATGTATAGTCCAAAACCGGTAAGTATTGCCCAATAATACCAGTATTGCCCATGAATGATACAGCTGCATCGCCCCATAACAACCCGAAATAGGTGCAATACGGGGCAATGCGACCCCATATCAGTGGTGGCCAATACATAACTCTGAAACTGGTTGGCAAACCTTGCTTTCTGTTTTTCTTAATTAAACAAATCATGAGGAAAAAAAAAAAAAAACAGCCTGAAATCATTCCAAAACCCAATATGCTGCTTTTCTTGAAGCTAGCAGTCATGATTCATTACAAAAAATCACAAACAATAAGCAAATAAAAGGCTGGGGATCCTTCTCATGCATCCTTTCTTGCACTAGTCACATGCAGAACATATACAGGAACTGAGCTGCTCACTATGCGACACAACCATGCATGGAGGCAGCATCCAACCACTCATCAGGTAGACCCCTCATGGATGTGACCCATCCAACAACAGGCGGACGTCCCTAAAGCTGCCTTTGGCTCATGACCATCTCGGGAACAGCAAAATGTAATTTAAGATTTTGGAATTACTCTAAATAGAATTTCCAAAAATCACAAAATGGAGCTCTTCTGTTGAATTGAGAAGAGAGCTCTTTGGCATACAGGTGAGTTGTGTTGCATGATCTTTTCAAATTCTATTAAGAGTAGAGAAGTTCGCCCCTAAGATACAATAACCAGCCCTGAGATTGTTGTTTCAAAATAGTTCTGAGAGAATTCCACAATTCCTTGAAGTGGAGGGACCAAGAACTTGTGCCAAAACAAAATGCTTTCCATAAGCATGGTGTTTATACAACTCAGGACATATTGGTCCTGCTTCCGCCATTAAAGAAAAGGCAGGATTGATTGTCTTTGCAGGTAATGGGTTTTTGAGGTGGAAAATCTAGGGCTGAAAGTTGAGCGGGTTCAACCTGACCGACCCATGACCGACCCGACATTGAGTTGGGCTTGGGCAAGATGTATCGGGTTTGGTCTTGGTCTTGGGCCATACAAACACCAACCCAATAAAACTTGGGTTGGGCTCGGGCTAAGGTCTTGGGTTGCCCGACCCAACCCGAACCCGATCAATATATAAGTTCCTAATAAATTAATTATAATTGAGTGTCAATCGTCTGTATTGAAGGCACAGTAAATTCTAATCTTGTCGGGTTTCATTGGTCCACATCATTTCCAATGACTCAAGCTAACAAGATACACCAGATTTCTCTCCCAAATAGATTGCTTGATGCACCATGTGACTTTTAAAAGTGTAGATGTCCTATATTTTAACTTATTTGTTTAGAAAAAATGAACTTCTTTATGATAAATAACTACATATATAATTAATAAAACTATAGGTACAAAAAAAAAAAAAGATATGTATTGAAAATATAATAGACTAATGTAATAATGAAAATATTAGCATATATCTACCCGACCAACCCAGCAAAGCCCGCTTGGGTTGAGCTTGGTTTGAGAATTCCCAACCCGAGGTTGGGTTGGGTTGGTTTAGGGTTGAGGTAGAGGAACCTTGGGTTGGGCTAGGGTTGAGCACCAACCCGACCCAACCCTATTGAGATGTGGAGCCACATCTGGGGGCCGCACGACCGGTCGTAACCCCTGCTCAACCAGTCGTGGACTGGCTCGACTCAAAGTCCAGCGAGCATCAGATTTTTGGTTCCGAGGTGCTCGACCGGTCATGGCCTATGCTTGACCGGTCGAGGGGTCCACTTGACCAGTTGTGCAGTCTGCTCGACCGGTCGTGGTTACGCAGATTCGTTTCCGAATTTGATGCGAACTGCGGTTTTTGAGTCGGCTTTCGCAAGGGTGCGAAAGGGAAGTTGCCTAAACTATATATAGGTGTCCCTAGGGCTTTTCTAGGGTATTGGGGATATTGAGAAATAATTCTAAGGTATAGGCAAAGGGTTTTTCTCCATTCTTCCAAAAGAGAGGTTAGTATTTTGCCTTGTAATCTCCGTTTTTCTTCATAGTGGAAGTTTGCATCCGTGGTTTTTTACCCTGGTTTGGGATTTTTCCACGTATATCTTATCTTGTGGTTTGTTTGGATTGTTTTGATCTGTTTCTAGTTTATATTTCTTCCTGTTTATCGTTTATGGGTGAGACCGGATATTGGATCTCGGTTCACTGCATTGTTGGTGTGCTGCGCAACAACTGGTATTAGAGCTATTGGTTTAGTTTTATTGGGAGCGATGACGAAAGAAAGGAAAACTAGAATTGAGAAGTTTAATGGTTCAAACTTTGCCTTCTGGAAGATGCAGATGGAGGATTATCTGTATCAGAAGGACCTTTATATTCCTCTAAGAGGAAAAGAGAAGAAACCAGAAAAGATGACAGATGATGAATGGTTTTTACTGGATAAGAAGGCTTTAGGAACAATCCGACTCTCTTTGTCTAAGAGCGTCACCTTCAATATATCCAAGATAAAAACTACAAAAGAATTAATGGAAGCCCTAGCCACCATGTATGAAAAACCCTCAGCGTCCAACAAGGTTCATCTTATGAAACAGCTATTTAACATGAATATGTCAGATGGTGGGAGCGTGGCTGAACATCTAAACGAGTTCAATACAGTCATGAGCCAATTAAAATCCGTTGGCATTGTTTTTTAAGATGAGGTCAGGGCATTATTAATCTTATCCAGTTTGCTAGACAGTTGGGATGGTTTGGTGATTGCTGTGAGCAATTTCTCGGGGTCGACAAAGCTGAAATTTGATGATGTGGCCAGTCTAATTCTCAGCGAAGAATCTAGAAGAAAGGCATTTAAGGGCATTCAAGGAATGCTCTAAACGTTGAAAGAAGAGGAAGACACTGAACAAAGGAGGCAGTAAATACGAGCGTTCTAAGTCGAGAAAGAAGTCCAAGGGACCGAAAGACAAAGACGTGTGTTGGCATTACGACAAGAAAGGGCACATGAAAAGTGATTGCAGGGCGCTTAAGAAAAAAGAAGGAAGCTCTCAAGGCGGGAATGATTCAATGAATCTATTTAAGGAGAGTGATACAGAGGCGTTGATCTTGTCTCTTGATGCGAGGAATGAGTCTTTGGTTATAGACTCGGGTGCTTTGTTGCATGCCACTTCGTGCAAGAAAGTTCTGCGTAACTATATATCAGGTTACTTCGGGAGAGTCTACCTAGGTAATGATGAGCCGTGCAGTATCGTTGGAAAGGGAGACGTTCATATAAATTAAAAAGACGGATCGACATTGAAATTAAAGGATATCAGACATATATCGAATTTGAGAAGGAATTTGATCTCAGTGAGGCAGTTGGCCGATACCGGTTATATGACGACATTCACCAGTGATTCCTAAAAGATCACAAAATGTGCTTTGGTGATATCTCGAGGTAAGAAGGAAGGTACTTTATATATGACTTTAGGATCATATAGTTCACTCTCAATCACATCAACTAGAGTGAATGGACAGTTATGGCATCAGAGGTTGGGACATATGAGTGAGAAAGGGATGAAAGTGTTATTGTCAAAGGGGAAGCTACCAGGGCTGAAGTCTATTGACTTAGAATTCTGCGAAGACTGCGTGTATGGCCAGCAGAAGAGGGTAAGCTTCAAGAAAACAGGACGCGCTCCAAAAACAAATCTATTGGAGCTTGTACACACTGATATGTGGGGACCGACACAGGTATCATCTCTTGGTGACTCATGTTATTTTGTTTCTTTTATTGATGATGTTAGTAGAAAACTGTGGGTTTATTTCTTAAAGCACAAATCTAATGTATTTGATGTATTTAAGAAGTGAAAAGTTATGGTAGAAAACGAAACAGGTAAAACAGTAAAATGTCTCAGATCTGATAATGGGGGAGAGTACTGTGATAAGAGGTTTTAAGAGTATTGTGCAGCAAGTGGAATCAAACATCAGAAAACGATTCCAGGGACACCGCAATAGAATGGTGTGGCTAAGCAGATTAACAGGACCATCCTTGAGTGCGCCAGGAGCATGAGGTTACATGCAAGGTTGTCCAAGACTTTTTGGGCAGATGTTGTGAATACTGCTGCATATCTCATCAATATAAGTCTCTCAGCACCATTAGATGGTGGGCTACCAGAAGAAATGTGGACTGGGAAAGAAGTGAACCTTACACATCTCAAAGTGTTCGGTTGCACTTCATATGTTCACATTGATGCAGAGCACAGAAACGAGCTGGATGCGAAGTCCAGGAGGTGCACGTTTATAGGCTACGGGCAGCATGATTTTGACTACAGGTTTTGGGATGCAGAAAACAGGAAAATCATCAGAAGCAAGGACGTAGTCTTCAATGAAAAAGTGATGCATAAGGACAGTGTGCAAGAAAATAAGACCGAGAAAAAGGAATTCGTAAAGTTGAAAGAGTTACCGGACACAGGTATTACAGCGTCACAGGATGATCATGCACAGGAGCATTATGAGGCAGCCACAAACACCGGTTGTGAGGAGGTCTACTCGGGAGAGAAAACTCACGATCCGATACTCACCCTCTTTACATTATCTACTGCTGACAGATAATGATAAGCCTGAGTGTTTAGAAGAGGCGTTACAGTCAAATACACGGGTTAAATGGGAGCAGGCCATGGATGATGAGATACTCTCTTGAATCTAATCGTACATG
Source organism: Magnolia kwangsiensis (assembly GCA_037074715.1). Taxonomy (NCBI): domain Eukaryota; kingdom Viridiplantae; phylum Streptophyta; class Magnoliopsida; order Magnoliales; family Magnoliaceae; genus Magnolia; species Magnolia kwangsiensis. Next base: position 2,923,510 of record CM073571.1, read on the forward strand.
GGAGCTAGTCACTCTACCTAAGGGTAAGAAAGCTCTTCATAACAAGTGGATTTACAGAATGAAGGAGGAGCACGATGGTTCGAAACGGTACAATGCCAAATTGGTTGTGAAAGGGTTTCAACAAAATGCAGGTATCGATTTCACTGAAATATTTTCACCTGTGGTGAAAATGTCTACGACTTGCACGGTCTTGAGTATAGTGGCTACAGAGGACTTACATCTAGAGCAGTTAGATATTAAGACAGTCTTTCTTCATGAAGACCTTGAAGAAGAGATATACATGCATCAGCCGACAGGATACGTGGCACCAGGAAAGGAGAACAAGGTGTGCAGACTGAAGAAGAGTGTATATGGCCTGAAGCAGGCCCCGAGGCAGTGGTACAAGAAGTTCGACAGTTTCATGTCGGGAAACGGTTACAGGAGATGTCATGCAGACCACTGTTATTATTTGAAGAAGTTTGATACATCGCATATCATTCTTCTTTTGTACGTTGATGATATGCTTGTGGCCAGTTCAAGCATGAAGGGCATCTCAAATCTCAAAAGACAATTGTCAAGAGAATTTGCCCTGAAGGATTTAGGAGCTGCAAAACAAATCTTAGGCATAAGGATAAAACGTGACAGGGAAAACAAGAAACTAGTTCTGTCACCGGCAAAGTACATAGCCAATGTACTTGATCGATTCAATATGCGAAGTGCTAAGCCGATTAGCACTCCATTAGCCAACCACTTCAAGCTATCTAAGGAGCAAGGTACAAAGACGAGGGAGGAACGGGACTACATGGCTAAAGTCCAATACGCGTCCGCTATTAGGAGTATCATGTATGCTATGGTGAGCACGAAGCCAGACATTGCTCAAACAGTGGGAGTTGTTAGCAGGTTCATAAACAACTCCGGGAAGGAACATTCGGAAGCTGTGAAGTGGATCCTTAGATACCTGGTAGGTACTAAGGATGTAGGGCTGTGTTATGGTGGATCGGACATCAAACTACAAGGCTACGTGGATTCAGATTTGGCAGAAGATATCGACAGCAGAAGAAGCACTACAGGTTATGTCTTTACTCTATGTAGTGCCGCAATCAGTTGGGTCTCTCAGTTACAAAAGATAGTATCTATTAGTTAGACATAAGTAGAATATGTTGCGGCTACAGAAGTGTGCAAGGAGATGGTGTGGATGCAAGATTTCATGGAAGAGTTGGGTAAGAAGCAAGCAGATTGCAAGTTGTAGTGACAGTCAAAGTGCGATACACTTGGCTAAGAATTCAGCCTTTCATTCAAAGACCAAGCATATTATCATCAGATATTACTTCATACGTTCGTTACTGGAAGATGGATCGATTATTTTGAAAAAGATTCATACAAGTGAGAATCCTGCAGATATGCTGACCAAGGCGGTCACACAGGAGAAGCTGAAGCTCTATTCAGCTTTGATTGGTCTTCAGGCTTGAAGACAGGGAGGTGATGCACTCCAGATGTAAAAGACGAAGGTTTATGGTGATGTGTCTCCAAGTGGGAGATTGTTGAGATACGGAGCCACATCTGGGGGCCGCACGACCGGTCATAGCCCCTGCTCGACCAGTCGTGGATTGGCTCAACTCAAAGTCCAGCGAGCATCAGATTTTTTATTCCGAGGTGCTCGACCGGTCATGGCCTATGCTCGACCGGTCGAGGGGTCCACTCAACCGATCGTGGTTAGGCAGATTCGTTTTCGAATTTGATGCGGACTGCAGATTTTTGAGTCGGCTTGCACAAAGGTGTGAAAGGGAAGTTGCCTAAACTATATATAGGTGTCCCTAGGGCTTTTCTAGGGTATTGGGGATATTGAAAAATAATTCTAGGGTGTGGGCAAAGGGCTTTTCTCCATTCTTCTAAGGGAGAGGTTAGTATTTTGCCTTGTAATCTTCATTTTTATTCATAGTGGAAGTTTGCATCCATGATTTTTTACCCTAGTTTGGGGTTTTTCCACGTATATCTTGTTTTGTGGTTTGTTTGGATTGTTTTGATCTATTTCTAGTTTATATTTCTTCCCGTTTACCGTTTGTGGGTGAGACCGGATATTGGATCTCGGTTCACTGCGTTGTTGGCGTGTTGCACAACAAACCCAACCCGCCCGACTTTCAGCCCTAGGAAAATCCCACAATTTGCAAATTATTTTTCTCATGGCTTGAGCCGAATACAACACAGTTGCAAGATCTGAGGGGAAAAATGGATGGTTAACAAAAAGTTGATCGAGGATCCACATTCAAAGCCCAATATCAGCAAGTTAGGATTGTCCCACTGCCCGATTTTCTATATGGTCACATCCATGGTGGGACCCACAAGATAAGCAGCCAGATCTTCTCTTGCATGTGCTTCATTCACCTTTATAGCGAAAGTAAGTTATGAAGTTTATCAATCCTCTAAGCAAACAAACCTCCAGTTCTCTCAAATCAAATCTTTAACTACATAAAACAAGAAAATATTACAGATATGGTAATATCAGGGGCAAGATTTTAGTGCACACATCTCCCTCTGTCCAAATACAGTGGCATGAACCCTCATGCGACACAAAATATGATTTCAAAAATCCATTTTGAAATACATGTTGGTTTGATTCAACACACCAACATTGGATGGTGGGAGACACACTCTCGTACAAACTTTTCCTCGTGTTTTGAAAGGTAATGGTAATTTATTAAAGAGAAGCGCCGAGGTGCAAAAGATACAACCCAAAAAAGAAAGATCCCATTCCACTCCATAGAGCTTAGCCTTGCTAAAGACCTCCATTGCCAAGCTATTCACATTACAAAAAAATCTTTCATTCCTTTCCCCTCAAAGTGCCCATAGGGCAGCCATCAAAACGAGCTCCAAATAACCCTTTCTTGTTTCCCAAGCCCAAAACTGTGCCAAGCCAAGAGAAAATCACCAGTTGATTCCAGCATCACCCATAAGATTTTGAAAATCCTGAGGAAGCTAATCCACACCTCTTTTAGCATGCAGTGAATAAAAAGGTGAGCACCTAATTAGCGTCCGCCATGCACATCCCCACACATTGGGGATCACCATTGACCTTTTTTTTTAAAAGATTGTCAATAGTCAAAACCCTCTCTCCCAACTAACCAAAAAAAAAAACCGCTACTTCCAAGGGAGCACCATAGCACCACACAAATGACATATGTGTGTCTTCCTCCCCCAAAGGAGACCGAAGCACCTTATAGAAGGAGGGGACTGAGAAACGACCTGATTTGTCGTTAGTCCATATCATCATAATACCCTATCCTATTACCGCATCAATGGAAAGCAGCATTGACGACATCCCTAAAGCATTGCAAACTCCGCTCACACGTCGAGCAAATTCATATGATGAGGAGACCAAACAAGTACATCTCCACCAAAGGAAAAGCACCCAGATACCAGAATATTGCTTTTTGGAGAATGGCATGCTAATCCTGGAAACACAACATGGAGTGGAGTCTCACATATCCACACATACTCCCAAAATTTCATCTCTACTCCATTACCCAGGGAGTCTCACATATCCACACATACTCCCAAAATTTAATCTCTACTCCATTACCCAGGGAGATACCAGAATATTCTGAAACTTGGACTTCAAACTTGAGACCACCTTTCCATATCCCTAACGCCTTGTATAAGGAAGAATACCTTACCCACCAACCTCCTTAACACCCACACTTGTTTGCAACAGTCTCACTCCACAAAAATCTTCTTCCGATCTAAATCATTTACTCGAAAGCACAAGCTTCATCTCCTCCTAGTCCCTAGTACCAGCTTCCAACCTAAGAGATGCAATCTGAAGAGGGACATATAGTAACAATAGCATATTTGATAGTGATGCTTTTAAAAGAATAAGCCAACCATCAAAAGACAAATACCGACTCTTCCCCAAGGTATCACGTATCTGTATTGGTTGGTGTAACAGCGCCCACCGATACCGACACGGATACGGGGGTGTATTGGCGATACGGGGGCGTAACGGCCCGTAACAGTGCAAAAAAAAAAAAAAAAAAAATTTGCCAAAAAAATATTAAAAAATATTGATTAATTCCGAAATATTCTGAGCATTCCAAATATGCATTCATTTATAAATTGGAACATGTTTATGGTGGTGTAACAGTCCACTCTTTGGTGAGAAGCTGTATCGGACTGTCTGATGAATTGATGAACCAGACAACCTGGTTTTGGCTATAGATATTTTATATTTAATTATCTAACTATATCATATCAATATGAATTAATTAGAATGAATCTAATACCAAAATATCTCATATTTGTAGGTATTGGTGTATTACATACCTTGTGACTTGTGTACATTTTATTTCAACATACAATCTAGGGACTTTTATGTCTAATTATATAATTCACATATCTAACAAATTAATATAATTTTTCCCAATAAATCTTAAGAAAAAATTTAAAATTATGTTCAAGTAAATAGTGTTGTCGATTTAGAGCTGATTTGGTGGACCATTTGAAGCCCCAACTCAACGTTAAATTCATGCAATCTGTTGGCACTTATCTCACTAATGGATTGGTGGATATTTATTGAACAGTGAAGAATGAAAAATATCAAATGATCATATTTCAAAAAAACAAGTGTTTGCAAATTAACGATGAGAATCATTTAAACAATTTAATTTTGGAATTGTGACTTGGCAACAATAGTGCCATAATTTAATTTATTAATTTTGAGTCAATGTATGCCTCATGGACAATTTTTACGGCCATGTACATAGGGCCCACCATGATGTATGTATTGTATATCAATGACATCCATCTGTTTTATCAAATCATTTTAAGGCATGGTCCAAAAATGAAGTAGATCCAGATCTAAGGTGGACCACTAGTGGGTGAGGCCTTGAAATTGGGGTCCACCTTGATGTATTTGTATATTTGTGCCGTCAATCTATTTTGCCAACTCATTTTAAAGCATGATCCAAAAAATCAGGTAGATTTAAATCTTAGGTGGACAACTAGTGAATGACGCCCTAAACATAGGACCCAACTTGATGCATTTGTTGTATATCCATGCGTCCATCCTTTTTGCCAACTCATTTTAGGGCATGGTCCAAAAAATGAGGCAAATCCAAATCTTTGGGGGACCACACAATAGGGATTGAATTCCCACAAATTAAAACTTTTATTATTATTATTATTATTTGTTAATATTATTTTTTAAGTTGTAACTTGTGTTTTCCTTGATCCATGTACATGCAACCTTATCAACAGTTTCAATGGTAAATAAACATTACCGTGGGTCATAACAAGTTTTTAACAGTGGGCATTCAATCCTACTGTGCGGTCCACTTGAGATCCGGATCTGCTTCATTTTAGGGACCATGCCTTGAAATGATCAAGAAAAACTAATGGGTGGCTTGGATATATAATATAACACATAAATCAAGGTGGACCACATGCACAAAAACAATGTAAGCGCACGGTGGACATTCAATCCTACTGTGCGGTCCACTTGAGATCTGGATCTGCTTCCTTTTAGGGACTATGCCTTGAAATGATCAGGAAAAACTGCATGGATATATAATACAACACATAAATCAAGGTGGGCCGCATGCGCTAAAATAGTGCAAGTGCACTAAGCAGCACTTGCACTGCAGACTACCGATGAAATAAGTTGCGTGTCGGGTGCAGATTAGCTACCTACAGGTTGAGTAGCGAGACACGCTATTGAAGTGACGTCACCAAGTTCCGTGGGCCCCACCATAATGTATGTTTTGTATCCACACCTTCCATTTGTAGAGATCATTTTAGGGCAATATCCAAAGAATGAGTTAAATCCAAAGCTCCAGTGGACCCCAGCACAGAAAACTGCGGGGATAGTGACGCCCACCATTAAAAACCTCTAAAGGCCACGAAAGTTTTAGATCAAGCTGATATCTGTGTTTTACCTTATTTCATGTCTTTTTAAACTTTTGAACGGGTCGGATTTCAAATAAAAATTATGGTGGGCCTTAAGATAGTTTCAACGGTGGTCCCCACTGGTTTTTGTGGTGGGGTCCACTACATCTTTTTATCTGCCTCACTCTTTGGCTTATGCCCTAAATAATATCTCAAAATGGATGGATGGTGTGGATACAACACATACATCGTAGTGGGGCCCACAGAACTTGGTGACATCACTTCAGTAGCCGACTCACTACTAACCTGTCAGTATCTAATCCGCGTCCGGCCACGCCCCCCTTCCTTTTTTTTTTGAGACTGCGACCGAGGGAGAGAGAAATGAGAGGGAAAAATAAAAATAAAAATAAAAAAAATGAGAAGGAAAGAAAGGAAAAATGAGAGAGATGGAGAAAACGAGAGGGAAAAAGAAAGAGGGTGGAGAGGGAGTTGCACCAAAGGGGAAAGAAGAAGAAGAAGTAGGAGGAGGAGCTGCAGTGCGCCGCGAGGAGTTGCAGTAGCGCCGCGATGAATTGCAGCAGCGCCGCAGAGAAGAAGAAGAAGAAGGTTAGTTTTTTTTCTTTTTCTTTTTCGTTTTTTCTTTTCTTTTCTTTTCTTTTTTTGTTTTTTCTTTTCTTTTTTCGTTTTTTCTTTTAGGGTTACTGACCGTAACAACTGTTACGGGCTAGTAACGACCATTATGCCTTGTAACGGCCGTTACGGCCCCATAACGGCCGTTTCGGTTCCGTTTACTACACCTCTCCGTTTTTTGCACCTCTCCGTTTCAGCCCCATATCGTGTAACAGTAACCGCCGTAACCGTTGCGTATCGGCCATTACGGCCGAAACATAACCGATTTGGGATACCCTTCCATCTTGATAATTTCCTTTCAACCATTTCTACAACTTTATCCCATAGGTGTTTTGTAGGTTATATGATGAGGAAATCCGAGCACCATACTAGAGGAGGAGGGTTGAACTAGTCTCCTTATGGCCAGCGACTATTACATGGGGCCCACTTGACCCAAGCGATTCCCTAGTTATCATTCCTACTTTTCTCTCTTCTTAACAAGGTATCACCTTTTCTCATCTTTTTCTTTTTTTCCTTCTTCATCTCTTCCTTTATTTACTTCTTTGTTACCATTCAAAATCTAAATCGACCCATCCCGAGCCAAAACTGACCACAGTCGGCCATCCTTTGTTGTTTGTACAGACGCACGTACATATGGCTGTCTACAGTGATCCCCTTGTTTCAACACGAATGCTCTTCCCTTCCCTTAGCTTCCCTCTTCAAACCCCTAACCTTATCCCTAACCCAAACCCAAATTCCCCAATTTTTCCAAACCCAAATCTCCAAAATCTGAAAATCCCTTGACCAAATCATAAATCCCTAATTCTCACTAAAACCCATATTCGCAATTCTAGAAACCCTAAATCCTAATTCCCTTAAATATAAAATATTCTTCTTTTTCTTCTTCTTCTTGTTTTATCGGTAAGTTGGGCTTGAACACAAGGCCTCTATGTTGAAGTGTGCCTATTTACCAGTGAGTTACGGGCTCATTGCGGGATCCTTCTTACTAGGTGTTGCTCCCACTTTGGATCGCACTTCAAACTCTCACTCCTACTCCTACTTCCTACTTATTTATACTTGTTTACATTTTGAAACAAAAGCTTACCCACTCCTACACCCGATCTATCGTTGCTTCGTTTCAAGCTTCATGCGACTATATTTCATCTATCCAGAAAGCCCTTCCACTAACTATAGGTCTCTGCATGTATACAAGCATGCATGCACTGATAGTTAGAGCTGGGCATCAGACCGAGTCGGATTGGATTGGGTCCAACTCGATTCGGTCCGAAATCTACATGGGCTAACCCGAACTCGATTCGATCCGGGACCGAGTCCGGGACATCTGACTCGAACCGATCCGATGCACAGTTGGCCTAACCCGAACCAAGTCCAACTCGGTCAGGGAAACCGATTCGGATCGGGTTGGGTACGATTCGGATCGGGTTGGATCTGTGGATCATTTTTTTTTTCAAATGCTCTAAAATGATCACGAAAAATGGATAAATGGTATGGATATAATAAATACATCATTGTAGGGGCCATGTAATCTTGATCTCATTTGAGCCGTTCATACAACTTGGAGCTCGAGGCGCGTCTTCACTCCTCTTTGCATGACACGTATCTACAGCTGTAAGCTGTTGTAGTGCTATGTTGAGTCTGTTGACGTGCCGTGCACGGCAAATATCTACACAACTACAGTTATATCTACACAGCGCTCTTATCGTACTGAGTAAACTCAGTTGGGCCCACCGTGAATGTATGTGGTCTATCCACACCGTCCATCCGTTTTTACACCTCATTTAAGGGGTTGGGCCCAAAATTGAAGCATATAAAAGGCTCAAGTGTATCATACCACAAGAAACGGTGGGAATAATGATTTCCACCGTTGAAACCCCACTAGGCCCCACAGTGATGTTTATTTGTCATCTAACTTGTTCATAAGATCATACCGACATGGATGAAGGAAAAATAAAAATATAAGCTTGATCCAAAACTTCTGTGGCCCCAAGAATTTTTCAATGGTAGACTTTCGATTCACATTGTTTCCCAAGGAGTGGTTCATTTGAGATTTGGATATACTTCATTTTTGGGCTTAAGCCCTAAAATTATCTTATAAAATGGATGGAAGGAGTAGATAAAATATATAAATCACAGTGGACCCCACAAAGTTTACTCAGTATGCTTAGCGTAGTGAGTTACTCGGTACGTAATCCGCTTCCCACAAAATTGCATTGCGGGATAACTTATCGTACTGAGTAAACTCTGTTGGGGCCCACCGTGAATGCATATGGTTTATCCACGCCGTCCATTCATTTTTCCAGATCATTTTAGTGGTTGAACCCAAAATTGATGGATATCCAAAGCTCAAGTGGACCATACCACAGGAAAAAGTAGAAGTATTGATTTCCACATTGAAAAATTTATAAGGTCATTTATTTGTCATCCAACCTGTTCATAAGATAAATATATGTGATAAACATTCATAAGAATCACTCCGGATCGAATCCATTCGGTTCGGATTTCAGTTCGGATCGGTCCAGATCAACCACGATCCGAACTCGATCCGAAAAACTGTCGAATTTGAATGGCCCTACTCGATCCGCACTGATCCAAGCCGTCGGTTCGATTCGGATCGGGTCAGACATGCCCAGCTCTGCTGATAGTTGGGATGAGAATTAAACATTAAACCGCCACCTAGCCAACGTCAATTCTCACATTCACCAATGACCATGCACTTGCAACACTCACCCATAGTGTACTTAGTCATGTTTATGAGAAATGACATATCTAATAGAAAATTCATCCTTGTAGCATTTTACATGGCCACGAGGATTGTTTGATTGAACACATAGTTCCAAAAATAATAACGATGACGCTGAAATTAGTGGGCCACATGATCATTGGAATTCCCTAATTTTGGGGCCAAAGCTATCTTAGTGCGGGCCAAGCACAATGATTGTCCTATACAGCGCACATATGTCATTTTGGCGCGGTTGATATTATTTACCTCTCCAAGCTTCCTCCCCCATGAATATACATAGTAGAATTCCTCGTTATTCTTTTCTAGGAGTTTGTTTTGCCTTGTTGTGAGTCTCAATCCATCATTTGTCACCTCCCACTGAGGCTGACATGCCAATATGGTCTAATGATTTTAACCATCCACATTTTAGCTACTACCTTGACTAAGATATTATCAAATATACATGCTTAAGTGACGATCCTCATCTTTCATTTTTAGAGTTGAATGAAAGACATTGAAAATTTTTCTTTCCATGTTCTAAGGGGTTGTTTGGACACTTATTAAAATCCTTAAGTTGTAAAATCCTTTTGTTTGTCACAATCATCTGTCGAGCATGAGTTTCTTGTGGTGGCCTCCACAGGATAGGTTCCAAAACGTGTATGGTTCCAATCATTGGAACGCTCAGCATGTGGGCCCCAGTGGGCAGAGATACGCTCAATCCTGAGTGGCGACAGAGGTAAAACAAAACTCCTTTTCCAGTATCCGGACACAGTTTTACTTTCTGGATTCCAACAGAATCAAATTCTGAGTAATATGTCCTGGAATTGAATTCTTAAGTAATTCCCACAATTCCAGGTTGCCAAACGAAACCTTACGGGAATTGACATCTACACCCAACCTAATCAACAGTGCAACCCTTCTTTTTTACTTTTTGTTGACTCAAAGGTACAACTTCTACGACTGTATTACGAAAAGTAGAGTAAATAGTGGATCGTCACTTCAATCGCAGCATTTAACTGTAATGGATGAAAAGGGGAAAAAAAAAAAAAAAAACTGGAAGAAAGAATACATGTATGAAGGGGAAAAAACAAATATAGAAAGAGATGTATGAGCATAGCGTACTCGTTCTCTGTCCGTACCTATCGACGTGCTCAGTCCCCCGAGGAAGGAGAGTGCGAGAGCAACTAAGACCTGAGAATCCATCCCTGCGGCGGAATTCTCCCCCGAGAGAGATCCCCGAGCAATTTCTTACTAGTCCTGGAAAAACGAAGAAAATAAGGAAATGTGAAATATGTGAAATTCAAAGCGCGGCATTGTATCATTTGCGGGAGCATCTTTGTACGGTGTACGCGGGTTTCAGTTCTGAGAAGTGGGGCCAGTGGTTCGGAGATCTAGGCCGTTGATCCGTTGCGGTCGCCAAAGGATGGACCATGAATCAGAAAATGATAGATAGTTAAGCGTCATTAATCAATCTCAGGACGTTTCAGTTGAAAGTGGACCGTGAGCCGAGTATTGAAAAATTTTTCATTGAGAATCTGTTTTGGGGAGTATTCCATCCATGGTGGGAAGTGAGTAAGCGACCAACCAATGATCTGGATATTCAAGCAATGGGCCTTACTTGTCAGAATTTAAAACAAACGTATATCATGCAAAGTCGGAGTATGCTTATCATATAATTCAAGTGAAGCGTGCGAGAACGTGCATAAGGTGGGCCATCAGCGAGGATGATCATTGCAAAAGTCATGCCGGTAGGCAACCATCCATATAATGAAGAAATGAACGGTTTGATAAAGAACGCCAACGATCAGAATTTCACGTGCATATGTGGTCCCCTGTTGAGCGATGGCTGAACCGTTCCGATCTTTTACACAGAGGTTTGCTGAGCCCACATGTGCGTACAAGGCAGTTCATGTACCCTACAACACTTGTACCAGCGAGGCTCCTGAGATCCAGGCCGTTCGTGACGTGGGTCCCACCATGTAGATCTGTTGACTTGGATATCAATCGGGCTCACATTGCTGGTGGGCTACGATTCATACAGCGTGGAAAAACTGCCCAAAGTTTTTCATCCTTATACCGCTCGGGCCTGCTTCTAGTTAAGTGCTGGATTATTTCTGGATCATTTGCTTGTTGCTAATAGAAAATTTTATTTTTTGCAATGTGATTAGGCCACATCATTACAGACTACATCAATACTGACAACCATGGTGATGATGACGTGGGCCAATCACAATGCAGAAAAATAGAAAAAATATATTTGTAGCTAGTAGAGGATCCGGAATCAACTTTTTAACCAGAGCATCTTAGAGGTGGACCATTATTTTTATATTTTTCAAGTGTTTTTAACATTTGTGGTCCACTTGATCAATGAACAGGCCAGGCATATCAAGTGAGAAATATAGATTTCATTAATTTCTAAACCAAGCCTGGCTGAGCCCATGTCCCGCTAACTTTTTCCGTGCATGGGCTTGGGTCTTTTGTGCTGTGCCCATGCCAAGCATTGCCAAGCTTGAGCTAAGACCATGAGTGTCTGGCTAGGCTGTGTCCAGCTGACATATTGCCACCTCTAATTGTGAATTTAAGCCGGGGGAAGGGATGAGAAACTAGTTAAAAAGAAAAACTATTAATAGGAGATTTAAAAAATCCTATTTCAACGAGGTCAACTTCTACACTTTTGATTGCATGACCAAGCATGGTTAAAAAAGAGTAAGCTAAATTTCTTTGGATTTGTTTTCTTATTCTTCTTATTCTTCTTATTCTTTTTCTTATGGTTGTACCTCTTGATTATGCTCTTGTGACTCTTAGGGGGCGTTTGGATCTTAAGTTACTAAAGATAATTTACTTATGGCTCAAGTAGCTTATTTTAGTTTTTTCTTTTTAAACCGGTATGTTTGGTAAACTACATACTTATCAGCTGCTTCTCTCTCTGGTCTCTCTTGATTATTTCTTTAATAACTGATGAAAAGTAAAAAACCTAAAAATATTAGCCAAAGTGATTAAGTAACTTTAAGTTACTTATAACTAATCATAAACCAAACTTATCTGAAATAAGTTATTTTTTTAACATACAACAGTAGATAAGTAACTTATTTGAGATGAGTAGGTTTGGTTTACGATCAATTATAAGTAACTCTTTTATTTAAAGTTAATTACTTCAATTTAATGAGTAGAAATCAAGATAAGCTACTTAAGACATAAGTAGCTTATCTTAAGTAACTTACGTTCCAATATCTATGCTTGCAAGACCTCATAATCACGGAGTCTCAGCTTGGGGCATGGCACACTTGGGAGTAGTATTTCCAGGCTGATCAACAGACTAGATTTATTCACTAGTAAACAGGATATTTTGCCGTGAGAAACACTATTTACAACCCCAGCCTGAATGACGGATGCTCCCATGCACCCTACTTTTACTGCAGTGCAAAATGGCTGATTACTAAACGTTTTTCAAAAAACAAGAAAAGAAGAAGAAGAAGTAAAGAGCATGTTTTAATTAAACCAGCTGGCGCAAATGTCAGTTTCCTCCGGTTCTTTGGCAAATAGCTTTAATCAGTGCTGACCTGATTTTTAAAACATCAAGATACCGTTCTGTAGATAAGGAAAGCATTAGCACACCATGCCTGGGCACCCACCAGGGTTACATTCTCAAACATGGTGGAAACCACTTAACGCGCGTGAAACCCATCATGTCCATCAAGTACACCACCCCTTGTTAGTCCTTGATCCCAAATATCAAGCATCTCATCTGTGTTGAATTAGGAGCAATATGTCAATCTCATCCCATGTAGATGAAGCCCAGGCCTCTATTAAACTTTTTTCATGTTTGGGAAGATCCTGTTAAGGGGTCTTTTGAATGCCTGTAAATGGTTTAAGTGGGAAATAATTTACAACAGTAAATCATTTACGTCCTGTTCTATTTGGCTGTAAGCTGTAAATGATTTATAAGTAAATGACAGTTTGTGTTTGGATAGCCTATAAATTATTTAGGTCATGTAAATGAAGAGCTAATCTTTGAAAATATACCCTTTAGGCTGTAAACGAAGCGTCTGAAAATGAAATCACAGCTTTTTGCTTGTAAATCCAATGGGGCTAAAAGCTATAAATGATTTACAGGCATTTTTCAGCATTCAAACACAAAAGTGTAAACCATTTACATTTAGCCCCATTTACAGAATCCAAACGATCCTAATAATACTTAGTTTGACCATGATGGCTGCCCAAATCTGTGTGGCAATGCTAGAATTGAGATGCATGCGGCTCACCAACTCTTCATTTGGGCAACATATTGGGTATCCATTGGGAATAAACATGCGTTCTTTTTTTAGATTATCAACTGTGAGAAGTTGTTTGACAGTATGGTTTCCAAGGGATGTGTGGGGATTTGAAATTTTCAGGACGTTTGCTAGCAAGGATATCTTGATTCTTCCAAAATCCTTCAAAAGAGGCTATTTTTGCATTCCCAAGTCAAAGCTGATTTGAAAAATCTTCTCAATTCGGATTCCATAGATTTTTATATCTATGCTGCTAGATGACCCCTTCATATTTTCACCCAGCGAGCTAATCATACGAAGTTCTAATCTTAAGGGAGCTGGGCAGAAACTTTACCCCTACATAAAGTGTGGAACATGAGAGTTATTCATCTATCAACACCATGTGTTGTGTGATAAGGACAGACAGTCCATAACTTCAGCAAACTTGAAAGGTTCTGCATTTCTTCATCTTTAAGGTTCCTTTTGGAAGTCAAGCACCACCCTATCATAAAGGGGTTTCCATTCACCACCTGTCCTCTCAAAATCTAATTTTCTCATCCGAAAGCAATGTCTTTGAATGTTCTGACTTCTCTAGTTGAACCTTTGTATGCCATTTGTACAATTTCTTAAGTAATTTCTAAGGTCCTACGTATATCATTCATCACATCTGCAAGAGCAACAAAATTTTTTCTCATCCACTAATAAGGATGGAAAACCATGGAGATCCAACAAATGCTTTAAACCACATCTTCCACCTGCTACCAAAACTCATTCAATCTAGGATATAATAAATATGCTTTTTTTCTAGCTCAACCTTAAATGCAAATCCTTTTCTACGTTTTCTTTTGTGTTTGTATATCAGTTCGTTGACAACCATGATCGGTCCATTTGCACAAAATGCGCTTTGCGAATCCGAGATGGTATACTTTGTTACTTTTTGCAGTCTCCTTGCCAGCAGTTGGTAGAGAATTTTCTAACAGCTCCCAATTTGACTGACTGGCCAATAGTCTATCACATGTTCAGCTCCTTTTTTGGGGTTATGGCGACAAAGAGGCTTACACATCCTTCCACTATCACATAACTCTTCAAAAACAAGAAGAAGATCCTCCTTGTATGGTATATCAGCAACATTGATAGAACATTAGAGGGAATCCGTCCAGTCAAAATTTTCAGTTCACACATACACATATATCTTAATGGATATTCTCTTTGGTGATAGGGTTGCAACTAGTCTGGGCTAGGCTGAACTGTGCCCATGCCTGACCCATTGGTCATGAGCTTAGGAATTTCATCCAAGCACGGCCCAAGCTTGCCCATGAGTTAATGGACTTGGTCTGGTACTCAGCACATCAGTTGTTCAAGCTTTTCTGGCTTGTATTGTCTGCCCCGACATGGGGGTTAATTACATCATCATTATGACCATCTAGGCCTTAATTATCCCAATCAATTGGGGTTGGCTACATGAATTCTTTTCTGCCATTCTACTCTATCAAGGGCCATAACTTCAGGTCATCAACTCTTTTCATATTACATATGCCCATGTCCATTTGGGCCTTTCCTTGCCTTTAGAGACTTCAACTTGTGCTCACTCACTCCTAGGTGGTACTGTTCTTGGTCTCAGTTACACATGACCAAACCATGTAAGTCTACTTTCCTCGAATGCAGCCATTTCTAAATCTATCCTTGCTTGACTTGCAACTCATCCATCTCAACATCCTCATTTTAGCTACACTCATTCTATGAACATGTTGTTACCTAACTGCACTGTTCCATAGAGCACGGCTGATTTTATAGCCATCTTATAAATCACATTCCCACGAGGTGGGGTGGTTTAAATCTAACAATTTCTTCATTGAACATATATAGTTGACATTACTCAATACACACTATGATTGCAGTGGTTCTTTTTTTTTTTTTTCCCCTGTGGAACAAAGTCTCCTCATTTGGGGAGGTCTCCTGATCTGTATTAAACGCTCTCTTGCTTCATGGTGATCATTTGTAACATCTGCCATTTGCTATTCCTTGGGTTTGGGGGGTTTCTTTTATAATTGTATGTTTTGAAGCCACAGAGAGGTCATTCAAGATCAGTATCATTCAACTTGTTGAAATGTGTTCGTGTGTGGGATTTCATGGGCTTGTTTTGATTAAAATTGAAAAGAAGCTTGCATAGTCATGCAATCCACTTGTATTAGACCTTTTCCCTAACCCCATATTTCCAATCATTCGATGGTGATTTGGAGTGTAAAAGAAATTCTAGGCCATACCCACTAAACTCTTGATTACCCCTAATTTTGGGTGCGTTTGGTTGCACAAAATTTCTCGATATTTTGCACAAAACTAGACCGAGTAGTCATGAATTATCATGATATTCAGTGCAACCAAACACACCCTTAAAAAAGAAGGGAAAAAGAAAGAAAAAAAAAAAACTAGTCTAAGCTTGACATACAATAAACCTGGATTTCATGTATCCAAGTTCAAGGAATTCATGCAAGAATATCATTAATTAGAACCTCCGAAATTACCACAAAATCAAAATCCCCCACAAGCACTCATACCATCAATTCTCATACAACTCCACAAAAAGCAGATGGATATCACAAGTATATATATATATTGACTTTCTATCAGCAATTCAGTGAAATGGCATCCAATGGCAGTGGCTAAAAAGATCCAACGGTCTTGAAGCTCTCATGGATGTGCTTCAATGTCTCCTGATCCCTGTTCCATTCGGAATTCGGCGCGTTGACGAAGTGCGCATAGAGCTTGTTATTGGTGCACGTAACAGAGATCAAGCTATGTGCGCCGGCCCCATCAATCTCGTAGACATAGTAGACCTGTCCCTTGTCGTCCTTCCTTTCCTCCGATTTCACGCTGTCGGCGCTGGAGATGAGATCCTGAAGCTCAACGTCTGACAGAGCGAGGTTGTTCAGCACAACATCCATCGGTGCCAGCTGGCGGAAGCCGGCGAGGAAGGTCAAGTACTCTTTCTCGGTCTTCTTCTTCGGGTTGTAGAACTCGCTGTCGGTGCCGTTGGTTCCCTTCTCGACTTTGGAGACGAGACGCTCCTTCCATCCGTCGGGGACATCGTAGATGTACTCGGCAGAGTCTTTCTTGATTGAATTGCCGCCATAGCCACCGTAGTTGGCCGCACTAGCAGCGGTGCCGTAGTACACTTGGAAGGAGGTGGATGGGTCTGCTAGAGAGGGAGGTGTGGTGGATAGGATGATGGCAGCTGCGGCTGCGGCGGCAGTGGCAGCAATTGAGGATTTGGTTGTAGTGGTTGGTGGGAGAGCGGGTTGTGATTTAGTTGTAGTTGGATTTGAAGGTATTTTTGGAGTTGGAGAAGAGAAGATGGCTGAAGGAGAGAAGATGGTGGCCATGGGAATTGGTGGACCTCCTTTTTTTCTTCTTCTGCAATGCTTGTTTTATGGCTGGTGTTGATTTCGTTGTTATCCATATCTACTATATGTGGCATGGATTAGGGGTGTTTTTGTAATTTCACATATAAAGATGTGCTGTTGAAGTGGAAAGAAATGGTATCCGTCAAGAACAAGGTAGAAAATGCATGTGATGGAAATGGTGGGAGGGGAATTCGCAACCTGATGGCTGGGGATGTACTGCGAACAAGATACTACGCAAGTGAGTGGGCCCACTTTTAGTAGACGGGTTGGGGTCCGGCTGAGCCTAATCCTATCCGTCTAGGCCCTTGGGCCCATAAATCATTCAGATCCACAAGTAAGGTGGACCACCAACATGGGACGATGGGGGGTGCCTACCATAGGTTTTCGCGTGGGGCCACCATGGTGGGTATCTTTTAGGTGTAACTCATCAGGATGAAGGGAAGGCACAAAAAATCATCCTGATCCAAAACTCAGGCGGGCTACAACACGTGAACTTAAAAGAGATTTTAAGTGCAAATTTACATTTAACTCCATTTCTGTGGCCTATCTGAGTTTTCAGTAGGGATGATCTTCCGGAGTGCGGTAAACATAAAGGTTTTCGCCTGATGAACGGAGTGGATTTCACATGTACAATATCACCGGCGTCAAAGAGCTTGGGTGTTTTAGACCATATAGCCGTTGCCTGCGACCCTGTTGCTCAGTGGTAGACTCTGAAGAGTTTCGACAGGAAATCATGGGTTTGAGCACCTATTTTGGTGGTGTGAGTGTGCAAACACGTGTGAGATGTGTGCCTGTGAAAAAAAAAAAAAAAAAGAAGAAAAGAAAAGCCATGACAGGGATGCATGAACGGCCTTGATTGTAATATAAACAACATGGTGAGTCCCCACTCTAATGAATGGTGGGTGCTGCCCATCTGATTTTGGATCGGGCTGATTTCATAGATCCCATTCGCCTTATGAGGTGACACATATTATGGACGGGTTAGATTCCGTGATCATGTCACTAGGCCCACATCTGCCTGGCACCACCCTGCAGCCGTTCCACTAGAGCGTGCCCCATTTATAATGAGTGGCAATGGGCCGGACGTGGGCCTAGATTTTGAAATGGAAACCGGCCTTTTAAGTTATTGATTTTGCTGGGCCCAGACCCGGCCCATTGTACTCTTAGTTACAATGCAGTGCACATATGTTCGGGTTCCCAGTTTGTACATGTGGGGCCCATGATAAAATCATCCAGAACGTTGATACGACGAGAGTAACTGCGGATTGCCTTTGAAAGATAAGAAAATCCTAGCTAGACAAATATTTGGATTATATATACACCATTCACAGTGGCCCTTCATATCACAACGGTTTGGATCACTTAGAGATGGCTCCCACTTGGAAGACTTTTCTTTCCCAGGTGCACTCATATGGTACCTGCACCGGGATGCTGTGGGCCCAACATCAACTGTCCATCCGATCCACCCCGTCCATTAGATCCGAACTTCGATATTCGCACATGGGGCCGAAAATCAGCCCCAAGAAATCTCGGGTGGGCCAAGCTACAAAGAACAGTTGGGATCCTGGGAACGGATATTCCATGAATAATACCTTCCCCACTGTTTTGTAGGCTCTACAGTATTGTGCATAAGCCATCTAGTCCATTCATCAGGTGAGACCCGATAGGATGAAGGGAGACAAAAAGAAAAAAGTCAGGAAATTCTAAGACCCAGGTGGGCCATTACACATGAATTTAGAGGTATTAAGCATGATGTTACACTTTTCCCTGCGTTGTGGCCCACCTAAGTTTTGGATAGCCTTTTATAAAAGTTTATCTAACGGTCACGAGGAGGAGAACACGATGAGCCGGGTGGATCGGATTCACAGTTGATGTGGGCCCCACTGCGTCCCGATACCACCAGTAACATATGAGCGACCTCTTTCTTTCCACCGCATACACTCGCTTTTTCAGATCCTAACAAGTGGAACACAGTCCTCAGGCCAATGATGGACTGTAGCTTAAAAGTCTCGTCGATAAGACATCAAGACAATCTTATCCTTTCAATTTGTGGCCTAAAGTAAACGGTTGGGAAGAGAAATACGACGCCGGGGCCACAACCGAGTGAAAAAGGGTCCCGTTAGAGGTCGTTTGGACCTTCCAATATTGCATATATATTTGGATGAATGCTCTGTGCACGGTGAGATTCCATAGACCAATGGTCCTGATTACCAACAGAGACTGATGAAAAATGAGGGCTGGGATTGTCTGACAGCAGGCATTTTCAAGTTAAGGCCCGATCCCAGTTGGGTCCGCTAGACAGCAAGTCACGGTTGATTGGGGAGCGGATTAGGTGAGATCCCTCCGTGGGACCCCTTACTATGGGGCCACTATGATATACGTGACTACATCAACGCCTTCCATCCGTATTAAAAGCTCATTTTCGGGCATGAAAGCAGTTCCAAATCCAAGATGGACCATATTACAGGAAATAGTAGCGATTGACCGTTAAAAAAATTTTGTGGGCCACAAGAGCTTTGTGTGGTCTTTTCATCTAGGTGTTTGTTATCAACTGGTTGGATGGCAAATAAACATTCCGGTGGAATCCATTAAGTTTTTAATGGTGGGGATTCAATCACGCCTGTTTCCTGTAGTGTGGTCCACTTAAGATTTGAGTCAGCTTAATATTTGGAATTATGACATAAATTGATCTTACAAAATGGTTGGACGGTGTGGATTTAAGGAACATAGATCACCGTGAGCCCCACATATACGGGTCCCAACAACCTGGGTATCCGCTCCCAGTTGACCAAAGCGGATTGGCTGGGGTGCTACGGAAGGGGATGTGGCTGCTGTACCTAACATCAGCTACATGGATGCTGTATCCACGTTAGTAAGTTGGCTCTGATGACGACGTATGTATTACATCCAAACCAACCATTCAATTGGCTAGCTTATCTTAAAGCTTGAGAAGAAAAATAAGACATATAACTAGGCAGATATAACTATCGGGTGGGCTAAACCGCAAGAAACGCTAGGCAATTGGACATCTACTATTGAAATCTTTCTAGTGCAGATAGAATTTTTTTTTCTCCTCTTAATTTATGTCTCCGTTACCTTATAAACAAATTAGATGAAAAATAAATATTAGGGTGAGCCTTACAAAATTTTAATAGGTGAAAATCATTATCTCCATTACTATTAGATGTGATCTAGACTGTCTTCGAACATGATTCATTTTATTACCACGTATTGTGCGAAAACCAGCGCTTACGTTGCTCGAGCTGAGTTGCACAAACGGGTCAAAGGAGATCAATGTTACATGGCCCCAAAATGATGTATTTATTATATCCAAACCGTTCATCTATTTTTCAAAAACATTTTAAATCATGTACCAAAAAAGTAGGTTATATACATAGCTCAAATTGGCCACACCACAAATAGTAGTAGGGTAATGGTTTTCACCGCCAAAACATTCATACGAATGTCTTCAATAACATTTAATTTCTATACAATTTGTTAATAAGGCAACAAAGAAAGAGTAAAAAAATAATATCATATTGAACTTCCATGGCCCCAAAAGGGTTTCGATGGTAAACGATAAATCCACACTGTTTTTGTGGTGTGGTCCTTTTGATCTTTACATCTGTCCTGTTTTTCGGCTCAAGACTTAAGATGAGCTCACCAAATGTATGGACGGTTCGGATATAACACATACCTTATGAGGGCACCCACAGAATTTGCAAAGCTCAGATTAACGGAAGGATCCTAACCTCTTAATAATATGCATTTGCCGTTGATTCTGAACCGTTCATTATTTTCAATTCAGCTTTCCATTTAACGTCCACCAATCAACTAGTTACGAAATTCAATAAATTAAATTTTCGGCTTCCAGGCCATTTGAACTGGGACCTATGATCTGAGCAGTTTAGTTTATGCCAAGTTGCGATTTTTTGATGCCTCTGTATAAACGGTAATAGTCTTCCAGAGTATCGTTTTTTTTTTTCCAAAAAATGAATTATAATCCATAAAATATTGCCCTTCCACTAGTAACGTGTGACGTGGAGTATATTTGAAGCAAGAAATCATTGAAATACCAATTATTTGGTACGCTGGCAGAGTATTAAAGTTTGTGTACTCATTTATCGGTCGTACCATGAAATGCATGTAACTATAAATCTAAACCGTCGAGATAGCGTGGCCCAATTTAGATGGAACGTAATCAAAATGTCAAAAAGGAATTAAAAAAAATCCCGACCTTCAATTCCAATTTTTTGACATTTATTGGTTGAATTTGAACAGTTGGTTATGTACCCACCAACCTTTCACTTAACATGGATCCATTCATTTTTAGTAATTAGAAGATGACCCAGCCAAATGGTGCACTGTGGTTTGGACCCTTCAAATGTATCTGACGCATGCATACGACGATGATGCATGCGGCTGCGTGTGAATGAATCGAATCCGCATAATGTTCTGATAAAATAGATGAACCGGGCGGATATATCACATACGGTGGTGTCTATACATTTAAGTCAACACTTTCGTATTGGTTTTTTAAGGGATCACCGTTACAGTTTCAAATCAATTGAAAATTTAATAATTACTTATTTATCAGAACTTATATATGTATAATGTAAAAGAAAACACACCCTTAGATACTCTGGTAGATCAATGGTTCATACGGATTCTCTTGGAAATTGTAAATTTACGTGCATATGACAAATATAAACCGTTCAAATCGTGGAATTTGGTTGATATTTGTACGTGCTAGAAAAACTGGACAATATTTATGTTCTATATAGTCGATTGGTGGAAATAAAATGAACGGCTAGAATAGAACTATACAACGGTCCAGAGCCAATAGAGAAATGTCCACTAATCAACGTATATAATTCTCAAAGAAACAGGATTGTGAGATTAAATCACAGTTTGGATAATTTGTTTGAGTTTACCTGTATTCCACGTGCAGGCGTATGAACCATCAAACTCTGCCAGAGTATCAAATAACTCCTCCTCCCCTCCTTGGCTACTCAGACACGCGAGCGACGGAAACCACAAGAAGATTCGAACGGGCCCCACCAGAATCTTCTCTCTCTGTAACTGCCGTCGGGTTTTTTTCTTCCTTTGGAACTTCAAAAAACCCTGTCAGACGAAAAATCTTCGCGCCCTAGATGGAAGCTCTTTGCCCTAATTCGAAATTCAATCTCCGTCATTTCCCTTCATCTCCGAAACCCTCGCAGAGAGCTTCTGACACCCGTCGATCTCTCTGTCCGAATCACCGGATCAATGTAAAATGTAGAAAATCGATCTCTCCTGCTTCTTCTGGATTATGCAGATTTTTTGCCCGTTCGCAGAACCGATCTGATGATAGTAACTTCAGAACCGTTGGATTTAAGACGGATGGATGGGATGGGAGCTGGATCAAGTTGGTTGGCAGAAGCATTTTCGGTTTTGCTGCTGCTGCTGCCACTATGATTTCCATCAGCTACGATTCACCGGTCCTCGCGGAATCTCTCACGGTAGCTTTCCCAGCTTCTCGAGCTCGTGAGGTGAGAGACTCATTCCAGCTCGGTTTCCCCGCTTTCCCTGCTTCATTTGGATGAATGTCATTCTGTTACCTAATGTATGATTCATTCATGTCTTGTTTCTTGTTCAGGTAAACACGGTTCAGCGGACTCTTGTCGAGGCCTGGGGCTTGATCCGTGAAACCTTCATAGATCCAACTTTTAATCATCAAGGTTTCAAATATTTATGTTTATGAAATCTACATGTTAATTAACATGAAAGCACCTGTGCTTGCGATTAAGAAGCTTAGTGAGGAGACATATTTTTTTGTAAGATGTAGATAACATTGTTACTTTCCAACTTCGGATTGTGTAAGATACTTTCAGGTGGTTAATCAAAATTCAATTTGTTTTCATGCTTGCACCAAAGAAGCTATAAGAAAATTTATTTTATTTTTTCCTTTTTGTTGTTGTTGTTGTTGTTGTTGTTGTGATACGAACTCATGTTATGCATGCAGACTGGGACTTAAAGCTGCAACAAACAATGGTGGAAATGTTTCCACTTCGATCGGCAGATGCAGCATATAACAAAATCAGTGGAATGCTTGCAACACTTGGTGATCCCTTTACTCGGATTATTAGCCCAAAGGTTCTGAATCTGACGACACCTTTACTTATTGCAATAATGATTGGATATACTGTTCAACACCTTCGCCACCAAATAGTTGGTGCTAGGTCTGTCCAGGAATCTTACATATGTCTTCACATCTGTGCTTATGTTTTTTATTTTATTTTTTTTATTTTTTTCTTTTATATACCATACTTCTGTGCCTATGTTAGTCATGCAAAGCAGAAAATTGCGCATTCTCTTAGTTGGTATTTCTCAGGACCTGTGGCAACAGAGCACTATAGTCACTGAAATTGAATAGCTGAGCTCTGATGGTTGCTTAAACGAGTGGCAAAATCAGGGACTGTACTTATGTTTTTATTTTATTATTTATTATTTTTTTATATTTATGGTTGTCAATGGGTAGTCCAAGGCTAAGCAAAATCAAAATTTTGAATAGCCCAGCCCGCAAGCCTGGCCTGAATAGTTCAAATCTGGGCTGAAGCTGGCTCCAGGCCTGCCTATTGACAGCTCTAGCTTTTAGTAACTCACTTGAGCTGTACCCATTCTTTGCATCATCTTCTTTTAACCTATTCTTCTTTGCTAGATCACAATCATATGTACTAGGTGTGCTGTTTGGTTTGTTTGAACTTTGAACCCTTTTAGTAGGCACTGGTATTTGCCTTTGCTATTCAGGCTGTTCCCAAACCTTTTCTTCTCCAAGAAGTAGTTAGTGGACCATTGATTTATTTGAGAGAAGAAACAGCAAGATAACATTTCCCTTCCTATGCTAGTAAAGGATAAACTTGTCAGGACCATACATACACATTCATTAACAATACACAAACTGTTGTGTCACCTCTTGCAAAGTTTAAGGTGCATGGAACTTGATGATTGCATAATTCATTTTTCTTATGGCCATTTATGAAGTAATCATTGTTGTATTTTGCTCTTTTTGAGTAATTAGATTGTCCTTGATAGAGTGGAATGGTGGAACACGATTTATGTTGCCAACCCCAAGATGATGATTAGAGCTGGACACCAAGTCAAACCAAATCGAGCTTGGCACAGCTCGGCTTGGCTCAATCAACAGACTACCTGAGCTCAAGTTCGGCTTGGCTTTGGTCCTTGAGCTGGGCAGTCGAGCTTGGCTCGGTTTGGTCACAAATCTAGCAAGCTTGAGCGAAGTTCGAGCTCGAGCTTTCAACCCTAATGCGAGCTTGAGCTTTCGAGTTTGTACATAAAATCCAAATTCATAAATATACTAATCAATTCATGAATTCACAAATATACTAATCAATTCACTAAGGTGACCGAACATTGGCAAAATGAGGATTATTGTGTTTTGCTCGGAAAAGGTGGCCAGACAATGGCGGACTGGACTGTGGGGGTCGAGTTTGTGCGGAGGTGGACGACCAGGCAGGGGGCCAGAGGCTAATGAGCAAGATTAATTCACTAATCAATTCACAAATTCACAAATATACTAATCGATTCACTAAGGTGAGTGGATAGTGGCGGACTAGAGGGTTACCGTGTTTTGGTCGGAAAAGGTGACTGGACAATGGGAGACCGGACAGTTACGGCCGAGTCTATATAGAGGCGGACAGGCGAGAGAGAGAGAGAGAGAGAGAGAGAGAGAGAGAGAGAGAGAGAGAGAGAGAGAGAGAGCAAAGGGCCAGAGACGATAAGCAAGATAGACAATCGGGCAAGGGCCAGAGGCGAACGGGCAAGAGAGAGAGAGAGAGAGAGAGAGAGAGAGAGAGAGGACAAGCAAGGTAGACGAGCGAGAGAATAAGAGAGAGAGTCGAGGGCAGAGGGTCGGAGGCGAGACAACTTGTCTGGTCGAGAGGGGCTGGTCGTCGAGACTAAGTGAGCAGGATTTTATTTTTTTATTTTATTTATTTATTTATTTTTTTTGGGGGGTGGGCGGGGATTTCAGAAATTAGAAGGTGCGAAATTTTAGGGTTAGGTTGAATGAAAAACGGGGGCCCGTCTCTTAAGGCCTTTATATGTTTTTCTTTTTACACACACACACACACATATAAATTAGAAACGAGCTGAGCCAAATCGAACTCAAACCGAGTCGAACTGATCTGAACTCCAAACCGAGCCGAATTGAGCCAAGGTCAGCTCGAGCTTGGCTTGACTCAGTTTGAACCCAAGGTTCGATACGAGCGAGTCGAGCGGCCCAAACGAGCTAGCTCGGCTCGTGTCCAGCTCTGATGATGATGATGATAGTGTCTATTAATATTTGGGACTTCTATTTGTATGTTGATGTTTTTATAAGTCATAACACAACGGTCAATTATCTCCTCTATATAGCAGGGCCAGGTAATGCAACAATGCATAATAAGCATGGTAATGAACAACAACCTCAGCATGCATAAACCACACATGAAGATGAGTTGATAACACTTAATAACATGCTGATTTCATATTGTCAAACCATAACCATTTAGTCATGATTTTGGAAATCATATAAAGTCATAGTTCTTTTTCTTTGTATCTTCCAGTCAATCTTCTTATTCCTTGCATTTTTTTACTCAATCGACTTTGGTAACACTAACTTTCACTCAAATACTTTGTCTTGAGTACCGTTACTACTGAAATTTCTTATCCTAATTTAATTGCCTGGGAGTTCACATCATATTTTTACTCACACCATAATGTATTGTTCTCTTACTCAGACAATTTACCTAGTCTAAGTCTGATATTTTCATTAACTCATTATGATCTATCTAGCATTGGTTTTGAACCTGCAGGAATATCAAAGCTTCAGAATTGGAAGTGATGGAAATTTGCAAGGAGTTGGCCTCTACATAAATGCTGAACCCAACTCTGGCCACTTGGTTAGTGACAGACTCGAAATAGCTTCATCCTCTTTGTTTTTCCTTGTGGCTTCCTGAACTCGAACCATTTCATTGGTTCTTTTTATGCTACAAGTTAATTGGCTTTTATTAGTAACAGAATTCAACGTAGGTTTTCCGAATTGCATTTAACCCTTGTCCATTTTCATTAATTTCTCGTGTGTGACTCATCCATCTTATACTATTTTATACATGAGTGAAATATAATTAATGATATACATCTATCGACACTTTGTCATTAATCTGTTGAAATTCTTGAAAGCATAAACTAATCAGTGTCATTTTATCAGTAGCAGTAATATACCAATATCACTTTAACAGGTAAGGATGGTATGTCATGGCTTTTCCTGCTAATCCTTTTCTCTTTAGTAATTTTCCAGAATTTACGTTGAGAGTTAGTATCCCCAAAGTCAAGTAGAATGGTGGCATTTCTGTAGGCTCCAGTGGACTTTGCTTGTTGGAAGCTCGGGTTGTTTTACAATTTGATGGACCATCAATAACTGCAAATTTGTTCCTTCCGTTAACTTCAATTTGTTTTGGAATCAGTTGGGATGACAGTTTATGTTTTATTGACATAATTGTCATACATTCGCATGCATATTGATCACTTTTTTCACAATGTGACAGGTTGTTCTGTCTTGTATTGAGGGAAGCCCAGCTGCCCGTGCTGGCATACATGAAGGAGATGAGCTGATTGAGATTGATGGTAAGCTAAACAATGCACTTTTTTGGCCTTTCTGACTGTATCCATTACTTGCTAGATGGGTGCATTTGGAAGTAGATTCATCTAACATGTTTGGCCTTCAATATTTACAGGGCAGACGCTTGATGGTCTTGATGTTGAGGCTGCAGCACAGAAGCTTCGAGGGCGTGTTGGGACGGCAGTTACAGTAAAACTTCACAGTGTAATGAGCCTTTCTTTTTCGTCATTTTATGATAAAATGGTGTTCACCAATAGTTGCTCCCCTTAAGGTTGCATAATTTAGCGTTGATCTATTGCTAATATTTATTAATTTTGCTTTTCCAAGTTCTACATCGCTCTAAATTGAAGCATGCCTTGTTTCTGGTTAACTTCTATTCTGTTTTCTGATATATCAATGTTCTCTACCTACCTTTCATAAAAAAAATAATATTAATAATCAATGTTCTCTACCTCCGAAGTGGAAAAATAGGTTGAGAGTGATCTTCAGAAGCATAAGGATTAGATGTTCCACATGATGAGTTCAATGGTAGTTGCCTTTAGCACTGGATCGAGTACTTTTCTCCACATTGTATACTAAACTGAAACTGTAGGGGACTTGGAAGTCCTTGGTTGCATGATCTTGCACAACAAGGTGCCAACCAACCGTGTCGGATCACGGTTTGAACCAAGGTATTCCGTAATGGTAACAGTGGCTATAATGACCACCACTGTTACCTTTACGATACGGGTTGTAACGGCTGTTACGGCCCCCATAACAGCCGTTACAGTCTATTTTTTTATTCAAAGAAAATACCCAAAAAAACCTGTATCTGCCCCTTAATGTTGGAAAAAAAGTCTAAAAAACCTGTATTTTCTCCGTAACAAACCATTACGAGGCTGTTACAGCCTTTACAAGGGGCGTAACGGGCCATTAGTGGTGGTTACGGGTCATTTTTGGCATAGCAACTGTTACGACCATTAAGACCCTATTATGTGTAACAGTTGCCACCATTACCTTTATGGCACACCATGCTTCGAACTCTCTCTTGGTTCCGCTTCCTAAGTCTTTATACTTGCTACTGAAACAAATGCATCCCCGCTCTCACACCCAAATCTTTTGCCACTTCGCTTTATGCTTTGTGCTACCATATGTAAAATTACAAAAGAAACTAAGCCTTCGATACATCTGAATTCATCCTTCTTTTATTCAAATTTATCCTCTCTCTCTTTCTTTTTTTTTCTTCTTCTTTTTTTTTTTTTTTATTTGATGTTTGATCCTGATTTGGCAAGATTACTTGCATATTCTCTTTTCTTGTTTTTTGTTTAACCTTTTTCCCCCTAATTTGTCTGCATACTCCAAATTATTGATGCACCACTTGGTAAGGTGACACTAAATTATCTGACAACCAGTTTCCAAATTGAAAAATTGGAAATTTCTGGCTTGTTTTGTTACGTTTTTGAAGAAGATTTAAATAAATGGATAATATGATCTGAAGAATTCTCTTCTGGTGTCACAAAATTAAATTAGGAGTACTGTTTTTTTTTTTTTCTTTCCTGCACAGGCAACTTTTTTCACTAGTTAGGATTTGAAGTTGAACCTTGGGGCTGAGACCTGAGACAATGTTTATTCTCACCATAAGGCTACCATGTTGATCCTTTTACATGCTTCACTTCCATCAGAAAACTTTCATAAGCTGACTGATTAACATGTTTATTTTCCAGGTGAGTGATTTTGGAAATGATTTTGGTGTTAGAGAGGTATCTTTTCATCACCTTCTTCTATGCAAACATCTATTTGTAGATCTAGAATGAATCAGTTTCTTATTGGCATCATGAAAACATTTCTTCCCACATCAAGAAAACAAGGGATTGTGGTTCATTGTAAATATATGGATTTTATGATGATATTGATTATTTGAGTTTCATCTGAAGGTTGTATGGAAGAATCTGATATGCGTGCAATTTCTGTTTGAAGGTCAAGCTATCTCGCGAAGTTATTAGGATTTCCCCTATATCTATTGCTGTCATCTCTCATAAAGCCCCTGATGGCCATCTCTCAAAGACTGGATATGTGAGGCTGTCTTCCTTCTCTCAGGTGCTTATGGTTAAACTTTTTAAGGTTTTCAAGTCTGGACTACATTTATGTAAATATATTGTGATAGATTTTAATGCTACAAATGTTTATTTTCATGTTGAAGTATTCTTGAAGCTTTGCCGTTATTCCTTTTGATTTGTTAATTTTCACAGCATTCATTGTAAATCGAACTTACAGAGCTGTAGTTTAAACAAAATGATATCTACTGGTAGGTCTGATTTTAGGAATATAAAACAATGCCACAATAACATAGAAGTATTAACAGTTCCAAAACATCAGATTTCAGTTAGTATTGAATAAAAAGTGCTTTGTTAAGTACCCATTAATGGGTATCAATCTAGTTCGTGTGACATGATATGGTGAAATACGACAAAGGAGATGTTTGAATGCCTCTTAGTGTGACCCATGATGCCCAGATATGGATAGGGATGTATTTATGGTAAGTGGAAACATGGCCCTGCATTCTCAGAGTCCAGGACATCCGACATGATTATTTTACGAGGAAATGGTGAGGAGTTCTGGAATGAAAAGAATAAGATACCAAATAAAAGAGGACATTGTTAATTTATATCTGACAAGTATCCATAAAGTATTGAGTACTTGCACTGGTGAACAATAAGCATATACAAGTATGTAGGTGTCATTTTCATTCTAAAGTGTGAGATATTGGGAGCAGGCGGATGCTTGATCCAACATGCATTTTCGTCATTTAATCTATGAGGTATTTGCTTTATAAATCGTCAACTCCATGTTCACAGGATTGTGGTGCTCTAATTTGTGAAGTTACTCATGTAGCTAGGCATTTAATACCACCTTTTGGTGTTTCTAGAAAAATTGTCTTCATACCAAAAAGAAAAGAAGAAAAGGATACTATGTGCAGTAAAAAGGACAACAAACAGCACTTGCAAAATATACTTGTCGAGTAGCTGGAAGTCGTTATATGTTGAGACTATGCAACTAGGATAGAGTAGAAGAGAGGAAGTCTTCTTCATGAGATTGTCCAATTGGATTTGTGAAGGCTTGCAAATATTACTATTGAGTTCACCTTAACCCATGACAGTAAACCACAACGTGACAACTGTTGTGTTACCATGCCGCCTTGTTTAGGACAACTCTAAAGGTTATATGGGATTCTGTAACCATTTTCACTCTAGTCACACCTCTCCCATTCAACTTCGAGAATTCTCTTGAACATTTATGCATGGCTATTGCTCATCATGAATAAAATCTTCTGTGCTTTTACTTTTGATCAGACGGCTGCTGATGAAATGGAAAATGCTATTCAAGAAATGGAAGATCAAGGCGTGCAGTCATACATACTGGATCTGCGAAACAATCCGGTCAGTTTTATTCCTCTTAAAGTATGAAAAATGAGGCCTTAATAGCATTGTTTCTTGGCTAGTAGCATTTTTGTTCAATTGTTTTCAACAGGGTGGTCTGGTGAAAGCTGGATTGGATGTTGCCCAAATATGGTTAGATGGAGATGAAACTCTTGTCAACACGATAGACCGGGACGGGACTATGTTACCAATCAATATGGTCAATGGGCATGCCTTAACTCGCGATCCGCTTGTTGTGCTTGTAAGTTCTAACAACAGTACCTCTTTAAACTTCTCACAAGCTCTTGTGACCTTTGGGAGTCGAGATTCAATAAGCAAGCTTGGGCTATAGAGCTCTTTTACTAGTCCCACCCATTGAGATCTTCAGAAAATAAATAAAATGGTCTCTCATCTCAAAAGAATGCATGTACAGCCAAATGGAAGATATTTAATTACCGTACCTGAAACAACAACATTATAGAACTGATTGTAACTTTCTTCACTGTCATACTTTATAACAAAAAGAATAGAATCTTCTAATTCTTTTACTGCCTTCTGATCTTGACATTGCTAGAAAACACGCTCTTCCTAGTAAGCTGATGTTAGACATAAAAACCAAAACTTGTCACTTTCATTCAAACCACTAGGGGGATTTTGTTTTTTTCCTTCCTGTATTTTTCTTGAGTTCTTTCTCGATATTTTTGTAGATCCAGTTCATCGCTGGTGATGCATTTCTGTGAATTGTCCAAGAACTTTTTCCTGAGCATGATTGATTTCAATATATTAATCTCAGCCTTTATTAACTTCACTAAGCTTGGAAGATCTTTTGATGAAGCGATCAAGCCCCACTGCTCCAATGCTCATCTCACAAGTGCTAATTTTCCTACTTTCGTGCTGTTGTAAACAGGTGAATGAAGGAAGTGCAAGTGCCAGTGAGATTTTGGCGGGGGCATTGCATGATAACGGCCGTGCTATCCTTGTGGGGCACAGAACCTTTGGAAAAGGAAAGATTCAGGTTCTTTTCCATTCCTTATCCCACCATATTTTTCTTTTACCTGTATGTTAGGAGGATATCACATGGGTACAGCATCAATTTTTCATGAATACAGTGTATACTTAATATTGAAGTGTTAATTATCCAATACAGACATGGTTTAAGAACAGTCGACTTGGACTCCTTGAGGTGCCAAATCCGAACCAACTCGAAAGTGGATGGAATACTGAATGTGTTGTTTTTATATTCGCGCAGTCATCCGTTTAAAGTACTGAAATCATGCTTTTCCTGAGTTTAAAATATGAAGAGTTATCCTTCCAAAAAAAAAGAAAGATAAAGAATTACCCCTTTAACATGACCTAGTCTTGATTGAGTTGAGTTGACAAGTGCTTTATTGAGGTTATAAACAATGTTAGCCGACTGGTTATAAAAGCAACTGTCATTGGAGTATAGTTGAAGAGTACACAACTCCAAAGATTTTCACAATCCTTTATAATACTTCCTTTTTTGCTCCTCCTTCCTAGGTCCCTCGAGTCTTTTTGCAAATCATGCAGGTAGTCAAAAACTCAATGAGCAGAACGTGTATTCTAAGCCAAGTTGAACTCAGCAACCCTGAGGGCGACACTTGAGTCTTTCTTTTTGGCTCTTATAGATGTAGGTTGTTATGTGAACTTCAATGTTTTGATTGCTTCTGGTTCCAAATGCAGAGTGTTACTGAGCTGCATGACGGGTCAGCTCTGTTTATCACGGTCGCTAAATATCTATCACCTGCACTGCATGACATAGATCAGGTTGGCATTACCCCGGATGTGCAGTGCACGCCTGACATGCTGACATTGCCCAAAGATTCCTTCTTGAAGGAAAAGAGCTCGCCCTCGTCTTTAGAAGCAGATTCTTGTATCATGGTAGCAGAGCATGAGCTGGAGATTCAGGAATCCAAGGGAACTGCTTCGTGAAAGTAGCTAGCCAGTACTAATTCTGTTGTGTTTGTATACCAACAGATGTATAGATTTATATATGTAGAAAGAAAAATAACAGAATCTCTGTAACATTCTTATGCATGCGTGCATGGATGCAGTTATATTAGCAGGGTAAGATAAATGCAAAAATGTTGTGCAGATTGGAAAATGGGTATTTAGTTACCCAGATTCAATGTTATGGGTCTGACCTGCAGTGTTCATCGAGTGGGTCCCACTGTAGATGGGCCAATTTGCAAGATTACACCAAGGGACAAAAGATTAGATGGTTCAAACAAAAATCATCCACCGGTCACGTTCAGCTTTGTAGCCCAATAGCAGGACTGTTGCCTTGGGCTGCGCAGTTTGTGCTGGGGGTCCAAGGACCATAGTTTCCAAATCCATCCAACTGGTCTGTTGTCCCCCACCGTGGACTGCCTCCGATATGGTTGATCGGACAGTCTTAAACTTTGGATTTGTGGTGGCCTGTGGATGGACGGTTTAAAAAATGATCTACATTCAACTGAAAAAGGGCCAAATGTTGGTTGTTTTGGTGCATTCTCCATCAATGGTGGGACTCAACCGATCAGTGATCCGGTTCACCGAACATTGGACCCCCTGTCAAAGATGAAAACCCATCTGTGTGGCGAAAAGAAGTGGCATTATATAAGGGATTTTTACTAAATTGATCCCAGGGTATGGGCTTTTCATGTGTTTGGCCTCCCTTGACAATACCTTTTTTTTTTAACCTTCTGATTTTCCCACTACGAGTCCAGCCTTGGTATAGCTATGAGTGTGGGAGAAGCTTTGTGGCTTAAGGCATGTTGTGGCCACCACTTGATCATTGGGCCTGTTGGAAGGTATTGGAAGGCAGATACTATCTGTTCATTTCCTTCGTGGCCTGCTATTTCTTTGTGAAGATGCCAACCTCACGCTAATACAAGCTCCCTATGACCCACGAAACTCTATAATTGATAACAATGGTTGTTCATAGCCAACTGTTCACCTTGTGGTATGGTCTACTTGATTGGTGGGTGTGGCTCGTTCTTGGGACCATGGCCTTATGTGAAATTTCAATTAAAATAGACGTGATTCGACACATACCCCATGGTTGGTCCAACAGATGCGGTCTTAACACATGACAACC
This sequence comes from Magnolia kwangsiensis, assembly GCA_037074715.1. Taxonomy (NCBI): domain Eukaryota; kingdom Viridiplantae; phylum Streptophyta; class Magnoliopsida; order Magnoliales; family Magnoliaceae; genus Magnolia; species Magnolia kwangsiensis. The sequence goes on from CM073571.1 coordinate 2,956,519, forward strand.
CTGGACCCTAACCCTTAACACCACAAGGACATCATATGTGGTGCCCACTGTTGGGTATGTGCCGAATCCACTCCATCCATTGGAGTCAGCATTTCATAAAAAGACATGAGCCAAAAAAATGAGTTACATTTATAGATGAGATAGACCACACTATAAGAAAATAGTTAAGAGTGAACATTCACCATTATTGTTTGTTTGGACTACAAGGTGCTCGTATCAAACTAAGTTAATGTATTCCTGTTGAAATAGTAGGCCTCTAAGAGAATAAACGAATTGAATTTGCTTTCGAATGGGCCCAATCATCATGTTATAGCCACCTCATGCATTGGGAGTGTAGCTCGGAAGCTTCTCTCACAGGGAAAAGCAAGTTGCTAAAAATTCCATATAAAAAACTACCATTATATAACCTTATAAATCCTTATCAGACAGCAGCAACTCATCCACGGTACATATGCCGTCCATTTACATGCGCAAACGATCATGGGCTTCATTGTTCTTCCCACTTATTGGACAATCCTAGCCCTCCAATTGGTGGTCATAAAATGAATGTCTGAAAAAAAAAAAAAAAAAGAAAGAAGAAATTGTCCGAAATCAATGGGCTCAACTGGCAAAATCGGATGCCCCCCGGTTTCTTGACTCGTTTGCCTTTCAGGATCTGCACAATCATCTGGACGGTCTTAGATGCTCTATGCCATGCTTATTCGTGTGGTTGAGCTGGCTCTCATTTGGACGGTCAGGATGCATCTCTGCTACTTGAAACTACACAAATGCTCCAACTCAACGTACCCCCAACGTAGGACGTCCAAAACCGTTCATAAAGTGGACCCCAATATTGCCTGGCAAAAAGAAAAGAAAAAACTGATCTGTCAAATTACACTCTAGAACCTGTTCATTGATATGGACCGTTGGCTACCTATTTTAAGTCGTCCACTATTTTCATACATGGAATAGATCAGTGTGATATGTTCTCTAGATATCTTCCCTATGAGACGCACCTTATTCACGGATTAGATGCATTACGTATGATCAAACCAGGCACTAAACACGATCCGTTTAGGTGCAGTTTGGTGGCCATTTAAAATGTTTTTAGCTCCTTTTAGTTAACTGCAATTGTGTATCAGAGAATTGATAAAGTTTAAAAATAATCTTGGTAACTCACTATCTATAATATAGATAGCAGAAGTAGTGTTTGGCCAATTTTACTCCACTATTAGTTACCCGAGGGTAAATGATTTTGAATATTCAATAGGCATTGGATGACATTTGAAATGTGAAATGAAGTCATGGGTACTTACGAGAGCTGAAAATTGTAGCTGGTGTCCAAGGTACAGCACCGTTGAGGAGGGTTTGGCCAATTTTATTTCCAATTGTAAAATACAAAGCGACGTAAGCTTTGGCTTTTCTTTCAATTCCTTCTGGTATGTGCTTATCCTAACTCTTTGCATATAGCCCACACTAAGTATATTATGAGAGACTTGTGTAATAAAAGTTTCGTGGAACCCAATGGTATGAACGTGTGACATCCAAACTGTAGATTTGTTGTGTGGGCTCCTGTTGTGCTTTCAACTGAAGTTACAAAAAAAAAAAAAAAAAAAAAAAAAAAAGTAGGCTAGAGATTGGAGCAGGCCATAGCATAGAACATCAATGATGGGTCTCCTGCTAAAAAATATTCTGTGCCTCTCTCTCTCTCTAGGTGTAGTGCACACTTGCATTACACCCTTCTAGTCTCCCCCTTTTCTCTCCCATCCTCTCTCCACATGCATTGTGCTTGCCATGTCCCTTAGTTTATATAAGCTATGGTCTCTAATATATTATTATTATTAACTAAAATGCGATGAAATCATTTTTAACGTGGCAACCAAACAGGGCCATAAATTCTATTGAACTCTTAGACTAAATTAATAGAATAAATGGCATGAACAATGTTGTCAAAATCCTATGATTTTATTATCATGATGGGACTGAAGCTTCTGCCAATGTTGGATTGGGGAAATAACACCATTTTATAATTGTAAAAGATAGAGACGTTTGAAACCCATTAAAACTTCTGTTTAAAGGCCCAGTTCCACTTAAATGCTATATATATATATTACATTTCTAGCAACCCACCCTTATATGAATATTTGGATACATCATGACTTAGTGGGGCTCACTAGTACAGCCGATCACATTATTTAACCCTTAGGACAATCTAGACCATTGATCAATAAGGCCTACCTTATAGAGTTCTTATAATACTTCCTATGGAACCTTGAGTGGAGTTCCATGTGTGATCCTTTGATCCGCCTCCCAATTTTGGGTTTGAGACTGGAAATTTTATATGCATCTACCTTTTGTCTGTGGTTCATGTACAATTTAAAACCATGGATTTAATTAAAACTCTGGGGCTTGGACTGACTCTTGTTGCATTGAACTGTATTGGGTCTGACAGAATCCTAGTCGACTGGGATGAGTCGGAAACAGTTCGGTGAATTCAATATATATGTGTATTTGAGAGGCCTCAAGTCAAACCTATTGGACCACACGTTACAGTCCACCTAGTGGATAACTTCCAATCGATTTGATATATCTAGTCTGTTCAGTAGCTTTAACCCACCATGATAATTGCTTTATATAAAAATCAGCCACATCTGCTTATTGACTAGACAATACTTATATTTTGATATTTACCAATAGCTAGACATTGTTTTCTATGGTATCACCTACTTGATGAGTAAGTGTGACCTGATTTTTGCAATATGCTCTTCATGAAGGGCCAACTTATTATAAGGGTTGGATGTTTCATTCACTTAATAGGTTAGAATTTATTAGCTGGATGGACCATAACTTGTTATCTAACTAGATAGACCCTTTTTTTTTTTTTTTTGTAAAAAAAAAAACACATGCACACACACCCCACGCACTCATGCCATAGTGGGATTTCACCACCTATAGATACTCGAACCCTTAACCGGGTGTTAAAACTCCTAAGAGTCTACTACTAGAGCAAGGGTGTCTCAAGTCTAACTAGGTAAACTTGAGACACCCTCTCTCTCACGTGTGCTTTGAAGTAATGTAGTGACCTAAAATTAATCCTATTCTAGGTTTAGGATGGACCATCTTCTATGTTAATATTAATTGTCTGAATTTTCCCCCCTTTGAATTTGGACTGCTGGTCCATTTGGATACCACCAAATAAGTTACTTTTTCTACTTACAATAGTAGATAACTTATTTAAGAAAAGTTTGGTTTATAATTAATTACAAGTGATTTTTATATTATTTAAAGTAACTTAATCACTTCGGTTTAATAAGTAAAAACCAACATAAGCAACTTAAGGCATAAATAACATAAGTAACTTACCATTCAAATGCCTCCTTAACAGCAATTTGAAGTCATTAATTGGGTGATGCCTGACCGGTGATTTTATAGATGTTTGCTCCATCTAAATGAAACCCACGTTTTGGATGGTCTGGGAATGTTTGATGGAGGGGATTGAGATTCCGCATTCCGTTGCTCATGACGACAGTTTAAAACATGTATGATGGAATTTCTTTACTTCCAAGTGGGTTGGTCATTCAGTAGGCTCATCCTGACCGTCCACCTTACATGCGACCATAACGATTGATGAATCCTGACAGTCCACACACGGAGTGCGACTTCGGAAGAACCTATGGTAGAAATCCCACAGCAATAGGACAAGCCTTACTTCGTAGGTAGCCTTTAGAAGGTCAAAAACATAAAGAGAACCTTTGTGACGGGCATTGTGACAAAATCTCATACGATTTCTTGGCTTGAAAATTTCCAGAATATCTACCTTGAAAATATTTATTTAATAACTAATATTTAAAACACAAGATTTATTATATACATAGTGAGAGGGGCATGCTCACTTTTGATATTAATTTTGAGGGAAGAAAACGAAAAGAGAAGGTACTTTAAAATACCTTTGTATTGGTTTTGAGTTGCACCAAGATTCGAACATTGGACCTACAGGCTAGAAACTCATGAGGTCAAACAAAGTGGAGAATTGGTAAATTAATTATCTACAAAAAGTAAGTTAGCCGAAAGAAAGAAACCATTTCTAATAGTCGGCAAAGGACGCGGATTGCGTACTGGGTAACTCAGCAGGCTAAGCGTACTGAGTAAACTTTTGTGGGGTCTACGATGACTTATATATTTTATCTACTCTGTCCATACATTTTAACAGATAATTTAAGGGCTCTGGACCGAAAACTAAGTGTATCCAAATCTCAACTGGACCTCACCACAGAAACAGTGTGAATTGAAATTCTACGGTTGAAAATTTCTTGGAGGCCACAGAAGTTTTGGATCAATCTGTTATTTTGATTTTCCCTTCATCCATGTCTGTATGATTTTATGAACGAGTTAGATGACAAATAAACATCACTGCAGACCCTACCAAGGTTTCAACGGTGGAAGTCGTTATTCCCACTGTCTCCTGTGGTGTGGTCCACTTGAGCTTTGGCATGCTTCAATTTTCGGCTCAACCACTAAAATCAGTTGGAAAAACGGATGGACGGCGTGGATAACCCACACACATTCACAGTAGGCCCAACTGAGTTTACTCAGTACGATACAAGGTACTGAGTAACTCAGCACGCAAACGGATTTCGTCGGCAAATGCTTGCGTATGGGGTCCATGATTTAGTGAAATACCGACTATAGAAATTGTGGATGGCAAGGTAATGGACCATAGGCTGAAATAACTCCAGTTAGATGATCCTAACCATCCAACCTGTTATAATCAAATACACGATGGTTAAACAGTAAAGGAAAAGAGAAATGATCAGGTAGCAAGCTAGACTATGAAATTAGTGAAACGGTACCTGACCCAGCATGCGGATCTGGCCTACCTGATCAGTGGATGGGCTTGATTTTCACGAAGGGGCTGAATATTATCACAAATTGGATCCCTCTTGGACGTGACTGAGTCCGAATACAGTGGTCCAAATCAGACAGTTATTGTCTGATCATTGTGATTTTGGGCTGTTTATCAAGTGGGCTAATTAAGTATGTTTTGTGGCTAAAAGGCTGTTTATCAGGTGGGCCAATTAGGTATGCATTGTGGCTAAAAGATCAATTACGTTTGACGGTTAGGTGGGTCACATGTGTACATTCAGTGCAAGCTGTTGCCCCATCTGATGATCTCTGGGGTAGGGCACATACAAGGTGGTGTGGACCGGATGAACGATTTTTATTTTTATTTATTTATTTATTTATTTTTACGCACGCACACATACCCCCACACACTCACGCTGGTGGAATTTTACCACCTATGGGTACTCGAACCCTTGACCCAGATGAGCGACTGGTTCTAGCACATATGTGAGGTTCCCATCTGATGAATGGTTTACTCGGATTCATGGTCTCAACTTATTCTTACTTGAAACCCTGATATTCTGCATATAAATGTCGTCCTGGTGCGCAGGTCTGACTCGGCTCGATCTGGTATTATGATACTCTTGACCCGAACTCGATTCGACTTAGGACCAAGTCTAATGGGCTTGACTGGATTTGAATTGGATCTTAGTTGAGTTAATTTGAACTTAGTCTAACTCAGTCAGAAATACCAACTCAAATCAAATTGGCTACGGTTCGAATCGGGTCAAAAGGTTAATTAGATCAAGTATAAAACCAATGAGGTCATGAGATCAGTCGGACCACCAGCAAGGTCCTAAGCCATGACGGTCCACCAGCGAGGTCTTGATATCGGCCAGACCACCATCAAGGTCTCGGGCCAGGCGGGCCACCAGCAAGGTCTTGAGCTCGGCTGGCCCACCAACTGCTTGCACCCAAGGTCCCGAGCTAGGGCGGGCCACTAGCGAGATCTCGAGCCTAAAAAACCATAAGAAAAAAAAAAAACTTAAAAAAGAAAAAATACCTAATGAAGGGGTGAGGATGAGTGGTTCCGATCAGGTGTTGGCTGTTGGCTAGCCGGGATTTGGGGTTCCAATCAGGTTCGGTGCGGCGCTGACACGGGTAGGGTTAGAGTTAGATGAAAGGGATAAAAGTAAAACTAAAAAAAATAATTTTTATAGTACTTGATTCCAATCTGAGTCCAGTTTCAGATCAGATCCGACCAGATTGAACTTTGAGTTACTATGTAACCCGAACTTTCGGGATACTAATCTAGGAGGGTCTACTCGATCCAGCCGACCTTGACATTCGGTTTGGGTCAAGCCGGATTTGCCAAGTCAAGTCGGGTCCTACTCACATCTAATTGTGGATATGGCAGTGGCCCATGATCTGGAAAAAAGTTTTTTTTTTTTTTTTTTTTTTTTAAGTTTAAAAAAAAAAAAAAACAAAAAATGAAAAAGCAAACCTTCGCATGAGCTTTCTGCACGGGAAACTAGGTGGGATCCACCGTGATGTCTGTGGAAAATCAATCTGTCCATCTAATTTTTTCAGATATGTTAGGACATGAGCCCGAACATGCAACAAATCCAAAACTCAAGTGGGCCACATGACAGGAAAACGAGGTAGGTAAATGCCTACCATTAAATCTTCTTGGGGTCCACCATGATGTTTATGTACCATACATACCGTTTACAAGGTCAGTCCTGCTGGGATGAATTGAAAAAATAAAAAAATTAGCCTGATCGAAAACTTCTATGGCTCTACGATGTTTCAACGGTGGATGTTGAATCCTCAGTTGCCCAGCCCACTTGAGTTTGGATTTGCAACATTTTTCGGCGCATGCCCTAATATGATCTGGAAAAACGGATGGACAGAGCCGATTGCGACAAACATTGCAGTGTGCCCCACCTAGCTTTCGACCTGAGTTTTTGTTTTTCATAGTGGGTTTTCATTTCCATGCTTTGGATTCTCCCTATCCAAACATGGTTTCAATAATCTAGGTCATTGATTTGTTGAATCTGATGGTGGATGGTGAAATCCTGAAAAAATTGGAGGATCTGAGCGGCTAATAATAGGACAGTTTTCAATTGAACACAGATTGTCGTTATATTTCTTCTTAACCATCTACTTGCCCGTTACCAATCAAAAGATTAAAATTGCATACCTATCCCATTGAGCATGTTAAAATGGTGTTAATATGAAATTCTACTACTAGTATACGTGTAAGATTTGCAAGCGTGTCAAAATTGATTTGTGGCTTGATTCAAACCGAACGCTATTGGCACTGGATGTCAAGATAGAGCGGTGTGTGATCGAATGGTCGAGAGAACAACTGTCTATTCTGTCAACTTTCTAGTACGCTAACCAAGCAATTTGTAGAGGCCAGGGCTCTTCCTCTAATGAATTTGTTTTGCGTTTAAAAATTAAAGACTTTCAAAGGTACAACAAGCATATGTTTGAGCAGAAACTAAAGATAAATACGGAAAAATGAAACTAATGCAGCTGGGGTATTAATGCGCATGACAACTCAAGTTATGAGGATTACTAGGGCCCCATGATTATTTATTTATTTATTTATTTTTGCTGTTGGAGGAACTTTCGATGTAACATGCAGTAGAGTTCCATGTATGATCTTTCAATCTACCTCTCAAATTTGGGTTTGAGACTGGAAGTTTTATATGTATCTGTTGGGGGAACTGCAGAAGCACACATTGTTGTCAACTTTCTAGTGCACTAACCAGAAAATTTGTGTAGGTCAGGGTGAATTTGTTTTGCGTCTAAAAATTAAAGACTTTTGAAGGTATAACAAGTGTACGGCCGAGCAGAAACTAAAGATGAAGGCGGAAAAATGAAACTAATGCAGTTGGGGTATTAATGCGCACAACTCCTCAAGTTACAAGGATTATTAGGGCCCCATGATTATTTATTTATTTTTGTTGTTGGAGGTACTTCCGACGTAACATGCGGTAGAGTTCCATGTGTGATCTGCCGATCTACCTCCCAAATTTGGGTTTAAGACTGGAAGTTTTATATGTATCTATTGGGGGAACCGTAGAAGCACACATTGTTGCATTTGAATTGCTTTGGGTCCGACAGAATCTGAGCAGACTCAGATGAATCTGAAACAGTTTAGTGAATTCACCATATGTGTGTGTGTTTGAGAGGCCTCAAGTCAAACCTGTTGGACCACACGCTATAGTCCACCCAGCCGATAACTTTCAATCATTTGTGTGCGTGAGATATCCAGTCTATTCAATAGATTTGATCCACTACGATAATTGCCTTATACAAAAATCAGCGAAAACTGATTGACTGGACAATACTTATATTTTGCTATTTACCAATAACTAGACATTGTTTTCTATGGTGTGGCCCACCTAATGAGTAAGTGGGGCTGATTTTTGCACTGTGCTCCTCATGATGGACCAACTTATTACAAGGGTTGGATGTCACAATCACTTAATATTTAGAATTTATCAGTTGGGTAGACCATATCTTGTCTAACCAGTTAGTCTTGAGACACCCTCTCTCTCTCTCTCCACACACATTGCATGTCCTATGTTCATTGTTCTGAATTCTAGATTTTCCAATCAATCAGGTGTACTATGAAATAATGTAGTGACCTAAAATCAATCTTATCCTAGGTTTACATTGGACTATCTTGTACGTTAATAATAACCATCTGATTTTTTTCCCCTTTGAATTTGGACTGCTCAGTCTTACATTTAAGGCCCGTTTGGATACTATCAAGTAAGTTACTAAAGTAACTTATTTGAGATATGTATGTTTGGTTGTTGGTTAATTATAAGTGGTTTTATTTATTTATTTAAAGTTAATTACTCACTTTAATTTAATAAGTAGAAATCAAGATAAGCTATTTAAGGCATAAGTAGCTTAAGAAACTTATGATCTAAATTCCTTCTTAGCATCAATTTGAAGTCCTTAATTAGATGATTTGGATTGCCTGACCAGTGATTTTTAGGTATATGATCCATCTACAATGAAGCCCACATTTTGGATGGTATGGGGATAGCTTTACAACAGTGCCACTTGTGAGTATGTTTGAAGGAGGGGATTGAAATTCCACATTCAGTTGCTCATGAAGAAAATTTACACCATGTATGATGGAATTTCTTTACTTCCGAGTCGGTTGGTCATTCAGTTGGTTCATCCTGACCGTCCACCTTACATGCTATCATAATGATTGATGAATCCTGACCAACCATCCACAGAGTGCTACTTCAGATGAACCTATGGTAGAAATCCCACAGCAATTGGAGAATCCTACTTCGTGTGTAGCCTTCAAATACAACTATAGCAGGTCAAAAACATAAAGAGAAACTTTGTGATGAGCATTGTGACAAAATCTCAGACGATTTCTTGGCTTGGAATTTTCCTGAATATCTACTTTGAAGATATTTATTTAATATCTAATATTTAAAACATATGATTTATTCAATATATAAAATATGGTTTGGTGAAAGTAAATTATTCAATAAATATAAATTTCAAATATGGGTTTTGCTAACATTCCCAACTTGGGAATTAATCAGGGAAAAGAAGTATAAATTTCAAATATCGGTTTTGCTAACATTCCCGACTTGGGAATTAATCAGGGAAAAGAAGTATAAATTTCAAATATGGGTTCCCAACTTGGGAATTAATCAGGGAAAAGAAGTATAAATTTTAAATATGGGTTTTGCTAAAATTACCAACCTGGGAATTAATCAGGGAAAAAGAGAAGGTATTTTTAAATACCTCTTATGTAGTTTTTGAAGAAATGGGCACCATATCTCGAACCTTTGACTTATAGGTTAGAGATGAAACACGTCAACCAACCTGTCAAAGAAGAGGAATGGTACATTAACTAGCTACAAAAAGCATCTTAACTGAAAGAAAAGAAAGAAACCATTTCCATGCTGTTTATCAGGTGATCAGACAGTTATTGTCTGATCATTGTGATTTTGGGCTGTTTATCAGGTGGGCCAATTAAGTATGCTGTGTGGCTAAAAGGATGTTTATCAGGTGGGCCAATTAGGTATGCTTTGTGGCTAAAGGATCAAGTACGTTTGGCTGTTAGGTGGGTCACACGTGTACATTCAGTGCTGGCTGTTGCGGCCTCCTGATGATCTTTAGGGTGGGGCACATGCAAGGTGGTGCGGACCAGATGAACGATTGGATCTAATCACAAAGGCGAGGTTCCCATCTGATGAATGATTTACTTGGATCATGGTCTCGACTTTTTCATACTTGAAACCCCTTGTATTCTACACACAATTGTTGTATTCTACATATAATTGTGGACATCGCATTGTCCCGTGATCTTGAAAAAGGTTTTTAAAAAAAAAAAACAAAAAACGATAAAGACAACCTCGCGGGAACTTCCTGCACGGGGTCAACGTGATGTTTGTTGAAAATTCACCCGTCCATTTTTTTTTTCAAGATATATTAGGACATGATCCAAAAAATAACGCAAATTCAAAACTCAAATGGGCCGCGTGACAGGAAAATGAGGTAGATAAATGCCCACCATCAAATCTCCTTAGGGCCCCATCACGATATTTATATACCACCTATACCATTTACAAGGTCAGTCTTACTGGGATGAATTGAAAAAAATAAAAGTAAAATTAGCTAGATGGAAAACTTCTATGATTCTACAATGTTTCAATTGTGGATGTTCAATCCTCTGTGGCCCTGCCTTCTTGAGTTTTGGATTTGTAACATTTTTGGGTGCATGTCCTAACATGATCCGGAAAAAGGATGAACAGAGTCGATTGCGACAAACATTGCAGTGAGCCCCACTTAGTTTTCCGCTTGGGTTTTAGTTTTTCATAGTGGGTTTTCATTTCTATGCTTTGGATTATCCCTATCCAAGCGTGGTTTCAATCATCTAGGTCATTGATTTGTTGAATCTGATGGTAGATGGTGAAATCCCGATAAAATTGGAGGGTCTGAGCCGCTGATATTAGGACAGTTTTCAATTGAACATAGACTGTCATTTTATTTGTTCTTAATAATCTAATTGTTTGTTACCAATCAAAAGATTAAAATTGCATGCTTGTCCTATCGGGCATGTTAAATAGTGTTGATCTGAAATTCGACTATGTGGTATACGTGCAAAGTGATATTTGTAGGCGTGCCAGAACCGATTTGTGCCTTGATTCAAACCGAACGCTATTGACATCAGACATCAAGATAGAGCCATGCGTGATTGAATAGTTGGAAGGCCAATTGTTTATTCTGTCAACTTTCTAGTATGTTAATTAGACAATTTGTGGAGGTTAGGGCTTTTCCTCTAATGAGTTCATTTTGCTTAAAAAAATTAAGGACATTTGAATGTGCAACAAGCATGTTGTCGAACGAAAACTACAGACAGAGACGGAAAATTAAAACTTATAACTAACATGGGATCATCGACCTGACTGAGGGCAACAATGTGCGTAACCGAGCAACACACTAACGAGTAAGGAATGGACAACGCCGATGTTACAAGATATTATCTACCCAACGTATGAGCATAGGTGGATGGTTTCTAAGACTACAATCTTCCTTTAAATCCAACATACATGTGTAGATGTAATGAAATTATAGCTACAAGTTATAACTAAGTCAGTTTGAAGTAGAGCAGGGATGGAATGAGCTACTTTTAAAAAGTAAGAGTTCCACTTTGATGAATAGTGGTGATGATAAGTGTCTTGGAGGATTGGATAAACAATGTTGCGCTGGATTGATTGATTCCTAATTAGTTGTTAGGTTTTGGATTGATTCTATGATCATTTGCTTTATAATTTCATTTACTATTTATAGATTTTCTAGAGATAGTGTTGTGAGAATAACCGCCTTCTACATAGTAATGTTGTATTTTGCCATTGTAAGATGGCTGTTGACTTTATTCATGCGTGTTATACCTTTGTCAAACACGACCTTATCATAATAATAGATCATCAAACATGCCTAGATAAGCCATAATGGTTACTTGTCTTATTTAGAGATTACTCCAGTGTCTCAACCCTTTGAAGATTTGCTTATTAATGAGTCATCCTTCATATATTTGGTGCACGTTACAAAGATGTTGTGTTTACCACATGGTTGCATTTGTACCATTAATTTAATGATGTTAGATCTTGTCCAAACAATATGATGAATTAAATGAACTTTACTACTAGTTTCGAACACATGGTAGAATTTCTTTACTTCTCTAAGTTGGTTAGTCCATCCCAAGCTACCATAATGATTGATGAATCCTGACAGTCCACCCACAGAGTGCTACTTTGGATGACCTATGGTGGAAATCCCACAGCAATGGGACAATCCTACTTCGTGGGTGGCCTTCAAATGAAAGGCCAAAACCAAAAAGAGAAACTTTGATACAAGCATGGCTACAAATCTCTGGCAATTTCTTGGTCCGAAAAATTTCCAAAAAACCTCCTAAATATGGGTCCAATCCTCTTGAAAAGATTTATTTAATATCATATACTTAAAACATGGTTTGGTGAGAGTAAATTATTCTATAAATATAAGTTTCAAATATAGTTATTGTTGATGCCAAAATTCAGTCGGCCCTCCCTCCACGTCGTCCACCACGTATTACCCCTAGAACCTGCACCAGGAAAGCAGGAAAAGGTGACCCTGGCTAAGCCGGGGGACCCTCCGATGCCTAAGTCAGGACAAGGGAATCAGAGTCTGAGTAGAGAGTAGAGGAGAGCTAGATTTTGCGTACCTGTAGATATGGTGATGCGTACTATTTATACTTGCCTATGAGGCGGTCTGAGTCTGATAATCTCGGCACGATTAGAGGGATTCTAGGATCATGGAGATATTGCTCGTAATCTATTGATCGCGCAACGTATATAGTGGATTGTGCGCACCTGCGAGCGAAGTTACCGGCCATGTCTCGATATGACAGTTTCCACATTGAACGAGTGAGATATGCACATCGGAGAGTCTGCTCGGCTCAGCTTATCTAAGGATACCACCAGTCTGATCCGCCTAGTCGGCTCAGTTGGTTCCACCATGGCTGGCAGGGCTGACTTCAATAAGCGGTGTGGTTAAGGCGTCGAAGGTTAACTGATCGGAATATGATTCCGAGTCGCGCATCAACCGTGTCATCTGCTCGGATGGATCACGTCCCGAAGCAGGTTAGATGGATCATGCCTCGGCTCGGACGGGGACTTGGGGCAGTGTTGTACCGTGAGCTCGGACTTCCCATAACAGAAGCCCCCTACTCTTCGAGCTTGCTCGCGGGCTCGGAGAGTACTTAGGCAGAAAATCTTCCGCCCTCATCGTAGTGATGGCAGATATCGAATCACGCGTGTGCTTGTCGCTTCGGTTAACGCGTGGCAACGGTTACGATCCCGCATCCCTTCTCAGCCTGTGAGAAGCTGCCACGTAGACCTGAGAAGACGTGCCCATAATGCTCCGACTGCTGTGGCGTTACTTCGCGTATCAAGGCGCACTGTCCGATGTCAGGCACCGTACTGACGGTTCGGTGCGTATCTAATGCGGTGTTGCCATGTGTGCTCGGAGATAGGCTCGTGCCGATTCGACTGCTACCATTAAGGTTTGTCATTAATGCGGAAATCGTTCACAGCCTATATAAGGGCGCCCCAGACCTTCGCATAGTATTTTACATTCCGTTTCATAAGAGCATACCGGATAGACGATTTTCGACGAGAGGCGATTCCGGCCGACTTCGAAATTTCCGTCAGTAGGCGATTTCCGGCAACCACCCTGTGAGTCTCGCTGACCTTCGCTTTTCTATCTACCATGTCTTCCGATCTGGAAATGGTTCATGAATACGGTGATGATTCCGAGCTGGGGACTACTGAAAGTGAGAGTGGGTCATCCAAAGGTCCTTTCGAGACCACTCTACCGTATCCCCCGCGTCGGAAGTAAAAAATATTGGCTTCTAAAACTAAGTAGCCTAGTAAGAAGACATCCTCCCGACCCTGCCGAGCTGAGACTGCTAATGCCACTAAGATGCCTACGAATCTACGTACCGCAGAGGTAGTCCCCGGGGGTTCTGTCATGTCAGAATCCCAAATGGAGTGGATCCGCTCAGAGTTTTAGATCCAAGACTCCGTTCAGATAAGGGCTCCTGGTCCCTTGGACGTTGCTGGCGCCCCAGCTAAGGGAGAGGTAGCCATCTTCCTATGCATGCTACAGTGCGGGGTCCGACTACCATTACATCCCTTCATCCGGAAGGTACTGACCTACCTCGGATTGGTCCCTGGACAGTTCGCTCTGAATGCATGGAGGGTGATGATCTCAGCCTACATAATTTGGAAGCAAGTTGGGAATCCCGAGCTGACCCCAGAGGAGCTGTTGAGCCTGTACATGGTCAAGCATAATAGCAACGACCCATGATACTATTTCGCGACTCGGGGGAGCAAAGGGTCGGGGTTGGTAATGCACCTGTTGTCTTCCAATAAAAACTAGAAGAACAAGTGGTTCTGTGCGACGGGTGATTGGGAGGCGTCGACGGCTGATTCAGGACCCCAACTGCTCAGGTCCCGACCCATTTTACCAAACCAGGTCGGGCTTCATTTCATATCCGAGTTGTTGCTTTAATTTTCACTTCGGTCGAAGTAACACTTCTCCTTTTGCAGTTTTCCAAAAGGGACTGTCGCTCCTCGACTCGGACAAAAAAAATCAGGTTGCAAAGGCCAGGGCGCGGTCGGAGTCGCTTCGCTCCTGGGCCGATCTGATCACTGCAACCAACCTCCATTGGTCCGGGCTCTGCAAATCTCAGTCTCTGCTTTCGTCCCTTAGTAAGTTGCCTTGATTTTTTCGATGAGCTTTTTTTTGGTTTAGTAGTTGACATTTTTAATTTTTTTTGCAGGTATGGCCGAGGCGTCCGGGGCTCGGAAGAGGAAAGCAGCTCCGACGGCAGCGGAGTTGCTCAAAGAAGCCCCCCTAGTGAAGATCACTCGAAAAAAGCCAGCTCTCCCTCACGTGGGGAAATCTTCTGTTGCACTAACTCCATCAGCCCCAATACTGAAGCCAGTTGGCTCGTCCTTCGTACCACTGACTCCGGCGCTCCCCAGCACCGCCGTGGATCCCCCGGTAGTCTTGCGCCCGGTGGTACGTCTTTCGCCCGGGCTCGTCCAGATGACTGTGGTCGGCACTCCTGTCGTGCCGAGCACTGTTGCTCCTCGATCTCCCGCCATGGTCGTTCCCCCCACAGTGGAGTTGTCTGTCACGGTCCCTGAGGCCTCCATCGCTGTGCCCTCCTCCTCCGAACGGGAGGTGGGCAATAAAATAGCTGACCCCCCCTCGAGGTTGGGGGGGAGGTTCGCGCCAAGGGTCAAAACTCGGCCGACAGTAAGGTAAGAGCCGAGGGGGCTGAGGCTTCTGCCCAGGCAGGCACAAGCGTCGGGAGGTTTGAGCCCGGTTATCACATGGCTTGCTTGGCTCCGTGGGCTGCCAAGCATGCTAAGGAGGACAATATCGCCCAGACTCTTGAGCGGTCATAGGGCGGCTTCTTGAACGACTTCGCCTCCATGTGCTACATGATATGTCTCCGAGAAGACTATTTTTTTTTGTCGTTATGCACTGTAGATTCTGATCTTTATTTTCTGTTCAGGCCGTCCCAATGCTGCTCTCCATTCGTCAGAGGGTGCGGGAGGGCAAGGAGACGGAGGCAGAGTTAGAGACCCTACAGGCCGAGGCAGCGGCCATGAAGGCTGAGCAGACCAGCCTGCGCCAACAGCTCGCAGGCGAGAGGGCTAAGGTTAGGCGGCTGCAAGGTGTTATCATTGGCTTGCAGGCCAGGGAGTTGCATCTGCAAGACAAAGCAGATGACTTCAAGAAGACTGGCGATGCGGTGACCGCTGAGCTGACCCGTGCTAGGGCCCACGCGGATTCTTTGGCCATGGAGACCGCTAGGCTCGGAGAAGCTCTGAACCTCACCAAGGCCGAGGCGACTAAAGAACGGACACGAGCCGTGAATCAGGTCGTGGAAGCCCAACGAGCAAAGGATGAGGCTTATTTGGCCGCAGCGGTTGCTCCTGCTGTCGAAAGCTTCAAGACTTCTAAGGAGAGGGACGCTGAAGCTGCAACGTTCTACAATAGCGGCTTCGACACTTACCTCGAGGCAGTCATGGGTTTATACCCAGACCTTGACCTTAATTCCCTCCTGCCTGACGACTCTGAAGATGCCCCGGTCGAAGTCATCCGTTCGGATCCAGCTCCTGACGCCCAGGCTCCTGATGCCCAAGCTCCTCTTCCGACCTGAAGACACTATCATTTTATTTATTTTTTTTTTTGAAACTATCAATGTACTTTCAACCATGTACTTTTGCCCCTCTGAGGGGATATAATGAAAAGCATTCTTTTTTCATTGTCTATTTGTTTGTGAGATGTTGAAGTAATTTCTTTATGGTCGGTTGTCCGAGCCTCCTCGGCCCAAGTTTTAGTTGGGTCCGATCTCTTTAAATGCTCGGCTTATCGCCTTTATTTTGTTGTATGCCAAGCTGAACACCTAACCGAAGGGTCGGAGTTATTATTAGGCTTTTTCCCTTGGAGGGATGCCTTGTCGATCTTTCGTAAGGTTGGGTTCCGATTCTTTAAAGGATCGGACCATTTAATTCGTGCTTGTGCGGATAGAGTAATCGGACAAGCATTCAAAGGTAGAATTGATATTTCATTAAAAGCCTTAAAGGCTAGTCGCTCAGAGACATACATTTTATTATGAGCCTTAAAGGCTATTTCCTCACGGGTAGTAGATCTTCAAGTGCTCGGCGTTCCAAGGATGAGGGAGATGACGACCTTCGAGGTCTTCCAGGTGGTACGAGCCCGGTTTGGCAGATCTAACCACACGATATGGACCTTCCCAATTGGGTCCAAGCGCTCCTGTCCCTGGCTCGACCGTGTTTTAAAAAATTCGTCGGAGGATTAAGTCCTCTGGGCAGAAGCGTCTGACTCTGACTTTGGAATTGTAGAAGCGCGCTACCTGCTGTTGCCGAGCCTCTGTTCGGAGCTTGAAAATTTCTCCGAGCAAATCCAGATTAGTCGCCATATGCTCGGAGTTCTGACTTTCTTCGAAACCCCTAACCCGCACCATAGGGAGTCTGATTTTTATTGGCACCATTGCCTCCGAGCCATAGGATAACGAAAATGGAGTTTCGTCCGTCGAAGTCTGGGCTGTAGTCCTGTAAGCCCAGAGGACGAAGGGGAGCTCTTCGGCCCAATTTTCTTTTGCTTTTTTCATCCTCGTCTTGAGATGATATTTGATAATCTTGTTGACCGCCTCTACCTGTCCGTTCGACTGTGGGTGCCGAGGTGATGAGTAGGCGTTCACAATGCCAAGCCCTTGACACATACTGTGAAACTTATCATTGTCGAATTGGCGGCTGTTATCAGAAACGATGGTTCTCAGAATCCCGAATCGGCAAATGATATTTTTCCACACAAAATCGATTACTTTCTGCTAGGTGATCTTTACGACTGACTTGGCCTCAGCCCACTTGGTGAAGTAGTCGACCGCGACTATAGCGAACTTGACCTGTCCCTTCCCAATGGGCAAGGGACCGATGATGTCGATCCCCCATTGAGCGAACGACCATGGCCCACTCATGGGGGTCATTTCTTCTGCCGGTTGCCTCGGCACAGTAGAAAAATGCTGGCACTTATCGCACTTCCGAATAAAATCCTTAGAGTCTTGCTTAAGGGTCGACCAGAAATACCCTTGACGAAGTATCTTCATGGACAAGGCACGCCTGCCAGAATGGTTTCCATAGATTCTCTCGTGAATCTCCCGAATCACGTAATCGGCTTCATCCAGTCGGAGACATCTAAGGTAAAGCTGAGAATGCCCCTTCTTGTACAGCACTCCGTCCAATATGGCGTACCGCGCCGCTCGGACTCTAAGTCGCCTCACCTCTAATTTATCCGAAGGGGCCTCACCGGTTGATAGGTAATTGAAAATCGGGTCTATCCAACTAGGAATGGACTGGACGGGGTTAACTTTCTCTGACTGGCTAATGCTTGGGTGTTCAATAAACTCGACTGGAACAAAACGTGGGACCTTCCCCTCGGAGGCCGAGGCGAGCCTCGCTAGGGCATCGACACATGAGTTCTCGGCTCTGGGGATCTACCGGATGGTGCAACTCCAAAATTTTCCAATCAATTTCCTCGCTTCCTCAAGGTAGGCGATCATTCTGGCTTCCTTAGCTTCATACTCCGAGGAGATGTGGTTCACTACTAGCTGTGAGTCACAACGAATTTGCAGAGTTTGAACGCCTAGGCTCGCTGCCAACCTGAGCTCGGCTAACAGTGACTCATACTCGGCCTCGTTATTTGAAGCTTTGAACCCGAGCCTGATGGCGTATTGGATTGTTGTTGAATCAGGTGCAACCAGGACGACACCAGCTCCAGCTCTTTTAATGTTGGAAGATCCATCAACATAAAGGACCCACCCCGGATCTGACACTGCTTCTTGATTGTTCAGCGGGACAGACAGTGTCATTTCAACTTCCTTTCTGACTTTCTCTTCATCCGGAGTTGTGAATTCAGCGATAAAGTCGGCTACGGCTTGACCCTTGAGTGTTGTCCTAGGTCAGAATTGGATATCAAACTCTCCGAGTTATACGGCCCATTTGGTCATCCGACCTGACACTTCGGGTCTCTGGAGGATCTGCCTAAGAGTAGAGTCTGTTAGCACAACTATGGAGTGAGCTTGGAAATATGGTCGCAGTCTTCTGGCTGAGACGACGAGGCAGAGAGCCAATTTCTCCAAAGACTGGTACCTTATTTCAACTGGTATCATGGCTTTACTTACATAATAGACGGGGTACTACTTGCCTCTGACTTCTCTGATCAGAGCCGAACTGACAGCTGAGGCTGAGACAGCGAGGTCGAGGAACAAAGGTTCCCCTTCTTCAGGCTTGGTCAGTAGGGGTGGTGAACCCAAGTACTGTTTTAATTTCTGGAAGGCTTGCTCACATTCCTGCGTCCACTCCGTTCTCTTGTGGCCCTTCAGCTGATGGAAGAAAGGAAGGCATTTATCTGTAGCCCTAAATATGAAGCGTCCGAGGGCTGCGACTCTTCCCGTGAGACACTGTATTTCCTTGAGAATCCGAGGTGAGTTCATGTCCAGGAGGGCTTTGATCTTGTCTGGGTTCGCCTCGATACCCCGTTGGCTGACTTGGAAGCCCAGGAATTTTCCTGACTCAACCTTGAACACGCACTTGGTGGGGTTAAGCTTCATCTGGTATTCACGGAGGACGTTGAATGTTTCTTCGAGATCAACAAGGTGGTCGAAGGCTTTGATATTCTTCACCAGCATGTCGTCCACATACACCTCCATGGTGTGTCCGATCTGTTTGGCGAACATCTGATTCACCAGTCTCTGATACGTTGCCCCAGTGTTTTTCAGGCCAAATGGCATGACCCGGTAACAGTAGAGTCCCCTGTCCGTGACAAAGGTGGTCTTCTGCTTATCTGGGGGATGCATGACGATCTGGTTGTACCCGGAGTAAGCATCTAGAAACAAGAGTAACTCGTGTCCGGCCGTGCTGTCCACCAGTTGGTCGATCCGAGGTAACGGGAAGCTGTCTTTGGGATACGCCTTATTCAGATCGGAGTAGTATACGCAGACCCGCCACTTTCCGTTTGACTTCCTGACGAGCACAACATTTGCTATCCAGTCAGGGTAGTATACTTCTTCTATGAAGCCCGCATCGAGCAGGACGGAGACCTCCTCGGCAATGGCTTCATATTATTCGGCATCGAACGGCCTTCTTTTTTGCTTAACTGGCCGGTGGTCTGGGTCCACGTTCAGCCTGCGGAATTGCACATCGGGTGAGATCGCCGGCATATCTGCATGTGACTATGCGAAGACGTCTCGGTGTTGCCTCAAGAAGGCCAATAACTCGTTCCTTTGCTCGGGATTCAGTGATGATCCGAGCTGAACAGTTTTGCTTGGATCTAATTCATCGAGCGACACTCTTATCAGATCTTCGACTGAGGAACTTTCTTCTGTCGATCTCCGAGGGTCCAAGGCTTCCACTACGAGAGTTTGTTTGGCGGCCCCTTTCCTTACGGCTATCGCATAACACCTCTGGGCCTCTCATTGGTCGCCTCGAAGATAACCGATCCCACCTTCAGCTGGGAACTTCATCATCAGATGATAAGTTGAGACGACCGCCCTCATCGCATTGAGGGAGGATCGGCCCAGAATCACGTTGTGGACTGATGGAATATTGATAACTAAAAAGTTAACCAAAAGTGTGACTTGATGTTGCCCTTCTCCCGCTGTTACTGGGAGGGAGATGGCTCCTTTGGAGATGACTCTCTCTCCGGCAAAGCCGTGCAAGGGAGTCTTCATAGGTCGGAGCTTGGACCGTGGAATTCTCATTTTCTCGAACGCCTCGGAATACATGACGTCAGCTGAACTCCCGGTGTCGACCAAGATGCGGTACACTTTGTGATTGGCTATGGTCATAGTGACTACTAGCACGTCGTCGTGCGGATGCTGGATCCCACGTGCATCATCTTCTGTGAAGGTCAGGCTGCACGGAGCGACACGGAGTTCCTTTCTGGAACGTTCCGTCAGGTGAATGTAGTGTTCCTACTCGGAGCTCCGGGAATGAGCTTTCCGTGCCCTGTTCGAATCCCCTCCCCCAGCTGAACCTCCGAAAATGGTGCGAAATCGGTGGGCTCCTCTGGAGGGTTGTTCGACTGCTCTTGCGACCGTTCTTCTCTCTGAGAGGATTTCTCCTTTTTGGTGGAACGACGTACATGTCCTTTGCAGATGAGGGACTCAATCTCGTCCTTCAGATCCACACAGTCGTCCGTGTTGTGACCATGGTCCCGGTGGAAGCGGCAGAATTTTCATTTGTCCCTGTGTTCTGGATCAGGCCTCATGCAAACCGGTCAATTGAGTAGCCTTTCTCCTCGAATGTCTAGCAGGATCTGCTCGGTGGATGTATCGAGCGGAGTGTAGGAATGAAAATTTCCTTCCGGCCTACGGCTCGGACGACGATCGCGAGAAGCGCGGTCATCCGTCCTTTGCCAGCCGGCTAGGAGTCTTCGTTCCGAGGTCTCTTCCCCTTGTTCGTCGAGTCAGACACCTGTGTGCCCTTTCGGGCGTTGGTGAACTCTTCTGCGTTAGTGTACTTCTGAGCTCTCACCATGAAGTCTACTAGTGTCTTCGGTGGATTCTTTTCGATAGAGAACGTAAACTTTCCTTCTTTCAGTCCGCTCAGAATGGCGGCGAGGGTCATCTTATCATCGTAGTCCTCGACGTGCAATGCTTCTTCGTTGAAGCGGGCGATGTAATCTTTCAATGACTTTTTCGGGGCCTGCTTAATGGTGAGCAGGTGGGTGTTGGCTTCCGACTTCTCTTACCGCTTATGAATTGCGTAAGGAATAGTCGACTCAGTTTCGCGAATGAGCCTACGAAATTTGGTTTCAGCTGACGATACCAAATCCGAGCAGATCCGGTGAGGGTGATAGAGAACCCTCTACATATCATCGCATTCGTTGCAGTATGGATCTGCATCCATGATCTGTAGGACTCTAAGTGTTCGGATAGGTCCCCAGATCCTGAATATTGGATGAAGGGAGGCATTCGAAACCTCTGTGGCATCACTTCAGTCATGATGGCCGGGGTGAAGGGAGGCTCGGTCTCTTCCATCATCGCCTGCATCGTGGTTGGAACTGTCGATTATTCGTGCTTTTTCTCCAATATCAGGAACTTATCCTTTAGTTCCGCAAAGTGCACTTCCTAGGGATCCTTATTTTCAGCAACGACCTCTAGTGCATGTTCGACATCCGGTGTTCCCCTCTCTCTCCTCCGTTCCAGCTGATGATGGAGGTCCGAGGGCGGTAGGACAGATGTTGCTGAATGAACGGTCGTCGGAGCCCCAGTAGTGGGGTTCAGTGCGAATACCTCCACACGTGCCGTACGAAGATTTTGACCCGAATACGGTACCCCCGAGTGTTGGGGGGCTTTGGGCCTCACACTCCTCGATACGGAGCGAGTTTCCGCGAACAGCCCTACCGGCTCGAGGACGGGTTGTTCTTGAGCAGGGCGTGGCTCTGGCTCTCTCTGTTTCATTCGATTTATCTCGTCGCGCAGGGCCTGGATCTCGTTCTACATGGTGCGATACTTGCTCGACCGATTACTCGAACGCCGGGAAGGCCCTGGTGCGGACTTGGCATGAAGCGATGATGATGACCGAGTCTGCTCATTGGGTTGCGGCTGCACTGCTGCAGTTTTCTTCTTTTTCGTCATTGCTTGCGAAAATGAAAACCTGACTTCTAGTTTAAGGTTCCCACAGACGGCGCCAAAAATGTTGATGCCAAAATCCGGTCGGCCCTCCCTCCACGGCATCCACCACGTATTACCCCTGAAACCTGCACCAGGAAAGCAGGCAAAGGTGACCCTGGCTAAGCCGAGGGACCCTCCGATGCCTAAGTCAGGACAAGGGAATCAGGGTCTGAGTAGAGAGTAGAGGAGAGCTAGATTTTGCGTACCTGTAGATATGGCGATGCGTACTATTTATACTTGCCTATGAGGCGGTCTGAGTTCGATAATCTCGGCACGATCAGAGGGATTATAGGATCATGGAAATATTACTTGCAATCTACTGATCGCGCAGCGTATCTGGTGGATCGTGCGCACCTGCGAGCGAAGTTACCGGTCACGTCTCGATATGGCAGTTTCTATATTGAACGAGTGAGATATGCACGTCGGAGAGTCTGCTCGGCTCGGCTTATCTAAGGATACCACCAGTCTGATCCGCCTAGTCGGCTCAGTTGGTTCCACCATGGCTGGCAGGGCTGACTTCAATAAGCGGTGTGGTTAAGGCGTCGGAGGTTAACCAATCGGAGTATGATTCTGAGTCGCGCACCAACCGTGTCGTCTGCTCAGATGGATCACGTCCTGAAGCAAGTCAGATGGATCATGTCTCGGCTCGGACGGGTGCTTGGGGCAGTGTTGTACCGTGAGCTCAGATTTTTCATAACAGTTATTGCTAACATCCCCGATTAATTAACGGGTTGATTCTTGGGCTATGGCCAATCCATGTGGTGGGCCCAGCGGGTATGCCATGTGCAGCGATGAGTGAAGTGCAGCCTTCATGATAACATTTCTCGGTTCTTATAAGCCCAGCAACAGATGGGCTAGGCCGAGCAATGACAAGAAATATGTGTCCTTCGCTCTGTTAGCCCTCTCCCCTTTCTATCACCGTCGATTGACAATTGCTCCAGCTTGGTTGCAGCTTATCTGAGTCAGCTCCGACTCGCTGACTCGGTCGAGTCCAATCCAGAGAGTGCGTCCAAAGTCCAAAAATGCGTTTGAAATGCTAGCATTCCCCAACCATCTAAAGATGGGGCCGGAATCCTAATTCATCGCATGTTTTGAAATGTTAAACGTGTGCAAACATGCACCCTAGCACGTGTGGGAGTTAAAGAGAAAAAGGAGTACGTCGACATTTATGGTTATTAAAAGAAGGAAAAAAAGGTTTTTTGCTAATACCCACATAAAAATAATACATTTGCATATATTAAAATAATGCATTGTTAATTTGTAATTACTTTCAACGTTTATAGCATATTTTAAAAGAAAATGACAAAACCACCTTTAAAACTTCTTTCTTTATCTACAACTAAAAATACTAAAAATAATAATTAAAAATTGGATTATTTTGTAGTATGTTTCACATGAAATGTGGGAAAAAAAGGTATTTTGAAATACCTCTTTTGAAGGGTTTTGCGAAGAGGCTACCGATCCTTGAATGTGTTTGACTTTGAGGTTAAGAAAAGATCACATGGACCAGCCTGTCAAAGAAGAGCAGTAAAATAATAGCAAATAAAATTATTTCATTATAAAGACAATAATTTCTAATAAGAGATAAAAAATAAAAAATAGAGAGACTTTACAATGGATGACATTTGCCAAGGAAGAATTCGTAGTAATCCTCTATTATGACGTTTGGCTTGAATGTGAGCCCCATGATTTAGTCAATCTTGACCATAGAAATTGTGGATGGCAATGTAATGGACCATGGGTTGAAATAACTCCAATTAGATGATCCTAGCCATCCAACCAGTTATGATCAAATATAACGTGGTTAAATAATTGGTGAAGGAAAAGAGAAATGATCAGGTAACAAGCTAGGCAATAAAATTAACAGAATGACACCTGACCCAACATGCGTGTCTGGCTTACCTCATCAGTGAATCGGCCTGATTTTCAGGCCCCGGGATTTTAATTAAGGGGGTTTTGGATTGTAAGTTGCTTGAAATAAGCTACTTATTCCACAGGTAGCTTATCTTAGTTTCTACTTATTTATCAGCTTCTCTCTTTTGTCTCTCCTGAGTTTTGATGCCTCTCTTCAATAACTTAAGAAAAAAAGAAAAGCAAAAACAAAATTAACTAAAGTAATTAAGTACTTATAAGTAAAAAAGTTACTTATAACTAATCATAAACCAAACTTACTTATCTGGAATGAGTTACTTATCAACTGCTGTAGGTAGAAAAAGTAACTTATTTGGTGGTATCCAAAAGAGGCCCTTAGGGGCTGAACATTATAACAATTGTATCCCTCTTTGACATTACAAAGTCCAAATT
This sequence comes from Magnolia kwangsiensis, assembly GCA_037074715.1. Taxonomy (NCBI): domain Eukaryota; kingdom Viridiplantae; phylum Streptophyta; class Magnoliopsida; order Magnoliales; family Magnoliaceae; genus Magnolia; species Magnolia kwangsiensis. The sequence continues at coordinate 2,980,961 of CM073571.1, forward strand.
TCACTGTCCAAATCAGACAGGTATTATCTGATCATTGTGATTTTGGGCTCCCAAGCTCGCTTCTACCCAAGGGTTTCTGGGCAGTTACAACACTTTCCCCAATGGCATGCTTCGATCCAGGCTGTTTATCAGTTGGGCCAATTTGGTATGCTTGTGGCTAAAGACCAAGTCGGTTTGGAAATTAGGTGGGCCACACCTGTACATTCAGTGCAGGCTGTTGCAGCCTCCTAATGATATTTGGGCTGTGCAGACCAAAAGAAGAAATGGATCTATAGCACAAATGCATGGTTAGCATCTGATGAATGGTCTACGCCATTTCATGGCCTGGTTTGTTCTTAGTTAAATGATTGTGCATATAATATATTGTTCGAAAGCTATCAATCAAATCCCCATATTGGCCAATGCTAGCAAAAATTTGCTCTTAAATGGCTTTTTTTTTTTTTTTTTTTAAAGTCATTTTAAGTTAAAAGTTATTATTTAAATAGACTGGTTTTTGCTATTTTAAAGTAAATAATAAGTTCAATTATACTTGATGTTCTTATTTAAGTCATGGGATATTAATTTCTCTGTCTTTTTTCAGATGTATCACTCCTAATGGATTTAAGAACTATTCCGGAGAAGAAGACTATATATGATGTCTTTTCTTTATCCACGTCTGCAATGTTGTTTGGTATTAGAGCTGCTACATTATTTAGTAGTAGAGAAAAATCTTTCCTAGGGTCATCATGTCTAAATAGAGGATGAGGTGGCGCAACAGTCCCAATGGCCAGTGCTCTAGGAAAACAACATTGAGGAGTGTTAAGCTTGTAGTTTCTTTATTGAGAATTCAATCATTCAATGCAAGAGTTATGTGCAATGATTAACAGTGCAATTGAGCTTATGGATAGCATGTATATGGTGACAAATGGCTAAATTACAATCCCATGGAGACAAGGGTAACTCAAAAATCCAAATGCTTTTTAATTTCGGTCATGTGATTTGTGTAGGTATGCTAGAATTGAATGTATGACTCAATTTATACTGAACAACTAAGGCCTCAAGCACCAAGATAGTTAGATACATTGGAATCAATTATATATGATTGAATCGAATAAGATCAGTCGCCCATTGAGCCACTTGCATAACGTTATTTAAGATGTTCAGGTGATTATCAAATGGTGGAGTTCATCCTCGTAAAATAGGTTACATTTTACCTTCTGTACAAAATAATTTTTACAGTCAGCCGCAAAGAATAACTACAAAGTATTTTTCTAAATATAGAACTTTCTTGATACTTAAATTGAGTCCAACATGTATGTATAGGCTCAAATTACAGCTAAGATTAACAACTAAGTTATTGATACTTATTACACTAAGGAATGTAAATGACTAATGATGCTAAGGAGCACAAAGTAAATAAAGGATAAATTTGATTTGATTGGGTTGTCATGAGATTCATTTTCTCTACTTAATTTTCTTACTATTTGTAGTATTAATTCGACCATCTAACAAGCTAAGTAGAGATACCTCGCTTCAATACTTGAGGTCTTGGTATCGATCCCTCGCGGGGGTGGCTAACATGGAGTGTGTGTTATGACATGGGTGTGTACTAACAAGCTAACCCAAAATTTAAAAAATTAAAAAACATCATCCACCTGTATACTTCCTATGTCCTAACGGTTGTTATAATCATTTAAGCATTGTTGATCTTCATATTAGCTTGCCACATGTCTCGATAACCACGTCTCCAAGCTTCTGACTCTAATGCTCGGCCTGATCAATCTCTGGAGCCTAGGGTTAAGTCATTTTAGCCTGAGGTAGCCCGGTTTGTATAAGCCCCGTATCCTAGACCGTACCGTTCCATAGACTTCCGCGGTCTTACCGGTCGAATTCCGGCAACCTTCGACCTTTAACCAATATTTGCGTGCGACCCTGATTCATATGTCGTCAACCCGTAACGACTCAACCCAAGACCTTTACCATACCGACCGCGCTGTCGCTGCGGTTCCGATGTAGCGACTTGCGTGCCGAGGCGATACCCTGGTCAAGAGACGTGGGCTAACGTTCGGTGCGAAGAAAACACCGCGCGTTGCAAAACCCAAGAGAATCTCTACGAGGTGTCACATCAATCCCATCAATCCATCAATCCATCACATGTCAAGTACATGTCAAGTACACATCACCTTTCACCCATTCCCAAGCAACTACAAAAGTCAAGAATCTCTTACAAGCTCATACCTCTCTTACACCAAAAGCCCTTAAAGTCAAAAAGTTCTTACACCACCCATGCTTTTCTTATACAAATGGCCACAAAAGTCAAGATTTTCTTACACCCATCACTCACCACATCCATCACCCATCTCTCTCTCCCTTTACAACTCTCTCTCTCTCTCTTTCTCATTTTCAAACTCAAAAAAATCTAAGGAGAGAAATCCTATACGTATGAGAATTCTCCAAGCCTCTCCCTCTCTTTCAAAACTTCAAGTACGGCCCACTTTCCTACCCCATGATCTCTCATCCTAACCATCCATTCCCCATCTCCTCCATTGGAATCAAAGCTAAGGTGCTAAGGAACTCATAGGAGTAAGAAGATCGAATGGTGGGTGCTCCTCTAGATGTAAAGAAATCTAATTTCTATAGCCTAGATGTTCTCTTTCTTTCATGAGGGAAGTGTAGGACCCACCAATCAATGGTGAAGATCCCACACAATCTTATGGTTGTGGCCTAATGGCCTACCTTATGCATGCATGATCCATGCATGAGGCCTTTCTTTATGGGCCCCATCATGGTAGTTTTATTTCATATCATATTATGTTTGGGTTATCTAGACCTTATAACCATGGTGGGGTTGACATCTTCATCATGCATTTTAATTATAGGCTATGCATGTGCAAGATCCATTTTGTAAATGTAAATCTAGGTATGATGTGCGAGTGTGATTGATCTTGGGAGGGCTCAATAGTGGTGGAGCCCCTTTCCCTATGGTCGGATTGTCATTCTATCTCTCTTTTTTCTCATTTTATTTCCTGATATGTGTGGCTCATTAATGTATTTCCCTTTTTATTTAACTTATATAATAAATTTTATCTAAGTACATGTTGCTGTCCAGAATTTTCTGGACAGTTTCTGGTTGTTTTTGGACCAGATTTTGGGACTGTTTGGGGGACTATTCATACCTATTAAATATACTTTTCTGAAAGGTGGGGATCTCATCTTGATTTTTCTCAAATTTTAGCCCCAACTGAGCTTCATTGGGATCCCAAAGGTATGGTCCAAGTGAGGTGGACAGTCTAGATTTTCTGCACTATTCCAGTAACATTCCACCTGGACAGTTGGATTTTTTAAAATTTATTAAAATACCTATGGGTGTTTAAAAATTATAAAAATTTTCAGGGGAGTGGCCTACTTATGGTAGGACCCACCTACAAAACTTTTGGGGGCAATGGACACCTGTACACACCATGGTGATGGCGGGACTGGCCCATTATAATATGGTGTCCAGATCAGTCCGATTTTTAGGACAGATTGATTTATGTAAATAAATTAAAATATTTACAGATGTATAAAAATTTTTAAATTTTTTATGAGTGTGGTCCACTTATGTTAGAACCCACCTACCAAATTTCAGGGCCAATAGACCCCTGTACACACCGTGGTGAGGGTCAGACTGGTCCACCACGTTGGGACATCTAGGTCTGTCCGATTTTTCTGGATAGTATATTTTGTTTAAATTAATTAAAATACTTAAAGATATCTAAAAATTATGAAATTTTGCGGGGGTGTGACCCACCTATGGAAGTATCACTCTGTGAAATTTTAGTCTCAAGTGACCCTTTTTGGGTATCCAAAAAAACGGGCCAAGATGGTTGGACTCCCAGATTTTTTCTGTTGTGCAGTCCAGCAATATGCCTTGATAAAAAAAAAAACCATAATTCAAAAATATTTCTTTTAATGGTGAGCCACCTTTTTGGGTTTCCTCTCATTGTATACATGATGAGGGACCTTTGCCCTCAATTTTCAAAGTTTTAGAGGCCTTAAACCCACTCCAATGGAGTGCCCAAATTTAGGACAGCAACATGTTATAATTATGCTGGCCTTGGGCTGAAATTTTGAGGAGTGGGGCCCATCATATTATAAAGATCTTAGAGAAAATGATTTATACCTTTAGTTCCTTAAATGTTGGGTTTAATGAATGTACTTTTGAGGCCCACCACAGTTGAATTTAATTGGGTCCATGAATGTAGCTAGTTGTTGAACTATTTAAGGCCTATAGAGTGGACCCATTTGATGTGTTCCAAGGCCCATGGGATTAGGCCCATTTGATATAATTTAAGGCCCATAGAGTGGACCCATTTGATGTGTTCAAAGGTACATGGGATTGGACTCATTTGATATATTTTAAAGCCCATGGGATTAGGCCCATTTGATATGTATAAGGCCCATGGGTCGAGAACCATTTGATGCAATCTAAGGCCCACGGGTTATGATCCATTGCAATGCATATAAGGCCCATTGGTGCAGCCCATTGATGTGGCTCATTTAATGAGTAAAAAGCCCATATGACATAGCTAATTTGATGTATTTAAGGCCCAATGGGGTGTACCTAAGGTCCATTGCAATGTGTGATCCCAACCTAATTTACGTAACGTTATTCACTACGGGCTACACCTTGGGAGCAATGACGTCCACATTGCAAGTATAATGTTGGTTAAATGTCCACATTGCGACTCTCCCTAGGGCCCATTGGTAGGCCCGTACTTGCTTTATGCAAGTCGTCTAGGCCAGCTGCGTTGTAAGGATAGGGCATTACTTTATAACATGCTTAGTATAACTCCATGACGCACAACCCATTTGTATCGATCCATTTGATCGGCCTGCTCGTATCGGCCATTTGATTGATTTAGCCCATATGATTGATTAGGCCCATCTTGATATATTTGTGGCCTTTTGCTAAGGCCATAAATGAGGCCTGTTGTTGTGGCCCACCTTGATGTGTATAAGGCCCGTTGTTGAGGCCCACCTTGATGTGTATGAGGCCCGTTGTTGAGGCCCACCTTAAATATATATGAGGCCCATGTTGCAAGGACCATTGTGATATATGCAAGGCCCATGGGTCATGGCCTCTTGCAATGTATGTAAGGCCCAATTGGTGCGGCCTATTCGCTATATTTATGGGGTCCATGTCATTAGGTCCATCCTGTTGTATTGGTGCCCCGTCTATTGAGGCTCACCCGTGGTATATATTTGAGGCCCATGTGTAGGGCCCACCTATTGTGTATTTAAAGCCCATGGGTTGTGGCCATAGTGATGTATATTAAGCCTATGTGATGTAGCCCATACTGATGTGTATTAGACCCAGTTATGTGACTCACCTGCAAAGTATATTTGAGGCCTATTGTGATATATCTAAGGCCCATGGGTGCGACCCATCCAGATGTATTTGAGGCCTATGGGAAAGGCCCATTGTGATATGTGTTAAGTCCATGACCAGGGCCCACCTGTTTCGTATATTTGGCCCTTGTATGAGACTATGTGCCCATTATATATTTGATTTTATGTGGGCCATTCCTTGGGGACAATGTTGGTTAAAAGTCCACATTATCGACGCCGGTTATTGATACCGTTTATGAGTATGTGACATCATAACATCATAATACATACCCATTCGCATCATCTGCATGTTTGTTATGAGATGTGATTAACCATTGCATATGTCATTGGGTAGGATGATGTGAGACTCCCTGATAGGTGGAGATTATCTCACATGAGTGCATGACATGCGTAGGATTGAGGCATGATTAGATTGTATGACTCATGCATCTTGCATTGTATTGTGATTACTATACGTCCTAGTGACATCAGGGTCGTAGCCTCCAAAGGCATATCGTGAATGGCCAGATGGGACACCGAAAATCTGTTCAAGCATCGGACCGCCATAGATGGCCCTGGGTGAAAATCCCTAAACACCCTCTTGGTTCCAGAGGATGCTCCAACGTCTAAACCGAGTGGGTAGATGAGCGTTAAGTACCGATTACTAGATGACTGCGCTCTCCACTGTGTCGTGGTCGGTTTGAAGGGGGTGCGGCCTTACCCGCCCAAGGGAGTAGGCATGGCTAGGCTGAGTTTGACCAGCTAGAGGAATGCGTCCGCTATCAGCGAGCCGGGTAGGTATTGGCAGACTACTGACAGGCGGATAGTGAGGTCTTTTCTACTTACCCAGTTGTGTGCTTAATTATGGCGGCAGGTGGTGTGAAGTGCAATAGACCCGGGGATTTCTCCAGAGAGGAGCCGTACTGATATGAGGACTGACATGATATTATGACACCCCTTCACTGTTATACATGTGGGCGGGCGCACGTGGGCAGACGCTGATGTGGGCGGGTGTGATGTGGGCGGGGTTGAGGCCTGGGCAAGCTACCACACTGGGCGAGCTACCAGCGGTTGACAGGCTACTGTGCTAACAGGCTACTGAGTATGAGTTACATACTCATTCATTCATCCATTCACTATCCACTCGGGCTGGTGGTGCACAACTAATTGTTGTGTATCTTCGTTATGACAAGGATTTCGGTTGAGCGCGCGACTAACCTGAGATCAGGAGTTTACCACGTTAAGTCAGACTATCCAAATTTAGGTATCGGACTGGTTTGGATAGAGGTTCCTTGTGGTGGACCCCGTAGCTTGCGATACTACGTACTATCATCCCGATATCACATTTCAGCATGGTCATTCCATTAGCACCATATACTGCATATTTCATTACATCTTCAGCGTGTGGCATTGTGGGTTATTATGTTTCTGTATTCCTATGACTTAGATGAGAGTGATGATATTTGTTAGCTCTTTCAAATTGTGTATTACATTATATCCTTGTCATTTGACATTTGATTATCTATGACTCATCATTTGCATAGCTGTCATATATTGCGTATTCTGATATTGATTAACTTATGGGCTTGTTCATACTTACGCTTATTCTGTTATCGCATGATTATAATCTTGTCAGTATTTCTGTTTATGCTGATAATTTCTGCTCTTATCAGTGTTTCTGCATATTTAGTCATTGTATGGTTTATGGATTAATAGCTTTCCATTATTGTATGATTATGATATTATATTGAATACTTGACACTTATCTCGTGCACACACTTACACCACCCTCTAAGCTTTCTATAAGCTTATGCATGATAGATGCGTGCAGGTGATGTTAGGTTGCAGCAGCATTGAGCTTGGAGCGTGCAGCTATTTTTTGGAGCTTTGATTTTGACATATATATTTTCCTTTCAGCATTGTATTCAAATGATTATATTAGTGGATATGTGATGATGATGTTGCCTTTATAATTTGGGTAAACTTGTGGTTATGCTTATTACTAGTTAAATGTATTAAAAAAAATTCTCCTCGTAAGATCCTAGGATCGAAAATCTGGCATATGAATGCTAGGAGCCGAGAATGGGGTACTACGGAGGCTGTCGGCATCGGATTCGGCGATCGGAATTCCTGTGATTCCGATTTTCGGGTTTGGGGCGTGACAGTTTGACCTGGTGTTACATGTATGATGCTATACCCCATAAATATACTATGTCAATCCTTTTAATAGGTAACCCACACATGTCGGTTTCATTGCTCTTTATTTGTTTTTTTTTGTTCACGTCTGTAGGAACTATTGTACTTTTCTCCCTTTGATGTATCCCAATTGAGTCTTTGATACAAATTATTCTTCGGATGTACGGCGCAAATGAAAAGTCCCACCAGATGCACAACTTGGATTACACGTACACATAACTGGTGGACACAAACAGGTTAAATGTATGGTAATTATCCTTCTCCTGAAAAGAAAGAAGAGTGAGTATTGCGTCCGGTGCGACTCAAAATTCAGCGCTTTATGCCGACATGATCCAATAATTTGAACGGTATATATTCTTTTTACTATATTAGATAAGTTATTATTTTATAATCATGTTTGAATGATGATCCACACCTTTGATTTTTTACATTTGATTTCTATCCATTGAAAAATTTCTTCCGCTGATCTAAATTCATCTATGGATAATGATGGTCAAAATCATCCATTAAACATGATTACCTAGTAGCCCTTACAACTTAGATTTCATGGATGGTTCCAATCTGACGTGGATTGCGTCCTACCCCCGCCCGGATGGTAATTTATCCGGGCAGGGCTTTGTGGGGCCCACTGTGATGTAAATGTTTTATCCATGCCTGTCATCTTTTTTCTCGGATCATTTTAAGGTATGAACCAAACACTGAGAGAGTTGTTGGGCTTAAGTGGACCACAAAGTGGGGATTTAATGTCCACCATTAAAAACTTCTTGGGAGCTAGGGAAGTTTTGGATCAAGCTAATATTTGTTTTTTCACTTCATCCACATCTACATCACTTTATTAATAGGTTGGATGATAAATAAAAAAAACATCAAAGTGGTGGGTGTCATTATCACTGCAGCTTCCTCCGGTGTGGTTCACTGGAGTTATGAACCTGCTTCTATTTTACTTACATACCTTAAAATGATCTGAGAGAAGTGATAAACAGCATGGATAAAAAACTTACATCACGGTGGGCCCCACAGAGCCCTGTCCGGACGGTAATCGGTCCGGGGGGGTAGGGGTAAGACACAATCCACGTCCAAACAAATTAGATAAAAAGATGTGAATACTTTGACATTCTAACAGAGTATTATAAAAGATACGTAGGCACTTAGAAGTTGGATAGGTGAAATTAAATTAATTCAAATTAAACTGTTCAAATTATGTCTCTAAGATTAGATGTGGCATGAGCAAAAATGTTCAATTATATAAATATGGAATGGTGGATATTTATTGAACAACTATCCTAATTATGTAAACAAGTATCCATGCATCAGAGGTTAAGATTATTTACGTTGTAACTTAGTTTTGGTTGATCTCGAGATAACCAATTAGAAAAGTATATATGTTATTTCACGAGAAGTGCATACTGTTTTGGTTGATCTCGAGATAACCAATTAGAAAAGTATATATGTTATTTCACGAGAAGTGTATAGTATGCGATAAGATTTTTAGAGATTAGAATGTTTTTTTTATAAAATTACATATGATGATGATCTCCAAAATACACATCATCTAATAATGAGGCATAATTGAAGTATCCAAAAGCAAAACATGATCAAGTAGAGAGAACGATTAAAAAGAAACGTGTCAAGAAGAGAATGAATTATTTGAAAGACTAACGTGTCAATGGATCAATTGTCATGACTTTCAAATGAAGAAAAATACATTAAGAGATAACCATGAAATAGATCCATAAATAGCAATGAACCTAACAAGGCAAGTCATCTCAAATCAATGCAATCAAATTATCTTTCGTTATCATTATCATGCCTTAACTTTATCATTATTTTCGTTATCATTATCATAGTTTAACTCTATCATAAGAGTAGTTATAATTCAATAACAATAATCTTTAGTTATAATTGATAGTTGTAATCTAAATCTATACTTATACTCTAAACTATTTATATTTTTAATATACCCAGTTCTTCTTTTAGAAAGGCGTCTTGCAATTATTTCATGTGATTGTAATTATTTCAATTGTTTGATTATCTTATAACTATTGACTGGTTGAATAGGTAATTAATCTTTTTATATTTCATTCCTATATAATGGTCATCTATGTATCTATCTTACTACTTGGGTTCAAGTTGTATGATTTAAAGCCGGACAATAAATTCTGACAGACTTAGAGGCACTGCTTTACAGACTTTAGTCAGTTTGAATTAATAAATGACACGTGTACATCTCGTGAGTACCTGCGCACCGTGTTGTACACTCTTGAGTATTATATGGCCCCCGTGAAAGAAAGGATTTCCCAATTTGAATATTACCGTTAGTTTTGTTCCATTTAAATATATATATTAACTAAACTGAGACCAAAGTGATTTTAGTGAAACAATCCATCTAAAGTGGGACCCACAATTTGAAATGGTTTGGATATTTGTAAAGAAGTGTCACATGTGAAGAGGACAATCACCACCATTTCAAAAACAAGTGTAAAACATGCGCTTGAGATCGCTGGTTCTAAACCCGTCGATTTTTCTCTAGTGAGGTGGGCCATCGTGATCATCTTCATTGGGTGGTCGCATCATCAACAGAGATGATGCAATCAATATATAGTTGGAAACCAGCAACAATAACTACCAACAAATCTAGCTAACCTAAAGAAGGCAATTCCTTCGACCGGTTTTTATTTTTTTTATTCATTATTTTAATGCATTTCGTTTCTTGGAATGTCAGTAAACTTTGGGTTGTTAGACTTCGACCGAGTTAAAGGCAAGTTTAGAGAACAACTTAGCCTAGAATGTAGCCGACCCGAGTCAATGACTGCCACGATTGTCCATATCAATGGATGGTGTAGATTATCTGATCATTCAGCTACGTTATCATGGATGGGCCAAGGTCAAATCAAGATAAAGTAAAGGTCTATCCTGTAGGCGTATCTTGATGTATGTGTTTTATTAGCAGTCCATCTACTTCTTCACCTTATATTAGGGCATGAGTTAAAAATGAATGAGATCCAAAGGTCAAGTGGACCACACCACAGTTTTAAACTGTGGTAATTGAACGCCCACCGTCTAAATTTTCTTGGGGCCACGAGTTGTGGATAAATCCCACTCTAACGTAAGTGCGTGATAAAACAAAATAACCAAAAAAAAAAGAAGATGTTTGGATCTTCTTCATTGTTGGGCTCACGTCCTAGGAGCTAGAAATACTGACAGAGAGTGTGGATAAAACATATTGGTGTCTTTTTACGGACGGTTCTTCTAATCGGATCGTCTTCCACCTGTACAATCAGCAATACAAAGGGGACCTTGGCTAGAGCCGGAGAATCTCCGAAGCTTAAATCAGTTTTCTGATCAATGACAGAGTTTTTTAAGGTTTGTTGTTGCGTACCTTTCACTGTAAAGGAGATTGTTATTTATAGGTCCGGATGAACCTTATCATACGAGGATTCTTCTCCTTCATATTCGGAGATTTGATTCTATTGACTGATCTCGCCCAATCCCGAGGATCTCGGGATCGGACACTCGTACTCCTAGATTTTTGAGACGGTATTTTCATTTATACCGCCTCCTCTTGTCTCGTCTCGGCCGTTACCGACTCTGAAAGAGTCTCGACCGGCTCAAGGACATAAGTTTTCTGCCTTCTCCCGGATGAAATAGTCTCGGTGTTTATCCGTCTTTCTTCCTTATTCTGTGGCCGACGGAACCAACTCATTAGGTCGGTTTTATTCTATCGGTCGGATGACTTATAACTTACTCGGCCTTTTGTAGGCTTACGCAGACGCAGTTATCTCTCCGATCGAATAACTTAAGTCGTCTTATGCTTGTGCCTCTTAGCCTTATTCATTATTTCCTCGACTCCGACCATTGTCTCAGACTCTTCGGACAGTGTCAACAGAGCCGACTTACTCCATATCCGAGTTTCCGGACTTGACATATTTTTTCCCAACAAAACACATACATTATGATGGGTCCCACAGCGCTTGCCCATGGGATATCCCCCGTGGCATGGTCGCGAGGCAACTGGCTTCTGGTCGGATGGGCTTCATTTCGGTCAGTTTTGTAGAAATGGGGTCCATGACTCAGTCATCCAAACCATTGATACGATGAACCTAAAAAATTCAAGTTATTGGTAAGATTCTGGCTGTCGAATACTTGGCCTGTTTTATCCGATTGTGTACTGTTGTGATTTTTTTTTTCTTATTTATTTGTTTTTACACACGCACACACACCCCACATACTCACGCTGGTGGAATGTCACCACCTATGGGTACTCGAACCCTTGACCGGGAGTTGAAACTCCTAAAGAGTCTACCACTCGGGCAAGAGTAAGGACCCATACTGTTGCGATTTTCTTTATTCACCGTATACTGTTGGACTAATTATTTATGGTTTACTTTTCTTTAGGGATGGTTTTTATTTTTTATTTTTATTAATCTCCGAAATTGGGCCCATCACATCAACGGTTTGGATTAGTGAGAAATGGGCTCCACTTATCCAAATTAAAGGTCTAAACAGCAGTGTCAAAGCATTCCGTGGTAGCGTACACTGCACTGTACAGCGATTTTCCTGAGTCATAATATACTCAGGCTGCATCTGACGCTTGATACGCAGGCACTCAGAAATTGTACACGTGGCATATATTACCTCCAATGAAATTACTTGATCGTGCAGCCCGCTGCCACTAAGTAATCACGATAGGTTGAAAGATCCTAGCCTCTGATTCGTGGACACTTGTTTGTGAAAATAGGACTGTTGGATATTTTTAATTTCTAACCGTCCAATAAATGCTACCAATTTGAAGTCAGATAATTAAATGATCCTAATTTTAATTTTCTATTCATGATACAACTACAATGGTACCATAGTTTTGACGGTTTAATTTGAATAATTTGATTTCAGGTGTACAATTACTAATTGCCTGCGTATCATTCATCACACCCTGCCAGAGTTTGTGTAGACCGACTGCGTAAGAAGGGACCACGGTACGGCGTTCCAAACAGTTGAGAGAGAAAAAGTAGTTTTACATAAAACTACTTATTTTATATAGAATTTATATTCCAGTACCATTTAAAAAAACTTTTCAATAAACTACCCTATTACTCATTATGATTGGAGTAACTTCGGTGGATTTGTTAAAGGAAGTTGGGTAATCTACACAACCATTAGGGTGGTGACTTGGGTGAGCCCCCGTTGTGATGTTTACGTGAAATCTACCCCAGCTAGCAGTCGCGTCGCTAAATGTTAAACCTTATGCTAAAAAATCTACCCTACCTGTGATTCAAGTGAACAGTACAGTTGGATAGAGTGTGGCAATCTCACCTCTTAAATTGTCTCCCTAAGTGTGGCCCACCTTAGTCACCGTAACATTGATATATGGTCTAATGCCTGAATTTTTGTACGTTATTTAATGGTAAGAATAGATTTAATACAAGCTTTACGGTGGGCCCTATAAAAATTAAGGTGGACGTCTCTCTCAAACTGATGTCTTTGGCATGGCTTACCTTAATTATATTCAGCCTGTTTTGTTTACTTGAGTCTAATGTTGGATTATATATTTAATGTTCAAAGTGAATTTCGGATATACATTATTGTGTGCAAAACCATAATAATCCCTTACACGAGGAGAATAACAATTATTTATAATTTATATATATTCAAGCGGGAGAGGACCCTCTGAGCTGGGATGACCGAAGTCCAGTCAAAAGAACCATCTACATGTGATGAGCAATTCCTTTGGCACATAGACGAGCTGCTAAGTTGTACTATCAAAGGATTGGTCTCAGAAGAAGAGGACTCACTCTATTGGGAATGTCTGGAGCATAGGTTAGGAACCAGTAGGGGAGGAGTCGAGCTCTAAGCCCCAAGTACCCCCAACATGCTGAGTTGTCCAAGTCAACTACAGTCAGAAAGTTAGTACGAGAAATTTAAAATGAATCTCACCTCAAATTCAGAAGATCAGGCATATTTACCGTAGATCACTCCGACATATTTAGGATAAGAATCCCAAGGGCCCTTCAGTGTAACACAGTGGGATTGGGAAGTCTGAAACATTCTCCAACACCTTATATATACGAATATGTATTCTAAATCGAAAAAAGGAGGAAAAAAAAGATGTAACGCACCTAAGACCCCATCTACCTTCTTGCATTCACCTTTTACAATCCTGGCTTAGGGTCCACGGTCGGCCACCAGCACCCCCACTGCTCATATTTTTCCTAGTCTTTACTTATCATCGTGGTAGATTTTATATAAATATCATGATGGAGTCCACACATCGACCCCTTTGCTTACACTGCCACCCATTACGAGCACTATATAATTAATTGCGAGAGATGCAATTTTGATATCGTCCACTGTAAAAACATGTACGGTGACAAGGGTAGTTAATCTTGTGGTCCACCACATGATGTACTATAGGCTCTCACATTTATTAGGCAAGTATGGCCATCAGGTTGTGAATGAGTTTTTCCCGGTGAATGTGAACTGTTGCTCATCTTTTGAGCTGGTCCCCATTTGGCAGGCCTCTGATCGGATGGCCATCATAATCTCATTGCAATGGTTTTTCCAGCTATGTTCTATTGCATGATGTCCTGGTGACCTTGACACTACTGACCTCTGTGGTGACATGATGTGGTGGAATTTGATTGGGCTAATGTACTCAGGACACAATCTTTGGGACAAAATTATGCTTATTTGACTATATGATTAAACGATTTGAGGGATATTTATTGGACGGCTGAAAATGAAAAATATCCAATGGTCTAGTTCAACAAAGAAGTGCCCATGATTAGGGCTATTCCCTAGATATATCCATTTTTTAATACAATTTACCACAGTGCATGCTTGGCCGTTGGCCCGTTAGCTATTTTAATTTCTATTGTTGCTTTGATGGCCACACATCAAGATGATAGGATTGTCTGATAAGTGTAATTTTGGAGAAGTAAATTACCATTTTAAGGCCCACTGGTGGATGGACCCGATTGGTACATCAAGCTGCCACGAAGACTGCGAATAGATGGTTCTACCATATTGCGGGTTCTTCCAGCTTTACCATACAATCCCATCCAATAAAGATGCGTGAAATCAAATATGAACCGCCCAAATAAAAAGCCAATATAAGTATGATCCTAATAACTGATTGATTGGCCATTAATCAAAGGTCAGGATCGTCTCATCAAAGGTCCAATGATGAATGGTCCAGTTCAATCATCTAGGGGGCCACCGGTATACAATAAAAATGGAGGGAGTGGGGCCCATCGTGATATGTGACAGCCATCAAACCCATTCATTAGATGCGGCCTCACTTGTTAGGTCTATAGCAAAAAAGAAAAACATCGTGATCTACAACTCATGCCGTGCGTACCACGCCAAAGAAACAATGCGGTATACTGGGGAGGGAGGCGCCCAACACAAACTTCCGGACGGAAATGTGGGGTCTATCGCTCATTAGGTGGGCCCCACCAGCATGATGGGACACAAATCTCAGGCCATTAAAAAACTCAGGTGGACCACACCTTGACTGTACTCATGTGATGTGGCTGATGATTCGAGTTCTGTACGGTGAAGAAGATTTTTGCCAGATGTACGGTTTGGTTTCCATATAGACATCATTTGTTGGTCCCACGCAGCTCAAGCTGGGCCCACCGTCCAAATACTAAAAAAATATGGCATTGTAAATGGGCCGAGATAGGGTGTTTCACTTACTGTTTGGGGCACACCTTGATAATTTTGTTGTATATCCACACCGTCCAACCGTTTTTTCAACTCATTTTTGGACGATATCCCAAAAATTAATAAAATAAAAAACTCTTGTGAACCACACCATTGAAAAACGTGGTGAATGGCAATTAAAAGTTTTTTGTAGTTCACAAAAGTTTTAGATCAAGCTGATCTTTGTCCTTTCACTTAATCCAGTTCTGTTTGACATTATCAACAGGTTGGATGGTAAATAAACATTAGGTATCGTCTTACAGTAGGCCCTAGGAAGTTTTTAATGGTGGTCATTCAATCACCACTGTTTCATAGGGTATGGTACGACTGAGATTTTGATCTGCTTGATGTTTGGGACAACGTATTAAAATGGGCTGGAAAAACGGATGTATGGTGTGGATATTCAACACATCATCAAGGTGGGCCCCATGATAAGGGTTAACACCTCATCTGATCTGTATCCATCCCAACACAACAATGTTAAATCCGGCCTCACACGGCCTAAACAGCTTGTTGGACGTCAAAAAATCATGGTCAAGCTGATGAGTTAAGCCTTCGGCCTCAGAGCAAATACAGCCTTTTCAAGCTGGGCCTGGTCTCGGACAGATTTAACTTTCAATGGAAGCGAATTGCGTGGTGTGTAGACGTCACCAAGTTCTGTTGGCCCACCATGACATGTGTTATATCCACACCGTTCATCCATCTTGAGAGACCGTAATATTTATTTTCCAGGTAACCTGTTCATAAGGTCACATATACTTGCGAAAGGAAAAGAGCTTGATCCAAAACTTTTGTAGCCCCCAAGAAATTTTCAACGGTAAGTGTTCAATCCCGTCATTGGAGTGGTCCACTTAAGGTTTGGACCTGCCTCGTTTTTGAGCTCATCCCTAAAATGATCTCATAAAATGGATGGACGGTTTGAATATAATACATAGTCATGGTGGGACCCACATAACTTGATGATGTCAACACACCATGGACATCGGTGGTGTGTGGCACACCACACAAACCATTTACACTTTCAAGGGAGCATATTAGGTGAGTCCCCTGCCTCACCCAATACATGCGGCCCTTATCATGGGGCCCACCTTGATGCATGTATTCTATATCCACGCTGCATTCATCAGTTTTCACATATCATTTCAGGGCATGACCCAAAAAACAAAGAAAAAAAAATTGGATTTAAATCTTAGGTGGAACAATGGTGATTGAATACTAGTATTAAAAGCTTCCTGGAGTGCACCTTAATGTTTCTGTTATGTTTATTTGTGATCCAATCTATTTATAAGGTAACATAAGCTGGGATCAGAGGAAAGAAAGCTAGATCCAAAACTCTTGTGGCTCATTAATGGTCAATCACCACTGTTTCATACGGTGTGATCCACATGATAATTGCATGTGTGCTATTTTTGGGATGATGTCTTAAAATAACCTGTAAAAACGGATGAACAGAGTGAATATAAAATACATACCTTAAGGTGGGGCCCACTGTATGGGCCGCACCGTTTTTGGTGAACCGGATCTCCTCTGATTCGCTCCTGACTTTCCAGCACACTTTTTCGGACCCGGACTGGTGCTACCACACCTTTACCTAGGTATAGATGGGCTCTGTGGGGCCATTGTGATGTATGCACTTTATCTACACCGTCCAGTCATTTTTACATATCATTTTAGTGAAGGAACCCAAAAAGGAGGCAGATCGAAGGCTCAAGTGGACCACACTACCAGAAGCATTGGGAATGAACCATTCTTTTTAGAACACGATCCCAAGTCATGGGATCCAAATCTCGTGGACCATATCAGTAGAAAGAGTGATGAATAACCATTAAAATAGGCCACAAAAGTTTTAGATTAATATGATCTTTTTATTTTCTTTTACATTTTTCCTTCATCTAACCTTTCTGGGCGTTATTATTAAGTTGGATTGCATATAAACATCAAGAAAGCTTTGGTAAAGGTCCTTTGAAAATTTTAACAGTCAAGCACTCAATCACCCCTATTCCTATGTTTTCCTATGTTATGACCTATATGAGAAATAAATCTACCTGGTCTTAAAATGGGAGCGAGAAGGAAGCGGATTGCTTAATGAATGACTCACTATGCTAGCGTACTGAGTAAACTCTGTGGGGTCCATCATGATTTATGCATCTGATCCCATCCTTTCATCAATTTTTTCAGATAATTTTAGAGCCTATGCTCAAAAATGAAGCATATAGAACATTCAAATGGACCACATCATAGGAAATGGTTGAATTGAACATCTACAGTTAAAAAATTCTTGAGGGCCACAGAAGTTTTAAACCAAGTTTATATTTTTGATTGATGTATTTATGATCTTATAAATAGGTTGGATGACAAATAGACATCACTGTTGCCTAGAAAGGTTTCAACGGTGAAAATCATTATCCCAACTGTTTCCTGTGGTATGATCGGCTTGATCTTTAGATATGCTTAAATTTTGGGCTCAACCCCTTCAATTAGATGAAAAAACGGATGGACAGCGTGGATAGACCAAATACATTCAAGGTAGGCCCAACTGATTTTACTCAGTAGGATAAGAGTATGCAATCCGAATTCGAGGGAGAAATACATGAACCATGTCCATGTACAATGCATCATCTAACGGCAACACCCACTGAACCATCACCTGGGCAACATCCTACAATATAATTGACCGCATATCCTGTATAAGAATACGGGTCCTTTGCTTGCGTCCAGCAGAAAAATTGTGGTCGTTCCAGACCGTCTGATTGTGCAATGCACTGAATAAGCTGACAAAGATAGACCAATCACTGCAGAGGAAAAAAGGCAGGAAAGTCGCGGTCTTGGAAAACAGATGATCCGGACTCTCTATATAATATTTAATGCGATGATATAAACCAAAGGCAGAAAAACATAATTGCGGCGAGTTGAGGATACAGTACATACCGGTGAGCTCCACCTCATATCTGCCACAGTATTAAAATCAAGAAGAATGATTACCTGCTCTGGTGGCATACGGCGCCTGATAAGCAGATTCTCGGAAATTGTTATGGGTAAATTGTTTATGTAACAGTTCCAATTTTTGATTCCTTGAATAATCTAAACCTGTGATACCTGGATACCTGTCTGTTCAAATAATATCGCTTTATATTTTTCATTATTAACCGTTCAATTAGCCTCAGATAAGCGGTTTTTTTTGCTTTTTTCCAATGATACATCAGATGAAGACCCATCATCTGTACACTTCAATTTGAATTACTTGTAAGCCACGTATGCAATTTCAAAGTAAATTTACAAACGTCCGCTTATCATCCATAACCTGCCAGAGTATCGAAGTGTTTCTCCAAAATCAAATGGTGGGACAATCCCAGCTAGCAGCGTAAATAGGCAGCCGTCAGTCGGATGGTCAATAAATAAATAACTGTTCGCAATGGTCAAGATCATCGAAAACTGGACCCCACCATGATGCACAAGGAGGACCACAGGCTCCGACCCAGAGTCCAGGGAATTCCAAAATAAATATCTTCCCGTCGAATCCTTGCGGTTGAGAAATCACGAATTCCCATCGATGCTGCAGGTTCACCAATCAGTCTGTGATGCCGACATCTGAGCCACGCCGGAAAGTGACACATCCGGCACCGGTTCCGGCAAAAAACCCGTACGGTCGCCGTGAAAAGTCCCTTCCAATTATTACGAAAGAAAACTGAAGGAACAAGCAAAGCTACTTTAAAAAAAAAAAAAAAATTTAATTTCTTGTTTTAAAATTGCGACCCTTAATTTTGCTTTTTCAGCCTTTGCTTTTGCTTTCGTTCTTCCATCTACCCGGCTTTTTTATTCAAAATTCCTTTTCAAGCACGCTTTCCTTCCTCCATTTATATATGTCTTCTCGATCTTCGAATTCCCAACAGCTTTTAAAACGGGAATTTCTCAGATCTTTGAAGCTTTTTTCCGGAAGATTTCCGCTCCAAGGATCAGGATTCTCTGGATTGTCTAATTATTCAGATTTCTGATGTTGTTCGGGGGTTTATATTTTTCTTTTTAGCTGCGATTATTGCGAAAAGCATCAGATCTGTGGAGTTTTCTAGGGGATTTTTTGGTATAGAGATGGCGAATTTAATGATCTCTGATGCTGTTTTCATGTTTCTTGCATGATACACTTTTCTGAGGCTTCTGCAGATCTGAGCTAGCATTGATTTTGTCTGGAATGCATTTACTGATCTGGGTTTAAGAGAGAGGAAATAGGATCTAAAAGCGTTCTAAAGCTGCTCCCTTTCTCTCTCTTTGGTGGTGTTTTGAAGGGTAGAGAATGGAGAAAGAGAAGTCGAAGATGGAGGACTACGAAGTGGTGGAGCAGATCGGGAGAGGAGCGTTTGGAGCTGCCATTCTCGTTCTCCATAAAACGGAGAAAAGGAAGTAATTTTCCTCTCTCTCTCTCTCTCTCTCTCTCTCTCTCTCTCTCTCTCTCTCTCTCTCTCTCTCTCTCTCATTGTTCTTCCTTCCCTTTCGTGTCTCTCTCTCATTCGTCTTCGTCTTCGTCTTCGTCTTCGTGTTTCTGTTCCGTAAATTGCGTTTGGTGGTGATTGAGAAACCGAAACCATCAAATGCTCTTTTTTCTCTCCGAGAGATTGTGCTAAAACTTACGAAGGTATTCATAAGGACACTTTCGTAATTTTAGTGATACTTGGCTTCGTTCGAACCGGAACAGATAATGATCACATTCCTTCGAGCTATGTGGGGCCCACCGTGATGTGTGAGTACCATCCAACCCATCCATTAGATGCGTCACCTCCATGTTATTACTAGATCCCAAAATCCAGATTGATCGATAGCTAAGGTGGGCTGACACCAAAGCGAACAATGGGGTAGATGAGACGGTTTGAATATAGTACCGTCCTGGCACCACCACCAATGAACGATGCGGTTGTACCAGCCACGTAGCAACTTAAAACAGCCCGACAAAAGAGCGACACGGCCCGTTACGCGGATCCATTCATCACATTGAAACTATAAAAGGTCATTGAAGCTGGTGTGTAACCCACTAGTTTCAGACTAGGATTATTGTTAGCATGTATGGTGAACATGATTAGGGAAACCATATGCACGGTTTAGATTATCCAAGTGGTCATTCGGATGCCTATAAAATCCTTGGATTACAAAATTTGCCTGTAGAACCTATGAAGTATTTACAGGTTATAAAGGAAAATTACCATGTTTCAGATCGTAGGTTTAGTTTTTTACAACTGAAAACACATTATACATTACACATTCTTTGCAGTTTATAACACAAGCAGCTCTAGGTAAAAATTTGTTCACAATTAGTGCTTCAACACGATCAAAAATTGCCATTTAAAAGGACATCTCGAAGGTTCTAAAATCTAATGAGAGGGCATCGAAGGCATTTGGAAAATGGAATGGAGTTGTTTGGCTCCTTGTAAATGATTTATAAACTGTATCATTTGGCCATAAGCTGTAAATGATTTACTAGTAAATGATTGTCTTGGTTTGAATAGCTTATAAATGGTTTAAGTCTAGCAAATGGAGAGCCAATTTTAAAAATATAGCTGTTAGGCTATAAATGGAGAGCCTATAAATAAAACCCCTTCTTTTTTATTTTTCTTTTTTTTTCCTGCAAATGTAATAGGGGTAAATGCTGTTAATCATTTACATGCAAAAAAGGCCATCTAAATGTAGAGTGTAAATGACTTCTATGTAAATCATTTATAACTTGCCCCACTTACTGGCACCCAATCGACCTCTTATATAATACCGAGGCAGCAGATGACGTTTGATAAGTAGGATTCAAACATTGTAAGCATGCCAGATATTTCTTAATTTAAACAGACTAAACTTTGGAACCCACTGCCACCCATTCACAGTGACAAAATCTGATACATGGACACTTCTTTTTTCTTGAATTAGGACCATTGGATAAATAAGTGTCATAATCCCAAAGTCAGATAATCACCTATGACCTTGGGTTAATGGGGTTAAAAGGAGTCCCCTGTAACCCCAAGTTCGGGTGCTGCCTTGTTGTCTGGGTTCTATACAGTCCACCCATCACAAAAGATATGGAAAGTTGTCGTATCACTGTGAATTTTGGTCTACAGCGCATCCACAAGGAGGCCCCAGCAGATCACTCTCGGGTCATTGCCATCTTTTTTGCCTATCCTGAGAATTTATAAGTGAGCTGCATAGAACCTCTTTGGCAGAACCTGAATATTAGCAATCCCTTTGAACAGTCCTGCACTGAACATCCAAGTTTTGCACATGCACGTTTTAAGATTCCTCGTTACGAGTTTAGAAGGTAACCTCCATAGTCAGTGTTTGAATGTAATAGCTGTGGCAGGATTTACAATCCAACATGATGTGATTAATGGGTAGTGAGGTTATCTGACTTGAGGTTTGGGGACATCCAAGCATACTCTTGAATGATCTTTCTAATGGTTTCTTAACCAGGTATGTTATGAAGAAGATTCGTTTAGCTAAGCAAACGGAGAAATTCAAACGTACAGCACATCAAGAGGTATTGTGCTTTGCTATTTTTTCCCGACATGAATTCTAAAATTACTGTCGAACTCTTTCTTCTTCATGATGAATAGTGTTATTTTTGCGTGTAGATGGCTTTGATTGCAAAGCTAAGGAGTCCATACATTGTCGAGTATAAAGACGCATGGGTAGAGAAGGTCAGTGTGAAAATTTAAGAGTCCGGTTAGGGGTAGTCCTGTCATCTGATCATGTTTAGAAGAAAGTTTTGAGGGCCTAGCTGCTATGCTCTGCTGCCACAGCAGCGGTAACGACAATTTATTTTTTTTGAAAGGCAACGACAATTAAATGGGCAGGAAAATGGGACCAGTGGCCATTCATAGAGGAATCAACCCACAGTTCTGAGTGGTGTGGAAAACCAAAATGGCAATGACCGGGATTTGTTCTTCCCACCCCAAATCAGGGCAATACATTTTAGGCAGTAGAAGTGGCCCACAAAACGTCTTTCCCAGCCACTCTAACCAAAAGGTATTGACACTGTTCCAGGGTTGCTATGTATGCATCGTAACAAGCTATTGTGAAGGAGGAGACATGTAAGTTACATCTAGAGATTTCTATCCTTTTAAAAGACCTATGGCAGTAATGGTTCCTTGTATAACTTTAAACAACTGAATCTCAAAACTGTTCAAATCATCTCTATCCACAATGTAGAGTCATTGGGCAACATTTTGAATGGGCCATAACCTGTAAACCAGGTGAATTTGACTTCCCAAGAATCCCAACCATCCGATCAATCACTTGTTTGGATTGATTTGCAAGACTGATGTGGACATTGATTGGATGCCTTCAGATATATAAACTTAATCAGGCTTAAGAGATGATTTGTACACTAAGTATCAGCTGATAGCTTGTACATACCTGTCGGTGCAATGTATCATAGAGAGAAGGATTGAATGATGTACTGTTTGGCAGGGCCGAGATGATAAAGAAAGCTAGAGGAGCATTTTTCCCCGAGGAGGTAAGGAAAATCAAGCCCCTCTCGTCATTAAAAAATTAAAATTAAAATTTAAATAATAATAATAATAATAATAATGTCCCTCTCTACATGGTCGATTTGCAGTAATGTGCACCTGACATACATGGTTCTTTCATTTTTGCTCTCCCTCCTTCCAGAAGCTCTGCAAATGGTTGACCCAGTTGCTTCTAGCTGTGGATTACCTGCACTCAAACCGCGTCCTCCATAGGGATCTCAAGGTATGGATTACACAGTAGAAAAGGCCAAAAATTTTGAACCAGGTGTAAAAGTTTGAAACCCAGCCTGGACTTGATAAGACCGGAGTCAGAGATGAGTTGAAACTAAGTTGTGTACTCGATCAAATTCAAGATGCTTGAGCCTGGGAGCACACACAATTTTGAGTTCACTCAGTATCCTCAGCTGAGTGTGTTTGTACTTCTGAGAGAAATCCATTATCCCTTTTAACTGGGCCTGCATTTTGATCAAGTGAATACGACTCAGCTAGCATTTTGACTACTCCGTCAAGTCTTCAAACACTGATTTTTGCTCCTGTGAATGTGATTTCAGTGCTCCAACATATTCCTTACAAAGGATAATGACATCCGGCTTGGTAAGAAGGTTACTCACATCATATATCTTACCTCAATATCTATAACCGCATGCAGATGTGTGCTATCATTAGGCAGCTCACACGTTTGGGTTCCTTGGTGTTTTAAGCAGCATTTTTTCTTACATCAACGCAGGTGACTTTGGACTTGCAAAGTTGCTCAACACAGAAGATCTTGCATCCTCGGTATGGAACATTCTCTCTTCTCAACTATCGATTCATCTCAAAGAAGATAAGTTTATAGCATAAACCCTGCCATGCATAACCTATTGCATACCATATGTAGATTATAATAACATTGCAAAGTGTTATTTGAAACTCAAATGAGGGCTTGTCAAATTCCATATTGTGGTAGGGATGAACAGCTAATCAGATAATGATCATGTGGAACCTTTGATCATTTACTGTGTCACTGAGAAATCTCAGAGAAGCTGCAGAAAGTTCTTGGGAGACATTGGTGTGGATGGCTGTGTGCTGGCCAAGCCAACAGCTATGACCCAAACATCAACAGTAATGATCATTCCGTGGATATTCTGGAAAAAAAAAAAAAAAAAAACATCCTACTAATGGGATTGCTCTCAATTACTCCAACTGAAAATAGTTCCCACACCCCAATCTCAATCCACCAGTCTGCCCGCTCAAGCGGACATTCTCAATATTCATTCCTTCACTGAGTTGCTTATGCCTTGCACATTTTTTAGCAGTGAAGTCTGCACCAAAACCCAAAGCAGGCTTTGAACAGACTGAAGATGCATGTCAAAGACAGACAATGGGCACTTCACATGCTAATTTGAGAACCATGATCTCAATGCATCCACACTTGAAGCCTCCTTAATTGCAACAAAACCCAAAGCAGCCTTCAAAAGCTCTAAAGATGCAAATGAAAGACATGCAATGGGCACTCCTGTCACTAATTCAGAACCATGATCTTAATGCATCCACAATTTGGTTCCTTCTCCCTCAAGCCCATCCAAATCTGCTATAGTGTCAGTCTATACATATAGAACCTAGGCTGTCCCCATCTAAAGTTGAATGGGTCTTGTGTGTCCCATTGCTCAGACATACTAGAACATGCTGCCACGTCAAAAAATCCGAATTCTTGCATTGCACTTGTGAAGGAAGTCATGTGGACAGAGATTCGTCGCTAGGGCTGTCAATGGGCCTGGTCTGGGCTGAAACACCGGGACCAAGGGCTGCATCTTAGAGCCAGTATGTTTGTGATTATCATGCATGATTGGTTTGCCAAACAAACAGCCTAGATCTTGCACAAAAGATGGTGGCCAAGCTTAGGGTCGGGCTGGACTCAGACCTGGGACAGCCATAATAATCAAGCGCTGTGCTTGGGCCTGTCTGTGTGGCCCAGGCCTGTATTTTGCTTTGCAGGCTGGGTTTGGACAGACCTTGACCCAGCCTGAATTTGGCACGTTGACAGCCCTATTCATGGCTGGTTGAACCCTATCGCAAGAACCTGTTCCATCAGGTGCTCGAAAACATAACGAGAGAATCAACGAGGCATCTTCTGAATATATATTGATACTTCATTTAAACAGTTCTTTCAACAGTCACCCATCTCGAAAAATTTTACCAACCAGACTCTTCATTGAAACAGTTCTTTCAATAGTCACCCATCTCCAAAATTTTGACCAACCAGACTCTGCCAGACAGTTTTTCCAATGTAAGCCACTTGCAATTTTTCTTTTCCATAGAAGGCAAAGATATGTTAAAGTGATCATGGGTGAGAATTCCAAGTTTAAAAATGAACTTGGCTTTTATAAGATCATGGTTAGGCCTAATATAACTTAGTTCTCATTGATTTACATTGCGTAATTAATCTCTTTTGTTTTTTTTTTTTCTTTTTTTTGTAATGTTCAGGGCCATCTAAATTGTAAATGTTAGCTAATGCCTTGCATCTATAGGTTGTAGGCACTCCAAGCTACATGTGTCCTGAGCTTCTTGCAGATATCCCTTATGGCTACAAATCTGATATTTGGTCATTAGGTGAGATCCGGTGGCCACTTTTTTTCTTTTTTCTTTTTTGTCCTACTTATGGCATCTTCTACTTAATAAGGATGTAGATCAACTTGTTGCTTGCTGGGATGTCTAACGTATCACCGACCGATAATGCACCTCATATCTGTTTTCTATTTTTTATTTTTTATTTTATTTCAGGTTGCTGTATGTTTGAAATTGCCGCACATCGACCCCCATTTAGAGCTCCCGTAAGTTTCTGCTTGAGTTATATTTGCAGTGCTCTACAGCAGCTAAGAATGATCCTAGTTCATTGATTTTGAACTAAAATAAACGTAATTATTTCCTTATACGACAATAACTCCAAACAGGACATGGCAGGATTAGTGAGCAAGATAAATAGATCAACCATTTCTCCACTCCCCACAATCTATTCCTCTTCACTGTAAGTGTCTTTTATCTTTCCAAGGATATTTCAAATTGGAAGAATGATATATGAAAATTTTCACTAACCACCTAACATAAATAAAAACCAATCTGATGAACTGAGAAATCTACACAGCAATAAAACTATGTTAGGACATACCATTTACTTTTTTTTTTCTTTTCGATTATTCAAACATTGATCAATTCCTTTGTCAACAACCTCCGACTGAGATGCAATGGTTTCTGAATTGCAGGAAACGGTTGATCAAAAGCATGCTGAGAAAAAATCCAGAACACAGGCCAACAGTGAGTTTGACTAACCTGGCTCTGTAGAAACAATTTGAATGTCACAACTACATTCTGATCCCAAAAGGCTAACATTTCAGGCAGCAGAGCTTTTGAGGAACCCTCATTTGCAGCCATACCTTGCTGAATGCAGCATCCCATCCCCTTTCCTTCTTCCGATAAAGAGTGTTGTTCCAAACGATTCCCGTGAAAAGCTAACTAGAAGCAGATTTTATAGGCAGCCACATGGCAGCAAAGACATTGGCAGTGGTGAGGTGAGACTAGAGATATCAGTCGAATCGGGTGGTGGTAGAACAGGGACAAGAAAGGCTGATGTGGAACCACTAAGGGGACCCACCATTGAGATGTCAGTACTCACCGTTCTCAATGGCGATAATGTTGAGACCAAGAGATTGAGTTCTCACGGTTCCTCAGAAGTCTCAATGGTTGATTTTAGTGGCCTGAATGGTGGGCTTACAGATGGTGATCCAACACTTTGCAATGGAGAAGAGCAAACAAAACCAGACAATGCAGAACAAATGGAAACTGTAGATGCTGAACCTGTCCCAGGGCCTACACTAATTCCTCACAGAGACGAAGAACAGAAGCATACACCAAAATTGTTGAAACAAATGGAAACTGTAGACGCTGAACCTGTCTCATCAGGGCCTACACTACTTCCTCATGGTGACGAAGAACAGAAGCATACGCTGGAATTTTCGGATCAAATGCAGAAGGCTAATGATGAAATAGAAATTGCTACTGCAGATAATGCGACCGTGAAGCGCGAGACAGTAACTATCAATGGAGCTGGTGTGGAGAGTGCTCACCCAAGCTACCATAGATGGGTAGAATCGAATGAAGATCAAACAGCTGCGCTCCCCGCAGACATGCCATTACCAGCAGTTTTGCCCACTCCCTGCAAAGATGAAGAGGCATCCAACTGCCCTAATCCTAGTTGTTTAGAACAAACGGAAAAATCCAATAAGGATTCAACAGGTGGTCCCACAGAAATGGGAACACTCACATTCCTTGGTGGGGAGGAAATGATCTCCAAAAAGGACAATTTCAGCGGTAATCGGCAGAGGACAAGAAGTGATGCTGATGAAGTAGGTGGTGCCACCGAGGATGCCTCGTCCATCAGTACACTGACTGCTCTGCATGGAGATGATGCACATGCCGAATGGGATAATCTGAGCTGCCTCCAGCAAAGGGCTGATGCTCTGGAGTCTCTGCTCGAGTTATGTGCACGCCTGCTTCAGCAGGAGAGGCTGGATGAGCTTGCTGGTGTGCTGAGACCATTTGGGGAAGAAGCTGTCTCATCCAGGGAAACAGCAATCTGGCTGACAAAGAGTCTCATGGCTGTACCCAAATCCGGAGGGGGAAGCCAGATTTGGAAGAGTAGCGATATCAAGTAGCATCAGGCACCTTAAAGTTTGATTGTGGGCACTGTACACTGTATTCACCAGCTCCACACGGCCCATATTTTCGGTTTTTGTAAAGCTCTTCATATATATATATATATATATATATATATATATATATATATATATATATATATATATATATATATATATATATATAATTGCTACCAGGAAAACGAATTGAAATCACATATCAGATGAGACCCTCCCGACTGCGATATTCATCACTGTTTTGCCTGCCCAAAGGCAAATAAATTTACTTAATCTGCCACATTTTTTTCTTTGTTTTTAGAAAGATGGCAAAAAAATTATTTAAAACAAACAAAGAAAGCTACAAAAAGATGGGGCACCGAAAAGCAACCTACTACAACTCAAGGAATTCCAAATTACAATCCCTAAGCTTGGGGACACTAGAACCCATTCAACAACAAGCATCCTTGCCCTACAAGAGACCATCCACCCACTTCCTCTCATTCCTAAAGGCAAATAAATTATTAAATCAGGCACCATTAACTTATATGGCAGCAATGACCATTTGACTTAGATACCATTTAACAGAAACCAAAACAAAAGCAACTAATGGCTGTAAAATTAAGCTGTAGGCCTTCCTGCAAGCAACATCAGAAGTAACTATATACTGCAAGCAATAATGAACGTGAGAAGCATAACGATGAAGATCTGGGCATCAAAAGCCCATTTTGAAGGTCTTATGGCTCCATGTGTTGATTTGTCATTAGAGATGTTTAAGAGATGTGGATTCTTTTTGTGCTTCTAGCGTGATTCTTTTGGCCTGTTTGGATATCACCAAATAAGTTACTTTTTCTACTTACAGCAGTGGATAAATAACTAATTTAAGATGAGTAAGTTTGGTTTAAGATCAATTATAAGTAACTTTTTTACTTAAAGGTACTTTATCACTTCATATTAATAAGTAGAAACCAAGATAAGCTACTTGAGGCATAAGTAGCTTATCTAAACTAGCTTACGATCCAAACGTCCCCTTTGAGATCTTTATCTAGTAAGGGCCTGTTTGGTAGATGCCTAAAAATGAGTTGATCGCATTTTGGTTAACAGCAATTACACATTAGAGATCTAGATCTCTAATACATATTAGAGATCAAGAACTCTAATATGTAACTGCTGTTAACTAAAATGAGATAAATTCATTTTTACATGTTTGCAAAACAGGGCCCAAAAGATTTTGAAAGATATTTAAAGGGATATTGAGTCGTTAATGGTTTTCTCTTTTGAGAAATTTGTGTCTTAAAGGATCTTTAATAGGACTCGTGGGTAATGGCACATTCAAAGTACATGGATAGAGAGAGGGGAAGTGTGTGGCAAGACAGAGAGAGAGAGTGCAGCTACATGCGGTGTTTTAAATAACAGTAATGTGTTGCGTAGTGTTCAGCCCTCTGTAGCATGTAGCATAAGCTACACGATACTTCTATCTTTTAATTTAAAATTTTAAAAATATGATAAATAGTAAGGAAAAACCAAACAAAAAAATGCCTAAAAGATTGTTCATTTTTTCAAGTATAAGCATGTTCAAACAAGATATTAATCATTATTTATCAAAAGCCAATTCACATACATAAACCAAATCAAATTATTATCACATTAACAACTTTTTAAGCACATAAAATTAATAATGTCTAAACTACAATTATTAATGTCTAATTGAAACCACAAGTCACAAGTATGAAAATAAATTAAAATCCTACAGGTTGGGAGTAATAAGTACAAAATACAAAATATAATTACCATTTATTAAAAAGAAGGCATAGCATACACTAACGCTAAGGGCATGTTTGATTTTCCAGTGAAATGGTAAATACCGTGTAAAAAAGTAATAATTATTTCCCCTTACATTTACAATGTACCTGATTTGACTGCTTACTTTTTGACACAAAAACCAAGAATATTACAAAATATCTGTGTGTCCCAATGTAATGCATTTCGCTTATCCACACCATTCAACCATTATTCCAGTTGAATTCATAGCATGAGTAAAAAATTGAGGTATATCCAATACTCAAGTGGACCACGTCATAGAAAAAAGGAAATCGAATACTTACCGTTAAAAACTTTGTGGAGCCACTGTTTCTTTTGGCGTGGGCCATTTGAGTTTTGGATCTGCTTCATTTTATGTCTCATGCTCCAAAATATTGTAATAAAACAGATGGACAGAATGGATATATCATATGCATTACATTGCAGTTCAGAAATTAAAATTATCTTGTTCGAACCAATTTCAAAGGCACAAATTCCTATAAATTTTCAAACACGGTGAAATCGTAATAAATACTATTTACCGTGTATTTCCCATTGCTCTCAGAAAACAAACAGGCCCTAAGTGCACGCTACGAGGCTACTATGTTGCACTATGCTACGCCCCCTATAGCGTATGCTACAGGGGATTTATACTATTTGCTAACGCTATGTAATGTCGTAGCTACGATACGGGCGCCACCACTACACTACAGGCGCTATTCAAAACACTGGCTACATGCAACAAGAGGGAAGGAGCTACACGCAGGAGAGAAGGGTGGTTGTGAACTAAATATGAGAGAGAGAGAGAGAGAGAAGGGGGGGGGGGGTTGGAATGCCCTTGTGCACATAAAATCCACATCACTCATTGATGCAGTTAAAACCCGAGCCGCCTGTTTGATAATAACACAGACTTCAAAATTTTCTTAAATGCCCCTGACTTATGAGGAAATCCCTTCTAACATTCTATTAAATCTCAAAGTTTACGACTCTTCTAAAGCTAATGGTGTGGGCAAAATTCTCTGTTTGCTACCTGTGTTATATATAGTCAGTGATATAATGGTATCTTGGAAGATTTTATGAGATAAAAACGAATAAAAGAGAAGCATAAGAGAGTAAAAGGGAGAGATTAGGTCCATATATGCATGATATTTTTGGATTATTTTCTTAGTTTAGAATAATTGCTTTTAAATGTCTTTGTAGATGTTGTACAGCCATGAGGTAGGAAAGAGAAAATTCTCCTGAAGAGGAAGAAACCCTGGAAAAAAAAAAAGAGACTTATGTGGGTTCTGCGAATATCCATTATTCTCTTCTTATTTTATTTCTAATCCATCCTAGTCACAACACCATTTCTTACCTTCTTAACAAGTACAATGAGATAACGAGGGGGAACATCAAATCATTCTTGGTCACCAGCTAAAAATTAAAATATAATATAATATAATATAATATATAAAATCTATATATATATATATATATATATATATATATATATATATATATATATATATATATATATAATCCTAGCTTTATATAAGCAAGTGAACTGGAAAGGTCTTCACCAAGATTCAAACCATCAGTTGATATCTATTGTATGGGTGATATGTGTTTTTGAAATAATGGTTCATTGATGGCATGACACCAAATTGGTAGAAATTCACATAAATACAGCAATACAGTGTCCAATGGCCGATGCGTTCAATACTTGGTATCTTGAAGGATGACACCAACTGTTCTTTCTCTTTCTTTCTTTCTTTCTTTCTTTCTTTTTTTTTTTTTTGGTTTCAATTTATCAGCAATGTGGCACTAAATCAGCTTCAGACTGATACAACTGCTACGTGGTACAAATCAGCCAACACATACTGTAAAGCTTCTTTCTTCTTTCTTGCACAGGCTGATTTACGTTACAATACTGATATTTTGAACCTTGGACGCAACAAAGTACAAACTATCGGAGCTCATAAAATAAGGGCAAAACAGTAGAAATACTGCGAATCCCATCAATGCCCGCAAAACAATCCGTCTGTATATTAGGTTTGATTCATCCAAATGAGTACTACGAAGTAAACACACCAAGAGACAAAAACAACCAGACCAGTCGGCTGATACCACTCAATACAATTATTCAAATTCGGAATTTAAGAAGTACCAACAAAACTTACAGTGAAAATCTTGCAGCAAAATTCGAACTGGATATCATCCTTCAACGTGATAATGTGGTAAACAACAGCCCGATCGACATACCCACAACACACATGAAGGAAATCACACGGGCTCTAAGGAAGAAGAGATTCAAGCACTTGGAGACCTGGAGAGCCAAAGTTAGGATCTGCAACCGACCTTGATCCTCCATCTTCCGGAAGAAGCTCATCGGCTTGAGCGTCTGCCGCAGCAGGAACGCCAATGAGAATGGGAATGCAAATGCCACAAAGCTCTGGATTGAGATTTCGCTGATCAGAGAAGACTGAGTGGTGTGAGCAATCCAGGCTCCGCAGCTGAGCTGGACAAGACCTAGTAGGGCGACGACTCTGCTTAGATCGTAGATGGTCTTCTTGAGATTTTGCAGAACCTGTCGGGTTTCCTCAGCGAGGGCTGAGACGTCACGCTCGACTGTTGGGCCGACAATCTCTTGGTGTTGGAATTCAGGGTTTTGGGGTTTCCCGGAATCTAATTCGCAGGATGAGGAGGACGACGAACTCATGAGATTAGGATCTGGGCCATTGGATTTTGCTTCTGATGGTGTTTGGGTAGAACTTGCAAAAGATCTGAAGGAATAAGGGTTAGAGTCTGTATGTTTTTCATGTGAAGGCGTCTGAGATTGAGCGACATTGAAACTCGAATAAGATCTGAAGGAATAAGGGTTAGAGTCTGTATGTTTTTCATGTGAAGGCGTCTGAGATTGAGCGACATTGAAACTCGAATAAGATCTGATGAAACTGGGAAAGTGGCTTTTGGGTTTTCCTAATGATGGTGTTTGGGGAGAATTTGAGTAGGGATTGGATAAATTACGGTTAGGGTTTGTGGGCTTTTGTTGTGACAGGTTTTGGGGATTAGGCTTGGCGGGAGAAGTGGAGAAAGATCTGAGGAAATTGAGATTAGGGTTTGTGGATTCTACTCCAGAGATTGTTGGAAATCTATAAAGAGTGGTGGAATCTGAGGAATAGGAGAAGACGGCGGATGGATCGGAAGTAGGGTTTGTGGGTTTTCGTCCTGAAAATGTCGGGAAGCTAAGTTGGGAAACGGAGGAATTAGGGTTAGGGTTTTGGTAGATGAAATGGTTGGAGAAGAGATAGGAGAGAGGAGAAGGAGAAAGAGAGGGTTTCAGGACTTTTGTTGAGAACCTACGAGGGAGAGAAGAAGCCATTTCTTCTCTTTGCTTGTGATGGCTGCGAGGAGAGTCTCTCCTCTTCCATTCTACACGTGAGGGAAGACAGTGAGATGGGCTGCTCGAGGCCCAGACCCGGCCCAGTTTAATTTGGAGTGGATCTTAGGCCTGTCTGCTGCAGGCTCGAACCAGCCTGCAGTTTCTAAACCCGGTTCCAGTTACAGGCCAACCGGAACCGGTGTGACCCAAACGCAAGTTCGGGTTAGGTTCGGTCAGGTTGTCAATGTCCCCGAGTTGGGTTCGGGTAGGAAAACGCCAACCCGTTTTGAATTTTGGTTGGGTTCAATTTAAGCGAAGTCTGGTGGGTTTGGCAAGTTTGGAAACAGATATGTATTTGGCCCGGTTTGAGGTCCGATCAGGTCAAGTTGGTTGAAGGTTTGGGTTTGGGTTTGAAGTGCAACTCGGGTGGGTTGAGCCAGGTTCAAGGTCAATCCTAATCCAACCCCACCTCAAGAAGACCAAACCCACAACATATAATATCCTGGATTTACAATGTTTTGAATTTTTAAAAATTTTTGAATTTTTTTATATATATAAATTAACTTATAATATCACTTAAATGAACCTTGGCACTCAATGTTAGTCTATACAGGGGTAGTACCAGTAAAGAACCCAACGAGTCCGATTAATCAACCGTAGGAAACTACCGAATCCGCCCGATCACTTGAACATCAGGTGTAGCCCCATGATTTACTCACATAGGACCTAAATCTAACCGACCTGTCGCTAACTAATCAAGATGAGCATAACAAAATTAAAGATCTAACCAAAGCCGAGCTAGATAAAGCCCAGATCTTAACTAATAAACCAAATCAACCCTTGTAACGTCTCATCCAACCAGCACAGTGTCCTGGGTCGTCCACGTAAGATTTGCCGCAGGACCATTAGTTTAAATTGCTCATGATGGGGTATCACAAGTTAATTAACCCATGATTATCTCGTTAGAGTAGACTAGACAGGCCATGATAGGACCTGGTGTGGGCCTTCAAGCCAGATTGTAGTTTGCACTCGACGACAGCACATGTAGGCCCTATAACATTATGGGAAGATCAAAAAATTATAAAACTTTAGGGAACCATAAATCTCACTGGGCTTGTGGTCCACCGCGGACCACGGACTCATTGGGCACCCAGAAGTTAGTTGTCTGAGCCGTTTCATCGGCACTTAACAACTCACCCAAGGCCATAGTTGGAATCTGGCATGGGATAATGAAACTAAGACTCCGGGCTTTTCAGCGGTCGGATTTCTTCAAAATTTATAGTGAAGGTCTAATGTAGTGTCCTACACCCGTCTACAAAATGTAGAACCCGATCATGACACGGTAACCGTTGATCGCAAATTGGACCCGTACGATCAAACCAAATATCCGATCGTCCCCAAAATTTACATGGCCCTTCATTGGGCCATGGTCCACCTATTCTATAAGTTTCATGATCAGGGGACCACCATAACCTCTCCAATCACTGGAATAGACCCCACATGGCCACATAAGGATCGGGACCATATGGTCAAACCCCACATCCGCTTATCCGTTTGATCCCAAGTTTTTCATGGCCCTTCATCAGGCCATAAAGCACATATTCTATGGTGTATATCAATATTTACACCCCATAATAGGCCCCAGATCTTAGAAAGACTCTCTCATAGGTCTAGTATAGTAAAAACTTAGCGCTTAGGGTCATTTACACCAATTTTGACATTATAAAAAGCCTTCTCTTGGGCACCCCTCTCCCCATACGATTTTTGCCCTAGAGAAAGAAAGAAAGAAAGAAAAAGAGAGAGAAAGAGAAAGAGAGGAAGAAAGAGTGAAAGAGAGAGTGAAGGAGAGCTAAGGTGGACCTTAGATCGAGGTTGGGCCCAAGGGAATCAACCCTTTCAACCCCCTATCTTTTCTCCAAAGAAAACCCTCTATAACCTCAACAATCGTCCACGGGTCGTCTAGGTAAGATCTTTCACCCCTTCTTCTTGAAAATCTATATATTAAGAAGAGATTGGCTTGGAATTCTAACATGCAAGAGCTTGTTCTAGGGATTCCGGCCGATCGACCGCAAGCCCTCAATTCTATGTCGTTTTTCGAATCTCCAACGATCCATAGGTGCGGACTATTGCTCTTAGGTGGCTTAGCACCAATTCTATTATGATTTTAATGATTTTGATTGCTTGTATGTCATTTTTTGAGAACCTAGAGAATCCCTAAGAATTGCATGCTTATTGAAATTGTATGAAATGGTATATTTGATTCTCATGACGTTGTCCTTGTTTCTCACATGATTGATATTTGATTGATTTATGCTCATACCTTGTTGATTTTTTCCATGAATTGCCACTTCATAGCATGTATGATTTCATTACTCTTATGTATGTGAATTCTTGAGATGGAGGAAGTGTTTAACTTCCTCACCCCCCTCACACACTCACATGCACTTATTTCTTGATATGGTTAGCCTAGCTTGCTATGAGAATATGAATTATATGTTAATATGTGTGAAAACATGACTTTGTTTATTCTATCGATTCATTGTTAGTCGGCATGCTATGAATCTCTATTCATGCCCTTGGGTTAGCCAGAATCATGAGGAGAGCGAAGGTGGTCCCGATGGTAGGATCGCCTCGAGACTAAACCTATGGATTTGGGCGGGTGTGTTCAGGTGGCTGTAGTTCGACTACATGAGTTTCTTGAGCCCGATGTCATTCGTCTCACGCTCGCCTGACTCTTGCGGTTTAGTCTACTGTCTGACCAACCTTGATTGTTAACCCTGATTACTCACATATATTTGGAACCTGAACCACCCTACAACCGTTGTAGCCTATCAATAATGTACTTAAAACTGGTCCACAGCCTCATGAGCCGGGTATGGTGGAATGAGACACTGTGTCTGAGCTGTCGGCCTACGCTAAGGTGTCGTGCCTCTCCGTAGCGACCGCGAGCGATCCCTTTCTCACGGCGTTCCTCACGTGCTTGAAGTTGGGGATGAGGACCCCGACAGGATCACGGACCGCGAGGTCTCGCCTCACGCATTGGGGGGTCTTGGCCTCGCAACTCGTCTAGGGCATTGATATGTGGGGTGTAATAGATTTTCCAACCTTCTGGATGAATGGACTTAACTAATAACTCGACTAACACGATCGCATTGCATCGCATTAGTTATGGTGACGACTTGGAAGTCGAGGTCACTCTGAGGGAGTGCTGACATACGCGATCGTCAGATGGAGTCACTCGAGGGAACATTGTGGCGAGGGTATGTATCATATCATTACGCATGCATGCATTCTAATAAGAGTTGCTAGGTGTTGATGATTGACTATGTTTCATTAAATTTATATTATAATTGATACTTGTTGTAACTTAAGATTAATATCACCCACTGTCACGCCCCAAACTCGGAAACCGGGCTCACAGAATTTTCGATCGCCGAATCCGGCACCGACAGCCTCCGTAGAACCCCATTCTCGGCTCCTAGCCCCCATTCGCCAGGTTCCAATCCTGGGATGCTACGAGGAGGATTTTCAATGTCAGTTTGATTCGTAATAAGCATAACCAAAGGCATAACCCACAAACAACAACCAAGAAATCCATTACATTTCCACTATGATCAAAAACTTTACAAGTACAATGAGCATAAAGGGAAATACAGTGGTAAAGTACAAAAACTCCAAAATGCTCAGCAACGTGCTCCTGCCTCAACGCTGCTGTGATCCAACGTCACCTGCACGCAACGGTCGTGCATAAGCTTAAAGAAAGCTTAGAGGGTGATGAAAGTGTGTGCGCAAGGTAGTAATATGAACATGCAAATGACAGAGTGATGCGGAATATACAGATGAACCATAACATCATGAGCCGTACCAAGGCTATACAATGCAAGACATGAATGGTATCGGCCACCAAAGGCCATGCTATATGCAATGCAACTCAAGCATACAGGTCCTCATCTATGTCCACACATCAATACAGCTCAATATGGGATATCACCAGGGTCTAGTACACTCTAACCAGATTGCCGCCACATCGCGCGCAATAAGGTAAGTGGAAGAGACCTCACTATCCATCTGCCAATATCGGTCGCGACTCGTCGATAGCGGACCCATTCCTCGAGCTGGTCAAACTCAGCCTAGCATTGCCCCCTACACTCGGACTGGTAAGGCCGCACCCCCTTCCAACCGACCACGACACAGTGGGGAGCGTAACCGTCTGGTAATCGGCACTCAACGCTCATCTACCCACTCGGTTTAGACGTTGGAGCAACCTCTTGGTACCATAAGGGTTTAGGGACTTTCACCCAGGGATATCTATAGTACCCCATGTAGAACAAGATTTTCGGTATCCAATCCTGCCAATCACGATGCGTCTGTGGAGGCTACGGCCCTGATGTCGCTAGGGCGTACAATAACCATGACACACAAATTTTGGAATGCATGTATCACGCTATCCAGTCATGCAACCAATCCTGCGCATACCGTGCGCTCATGTGGGACAACACTGCCTAACCAGGAGCCCATAAACAACCTGCCCGAAGGTAAATGCTATGACCAGTCAATCCTCATATCAAGCATACATATGATGCGTATAATCATGGGTCATGAAACTATACTAAATATGTTATAATAAAATGAATTGTCTTACAATGCAGATGGGCCTGGACGGTCTATACACAGTAAGTACAGCCTGATGATGGGCCCTAAGGAGAGTCGTAATGTGGACATCCAACCAGCATTACGCTCGCAATGTGGACGTCAAACCAACATTGCTCCCAAGGCACGATCGTTGTACACATCGTACTTAGACGT
The DNA here is from genome assembly GCA_037074715.1 of Magnolia kwangsiensis. Lineage (NCBI taxonomy): Eukaryota > Viridiplantae > Streptophyta > Magnoliopsida > Magnoliales > Magnoliaceae > Magnolia > Magnolia kwangsiensis. Next base: position 3,018,334 of record CM073571.1, read on the forward strand.
CAAACCAACATTGCTCCCAAGGCACGATCGTTGTACACATCGTACTTAGCCCGTAATGGATTTACTCATTGCAATGGACCGTAGGTTGTCCCCATTGGACCTTACATATATATATCAAGTGGGCCATATCCTATGGGCTTTTATTCATCAGATGGGCCACATAAATGGGCCACCAATGGGTCTTATGTGCATTGCAATGGGTCAAACCCGTGGGCCTTGGATTGCATCAATTGGACCTAGTCATATGAGTCTAATATGTATCAAATGGGCCACACCAATTAGGCCCCCAAATGTATATCAAATGGGCCTCAACCAAGAGGCCTTATATGAGTCGAATGGGCCTAAATCCTTAGGCCTTAAACAATTCTAATGGGCCTAATCCATGAGCTTGCATGCATATCAAAGTGGGCCTAATCCCATGGACCCTTTCTTAATCAAATGGGTGTAGTCCCATGGGTCTTACAATGTAACAAATGGGTCCACTTCCATGGGCCTAGAAGTACATCAAATGGCCTAGTCACATGGCCTTAGATCATATCCATTGGGCCTAAAACCATAGGCCTTAAATATCAAGTTAAGCCCATAGGTTTTACATATCAAGTGGGCCCAAGCTCTTGGGCCTTAAATGAATCAAATGGGCCTAGCCCATAAGCCTTTCATAACTCAAATGGGTCTAACCCATAGGCCCTTTATAAGGTAAATGGGCTTAACCCAAAGGTCTTAAACAATTCAAATGGATCGACGGTTTGGATGCATCACATGCATCATAGTGGGTCCCACTGTCCAGTGGACAGTGCTAATAAGGCACATATGCCAAAGGGGGCCCCACCGTCCGCTAGACGGTGGAGTATAGCACATATATCATGGTGGAAGTCCACCGTCCACAGCCATGGACGGTGTATTAAGACACATACATTAATGGTGGGGTCCACGGATGTGGCCCACCATGATACCCAAATGCCATCCGAGCCATTCATAAGGCCTCTCGGGCCTAGGTGGAGGGAAAACAAAAATTTCAGCTTGATTCAATACTTCTGTGGGCCCCAAAAACCTTTCAACGGTAGGATTCAATTCACACTGTTTCGCGTGGTGTGGGCCACCAGAGTTTTGGATCTGACTCATCTTTGGAGGGGGGCCCACCACTGGGGTGGCCCACCTAATGAACAAGTCGGATGACAAATAACCATTACTGTGGGGCCCACGTGCAGGGCCGTGGGCCACCCCACGACCGCCCGTTATAAGGCCTGCACGCGCCTGCATGCAGGCGCTGCCGCTGACGCATGAGGCAGAGGCAAAGGCCCTGCCTCATGAATTTTGATTTTTTTAAAAAAAAAAGTCTTTCTGGGGTTTTTCATGCGTGGGGCCCGCTTCGCCAAAATCTGACCCGACCATATCGTTCAGTGGCTTGATGCCGTCCAAATGAGTCCAGAGTTCGAATTTTTTTGATGAAAGGAAATGAAATAAATTAAGAAAATGATGTTTGAATGGTGAGGGTGCGATCTTTGACGCTATGGCCCACCAGGTGATTGGATCAGCTCCAAACTTCTACCCAACGGCTAAAATGCCGTGGTTAAGAGGATGGACGGCTTGGATCGATCATAAACATCAAGGTGGGGCCTGTGCAAGTGGGCCACCAAAAAGGTTCCCCCCCCCCCCCTTTTCCTTCTTTCTTCCTTTTTTTTTTCTTATTTCCTTGAAAACGTCCAGCGTCTGGACGGTTTAAAAAATTTTTTTTTTTGAAGATGGAGGGCCCTGATGAAGTGGGCCCCACTATGGGTGGCATGGGAGTAACAGCCAAGGTGGGCCCCACTTGAATAAAATAAAATATCTCAAGTGGGATCCATTCAAGTGGGCCACACCCTCCTATTGCAATAAAATAAAATAAAAGAGAGAGAGAGAGAGAGATGGAGAGTGGGACACGGCTTGTGATGGAGGGACCCCGTCATTATGGGCCCTCCCATACATGAAATCATACATCAATTGGGTCATTTTGCACATGTGACCCTCAAAATTAAAGATCAACGGTGGAGATCCTTTCCCGACCAATATGGATGGTCTAGATGACCTTTTCAAATGAAAATAAACATCATGATGGGGTCCATGGAGAATGGCCCCATCATGGAATGATCATGATGATCTAAGTGGTCCATCGGCCACAAATAAGGGTCCTAAGTGAGATCCACACCATGGATCAGTGGGTCTCACTTGGTCCACCATAAAAACAATAAAAACTACCCTATAGAGGCACCCACCGTCCGATCTTCTCGCTCCTAGAGGTTCCTTGGCACCTTGGCTTCAACTTCAATGGTTAAGATGAAGAATGGAGGGTTGAGATGGAAGATTTTGGGGTAGGAAGGTGGGCCACTTAGAGCTTAGGAAGGTTGGAAATTTTCCATACGTGTGGGGCTCTTGGAATTTTTGTTGCTTGGAAATTTTGAAATGAGAAAGAGAGAAAGAGAGAGAGTGATGTAAAGGGAGAGAGAGAGAGAGTGATGGATGGATGGGTGAGTGATGGTTGTGTAAGAAAAGCTTGACTTTTGAGGCTTTTGTGTGAGAGAGGTATGGGATGTGAAGACTTTTGTGGTCTTTTGTGTAAGAAAGGTATGAGTTAGGAAGACTTTTGTGGTTGTTTGGAAAAATGGGTGAGAGTGATGTGTACTTGACATGTGATGGCTTGATGGGTGATTGATTGATGTGATTGATGTGACACATCGTTGAGATTCCCTTGGTTTTCGCAACGCGCGGCGTTTTCTCGCACCGAACGTTGGCCCATATCTCTTGATCAGGGTATCGCCTCGGCGCGCGAGTCGCGGTATCGAAACCGCGGCGACGGTGCGGTCGCTATGGTATTGGTCTAGGGTTGAGTCGACTCGGGTTGTCGGCACATGAATCAGGGTCGCGCGTCGATACTGGTTAAGGGTCGAAGGTTGCCGGAATTTGACCGGTACGACCGCGGAAGTATACGGAAAGGTACGGACCAAGATATGGGTCTTACACCCACTGAGTTGATCACTCACTCCCACTTTGGGACGGTGTTTTAAAACACCAACCAGACTCTCTATTAAATGCAGGTGAGGCATAGCTCGACGAGCCGAGCAAGGTGAGCAAAGATAGGGAAGAGGAGCTTTCTTTCTTTCAGACTTTCGGCAGATTCTTTTTAGTTGAGTTCGGGCCGCCACGAGGTATGGACCAGGGCTATAGTCGCCTTGGGTCATGTATAGGTGAGACTATTTCCCTATTTAGATGATTTTGAATTTGTCGTTTGTATATTTTTAATTTAGTAGCAATTGATACTGCTTTATGATGTATTTATACTTCATGCCTTGTTAAATCCTTCATTGTTTATGAGATTATATAATTGTAATCAAAATATGAAGCCCATTAGGGCACTCATGACACCTGAGAATTCAGGAACCGAGTTCTTACACGGCCCCTGAAAACCCAGGGTGTTACAAATGGTATCAGAGCAATGGTTTGGATTAAATTGGGCCATAGATTATGAACTCGCCATAACGCATTCGCTGACTAGGAGGGAGCGATCGAACTTAGAGACATCTGTAGGATCCTGAGATTATGCCATTTTTGCAAGTCCAAATACTAAAATGTTAGGGTTTACGAGTAGAAAGACTTAGGGCCTGTTTTGGCCAACTGCATTAAGAGAGATTAAGGTGGATGGAATTATAAAAGTAACAATTAATGCACGTGTAAGATATTGTCCCTAGACTAGGTGTATCCCATATTTTCCAATACCATGTTTGGAATGTATGCAATTAAAAGTAAATCTCAAGATCTCCTTTTAAATTACACTTGGAAATTCAACATAATGGGATTTAAAAATCTCATCTCACACCTTCCAACGTAAAGCTCATTTTCCAAAGCCTATGAAATTAATTTTAATCCTATTGCACACTCAATCCAAACATGTCATCCCCAATCGATCCCATTTAATATAACTTAATAACACTGGCCAAACAAGCCATTCGACTGCGCAAAGTAATCCAAATCACTTCTAATTGGAAGATTGAACGACTTGAGTCGACCCGACCTAAATGCGATAGGCTTAAGCTGATCAAGTAGCTTGTGCGATCCCAAGTTCTAGTGTATTATGACCCGACGAATAGGTGGGGCCCTCCCACACGTGGGGACCCCCTTCTGGCCTCTCCAAGTTCCTTAAAGGCCCTAGGGGCTTCTCCCTATGATCATTTCTAGCCAATCATACCCCTTTCACCCCTTAATCATCACCCTATTTTTTTTTTCAAACTCTCAAAACTTAACTCGTAAGTCTCAATTCCTCCTTTCAACCCATTTTTTAAAAAAAAAATCTCACTTTTCACTACTTTATTCTTTTAATTTCTCTAAGCACTTTCAAATGGGACATAACTACAAAGCTCAAAGGATGAAAAGCTATAATCAAACGATAATTTACTATAAATAATAAAAATATAAATAAAATAAATTTTTGACCATTAACTTAATGGAATCTTATAAAATAACTAAGCTCATTGCGTAGATCAGATTCTCCTACCCCAAATTCATATATGGGACGTCGAATAACTCATCCCGATTTGTGAGATATGGTCGTCGCAAGGCGACCCTACAAGGACCCAGCGCCACAATGCCCGAGCGGGCACCGCAAGCGCCCACAGTCTAGGGGCTCGGCGCCACGGCGCTGGAAATTCATACAATTTTGAGTCAACTTTAAAAATTCATATCTCCTTCGTTATAATTCTGATTTAGGTGATTCAAAAGTCAGATTGAAGCTTAACGAGTTTAGTTTCATATAAAAATAAAATAAAAATTATAATATAGTTAGATTTAGAGTGAATTGACAGCTGTCCAAAAATCATTGGTTTTAGACGGTAGTTACTTCTCGAATTTTAATAATTTATCTATAAGTCCAAATGATATGAAATTTTGTAGTAGGAATTTAAACTTAATGATGAAATATTATAAAAATTTTAAAAATAATTCAATTACCAAAGGTATGAGAAACTTTATAAGAAATAGAGACATTTTGTAATCATATAAAAGAAAAAAAACTTGGTCTTCCTCCCTTTTTGCAACACGTACATGTGTGGGGCCCACTTTTCTTGCCATTTAGGAATGCTTAGAACTCATTCCATCTATTTCGACTACATTCAATTCCTTCTAAACCCTTTCCAGAACCCCAACACACATCTCCTTCCTCTCTCACTCTCCCATTCTAGATCTACTTTAAACCCATCTTCTTCTTCTTCACAATTCTCAAATCCATTCTTCCAATCCTACTTCAACCCTCTCACTCCTTTATCAATAAAACCCACTTTAAACCCATCTTCTTCTCCTTTACAAGACCTATCTCATCTCAACACCCATTCTTAGTCCCACTCCATCACCCATTTACTCTCAAAACTCATTCTTACCCTTCTCAAATCTCATTTTCCCAACTCATTTCTTAAACATTTCTCAACTCTCATTCCTTAAATCCATTTTTCTTAAACTCATCCACTCTTTCACTCTCACTCACCATCCTCCATTCTCCCAAATCTTTAGAGAAAATCCCATCTCCTTCTCTAAACCTCAACACATCATCCTCTTCAACACCATCTTCTTTCCCTTCACATCTCTTATCTCCCTAACCCATCTCACTCCATCACTTTCACTCTTTCACTCATAAAACTCATCCTTAAACCCCATTCACTAACTCAACATCAAATTCTTTTTCAAATACCCCCCCTCCAATGACACCCCCACCCCTCCTCATAATCAACCCAAACTATTTCCAACATACATTCCTCAATTCTCTTTAACTCCTCATCTCCTCTTCCTCATCTTCAAACCACCTTCTCAAAACCCATCATAAAAAAAATAAAATAATTTAAAAATAAAAATAAAAAAGTCCATTACTACAATCCTTTCTTCTTCTTTTCTTTCTTCCAAAGGCAACCATTAAACTAGAATATGATCATCTAAAACTCAAATAGGTTATCCCATGGAATAGTTGGAAAGGAACATCTACTGGTAGTTGTATACGGGGCCTATCATGGTCTTTATCTGCTACCTAATCCATTCATCTAATGTGCTTCATCACAGATAGGTGATGTTGCTCCAAATGAAAATAAATAGACTGTGATTCCAAATACACATCCTCATCTGAATATTGTGTCGTCCACAATTATACGTTGTAGTCATAGACACTCAATGTTAGATTTTGGTACCAATGTTGGGTGGAGAAGTGGCTAGAAAATAGATCAGTCATGAAGACAGATGGTAACATCCTGGATTTCCACTGTTTTGGATTCCCAAAAATCCTTGAATTTTTTTTTATATATAAATTAACTTATAATATCACTTAAATGACCATTACCACTCAATGTTAGTCTATACAGGGGTGGTACCAGTAAAAAACCCCACGAGTCCGATTAATCAACTGTAGGAAACCACTGATTCCGCCCAATCACTTGAACATCAGGTGTAGCCCCATGATTTACTCACATAGGACCTAAATCTAACCGACCTGTCGCTAACTAATCAAGATGAGCATAACAAAATTAAAGATCTAACCAAAGCCGAGCTAGATAAAGCCCAGATCTTAACTAATAAACCAAATCAACCCTTGTAACGTCTCATCCAACCAGCACAGTATCCTGGGTCGTCCACGTAAGATTTACCGCAGGACCATTAGTTTAAATTACTCGTGGTGGGGTATCACAAGTTAATTAACCCATGATTAGCCCGTTAGAGTAGACTAGACAGGCCATGATAGGACCTAGTGTGGGCCTCCAAGCCAGATTGCAGTTTGCACCCGACGACAGCCCATGTAGGCCCTATAACATTATGGGAAGATCAAAAAATTATAAAACTTTAGGGAACCATAAATCTCACTGGGCTTGTGGTCCATCGCGGACCACGGACTCGTTGGGCACCCAAAAATTAGTTGTCCGAGCCGTTCCATCAGCACTTAACAACCCACCCAAGGTCATAGTTGGAATCTGGCATGGGATAATGAAACTAAGACTCCGGGCTTTTCAGCCGTCGTATTTCTTCAAAATTTATTGTCACGTCCCGAACCCGAAAATCGGATTTACATGAATCCTCATCGCCGAATCCGGTGCCAACAGCCTGCGTAGTGTCCCATTCTCGGCTCCTAACAATCATATGCCAGATTCCGATCCTGGGATCCTACAAGGAGTATTTTCAGAATGAATTTTTTTTTGTAATGGAGCATAACCACAAGCATAACTAAGTCACAAAATAACATCACCACATATCCACTATATCAAAAACTTTAAGTACAATGCGGAAAGGAAAATATAAGATGATCAAAAAGCTCCAAAATGACCTAATACACGCTCCTGCCTCAACGCTACTGCTGTCCAACGACACCTACACGCAACGGTCTTGTATAAGCTTACAAAAGCTTAGAGGGTGGTGTAGGTGTGTGCATAAGGCAAGTGCCAAGTATACAGTATCAGAGTAATGCGGAAACATGTGGGTAAGTCCATGAATAAAACCAACCATACCAATGCTATGTGATGCAAGGCATGAATGATTTCGGCCACACCGATGCAATGCAGGGCCTACATAGCCGAATGTCATATGCGAAATGCAATACAAGTAAGTCTGTACTCATCAAGTACACATATCAGTACAGTTCTTCTCTCGATATCACCGGGGTCTAATACACTTCGCAGTGACTGCCACCTCCCTAGCTGCACAGTCAAGCAAGTGGAATAGACCTCACTATCCGCTTGACCATTATTCTACCAATACCTACCCGGCTCGTCGATAACGGACTCATTTGTGAGCTGGTCAAACTTAGCTTAGCTTATAGCCCCCTCACTTAGGCGGATAAGGCCACACCCCCTTCCAACCAACCACGACACAGTGGGAGACGCGGCCTACTGGTATTCGGCACTTGGGCGCTCGTGTATCCACTCGGTCTAGACGTTGGAGCATCTCTTGGTACCAAAAAGGTTTTGGGACTTTCACTCAAGGATATCCTAAGTGCCCACAGTGCTAGAACCAAGTATTTTCGGTATCCAATACGGCCATCCACGATGTACCTGTGGAGCCACAACCCTGATGTCATTAGGGCGTGCAGTGATCAAGTCACACATATGTGAGATGCATGAATCACATGTCAAATTATGCAGAAATTCAACGCGTACTGTGCGATCATGTAGGGCACTATGTCTCATAACGAGTCCCATAAATGGTCTGCCCAATGACGTATGATATGATCAGTCACTACTCATATCAAGCATACATATGATGCGTATGGGCATGAGTCATGGGATTACACTAAGCATGTTATAAAGCGATGAATAGTAACGCGTATGGGCCCATCAATGGGCCGTAAGGAGAGTTACAATGCGGACATTTAACTTATATTGTACTTACAATGTGGACGTCAAACCATCATTGTTCCCTACGCACAGCCTGCCATAAATATCATTACATGAACCATGAGAAATCACACATTGCAATGGACCCTAAGGACATCTCGTTGGACCTCGACCCATGGGCCTTAGATACATCAAATGGGTTGCATTAATGGGCCTCACCAGTGAGCCTTATGTACATTGCAATGGTCCATGACCCATGGGCCTTGAAATACATCAAAGTGGGCCTCACAACTTGGGCCTTATATGCATCAAATGGGCTTAATCTTATGGCCTTATCAAATGGGCCTAATCCTATGGACCTTATATATGTCAAATGGGCTTAATCTCATAAGCCTTATACATGTCAAATGGGCTTAATCTCATGGGCATTATATATGTCAAGATAGCCTCAATGAATGGCCACAGTTACATTAATATAGGCCCTATACACATGCCAAGGTGGGCCCACTTGAACCATAGATCTGAATCATTTTTATTTTTTTTGCTTAAGCCAGAAAATGAGTTTACAAAGTAAATGGACGGTTTGGATGCAACACATGCACCAAGGGTGGGATCCATTGACCGTGTGGAGAGAACACATACATCACGGTAGGTCCCACCCTGCCAGTACACACGCTCCATGTAAGCCACCCTACTAGGGATCGGTGCCAAGACCTCAAGTGTTGAAAACGAGGTATCTCCACTCCGTCCACCAGTCCAGAGGTTGGACTGGACGTGGACAGTGGGTCCCACGTGGGGCCCACCATAACGTTTACTTTCCATCCAGTCTGTTGATAAGGCCACAAGGACCTGAATGAACAGGAAACAAATTTCAGCTTGATTCAAAACTTCTGTGGGCCCAAAATTTTTTAAAGGTAGAGTTCAATCACTGCTGTTTCTTGTGGTGTGGGCCACCTGAGATCTGGATCAAGCCGATTTTTGGGGTGGGTCCACTTCAGAGAGTGACCCACCCTGTGAACCGGTTAGATGGAAAATAAACATCAAGGTGGGACCCACGCCCTGTGCGTGGGTCCCTACTCACCGTCCGCCCGTCCGCCCGCTAGCGCGGTCTGCATTGCTGATAACAGCAGTAGCAGCTGCTGTTGTTATATGATTTTTTTTTTTTGGAAACCTGTTTTTCCAAGGTTTTTTGAACGTGGGGCCCGTATTAGTGAAATCCATCCCAGCCATTGGCTTTTACAGCTCGAAACAGTCTGAATGAGCCCCATATTCAATTTTTTTTGGCGTATAAAATGATCAAAGCGTATTTCAATGGTAGTAGTACTGTTTTCAACGCTATGGCCCACCGAATACTCCGATCAACCTCATTTTTGGGCTCAACGCCTAAAATGAGTCGGGAAAGAGGATGGACGGCATGGATTAGAAACATACATCAAGTTGAGGCCTATACAAGTGGCCCATCCCACAGACTTGAAATCAAGCTCATATTTGTGCTTTTTGTCCAGTAACGTCCAGGCGCTGGACGTTTTGAGCTTAACAATTTATTCAAGGTGGGCCACCATATGATGGATGGTGTGAGTACAATGCTTATAAGATGGGCCCCACTTTTAGACGGCTTGGGTCAATACATATTTAGTGGTCGGGTCCATCCAAGTGGGTCACACGGCCATTACATCACACACAAAGAAATAAAATAAATGAAAAGAGAGAGAGAGAGAGAGAGTGGGACATGCGTGATGGAGGGCTCCGCCACTATGAGCCCTCCCTTGCATTCAATCGTACATTGAGTGGGCCCTAATACAAGTGAGCCTACTAATTCAAAGATCAACGGTGAAGGTCTTTCTCCACTAAAAATGGACGGTCTAGATGACCTCTTTAATGCAAGGAAAGTAAACATTATGATAGGGTCCATGGAAAATGGCTCCATCATGGAATGATATTGATGATCAAAATGGGCCATCAGTCACATCTTAGGGTCCAAAGTGAGATCCATACCATTGATCAGTAGGCCTCACTTGGCCCATCTTAAAAACATGAAAAAGTAGTCTATGGAAGCACCCACCACTTGATCTTCTTGGTCCGTTGGGATGCCTATCCCCTTGTGCTTCTTTTTTATGGTGGAAGATGGAAGATGGATGACTATAATGAGAGATTTGAGATGGGAAGTGGGCCACCAAAATCATTTTTCTCTCATGAAAAACCTTGGACGTGGGAGTGCTCTCTCCTTGCTTGGAAATGGTGTGAGAAAAGAGAGAGGGAGAGATGAGATGTAAGGAGTGATAGAGTGATGGGAAGTGAGTGATGGGTGAGGTGAGAGGTTGGTTGACTTTGGAGTTTGTTTGACTTGTGAAGAAAGAAAGCATGGGTGCTTTGTACTTGACATGAGAGATGATTGATGGGATTGATTTGACATTTTTGTAGAGATTCTCTTGAAATTTGCCATGCGCGGTGTTTTTTCTCGAACTGAACGTGGGTCCACATAACCTCTTCTGGGTATCGGATCGGTGCGTGAGTCGCGGCGTTAGAACCGTGGTGACGGTGTAGTCGCAATGATACAAGTCTCAGATTAAGTCGACTCAAATGTACAAGATACGACTTACGGTCGTAAGCAAACGTCAATTACATATCACGGATTGCCGAAATTCGACGGGAAGTATCGCGGGAGTTGACGAAACAGTACGAATCAGGATACGGGTCTTACATTTATAGTGAAGGTCGAATGTAGTGTCCTACACCCATCCACAAAATCTGGAACCCGATCATCGCACGGTAGCCGTTGATCACAAATCGGACCCGTACGATCAAACCAAATATCCGATCGTCCCCAAAATTTACATGGCCCTTCATCGGGCCATGGTCCACCTATCCTGTAAGTTTTATGGTCAGGGGACCACAAGAACCTCTCCAATCACTGGAATAGACCCCATAGGGCCACTTAAGGATCGGGACCATATGGTCAAACCACACATCCGCTTATCCGTTTGATCCCAAGTTTTACATGGCCCTTCATCAGGCCATGGAGCACCTATCCTACGGTGTATATCAATATGTACACCCCATATTGGGCCCTAGATCTTCAAAAGACCGTCTCATAGGTCTAGTATAGTAAAAAGTTAGCCCTTAGGGTCATTTACACCAATTTTGACATTTTAAAAAGGCCTTCTCTTGGGCACCCCTCTCCCCATACGATTTTTATCCTAGGAAAAGAAAGAAATAAAGAAAAAGAGAGAGAAAGAGAGAAAGAGAAAGAGAGGAAGAAAGAGTGAAAGAGAGAGTGAAGGAGAGCTAAGGTGGACCTTAGATCAAGGTGGGGCCCAAGGGAATCGACCCTTTCAACTCCCTATCCTTTCTCCAAAGGAAACCCTCCTCTATAACGTCAACAATCGTCCATGAGTCATCTAGGTAAGATCTTTCACCCCTTATTCTTGAAAATTCATGTATTAAGAAGAGATTGGCTTGAAATTTTAACATGCAAGAGCTTATTCTGGGGATTCCGGCCGATCGACCCAAGCCCTCAATCCTAGGTCATTTTTCGAATCTCCAACGATCTATAGGTGCGGACTATTACTCTTAGGTGGCTTAGCACCAATTCTATTATGAGTTTAATGATTTTGATTACTTGTATGTCATTTTTTGAGAACCTAGAGAATCCCTAGGAATTGCATGCTTATTGAAATTGTATGAAATGGTATATCTGATTCTCATGACGTTGTCCTTGTTTCTCACATGATTTGGTGTTTGATTGATTTATGCTCATGCCTTGTTGATTTTCTCTATGAATTGTCACTTCATAGCATGTATGATTTCATTACTCTTATGTATGTGAATTCTTGAGATGGAGGAAGTGCTTAACTTCCTCACCCCCACACACACACTCACATGCACTTGTTTCTTAATATGGTTAGTCTAGCTTGCTATGAGAATATAAATTATATGTTAATATATGTGAGGATATGAGTTTGTTTATTCTAGCGATACATTGTTAATTGACATGCTATGAATCTCTATTCATTCCCTTGGGTTGGCCAGAATCATGAGGAAAGCGAAGGTGGTCCCGATGGTAGAATCGCCTCAAGACTAAACCTATGTATTTAGGCGGGTGTGTTCGGGTGGCTGTAATTCGATTACATGGGTCTCTTGAGCCCGATGTCACTCGTCTCATGCTTATCTGACTCTTGCGGTTTAGTCTACTATCTGACCAACCTTGATTACTAACCCTGATTGCTTACATATGTTTGGAACCTGAACCACCCTACAACCATTGTAGTCCATCAATAATCCACTTGAAACTGGTCCACAGCCTCATGAGCCGGGTATGGTGGAATGTGACATTGTGTCTGAGTTGTTGGCCTACGCTGGGGTGTCGCGCCTCCCCGTAGTGACCGCGAGCGATCCCTTTCTCACGGCATTCCTCATGTGCTTGAAGTCGGGGATAAGGACCCTGACGGGATCACGGACCGCGAGGTCTCGCCTCATGCATTGGGGGGTCTTGGCCTCGCAACTTGTCTAGGGCATTGATATGTGGGGTGTATCAGATTCTTCAACCTTCTGGATGAATGGACTTAACTAATAACTCGGCTAACACGATCGCATTGCATCGCATTAGTTAGGGTGGCGACTCGAAAGTCGGCGTCGCTCTGAGGGAGTGATGACATACGCGATCGTTAGATGGAGTCGCTCGAGGGAGCGTTGTGACGAGGGCATGCATCATATCATTATGCATGCATGCATTCTAATAAGAGTTGCTAGATGTTGATGATTGATTGTGTTTCATTAAATTCATATTATAATTGATGCTTGTTGTAACTTAAGATTAATAGCACCCACTGAGTTGATCACTCACTCCCACTCTGGGATGGTGTTTTAAAATACCAACCAGACTCTGTACTAAATGCAGGTGAAGCATAACTCGACAAGCCTAACAAGGTGACCAAAGATAGGGAAGAGAAGTTTTCTTACTTCCATACTTTCGACGGATTCTTTTTAGTTGAGTTCGGGCCACCACGGGGTATGAACCAGGGCCCTAGTCGCCTTGGGTCATGTATGGGTGGGACTAGTTCCCTATTTAGATGATTTTGAATTCGTCGTTTGTATATTTTTAATTTAGTAGCAATTGATATTGCTTTATAATGTATTTATACTTCATGCCTTGTTAAATCCTTCATTGTTTATGAGATTATCCAGATGTAATTAAAATATAAAGCTCATTAGGGCACCCATGACACCTGAGAATTCAGGAGCCGAGTTCTTACATGGCCCCTGAAAACCCGAGGTGTTACACAATGTGACCTGATCCAAATTCCAACCAAAGGTGCCCTACCTGAACCCAACTGAAATCCTCTATATGCTCAACCTAGCCTGACTCAACTAGACCCAAATACATGTGATTACTCTCAATGCCACCTTACACAATTCCAATTTACTCAACTTGAACTCTACTGGAATTCAAATTAGGTTGTTATTTTTGAGTCCAAACCCATTGTGAGGACCTTGACAACTCGATTGTCACGGCCCAAACCCAAAAATCGAATTCACATAAATCCCGATTGCCGAATCCGGTGCCAACAGCCTCCATAGTGCCCCATTCTCAGCTCCTGACAATCAAATGCTAGATTTCCAATCCTGGGATCCTATAAGGAGGATTTTCAGAATGATTTTTTAATGGAGCATAACCACAAGCATAATCGAGTCACAAAACAACATCACCACATATCCACTATATCAAAAACTTTAAGTACAATGCGAAAAGAAAAATACAATGTGATTAAAAAGCTCCAAAAGGTCCTGATACGCACTCCTACATCAGCGCTGCTGCTGTCCAACGCTACCTGTACGCAATTGTCGTGCATAAGCTTACAAAAGCTTAGAGGGTGGTGTAAGTGTGTGCACAAGGCAAACGCCAAGTGTACAATATCAGAGTAACGCGGAAGTATGCGGTAAGTCCATGAATAAAATCAGCCATATTAAGGCTATGTAATGTAAGGCATGAATGCTATCGGCCATACGATGCGAGATATGAATGTCATCGGCCACATCGATGTAATGCAAGGCCTACATAGTCGAATGTCATATGCGAAATGTAATCCAAGCAAGTCAGTACTCATCAAGTACACATATTAGTACAGTTCTTCTTTGGATATCACCGGGGTCTAATACACTCACACTGACTGCCTCCTCCCTAGCTGCACAGCCAAGTAAGCAGAATAGACCTCATTATCCACCTGACTAGTAGTCTACTAATACATACCCGGCTCGTCGATAACGGACTCATTTGTGAGCTGGTCAAACTCAGCCTAGCTTATAGCCCCCTCACCCGGTCGGATAAGGCCACACCCCCTTCAAACCGACCACAACACAGTGGGAGGCGCGGCCTACTGGTATTCGACACTCGGGCGCTCATGTATCCACTCGGTCTAGACGCTGGAGCATCTCTTGGTACTAAAAAGGTTCTAAGACTTTCACCCAAGGACATCCTAAGTACCCACAGTGCTAGAACCAAGTATTTTCGGTATCCGATACAGCCATCCACGATGTACCTGTGGAACCACGGCCCAGATGTCGCTAGAGCGTGCAGTGATCAAGTCACACATATGCAAGATGCATGAATCACATCGTCAATTCATGCAGTAATCAAGCGCGTACTGTGCGATCATGTGGGGCACTCCGTCTCATAAGGAGTCCCGTAAGTGTCTCAGCCCAACGGCTTATACTATGATCAAACATTCCTCATATCAAGCATACATATGATGCGTATGAGCATGAATCATGAGGCTATACTAAGCATGCTATAAAGTGATGAATTAGTAACAAGTATGGGCTTATCAATGGGCCTTAGGGAGAGATACAATGCGGACATTTAACCAACATTATCCATACAATGTGGACGTCAAACCAGCATTGTTCCCGAGGCACGGCCCGACATAAATATCATTACATGAACCATGGGAAATCACACATTGCAATGGACTCTAAGGACATCCCGTTGGGCCTCGACCCATGGGCCTTAGATACATCAAATGGGCCGTATCACATGGGCCTTACATTCATCAAATGGGCTGTATTAATGGGCCTCACCTATGAGCCTTATGTACATTGCAATGGTCAATGACCCATGGCCTTGAAATACATCAAAGTGGGCCTCAAAACTTGGGCCTTATATGTATCAAATGAGCTTAATCTTATGGTCTTATCGAATGGGCCTAATCCCATAGGCCTAATATATGTCAAATGGGCCCGATCCCATGGACCTTATATATGTCAAATGGGCTTAGTCCCATAGGTCTTACACATGCCAAATGGGCTTAATCCCATGGGCCTTATACATGCTAAATGGGCTTAATCCCATAGGCCTTATACATGCCAAATAGGCTTAATCCCATGGGCATTAGTTATATACCAAGATAGGCCTCAATGAATGGTCACAGTTAAATCAATAAGAGTCATATACACATGCCAAGGTGGGCCCACTTGAACCATAGATCTGACTCTTTTTTTTTTTAACTCTCAAAATGAATGGACGGTTAGGATACAACTCATGCATCATGGTGGGGCCGGTTACCAAATGGATGGACAGTAGGGATGCAGCACGTGCATCATGGTGGGGCCGGTCACCAAATGGATGGACAAAAGGGATGCAGCACATGCATCACAGCGGGTCCCACTGTCTTTGGACAGTGAGAATTAAACACATGCATCACCGAGGGCTCTACCGTCCACGGCTGTGGACAGTGTAGTAAAACACATACATCAATGGTGGGATCCACGTGTGTGGCCCACCATCAGGTTTACCTGCCATCCAAACCGTTGATAAGGTCATGTAGACCTGGATGAAGAGTAAAAACAAATTTCGTATTGATCCAAAACTTCTGTGAACCCAAACAGGGATTCAATGGCAGACGGTCAGCCCCACTGTTTCCTGTGATGTGGGCTACCTGAGCTTTGGATGGGTCAGATCCTTGGAGGGGGCCCACTTCAGGGAGGGACCCACATAATGAACGGGTTGGATGACATACACACATCAAGGTGGGGCCCACGGCTGGAGCCATGGTCCCTGACTCGTCCGTCCGCCAACGCGAGCGCAGGTAGCACCTGCGCCTCTGACAGGCAGCAGCCTCTGCTGCTTGCTTTCTTTTTCTTTCTTTCTTTTTTTAAATGCGGTTTTTCCGCAGTTTTTCAGGTGTGGGGCCCGCGTGTGATAGATTCACTCCAGCCATTACGTTCAACAGCTCATAACAAATCTATCAAGACCAATATCTGGTCTCATTCAGCGTATAGAAAATAAAAAATTAATTTTTGAATGGTATGGACGCAGTTTCCAACGCTATGGCCCACCAGATATTCCGGTCAACCTCAATTTTCGGCTTAACGCCTAAAATGAGTTGGGAAAAAGGATAGATGGAGTGGATTGGATCCATACATCTATGTGGGGCCTATTCGTGTGGTCCACCCCAAAGGCTTGTGAATCAAGCTAATATTTTTTTTTTACATCGCACGTCCAGCATCCCTGGACGCTGGATGGCTTGGCATAACACGTACCCTAAGGTGGGCCCTGCTCATGTGGGCCACCAAATGATGGATGGTGTGGGTACAACATGTATGCAAAGTGGGCCCACCTACAAATGGCTTAAAAAAATACATGTTTCATGGTGGGGTCCATCCGGGTGGGCCACAAGGCCATATCATCTCATAAACACACAAAGAATGAGAGAGGGAGAGAGAGTAAAAGAGCGGGACACGCGTGATGGAGGGACCCCGACACAATGGGCCCTCCGTTTCAACCATCCAATCATACATCAATGGGTCACATTGCATATGGGTCATCCAAACAAAAGATCAATGGTGGAGATCCCTCTCCATCCAAAATGAACGGTCTATATGACCTCTTAATGCAAGAAAAGTAAACATCATGATGGGGTCCATAGAGAATGGCCCCATCATGGAATGATTTTGATGATCAAGATGGGCCATTGGCCACATCTTAGGGTCCCAAGTGAGATCCAAACCATTGATCGGTTGGCCTCACTTGGCCCATCTTAAAAATATGAAAAAGTAGTCTATGGAAACACCCACCACTTGATCTTCTTGTTCCGTTGGAAAACTACTCTCCTAGAGCTTTACTTTGATGGTGGAGATGAGAAATGGATGGCTAAGATGAGAGGTTTTGGGATGGAAAAGTGGGCCACCAAAATCACATTTTTTTTCTCATAGGAATGCATGGACGTGGGGGTGCTCTCCCTTACTTGGAAATGGTGTTGGAAAATGAGAGAGAGAGAGAGAGAGAGAGAGAGAGAGAGAGAGAGAGAGAGAGAGAGAGTTGTAAAAGAGATGAGGGATGTGTGTGATGGGTGAAAGGGTGAGGTGAGTGATGGATGTGGTACTTGACATGTAAGGTGGTATGAGAGAGAGGGTGAAAGGAGTTGACTTTGGTAGTTGCTTGGGGATGGGGTGAAAGGTGATGTGTACTTGACATAAAGTGATTGATGAGTGATTGATTGATGGGATTGATTTGACATGTTGTAGAGATTCTCTTAGAATTACAAACGCGCGGCATTTTTTCGAAATAAACACTGGCTCACATCTCTTAGTCAGGGTATCGGATCGATACATGAGTCACGGCGTTGGAACCGCGGCGACGGTGCGGTCGCAATGATACAAGTCTTAGATTAAGCCGACTCAAATGTATAAGATACGACTTACGGTCGTGCGCAACGTCGACTAAAGGTCACGGATTGCCGGAATTTGACGAGAAGGATCGCGGGAAGCGACGGAACAGTACGGATTAGGATACGGATCTTACACTGACGCAGTCTCACAATAGACTCAGGCTGAGTTAGTTGGGTCCACGTTGACCTGAACCTAAGTTGTAGCCCTAGTTTAGGAGAACCCCCTTAGTTGGAATTCGGGTCAGATAAAGTTACGGGTATCCTTCTCCTAAGGTTGGTGGGTTTTGGCGGTCCCTCAACCTGACCCAGCATGCCTAAGTTACCCTTAGCCTGGACTAGGCAATATGATCAGCTTACAAGATGGGGAGAACCAAGGCTAACAAAATCGCATGGACCCGGCTGATTTTGACAGTTGGGGGTCCAATTTGTTGGATATGTTTAGGGCTGCTCAGAATGATGCAGTGCATTGCATTAGAATTAATATCATTATTACACAGTCATTATGTCTAAAAATACTATGGTATTTTCAACACTTGAGGTCTTGGTATCATCTCTAGCAGGGGTGGCTGACATGGAGTGTGTGCGCGACATGGGTGTGTACTAACAAGCTAACCCAAAAAACAAAAAAAACAAAAAACCGTCATGGTTTTTTTTTCTTTTACACATGCACCTAATACACTCACCCACGCACATGTAGTGGAATTTCACCACCTATTTTATTTTATTTTAGGGTATTGAACCTAAGACCTCGTGTGGAAATTCCTCAGTGTCTACCACTGAGTCAAGGACTCGAACGAAACTACCCAACCTCATGTTTAGGATTGAATTCTTTCTTTGAATATATATATATATATATATATATATATATATATATATATATATATATTGTATTATATGAAACCAACATTTGATCGACAATATATTTTTAATTAATAAAATAGACTTGATGCCAATCACCTAAATTCATATGCAACTTTGGTGTCACATGTATTTAATGCATATAGATGGACACAGTGGATAAAGCACATGAAAAATAGGCCCAATATAGTGAATTTCAAAATCGCCAAAGATCTTTCCATCCCTTCTTGGGACTCGAAGATTAAATATTTAGTGGGTTAAATAATTAAATTAATCTAATTCTTTCTATTAATTACAAACAGCGGGATGGAATTTATATCCCAACAAATAAAACTCAATAGCATGTAATTATGTGTGCCAAACATGCTTTTAGAGAACTTTCAAGCTGGGCTTATGCCTGAAATCAAGGTCCATGCTTTTTAAATTTAGCCCGGGGTTTTATAACCATTGATGACTGGTATTGATTGACCGGTTTAATTTGGACGCGGATTGCCTGCAACAGATGCAGTAGGAAGTTCCTGCACTGAGGACGCGGATTGCATCCTACCTCTGCCTGGGGCCACGGTGATGCAAGTGTTTTATTCACGCCGTTAATTGCTTTTATCAGACCATTTTATGATGTGATCTTAAAACTGAGGCAGGTCCGCAGCTCCAGCGGACCACACTAAAGGAAGCTGTTGTGATAATGACAACCATCGTTGAAACCTTTCTAAGGGCCACTGTGATGTTTTTTTTAACCATCCAACCTATTAATAACGTCATGTAGACGTGGATGAAGTGAAAACACAAATATAAGCTTGATCCGAAGCTTCTCCAGCTTCAAGATATTTTTAACGGTGGAAGTTCAATCCCCACTTTGTGGTTCAATTAAGATTTGAACCTGCCATATTTATACGATCATACATTAAAATGATCAGAGAAAAATGATGAACGGCGTGGATAAAATACTTACATCACAGTGGGCCCCACAGAGCCCTTCCAAGACGGATAGGAGGCAATCCGCCTCCCTGCACTTAGAGGCTAGCTGGTCCCACCCCAATGCTTTTGAGAAATCCTCCCTGTTCATCTGTTTTACCTAATCATGTTAGGGTAGGAGCCAAAAAAACGAAATAGATCTAAAACTGCAGTTAAACTCACCATACGAACAGTGAGGGTCGAATCCCCACCGTTGATACATTCGTGAGGCCACAGAAATCCTGATTTGGGCTTCGAACGGTTCATGCAGCTTGCGGGCGCTTGCCTTGCCAAAACCACCCAAGCGGGACCTTCAAGTGGGAACGGATTGGCTACTCCCCCTGACACCACCCATTGGCTGGTGGTCGGTGCTCTTTGGGGCCCACCATGATGTATGTGTGTCATCCATGCCACCTATATATTTATATATATTATTTTATAATACGATAAAAAAATGAAGTATATCTCTATTTCAAGTGACCACATTGTAGGAAACAATGTTGAATGAATTTTAACTATTAAAAATATTTTGAAGGCCTAAAAGTTTTGAATAAGTTGATATTTATTTTTTCTCTTCATGTGGATCTTTATGACCAAATCAAGAGAATGGATGTCAAATAAACAGTACAGCAAACCATAGGAGGATTTTAATTGTGAATATCCATTCACTGTTTTTGTCTTGTGGTGTAGCCCACCTAAGATTTATATTCCTATCATTTTTTATATAAAGCCCCAAAATGATCTGCAAAAATGGATGAACGAAATGGATGAAACACATACGTCAAGATGGGGCCACAGAGCACCGACCATCAGCCGCGGAGATGGTGTCAGGGGGAGTAGCCAATCCGTTCCCCCTTCAAGTTTTGCATCTGGGACCCACTGATGATGACCTGGTCCAATAATAAGTTCACGTAGGACCCACCCATGACGACCTGCGCTGAAGCGGATTGTGTAGTGCGACACATACCACCGACACACCACCGACGTCGGTGGTGTGTTCGCGTCACCAAGTTTGTAGGCTCCCTATGACGTATGTGCTTTTTTTTTCTTTTTTTTCTTTTTTGAAAGATAATGAAACTATATGTCATGAAAGATTAAAAAATAGAAAACAAAAGCAGCAGCAGCCGATATTGCTGAGATAGTAGACCAAGGCTACAAGCCAAGAAACAAAAGATCAGACTCCTTCGTGGATTTGACATGGGTAGCCCATTCCATAATTAGCTATTTAGCTTTAGATAACACCTAAGTCACAGAATTTGCAGAATCCCTAAAACATCGTCTGTTCCTTTCCTCCCAAACGCACCACCAAAAGGCAAGGCGAGAAGGGCCATTTTCCACAACATGGACCGATTCTTTTCAAGCTTCACCCCGTTCTAATCCGTAAATAGGGAAGAGACGATATCAGGAGGACATCAACTGAAGTCGAAATGAACCCGAAAATCAGCCCAAATGGATGAGATAAAGGGGCAGTGGAGCAGTAGATGTTCTACCATCTCCTTTGCCTTCATGCAGCACAAACAAATGTTCATTAAGTACATTCCTCTCTTTCCAAGATTATCCACCGTCAGAATTCTTTTCAAAATGACCAGCCAACTGAACACAATGAGCTTGGGAGGAGCCAGGAATTTCCAATTTGTGTACAGTGATTATCAACGGACGGGGGTTGGACCAGCTGCAAATAAAGAGAATAGACCGAGAATCTGCTAGTCTTAGACGTTATCCAGGGCAGCGAGTCATCGGTAAGAGGGTTTGGGTTGGGTTGGGTTGGGTTGAGCCCTATAGATGCACTCAAGGAGGTCCACAAACTCTTGGACCTGCCAGTCTTGGAAGTTTCTCCTACAATCCACGAGTGAGACAAAAGATTACGGGGAATTTGTCTCTAAGCGGGATGTTCTCCACCCAACAGAATATCAATCGGCAACCATGATGTATGTGTTATATCCACACCATCCATTCCTTGATGAGATTACACGCATCAGTGGGTTTTTCAATGGATGAGATTCGGTTAGCCAACTTTCCATTTGTTATATCCACACCGTCCATTAATTAATTTGCTGAACAGCCCTAAAATCACGCACAGAGCCTCTAACACCACCTCGCATGGGCTACCGAGTAATGAAATGGCCAGATTTTTGGGATGTACCCACCTCCCGGTGAGAGTCCGATGAATGGAGTGTAAGGCATACACACTGCATGTCCGACCCAGAATCGCGTCAGCAATTTAAATGGTCTGGATTACCGTAAAACCATGCCAAAGAGTCACCACCATTAACAAAATGACAACCCATGGAATCATATAAATCCAACAAGGGTTTAGACCGGAAAACTATGTCAGTTTTTCACCATTCGATAACTGGTGGTGACTCATTCTCAATACTCTGTCACTGACCTACAGCAATCCAAACCGTCCAAGTTATGGGTACATTGTGGATGTAACATATCTCTAAAATCACACTTATCAAGCCATCCCAACCATCCAACAAATGGTCACCAAAAACAGCAAACGGTTCAGATATTGTTACTTTCATCATAAAAACATAAAAGGAAAACCATCCATTCTTCTAAAAAGGAAAATGACAACCACGCCGGAAAAATGACAAAAACGATCAAGTCAGAGCAACGCTCTACTGAAAGATGAAGCCAAGAATCGATACAAGGAGAGAGAATCCGACGACGGAGAACGGATCCGGAGCGGAGAACGCCGATCCGGTGACCATCGGCGACGGAGCGATGTCATGATCATCGTCGTGATGAGCGTGAACTGCTGCTGCGAAGATGGCGAAGAAAGCCAACAAAGCCAACAAAGAGAGCTTTAGCGACGACATTGCTGGAATCAGACGAACGGACGGAAAATATAGCTGGAGCTTTTGATCGGAGAAATCTCTAGCGTCTGGAGATTTTATATACACGGCGAGCCGTATGCCGTAACGCGTGAAGAAATAGTTCGTTTTTCCTCCGTCGCGACTGAGAATTCAGTGTGTGTGTCACTACACATTATGCCAACACAACGAGATGGACAAATAATTTAAACCGTACATTTTTTTTCCTACACTAGATAATCTACTAGCTGATAATTCGTTTCAATTAATGGTTTCAATCTTTGTTTTTTAGTTTAAATTGATTAAAATGGACCCTGAAGACAGGTTCAAGATCATGGAAGGTTTTGATAGTCGGATCACTCACCATGTGGGCATAAGTGAGCGAGATGCACTTTTCTCTCTGTGTTTCGCGACATACTCATAACGAAGTCGGTGATTGAAATGGAAGGACGCGTAAGTGGGACCACGGCTTAACAGCCTGCATACGTGGGACGCGGATTTCTGGGAACGCCTTTACCAGTAAGTTCCTGCGCTGGAAGCCTACGTGGAGCATACCATGATGTTTGTAAATAATCTACTCCGTCAATCCGTTTTGTGATCTCATTTTCGAACAAGAGGGAAAAAATGAGCAGTATCTAATACTCGAGTGAGCCTCACTAGAGGAAAAGGTGGGTAGGTAACCGTTGAAACCTTCTGGTATTGAAAGTGATGTTTGCATGCTATTCATACCGTTCGTAACGTCATTTATACTTGAATTTACTGAAAACCAAAATATTAGCCTAATTCAAAACTTTTATGACCCAATATTTCAATTGTGTATATTCAAACATTACATTTTCGGCCCAATTGAGTATTCAATCAAGCTCATTTTTTTTACATTATATTCTAAAATTATCTCACAAAACGGACGAAGCTGTGGATTTCTAACAAACATTGTGTTGGCCCCATCTAAGTTTAGACGGCAGGAATTTCCCGCGGAAGCTTGTGGAAGAATATCCGCGTCCACATATGTGCCATGGGAGCGAATTAGGTGCGGACCCGGCCCCTGCAAATACGGTGCGGCACTTAATGCGGTTCCCACGTTGATGTATTTATTCTGTATCCATCCGCCCATTCGACTTGCCAGATCATCTATTGATAAGCTCACAGAATATAGATGAAAGGAAGAAAACAAATATCACCTTGATCCAAAAAATTTGCGGCCACACGAGAATTTGGATCTACTTCATTTATCTGGCCAATGCCCTAAAACGATATTAAAAATTTAAAAATTTAAGAAAAATACAAACAAAAAAAAAAAAAACGGATCGATGGGTCGATGTCGAATACATACATCAAGGTGCGCCCCAAGGTAAGTGCGACACCAAGAAGTCGATTCGTTGTCACGCGCTGCTGGGATTTCGGGACGTGGCTGAGGTCTGAATGTCCGTTTTCTAAGAATAGCTTATTATTTTGTCTTTCGAATACCAAAATATCCGAATGGATTTAATTAGCTGATGCTATTTCAGGACGTCGAGTTATTTGGTATTCCGTAGGAGTAAGAAACTTCGTACGCTGGCACTGGGAAATTGCACACGCACTGGTTGTATGTTAGAAACTGCATGTATTTATATTCGCATTATTTTAAGTGTTTATTATTAATATAATTAAAATTTTAATTTAATTATAAAATATCTAGTTGAGTTTAATAAAATCTCGTAGCCAACTCAACCCGGTTGGATAACAAGTTGAGATTTTAAAATTTTAAGCTATGGTCACATCTAATGAGTAGACCACCTTTATCTGTCGGCAGTACCCAATGTAAATGATGAGACCAAAGTAAAGATACTTTGACTATTCCAACCGCGTGCCACGCCGGCATATATGGTGGCGTGCGAATTAGCGGATTTTTCCGTACGGTTAGGCTTAATAAGTGGCGCAGATTGGGTACTAACGCCACCAGCACATAGCAAAAGAGGAACGGTCCTACCAGGAGCTCTGTGTGTTCCGCTGTGATATAATGTTTTATCCAAGCCGTCCATCCATATAGAAAGATTACTTTTGGATAAGAGCCTAAAAATGAGGTAGATTGAAGGATCGATTGGACCACACCATAGAAAATATTGGGGATTGAACGCCTACTGCTGAAACCTCTCGGTCCCACCGAAGTTTTTGGATCAAGCTGATATTCATATTTTCCCTTTGTCCAGGTAAATGTGACCTCATAAACGGGTTGGATCGTAAATATCCATCACGGTGGGCCCTAAGAAGGTTTCAACGGTGAGAGTCATTGCCAGCCTTACTTTCTGTGATGTGGTCAGCTAGAGCCTTCCATATGCCTACGTTTTGGAAGCATGCCCTAAAATAATCTTTTAAAATGGATGGCACATATATCACTGTGCCCCCAGAGAGCCCATTAACGGACCGGCCGTCTCTAGCTATGTCCTGGCGGGTAGTACCAAACGGCGAAATCGGATTGAACTTATAAGAAAATTTAAAAATAAAAATAAAAATAAAAAAAAGTTATCAGGAAATTGGCTTGCGTATAGTTACTGAGTACACTTTTATCTCTTGTAGTACTGAGTAAACCCAGCTGGGCCTACATTAATTATATGTGGTGTATCCTATTCATCTATTTTTCTAACTAATTTAAGGGGTTGAGTTCAAAATTGAAGTATATATAAAGATCAAGTGGATCATGCCACTGAAAACAGTGGGGATAATGATTTCCACGGTTGAAAGCCTTCTAAGCCCCAAAACAATGATTATTTGTCATCCAACCTGCCTATAAAATCGTATAGAAATGAATGAAGGTAAAACAAAAAAATAAGCCTGCTCCAAAGCTCATGTGGCCTCCGAAAAATTTTCAATAGTAGACATTTAATTCAACCGCTTCCCGTAGTTTGGCCCATTTGAATATTAGATATGCTTCATGTTTTAAATCAAGACATAAAATTATCTGATAAAATTGATGGATGGTGCGGATAAAATACATGGATCATGGTGGACCTTATAGAGTTTACTCAGAATGCTACGTGTAGTGAGTCACTCACTACGCAATCGGCTCCCCTAAACAAGGTCGTTTTATTAAATTGGTACCCATCATTTGGACAGTTACATTTTTAAATAATTCCTGAGTTTCCGAGTATCATCCGTCCCACTGTGCCAGAGCATCAAAGGTCTTCTATTTCAGGTTTTGACAGGACAAACAGCCTTAATCGCACCTACCTTGTGGGGCCTATTTCGCACCTTCGGATAGCACACGTGTTAATCCATCTTGGCCATTCGTTAGGTACCGTGCACTGTAAATACGCCATGTGCCAAAATCAGGGTCGTTGGCTCCCAATCGAACCGTATATGTACATTAAATTTAGACCATTGGAATCTCTAACAATCTTTTTATCGCACACGTCTCATCTTCCTGATCAACGGATTGATGTTGTTTTTTGGACCATGGCATGTTTGGAATGTGTTCTGCCTGATGAATGACCCGGATCTCTGGCAGTAGCACATCATAGGCAGGAGCGATGCTGCACATGGATCACATGGTAGCTCACGTCAAAACACAATATCAGTTTCGCCACTTTACAGGCGTAATTTTCGCGTGATTGGTCGGACCAGAATTCTCTGCGGAACCGGAGTTATGTGTGCTCAGCATGTTATCTGTGTAGCATCCACTCGTTCATCAGGTTCGTTCCACGATGCTAGACTCTGGTGCGAAAAATCAGCCAAATCCAAAAATTAGGTGGGCCATACCAAAAGGAAATAATGGGGATGAGACTCCAACCATAGGTTTGTGTGTAAGGCCACTGTGGTGTATATCTTTCATCAAGCCCGTTCATCTGGTTTTAATCACCACAATGAAGGGATAAGACAAAATCTGACTGATCAAAAATTAAGGCTGGCGCACCACATGAAGTTAGAGATTTTAGAGGGCAATTTGACTTTATTACCATTGGTTTGACCAATCTGATTTTTCATCAGCCTAATTTTTGTTCATACGGTCAACATAAGGCTTACTACATGATGGACGGATTGGATTTGACATATTAAACAAAGTGGAACCCACGTAGCTTTCATGTTTTACGCTCTGCATACAAGGGATAGACATTTCCGGTCTTACTTGGTCTTAGTGAGGCGTGTAAAACGAAGGAAGCTTTTATTTTTCCACGGAGACCGTCCATCTTCTTTATGCTACTTTGGATGTCAAATGGTAAAATTAAAAAACAAAAAAAAAAAATTGGAAAATCTCAGGCGTCAAATTGACAGCCATCAATCCGACAGTAGAAACTAAAAAAGTTTTGACCGTCAAACATTCCATGTAGGAAATTGAAGAAAAGCGATCGCTTTGATTACCTGATAAGGGAGCTGGGCATCAGTCCGAGTCGGATCGGATTCGATCAAACCCGATCAGATCCGGAGTCTCAACAACTTGACCCGGACTTGTTCCGACACCTCACTCGGATAGATTCGAAATTTGAATGGGCTAATCCAAGTCTGGTTCCCATCAGGTGATAAAAACCAGTCGGATCTTCAAACCACTTTTGTATTCAACGCTTAAAATCATACCTCAAAATGAACGAACGGCTCAGATGAAACATATACATTAAGGTGGACCCCACATAACTATGAAAAAAGTACATGAAGCTTCATCTATACGTTATCATGTTGACGTGCAGTCACTTCCTTTCTTTTCACGCACATCGCGGATGTGATGGTCTGTATTAAGCAAGCTTACACCTTAGTGAGGAGTCTGACGATGGGGTATGAGTTATATCCAAACTGTTCATTCATTTGGCGAGCTCGTCTTAATGCTTGAGACTAAAAATAAGACAGATCTAACTGCCATGTGGACCATAAAAATTGTTTAACGTTGAGAATCATTTTCTGTTGCTATTTGTGGTGTGGTCCAAATGATCTTTGGATATTATTCATTTTTTGAAAAATGACCAGTAATAGCCTCTGAAAATATATGAACGGTGTAGATATAATAAATACATCACTGTGGGGCCCATGTAATGTAACTTTGATATCCTTTAAACCGTTCGTACAACCTATATGCTATAGCCTATAGCTAACGCCTGTGTACGGTACACAAGTATACTAACTTGTTATTGTACACCTTAAATTCTGTTGTGCCCACCTTGAATGCATGTGATTTATCCACGCCGTCCATTCGTTTTTGCATATTATTTTAGTGGTTGAACCCAAAATTAATGCATATCCAAAGCTCAAGCGGACCATACCATAGGAAAAAATAGAAAAATCAATAAATACTCCAGATCGGGTAGGATCGGATCTGTCCGAGTTAGAGCTGGGCATCGGACCGAGTCGGATCGGATTACGTCCAACTCAATCCTACCCTAAATATATATGGGCTTATCCAAACTCGATCCAATCCGGGACCAGATCCGGCGTATCTGACCCGAACAGATCCGATGTGCGGTTGACTTCATCCGAACCGATTCCGACTCGGTTTTGAATCGGATTAGTTATATTTCGGATCAAGTTAACTTTGTGGGTTAATTTTTTTTCATATGCTCTAAAATAATCGTGAAAAATGGATGAACGGTGTGGATATAATATATACATTATTGTGGGGCCCATATAATCTTGATCCCATTTGAGCCGTTCGTACAATTCGGAGCTCGAGGCTGTCTACAGCTATAAGTTCTGCGTTGGAAAACGGATTAGCTACTCGCTACTCCCTACTCCCCCGCCACTAACCTTGTGGCTGATGGTCGGTTCTCTGTGTGTCCTAACATGATGTATGTGTTTTATCCATTCCGTTCATCTATTTTTTAAGATCATTTTAATGCTTTAAGACAAATATTAGAGGTATGAACATCTCAGATTGTCCACACCACATGAAAACAATAGTGATTGGAAATTCACCATTAAAATCCTCCCAAGGCCTATTGTACTGTTTATTTAATTATTTAACATCCAATCTGTTGATTAGGTCATACAGGCCCAGATGAAGGGAAAAAACAAAAATCAACTTGATCCAAAACTCTTATGGCCACCAAAATGCTTTTAATGGTCGACGCTCATTCAACACTGTTTCCTGTAATGTGGTTCATTTGAGATTAGGATATATCTCATTTTTAGTCTCACATGATAAAAATATCTCTAAAAATAGATGGACGGCATGGATGAAACACATACATCATGGTGGGGCCCACAGAGCACTGACCACCAGCCATGGTGTCAGGCGGAGTAGTCCTGCCCGCTGTTGTCTGTTGACGTGCCGTGCACGGCACGTCTCTGCAAGATACACCCGTGGATGTATATACATACATCTTATTATACCGAGTAAGCTCAGTGGGACCCACATTGAATGTATGTGGTCTATCCATGCCGTCCATCCGTTTTTAAACCTCGTTTAAGGGGTTGGGCCCAAAATTGAAGCATATAAAAGGCTCAAGTGTAGCATAACACGAGAAATAAGGGAAATAATAATTTCCTCCGTTGAAACCCTACTAAGCCCTACAGTGATTTTTGTTTGTAATCAAACCTGTTCATTCGATCATACCGACATAGATTTAATATCATACCGACATAAATGAAAGGAAAATAAAAATATAAGCTTGACTGACACGTGCAAGAAGATGATGTGAAAGCGGGCCATCAGTGGAGTTAGAGGGTGACAATACCCAAGAGAGTAAGGGTAAGGTCGCATTAATGTGGGGTTATCTGAAAAAGCATATTTCATATCAAATCGTCAGTTTTAATATTATATAAAATTTTCAAATTTCAGCGGCTGTCTGCTGCTGTAATGTAGACCACACTAAAGTAAAATAGTATTGATCATCAAAGACACGGCACACTGTAATGTTTATTTTCCATCCAACCTGTTGATAAGGTCACACAAACCTAGATGAATGGAAATAAAAATTATTATCTTGATCCAAAACTTCGGTGGCCCTCATAAAGTTTTCAATGGTAGACATTCAATCAACACTATTTCATGTGGTGTGGTTCATCTGAGATTTAGATTATTCCTAATTTTTGGTCTCATACCCTAAAATGAAATGTAAAAATGGATGGACGGCGTGGATAAAATAGATCCATTTTTTTGGGGCCTGCAGTGCTTTGACACCAACTAGCTGGCTAGATGCGGTTGATAATCTGCCAGCGACATCCATCCAATTGGTTGGAATTCATTTCGCATGTCTTAACCAGCATTCGTCGCCCAATTGGGCTACAAATTCAGACATGCCTTGATGATCTAAACTGTCCATGCTCTAGATGATACTCTATCTGCGGATCAAATTGAAAATATCATTTTCAATTGATCACATCCAACTCCTAAAATCAAAGATCAGGATGATATTAGAAACGTGATTATTGTACCACAGCTCAACTATACTAACACCAAGAAGATGGACGGTCCAAATCATCGGACCATCACCACACGTGTGTCCCAAGTGTCCACACATAACCAGTCCTTACTTTCTTACCTGAAAAGAACTCTCCTTCTAAGTCCTGGGATCGTCGCTGGCGTGACCACTTCGTCGTAACGGGCATTTGGCACGCTCCCACCGATACGAAATTTCAGCCGATATCTTTCTGAATGCCGACTTTTGGGACGAGAAATGGTCCAGAGACCCGATATTGTAATAACAATAAGCAGTCAAGTGCACAAAGGATTCACGGAGGATAAGCTAACCAGGAGCGCTCCCATGGCTGAGTTGATGGGACCAAAGAAGGGGAAGATGATGGTGGAACCACATCGGTATGACCATGGGCAGTCGAGCGAGGAAGAAGATCGGGCGAAGAGGGTAAGAAAAGAGGGGTAAAAACAATTTGGAGGAAAGGGTTTGGGGTAAAATAGTATTTATACAATCTGACTACCCGTGCCGGGTCGGGTCGAGTCGGGTCAATTCAGATCCTTTCGGTTCGGTTTTCGGATCGGATCTATCCGGATAGATCATTATCCAAACCTGATCCGAAAAAACAATCGGATTTGGATGGCAGACTCGATCAGGCCCGATCTAAGCCGTCGGTTCGGGTCGGATCCACCGGATCGGGATAAGAAATGCCCAGCTCTGGTCCGAGTCCATTCGGGTCGGGTTTTCGGGTCGGGTCGGGTCCAATCCAAACTTGACCCGAAATATTTCGAACCTGGATGGGGCTACCCGATCAACACCGATTCAGACCGTCAGTTCAGTTCTGATCGGGTCGGGTCAGGTCGGATCCATCGGATCGTGTCCGTTTTACCCAGCTCTATAAGGGCGTAAATTGTGTCCTACCCCCGCCCGGATGGAAATCCGTCCGGGCAGGGTTCTGTGGAGTCCACAGTGATGTAAGTGCTTTATCCACGCCATTAATCACTTTTATTAGACCATTTCAATTTATGATCGAAAGAACGAGGTAGGTCCACATCTCCAGTGGACCACACCAAAGGAAGCTGTAGTGATAATGACACTCACTGTTGAAACCTTTATGAGGGCCAGTGTGATGTTATTTTACCATCCAACCTATTAATAAGGTCATGTAGGCGTGGATGAAGTGAAAACACAAATATTAGCTTGATCCGAAACTTCTCCAGCTCTCAAAAATTTTTAATGGTCCACCTTTAATTCCTACTTTGTGGTCTACTTAAGACTTTTACCTGCCTTATATTTTTCATTATACCTTAAAATGGTCAGAGAAAAGTGATTAACGGCATGGCACTTACATCACTGTCGGCCCCACTAATCCGTCCGGGTGGGGGTAGGACGCAATCCGCGTCCGCCTGATAAGTCTGATTTTTCAGGACACAAGCCATCCACACGATGGAAGCGGATTGGCTGGTGTTAGTGGTGTACCACACACCAGCAACCTAGCTGCTGTGGGTACGTGTCGTGCGAAGACGAGCGCTGACGTTAGCTCCGAGTTGTACGAACGGTTAAGAGGAGATCAAAGTTACATGGCCCCACAGTGATGTATTTATCATATCTACACCGTTCATTCATTTGGTGAGATCCTTTTAGATATCTATCCTAAGAATGAATAATTTACAAAGCGTAATTAGACCACACCTCAAATAGCAGTAGGGACGAAGATTCTCACCGTTAAAACATTAGTAGGGCCCACGGTAACCGTAACGCTGTGCATAAGGTCACACAGACATACGAAGACAAAAAACGAATATTATATTGATCCAAAAACTTTCCTGACTCCCAGGAGATTTTTAATGGCAGCCGTTCCTGCGCTGCTTTTTTACAGTGCGGTTCACTGGCTTTTTTCGGCTAAAGCCTTACGTCAAGCTTACCAAGTGGACGGTCGGGTTGGATATAACTCATACCTGATGATGGGACCCACGGAACTTGGTTACGTCAACACACGAGTCACACCAGCCAATCCGCTTCCCCGCACAATGACACTTTAAATGAATGGCCCAGATATGAGGAAACGGATTGGCTACTCCCCCTGCCACCAGCCCCATGGCTGACGGTGGGTGCTCCGTGGGCCCTACCATAATGTATGTGTTTCATCCATTTTTTAAGATCATTTTCCTTCTTAATTTCAAAAATTAGAGGTTTATAAATCTTTGGTGGCCCACACCACATGAAAACAATAGTGATTGGATATCCACTATTAAAATCCTCCTAAGGCCTACTGTACTGTTTATTTGATATCCAATCTGTATGACTATACCATACAGTCCAAAGCTTTTATAGCCCCAAAATGTTTTTAATGATTGACGCTCACTCAACACTCTTTCCTGTAATGTGGTTCACTTGAAATTAGGATATAGGTAATTTTTGGTCTCATGATGTAAAATGATCTATAAAAATATATAGACAGTAGGGATGAAACACATAATCATGGTGGGGCCCACAGAGCACCGACCACTAGCCATTGACTGGTGTCAGGGCCGGGGGAGTAGCCAGTCCGTTCCCCAGATTTGATATATCATCCTGACAAGTGTACCGTGGCCAGGCTGTACATTATTATCGATCTTCCATAACTACCAGATCCGTATCATCTCGCCTCGACTGAAATAACACCAGTCAGATGATCCTATAGCCATCAGCTGCAGATTATGTTTTTTTATCCCTACCATTGAAAGGTCCAATTGATATGCTGTTCTCCTGTAAGAAAGGGACACAAAGTTTTGGTAATCGGAACCGTTCAACTGATCCGCGATAAGAATTAGACGATACCAATTGGATCGAATAGATATTCCAATTACCGTCCATTTTTGAGTCATAGATCGAATGGTTAGAATCATCCAAGCGGTTCGGATTTGAGGTTCTGGTCCAGTAATATTTAATTGTTATTATTCTCGGAGTAAAAACATGGTGACTGATTAATCAATAAAATGATATAACATATTATTTTACAAAAAAATTATAATATCATCATCCAAGACTAACGTGGGCTACCACGCTTGAGGATAAAACTCAAACCATTAAAACCTTCTTCATTGGTTGTTCGGCTCACCCAAGGTGGGTCCCCTCGCAAATCATGATTGGGCATCCCCCAAACTATTTCCTTTGAATCACGGGTATGGGCCGGCTTCACAAGGAAAGGTTCACAAAAGCTATTTGTTCTTAATTAATAATTTATAAATGAGATTATAGAAAAAGCCCTGCCAATCGATCCCTTCCCTTGTCTCGCGCTTCAGTGGATCCCTCACTGTGGGACCCACCTCGAAGTATTTGTCTTATATCCACGCCGTCCATCCGTTTCACCAGCTCATTTCATTGTAAAAGCACAAAAATGAAGCAAATCCAAATCTAAGGTGGACCACACCACGGAAAGGAATGGTGATTGATGATTAAAAACTTCTTGTGGGCCAAAAAAGTTTTCGATCAAGCTTATATTTGTATGGTCCCTTCATCATATCTTTATAACCTTATCAACAGGTTAGATAGAAAATAAACATTCTACTGGCCCCCAAAAAGTTTTTAAGGTTGAGCATTCAATAAAAAATGTTTCCTGTGGTGTGGTCCACTTGTGATTTGAATCTACTACATTTTTTATGATTTTTGCCAAAAACTAATCTGGAGAAACAGATGAACGGTGCAGATATAAGAGAGACACATCAACGTGGACCCCACCTTGGCATGTACTGGGCATCCACCCCATCCATATTAGGCCTAGAACCCATAGGTCAACTCATTAAAACCTTTCTGATTGATTGTGCGGCTGACCAAGGTGGGCCCCACGAAAATCAAGATTGGGCATTCTCTCTCAACTCCTTCGGTGGTGTTCGCTTACCTGAATTAAGGATGGGCCTGATTTATGGACCCATGGGATTTTACCAAAAAAGTGACGTAGACTCCGTATCCTCTGATCAACGAAGCTATTTGCGGATCCGTTCTAGGGTAAATATTTCTCTTGTTTTTACTACTATTCCTTTTAAATTAAAATTATTATTATTTTTTTTTAAAAAAAAAAAAGAAAGAAAAAGAAAAAGGAAAAAGGAAGGTGCCCTGCAATCGATCTCTTCCCTTCTGTTTGAGGGATTATACAATCAACTGAGGGTTATTTCTAACTTCTCTTACCCTGCGTATGTGATGAGAGACACCGTGTAGATGCTATGGTTGAAAAATGCTGTCGGGATTCAGCAGTGTTGCCCATATGATAATGTCACCAACCTGATTCTCAGACCACAAAAAAACTTATAATAAAGAGCCCCACCTAATGAACGACCAGGATCTCGTTTTATCCATAACAGCTTTAAGAATCACTGAAAATAAAGATTAAAAAAAAAAAAAACCAGAGAGACAATATTTTATTTAAAGGCTTCTTTATTGCACCACATCCATCACAACACAAACAGATACACAAACGGATTCAAATCTCTTTCTCAAACCAACACAACAAAAGGGAGAGAGAAAAAGAAATAGAGAGAGAGAAAGAGATAAAACCGAAGCAGAATCAAACGAGGACCGCTACCATTTTCTCTGCTTCTTATTCCTTCCTTGAGAGTCTTCTTTTCTTTTCATTTTTTTTTTCTTTTTCTTTTTTATTTGTGCGAGGCCTACTGCAAGTAAAATGCGAAGAAAGACATCAGAGACGCACCGACCAGCCCGAGGACGGGAGCAACCGCGGCGGACCCACTGTGCAAGGCAGGGCCGGGAGCGGGAGCAATGCTCTCCTCAGAGGCAAGGACCGCACTGGTAGAGGCGGCGGCGATAAGGACGGCGAAGGAGATCTTTCTCATATCCATGGCGGAGTATTCGGCAAAAAACCTCGAAAGAGAATAGTTACCGAAAATCCGCCTTAGATGGAAAAATCTCGGGTTTTTTTTTTTTTCTTTTTCTTCTTCTTCTTCTTGTTTGAAGGCCTGAGGAAGGAGTAGAGAGGTTGGGAGGCATTTATAGGGAGGATTTGTGGTGTTTGGGTGTGTGAAAACGGTTAGGATTTTGTGGGACTTTTCTTGCGGTGTGAGAGAGGAATGGCGGGTTACGTGTTTGCATGTGCATGGAATGTGGGGTGAAGGTTTCGGAAGGAGGGAGTGGTTTCGTCTTGCGTTTGCACGAGTCTCGCGTTGGAGCTGGTCAAACTCATAGAGCGAGTGCACTTGACTCGCACGTTCGAGAGGAATCACACGTGTCAGTGAATGAAATCGCCACGGACTCGGATTCGGTAGTGAGCACCATGATGTATCTATTGGCTGGTTTTGTGGGCCATCATGATGTATTTGTTTAATCCATGCCGTCCATCTATTTTTCTATGTTGTTTTAGGGCCCTAGCCCAAAAAATGAGGCACATATTCAAATCTCAGGTGGACCATACCACAGGATTGTGAATGAACGTTCACCGTCAAAAACTTTTCAGGTCCTGCTGTAATGTTATTCACTACACAGCCTGTTTATTTAAGTCACACGGAACTGTGTGGAGGGAAAAGACGAATGTCAGCCTGATCCCAAGCTTTTGTGCCCCTAAGACGTTTTGACCGGAGGATGTCCAATCACCCTTGTTTCCTACGGTTTGTTCCACCGGAGATTTGGATCTAACTCATCTTTAGGTAATGCCATCAAATGAGCAGGGAAAATAGACGTACGGCATGCTAAAACACATACATTATTGTGGACCCACGGTACCGACCAGTACTTAGGGTTAAAAGTCGGGCGGGTTCAACCTGATGGGCTTGTGACTGACCCGACATTGAGTTGGGTATGGGGAAGATGTATTGGCTTTAGCCTTGGGCTTGCACTGTAAATACTAAATCGATAAAACTTAGCTTAGACTATGGTTGAGATCTCAGGTTGCCTTGGCCCACTTAAACCTAATTGATATATAGATTACTTATAAATTATATTGTGTATGGATAGTCTGTATTGAAGACAGAAAATTCTAGTGACATCAGTTTTCATTGGTCCACCTCATTTTTTATGACTTAAGCTAACAAAATATGTTAGATTTCTCTCTCAAATAGATTGTGTGCTAGACAACACGACTTTCAAAGAAACAGTTGTTGTATATTTTAACTTGTTTGTTTAGAAAAATAATATTCTTTATGATAAATAACTACATATTTAATTAATAAAATCATATGTACTAAAAATAAGACATGTATTAAAAATATTATAAATTAACATAATAACGAAAGTATTAGCATGTATCCACTTGATTTACCTGGCCAACCCAACCAAGCCCACTTGAGTTGAGCTTAGGTTGAAAATTTCTAACCCAAGGTTGGGTTGAATTCAGTTAGGGTTTACATATAAGAACCTTGGGTTAGGTTAGGGTTAGCACCAACCCAACCCAACCCAACTTTCAGCATACTAGTGGTGAGCACCCAGTGAAGAGTCAATGCCGAGTCCAAGTCCCTAATCCAGCAAATCGGACGACATAGATGCCATGTGTAAATAGGGGTGTACATCGAGTCAAACCAAGTCGAGCTGGCCTTAGCATGACTGGACTCATACATTGGTTGACCTTAGCTTTAACTTGGCACGGCTCGGTTCTCAAGCCTAACTAGCCAACTCAGCTTGGTTCAGTCAACAGCTCGGGCCAAGTTCAAGCCGAGTCCATCATTGAAACATTTTCACAAACACCTGAACTGCAACTTCACAATCCCACTGTTTGTAAAGCAGAGATAATAGTTTTACAGGTGTTTTATCAAACACTTTATAAGTAACATAAAAACCAAAAAAAATAAAAAATAGAGAGGATATTGAAAGTTAACCCATTGGGCGCGGAGGGAGAAGAGGTGGATGTTGATCAGTTGATTGATCAGATGACCAATGTGGTGATTGTGCTTGTTGCTGGCACTTTTGCAATCACTAACTTGCTCACCATTGACCGGGATTACTGGCATTTGAGTAATTCTATCTGGGTTTTCTATTCTCATATTGTTTGGAGTGAATTCTGTTTATTGAATGGGTTTTGGGCATTTTTACTGGAATTTAGAATTTCTTATTTTGCAATTTGTAGTTTCATTATGCATTTAGAGGCCACTAGCCACATTCGATCAACTTCACAATCCCACTTGCTTGCCATTAGCCAAATCTTCCTTGCCACCAGTCACATTTGGTTGAGTCATTTTATCAAACAGTTGCTGAGCAACATCAATGGCAAAGTAACCAAGTCACCAAACTGATTCGATACAAGTTTGATTCGAGCTGAATTTGATACCAGTCGAGTCCAGCTGGAGCCTGCTTGAACTTGGCTCGAACTCATTTCTGACCTAAAAAAATCAGCTCGTCTTGGATCGAACTCAACTTCGAACTGAGTCAAACCGAGCTTTTTTGAGTCCAGTCGAGCCAGCTAACCGAGATAGCTCGGTTCGTGCACACCCCTAGGTGTACACAGGGTAATGATCACGTAAAGTGAAAGGTACGGTAATTTCCATCTGCTTGGGAAACGGATTGGCTACTCCCCCTGCCACCGGCTCCGTGGTTGGTGGTCGGTGCTCTGTGGGCTCCACTATTATGTATACGTTTCATCCATTCTGTTAATCCATTTTTACATATCATTTTAGAGCTTGATACCAAAACAGAGAGGGATATAAATCTCAGTTGGACCACATCACAGGAAAACAATATTGATTGGATATCCACCATTAAAATCCTCCTAAGGCCCACTGTACTGTTTATTTGACATCCAATCTGTTGATTAGGTCATAAAAACCCAGATGAAGGGAAAAAACAAAGATCAATTTGATCCAAAACTTTTATGGCCCACAAAAAGTTTTTAATGGTCAAAAGTAATTCAACACTTTTTCCTGTAATGTGGTCCACTTGAGAATGGGATATACCTCATTTTTGGTTTTTTACAATAAAATAATCTAAAAAAATAGATGGACGGCATGGATGAAACACATACATCATGGCGGGTCCCACAGAGCACCAACCACCAGCCATTGGCTGGTGGCAGGGGGAGTAGCCAATCCGTTCCCATCTGCTTGAGGTGGGTGGGGCCAACATGATATGCGATCCCATCCATTAGATGTGCCCTCCACGTTTGGCCTAGATACCAAAATCCAGCTAGAGCCTTAACTCGGGTGAGCCACACCAAAGAAAACAATGGGAGACGTTGGGAAGGATGAGGCCCACTATATAAACTTCCGGATTGAATATAGGGTCTACCTTGTAGCTTATGAGCCATCCAACCCAGTTATCAGGTGTGCCCCATACCAGGATGGAGGGACAGAAAACACAGGCCATTTCAAACCTGAGGTGGGTCACACCACGTGAATATATATAGGTTGTAGGCGTGACTGTACCTTGATCCCTGTGTGGTGTCTCACCTGATTTTATACGCTGAGGAGCACCGGATGCATGGATTGGATTCCACGACACACATCTCGAACATAACTTAATTAGCACATATTCGAACGTATGTGATAATTCTGCAACTAAAAAAGCCAAGCTTATATGACGTCTACAGGCCAACAAATGTAGGAAAGAATCTAGATCAGTGATCAACGGTTCAAATTCAGTTTATGCATATAGCCCACATGATGAACGGATTTGCCCCATTTCTTTTGATCGCCTGATGAATGGATCTAATCTTATGCAGATTTGACTACTCCACTAATTAATCATAGTGGCCCATTTGAAATCTAACAGAGGTGCATTGCAAAAAGAGTAATAGGAATAAACCAATGGACTGCAAATCTTTGGAAATGCCAAGTTAAATCGCCTCTCACGTGGAACTACTCACACGTGTGTAAGATCTGGCACGTCATTATAAACATTCCATGCATCTGAAATCAGGATAAAACATGCTCATATGGTGTTGCTGTGGGTCCTTGTCAACTTTTGAATTTGATTTACCGTATCCATCGGGTTCTTCTTAGGGTCAGGACTGCCTGTCGGGCTTTCAGGTCCCCTTGGCATGAACTTGGGCTTAAAATTTTGGTCC
This sequence comes from Magnolia kwangsiensis, assembly GCA_037074715.1. Classification (NCBI taxonomy): domain Eukaryota; kingdom Viridiplantae; phylum Streptophyta; class Magnoliopsida; order Magnoliales; family Magnoliaceae; genus Magnolia; species Magnolia kwangsiensis. The sequence continues at coordinate 3,057,247 of CM073571.1, forward strand.
GTTTCTCAATCATGTGGGGTTTGGATCATGTACTGGATCAACAGTCAACCTAGACTTAGGCTCAGGCCTAGAATAAATATATTGGGCTGGGCTCAGGCCTATGTTAAATAATGCAAGCCTAGGTTGAACAGAACTTGGCTCATTGACACTCCTACCTCTCCTTCGGGAAGAGCTGGGCACGGGATGACTCGACTCATCCGACTGGTTTAGACATGACTTGATCCAAACTAAATGCATGAGTCGGTCCGAACTGAGTAGGCTTTGCCCAATCTGAACTCGAATTGAGTCGACTCAACTCAGATTCGAGTGTGTATACACACACACACACACACTAATTTCTAAGTATCTCTAATCCTATCCGCCGCACTCAACTTGATCTCTCTTTCTCCCTCCCTTATCCTCCTCTTCCTAGCCCGGCACCTAACAACCACCATCACCTCTCTCTCTCTCTCTCTCTCTCTCTCTCTCTCTCTCTCTTCCAAGCCCGACGGCCCACCCACCACCATCGCCACCCTCCTCCTCACACTCTCTCTCCTCTCTACTCCCTCCCTCCCTTCGATTCGTGACAACTCAACCCAACTCAGTATTTTTGACTAGGTCAGACTTGGTCCGGATTAATCTAAGCTAAACACAAACTTGGAGCAAGTCTTACATGTTGGATTCGGCATTGAGTTGGGTCGAGTTGGGGTTAGGCCTATTTCAAAACTGGATTGAGCCGGGTCAGCCCTAACTCGGTCTGACTCGACTCGATGCAGCTCTACCTTCTGGAGCTTGTCATAGAAGTCGAAGATTAGGCCCATCCAAAACTTAGGTGGGCCACAATGCCGGAAACAATTTATTAGTATGCCCAATATCTCGGGCTTATATATGTGCCGCTGGTGAGTTTGAAATAGCCTGATTTGTGGCATGTCCCGTGACTCTGTGTCCGATGAATGGATCAGCTGCAGATACACAACACTGCAGACACTACAACAGGCGGGGAAATGTTTTATAATCTAGGCGTCCCCTCCTAACAGATGACTGTGTTGTGGCCCAGCTGAGTTTCGTTTGGGACTGATTTTGGCCCCATGGAAGGCTGCATCTAATGGACCGGTGGATCTTATGCACACTTTACGTGGGCCCCACCAGCACCATTTGATCGTACGTGTGGTGGCTTAATGATGGCGTTCTCTGGTCGAGCACCTTAGACGTGCGGGCCCAGTCATGTTCCTGCGGGTTGGCCCATCTTTTCTGTGCATAGTCATCACGTGTATAATAAATGTGCGCGTTCAATCTGGACCGTTTGCTGACTTCTTCCGACTGTACATTTTATGTACCTGTGGCCAGTCTGATCTTTAAGCTGGAGAACATACACGATGAGACCGTTTAATATTAAATGGCACCATCTAATACACGTGTGCCTCGTTGACACGTATCAGGCGCATCTTCACCATTTTGTGAGGTGATGAAAACAAATGGGTAACACTGGAACAGAAAGCATGAAAGCAGTGAAGTTAGGGTTTTTAATAGAATGATGGGGACCCACATCACAGCTTCCGTGCATTGCCTTTGGGTGTCAGACACATCAGAGATCTGAACCATTCGTCAGGTAGGGTCCACTGGGAGGATGGCGTGTACGTAAATTGAGAATTTGGGCAGCTGGACCTTACTTTCTAGCCACTTTTATGTGCGTACCAGGAACGTATGAGACTTGTGGGGCCCACTCATGATGTTTATGAATCCAAACTAATAATTTGGTGGGCATCCGCACTTCTCTGTAGATCCCAAGAAGCATCTAATCCAGCATTCAGGCCGGACACACCACAGGGAGCAATTTATAATCACTTCGTCGTTCCGCCCACCCAGATTTTGATATGTCCCTTCATCACGGTTGGATGCATTTGATGAAGGTTTGGATGCAAATGCCAAACACGGAGACCCCACATTCCATTTGAAAATTTCATGGCGAGCCTCGCTTTTCCCGATGTCTTGTAGATCATCAGAATGGGTTCTGGGATCTAGAACTAACATCGAGAGCACATCGAATGGACGGGCTGGATGGTACTCACACTCACGTCGGGGCCCACACAGCTTGAATTACCATACGTTCGAACGTATAAAAGTTGATGTACTTTATGGGTCCTGTAGCAAGTTAAAAAACAGCCTGTAATACCTGATGAATGGTCCGGATCTCACGCATGCATGCCATCCAACGGTAAGACCGAGACCGCGCGTGGACGTATGATGCGGGGCAATGCATTCTTTAAACCCGTCATTAGCGGAAACTGATTAAGCGGTTACCCCAAACACCAGTACTGTGTGTTTTATCCACGCCATCCATCCGTTTTTGGAACTCATTTCAGCACATGGCCCCTGAAATGGAGCAGATCAAAAGCTCAACTGGACCACACCACAGGAAATAGTGGTGATTGAACGCCCACCTTTAAGAACTTCTTGGGGACCAAGAACGTTTTGGATCAAGCTGATATTTGTGTTTTCCTTTCATTGACGTCTGTGTGACCTTATCAACAGGTTGGATGGGAAACAAACATCATCATAGGCCTTAGGAAGGTTTCAACGGTGGATGTCATTATCCCCACTATTTCTGTGGCGTGATCCAATTGAGCTTCGGATCTGCTATATTTTTGAGATCATATTCTAAATTGAGGTGGAAACACGGATGAACGGTGTGGATATAAAATATACGCATCATGGTGGGCCCCACATTCAACTAATCGGCTTCCGCAATTAGCTGCATGTTCATAAGCTCAACGGGTGCGAAGTCCCTTAGCTCGTGATCAGCAGCCGACACGTGTCCTCATCCAACGGCTATCCGTCTCATAGCGTGTGCCGACCGCTCTAAGAAAGCTGTACCAAGAAGGAGGCCCGCGCTCCCATCCGGAAGGTGCGATCAAGGACAGGCAGCCCGATTGTACACATCTCGGTGGGCCCCACAAGCCTTAGCTGAAACGTCCGTCAAACAAACCATTCCCTTCATATAAACAGCGCACTCCCTTCACCTTAAAACGCAAAAAGCATAGGAAAGCGGGCCATAATCCCTTCTCGCCCCGTTTCCGTCTCTCGTATCCTACACCCAATGGCGCACGATAGCTTCCGCAGGTCCGCGCTTCTCATCTCCCTCGCGGTGCTCTCGTTCGCAGCTGCGGCCACCGCACTGGACAGCGCGAAGGCGCCGTTGCCGGCGATGCTGACCGGCTCGGGAACCGGCTTGCAGGTTTCCGGAGCTGTCATATGCTCGTCTCTCATCTTCTCTCTCCTCGTTCTCCTCTCGAAGTAGATCGACGGTTGTCAGATGTGGATGCTCTTTGTGATATATGTGTGGAGTGACGGATTACGTGATTCTATGGTGTAGATTGCATATAGAGGTTTGCTAATTCCACACGCTTTGTGAGAGCCTTGCCCATCCGTACGCTGGCGCACATGTACCAATGTAGGATACGTGTGATTGATCAGATCTTTCCACCACTTGGGTACACTTTTTAGATCTTCTGGCCTATGAATTAGGTCATTTCAACAAATAAAGTGGGCCACAAGGTAGTTTTAAAAATCAGTTTACTTTGTAAGTTTTGGTCCACTGAGGAGTGAAACGATTGAGGCAGAAGATTTAAGGACTATTTCCAACGAGATGGAAAGCTCAGATCTCGCACACTTCTTCTCTACTGGAACTGGTACATGCAAGTGTATGGACGGGGGTCAACACGCGTGTGGAACTAGCAGAACTCCTTTAAGTATGATTATTATTTATAGTAAAAATAATAGCAGAAGAGTTCGCTCTGTGTACGTCGCCATTCATAATCACATCCTCTGTTCCTTTTGGGGCTCACATGACCGATAATTAGAACCGTCCGTAGATAGTAGAATCCGTTCGAGATTTCCCGCACGTTTGTTAGAGAATTAATCACTTGAGGCCAGGGTGGCATCTCTCCTGACAAGTGCCGTCTCTGTGGGACATACGAGCCACGCAGACATTCCTCTCCTCAGGTAGGGGCATACATCGAAATAGATGGATGAGATTCAACTTACCCACCGAACGAGTGGAATCAGGTGAATTCCAAGACCAGTGGTCTTTGTTAGATGTATCTTATCAAAGCTGACCCCACCATATATATCTCAGGCGGGAAACAAAATCGATGCGCACGTGATCTACATGGTCGGGCCCTAATTTACGTGTCATATGTCCTATACATGTGGCATATGGGCGCCACCATGTAGATCTCAGGCAGGCAATGGACGGACGTTGTCCTATTACGCGTCAGATGTCCCGTACATGTGGCACGTTGGCAGCAAATTTCGGTGCACCGTACATAGCACCTTAAAATCGGAAACGGATTGGCTACTCCCCCTGACACCAGCCCCGGGGCCGGGGGTCGGTGCTATGTGGCCCCACCATGATATATGTGTTTCATCCACTTTTACCGTTCATTTTATGTCTTGATCCCAAAAACGAGAGGTATAAATCTCAGGTGCACCACACCACATGAGAACAATAATGGTTGGATATCCATCATTGAAATCCTCAAAATGCTTACGGTATTGTTTATTTGACATATAATATGTTGATTAGGTCATACAGGCCAGATGAATTGAAAAAACAAAAATTATATTCATAGACACAAAATGTATTTTAATGGTCAACGCCCATTCAATATTGTTTCACATAATATGGTCCAGTTAAGATTGGGATATAACTCATTTTTGGTCTCATATTATAAAATAATCCGTAAATATAGATGAACAATATGGATGAAACACATACATCATGGTGGGTGCAGACAGAGCACCGACCACCAGCCATTGGCTGGTGTCACGGGGAGTAGCCAAACCGCGTCCCTTAAAATCGGCCATTTGGACCAGCATCTCACGCCGAAACAACACTACTGGACGGTAATCTGTGGGCGCCATAGTATGTATTTTATCCACGCGGTCCATCCGTTTTGGATCATTATTTTAGGGAATGGGCTAAAAAATGAGACAGATATACACCTCGGGTGAACCACACTATAGGAGAATAACAACGATTAAACACTTACCATTGAAATTTTCGTAACTCCCACTGTAATGTTTATTTGCCATCTAACCCGTTGATCAGGTTAAAAATAAGTGGATGAAGGGAATTCACAAATATCAGCTTGTCTAAAATTTTTGAGGCTGCCAGAAGCTTTTAATGGGGCGTTGAATCACTGCCTTTTCCTGTGATCTGGCCTACTTAAGATTTTGATTTGCCTTATCTTTTTCGTTTCGCATCCTAAAATGATCTGTAAAATTGGATGAACGGCCTGGATAAAACAAATACATCATGGCGTCCATGGAGCACTGCTACCGACAATGTCCACGGGCAAAACCTGTTGGTAATTTAACTGGTCTGAGAAAAGGCATATATGTAATATACCGGAATTACAAAAGTGCCTGTATTACAGACGGGAGTGTGTTAAGTTCTGGGGGTTCCACCGTGATGTATGTCTTATATCCACACCGTCCAGCAAAACTTTACTACGTCAGCACACCACCAGGCAAACAGAAGGAAGCCTTTCCCCGGGAGTTCCCGCTGGAAAGCTGAGTTGGCTCACTGTTGGGCACATCCGTCTTTTAGTTGAGCCCAAAATAAGTATATCCAAAGCTCAAGTTAACTGCACCACATGAAACAGTAATAATAGTGATTTCCACCGTTGAAGTCTTCTTATGGATCACAGTTATGTTTATTTGACATCCAACTTGTTAATAAGATCACATGTTATAAATAAAGGTCAAAAACAATTATCCAAAACTTTTATGGTCTCCTAGAATATTTCAATGGTAGAGATTTAATTAACACAGTTACCTATGGTGTGGTCCAATTTATCTGTAGATATGCTTCATTTTGTGGATGATTCTATAAAATTATCTTGTAAAATTGATGGACGGAGTTAATAAGATACATATGTCAAAGTAAGCCCTACGGTGTTTACTCAGTACATTTAGCCTACTTAGGCAATCGGATTTCTTGTGGGGACAATTTTTTTAATTCCTGAAGGGAAGACAATTTTTAAAACGATGGATTTTAATTTAGAATAGTTTTGGGCTGAGTCGGGGTGGACCCAGCTTCCGGGCTTTTGGACGGCTAATCTAATCTTGGTCCGATTGCAAAACACGCCTAAATTTTACGCCCTAACCCAGCCCTTAGGCCTGATACTCCAGCCCAAGCCCATCCAAAGGTGATCCAGGCTCGAAATCTTGTCTGGCCAAACCGCTCTATTGACAGCCCGAGCCGCCACAGAAGTTTTGGATCAAGCTGATAGTTGTGATGTTCCTTCATCCCGGTCCATGTGAGCATAAAGGACAGGTTAGATGGCAAATAAACATCATAGTGGGCCTTATGAAGTTTTCAAAGGTTAAAGTTCAGTCCCCTCTGGGCCACTTCTTGTTAGGTGGGCCCTATGAAGTTTTCAACTGTTAAAGTTCAGTTCCCACTGGCCACTTAAGCCTTCTATCTACTTCTCGTTAGGGCTCATGTCTTAAAAGGGCATGTTTGGCCGGGCGAATTGGAAGGGATTGATAGTTAAATCCTGGATTGGCCGGGCATGCCAAACAGACCGGATGATCTGATCCCAGGATATAGCAATCCCATGAATCTTAAGACAATCACAGACAACAATATCATTACCTTTAAATCCCAACTAATCTGCCCTAATCCGTCCAAATTTGCCTGGAACGTGTTTGGTTCAAGGGATTGGAATGGATGAGAAGGTTTAATCTCGGAGGATTGGTCAGGCGTGCGCAACAGGCCCGATACAGCAATCCCGAGATATTGCAATCCCATGGATCTTAAGACAATCCACTGACAACACCATCATTACTTTAAAATCCACTATCCACCCTAATACCATTCAATCCCTTCCAATCCACCCAGCCAAACAGCCCCTAAAATGATCTGTAATAATAGATAAAGGGCGTGGATAAATCCATAATAGGGCTGTCCGTCTCCTAGCCAGGGCTAGTACCAATCCGCGAGCGTTTGTGTGGGGCTCACTTTTGATCAAACCCATTAATCGGGGTCTACCACACCTGGATGAAATGAGTTACGAAAATACCCTCGTCCTCGACCCAGGAGGCCACACCACGTGAACTTTAAGATGTATTTGGAGTAATTTACACTGTTGTTACCATTGTGTGGCCCGAGCAGTTTTTTCTTTTGTATGTACGACTCAAATACAGGTTTCCACCTGATGGACGGAATTGATTTAGACATGAAACATGGTATGGTGGCCGCACAGAGCTTGGGTGTCCTACAAGTGTTGCAGACGATTCCGGTTTGGAATATCAGTCGAAAAGTGAAAATATCTCAATGTCTGTTACCAAAGCATCTCACCGGAACAATGAAAAAAGCGACACGCAATTAGATTTATTTTTTAAAAAAATAAAATTTATACACTGAGACGCTCATGTATTATAGCTTTTATTAGGAAAGGAATTAAGGGGAATGAAAAGATTATATACCGAAAAAATCACATATACTAGCGAAGAAAGATTTTTAAAAATAAAAGAAACGAATAATTTCTCGCGAGAATATCCGCAGCTGAGATCTCCGCACCTATTTAGGCAGAAGAGCGAGGAGAGAGAGTAGGAGAGATGAGCAGAGGACGGCACCGGAAACTGGCAAGGCAAACCCCGATCCGGGGTACATCGACGGCGATGATGCCATTGCGCTATCCTGCGCGGTGGCAGCGGCAACGCAGAAGGCGAAGAAGACGAATACCGCCGCGGCTGAGACACTAACGTGCGCCATGAGTGAAGTATTGGGGAAAAGAAGGAGGTTGCTCGGGAAGGAAGTAAAATAGAACTAACAACTCCGAGACATGGATGTGCCCTGCTTCTCTGAGAAACTCGGGAATCTAGGGAAGGCAGCATTTATAACTGCTTTGTCGCTACGTGTGGGACCCACGAAAAAGTGGACAGCTGGCGAGGTGGTGCCACAACGACTGCCCAGCTCTGCTCCAACGGGCGACAGGCAAGCTTCGTTTTTTAATTTTTCGCACGCGGATTGTGGGCGCGGCTGTGGATCACAGACTGTGGTCCCACCACGATGCATTTTCCTTACATCCAGGCCGTCCGTAGTTTTTGACCAATCATTTTAGGAAATGGTTTTTAAAATAAACAGATACGTGCGCTGCTTCACAGGAAGAGGTGGTGATCGAATACCTACCCTTAAAAACATTTTAGGTGCTACCAGAATGTTTTTATTTTTTTGCCATCCAACCTGTTGATAAATCATAAAAACGTCAATGAAGGGACCGCATAAAGTTTTTAACGGTCAATCATCACAATTTCCCATGGTGTGGTCCACCCGAGTTTTGAATCTACTTTATTTTTAAGATCATTTCCTAAAATTAGCACGAAAAACGGAATGACAGAATAGATGTAAAAGGTTCATACATCATGGTGGGTACCACACTCAGGGATCCACCCACCTCAATAGATCCGCGATCCACCGAAGTGGGGCGCCCGCGGATTGTACATTGAAGAGCCCCACACGCTATAGCGTGGCGTGGATTCTTTGCGGGCCCAACGTAATGCATGCATTTTATCAACGCTGTCCATCGTGTTTATTTATTATTATTTTTTTTGTTTGTTTTTTTCCAGCTCATTTTACATCATGAGCAAGAATACCCAAAGCTTAAGTTACTGTACCAAATAGAAATGCAGGAATAATGACATTAACGGAAGAAACTTTTTTAGAGCCCACACTAATGAATATTAGCCATCTAACTTATTTTTAAGGTCTTACATTAGGGAAAACACTAATATCATCTTAACCCAGGACTTCTTTAGCCCAAAAGAGTTTTCAAAGGTAAACTTTCAATTCTCACTGCTTCCGGTAGCATGGTTCACTTGAGCTTCAAGTATGGTTTGATTTTGGGCTAATGTCTTAGAATGAGCTGAGAAAATGCTTGAAAAGTGTGGATAAAATACCTACATCACGATAGGCGCCACTAGAAAGCCACCCCACGTTTGTAGCACGGTGAGCTTCTCACTGCACAACCAGAGCCCTCTTCTTTTCGCTCCGGTCGGTGCACGCAACGGGTTAAGAACGAGAAAATGACTGCTGTAGGCAAAACCTTTTAGCCAGTGATTTTTATGAAGGAATACAAACTTAAGTTACCCACTTAGATTAGCACGTGCGGACAGCGACTTTGAGGACGAAACTACCCCTCCTTTTCACTGCGAAGACGAGCGCTGATGCTCCTCCAGCTGAGAGTTGTACGAACGGCTTAAAAGAGATCAAAGTTACGTGGCCCCACAGCAATGTATTTATTATATCCACAACGTTCATCCATATTTCAACATCATTTCGGAGCATTATCCAAATAAAAAAATAAAAAATTATATCCAAAGATCAACCGGACCACACCACAAAGAGCAGCGGGGAAATTGATTTTCACTGTTAAAAATTTTGTAGCGCCCACCGTAACATTTATTTTCCATCCAATCTATTCATAAGGTCACAAAGGCTTGGATGAAGAGGTAAAATAAATTTCAGGATGATTCAAAACTTGTGTAACCCCTGAAAGGGTTTCAATGGTAGACGTTCAATTTCCCACTGCCTTTTACAGTGTGGTCCACTTGATGGCTAGATTTGTCTTATTTTTCATCTCAAGCCTTAATACGAGTTCTCCAAATAGATGGACGGTTTGGATATAATACATACCTCATAATGGGATCCATAAAAATCGATGGGGATTACATAGTGGAAAAAAAAGAGAAAAAAAAAAAAGAAAAAACAGTGTGCGTGTGACCCGGTCAATCGGGTTAGAGCTGGGCCTTTGGCTACGGATTATAACCATAGCATAACTATAATCCTATACACTTTTTTCTCTTTTTATATTTATTTTTTGCATGGAGAACTTTATTCTACTTACATTTTTCTCATATATATATATATATATATATATATATATATATATATATATATATATATATATATATATATCTTTTTATTTTTCATTTCTTTCTTTATTCATTTAATAAGAATATCTTCTAAACTAAAATTAGTTAGTTGACGTACCACATATGATTTTAGGGTAGGAGAAGCTACTTTAGCCAACCAACCTAATTATTTTCTAAGATTCCATCAGGTCGATGGTCGAGAATACATGTCATTTACTTCGCGGTCAATTTCAATCACTTCGCGGTCAAACTAAAAATTAAGCGGGGCAAATATGAAATTGAGTAGGCAAATTGAAAATTGTGCGGGACAAGGTAGGAATTGAGCGAGCGAACCTAGAAATTGAGTGAGGCAAGGTAAGAGTTCAGCAAGAGAATTTAGAAATTGAGCGAGGCAAGCTAGAAATTGAGCGAGGCAACGTAGAAAATGTGCGAGGAAACCTAGAAATTGAGCGAAGGAACTTACAATTTGATCTAGGCAACCTACTTATTGAGTGAGGAAAGTTAGAAATTGAGCGAGAGAAGCTATAATTTGAGTGAGAGAACCTAGAAATTCAGCCAGGCAACCTGGGATTTGAGCAAGGGAACTTAGAAATTGAGCGAGGCAACCTAGGAGCAACATAGGAATTGAGCGAGGGAACCTAGGAAATGAGCGAGGCAACGTAGAAATTCAACGAAGAACCTAAGGAATTGAGCGAGGGAAGCTACAAATTAAGCTAGAGAACCTAGAAATTTAGCGAGGCAACCTATGATTTAAGCGAGGGAAGCTATAAATTGAGCAAGGGAACCTAAAAATTGAGTGAGGCAAGATAGAAATTAAGCGAGAAAACCTAGGATTTGAGCGAGACAACCTAGGAATTGAGTGAGGGAAGTTAGAAATTCAGTGAGGGAAGCTAGAATTTGAGCGAGGGAACCTAAAAATTCAGCGAGACAACCTAGGATTTGAGCGAGGGAAGCTACAAATTGTGCGAGGGAAGCTAGAAATTCAGTGAGGCAATACATAAATTAAGCGAAGAAACCTAGGAATTGAGCAAGGCAACCTAGCAATTGAGCAATGCAACGTATAAATTCAGCGAGGCAACGTACGAATCGAGCAAAGGAAGCTAGAAATTCAGCGAGGGAACCTATGAATTGAGTGAGACAACCTAGGAATTGAGCGAGGAAAGTTAGGAATTGAGCGAGGGAAGCTAGAAATTGAGCGAAGGAACCTAGAAATTAAGCGAGGCAACCTAGCAATTGAGTGAGGCAACATAGAAATTCAGCGAGACAACCTATGAATTGAGCGAGACAACCTATGAATTGAGCGAGAAAAACTAGAAATTGAGCAAGGCAACATATAAATTGAGTGAGGGAACTTAGCAATTGAGCGAGGCAACATAAATATTCAGCGAGGCAACCTATGAATTGGGCGAGACAACCTAGGAATAGAGCGAGGCAAGAACTAGGAATTGAGCGAGGGAAGTTAAAAATTCAATGAGGCAACGTATAAATTGAGCAAGGGAAGTTAGGAATTGAGCGAGGCAACGTAGGAATTGTAACGGAGCAATTCATAAATTTGATAGAGATATCATAAAAATATGATGGGGAACTTCCACGGATTCATATAATGTAACAGAAAATTTTATGAACCGCTTGGTCAATTTCATTAATTGCTCGGTCAAATTCACCGAAGAGAATTTCATGTAAAGCTCGGTCAATTTTATTAACTGCTCGGTCAAATTCACCAAAGAGTAAATTGTTAGGGTAGGTCAATTACATTTAAAGTTCATTCCAATTCATGTTAGCCACACCCAATTTTAAGCTTGCTTCGCTCAAATTCATGTTTCCCTTGCTCAATTTCTAAGTTGCCTTTCTGAATTTTTATGTTGGCTTACTCAATTCCTAGATTCCCTCGCTCAATTTCTAGGTTGCCTCTCTCAATTTCTAGCTTCCCTCGCTCAATTCAGAAGACTTTTTTTTTACTGCATAAATCTTATATTTCAGAACCCCAGCCAAGGAATGAGAATAATCTCATTTGGTGCTCAATCCTCGCGGTCATAATTATGCTAATTCTGCCTACAAATCTCTTCAGGTGATCAAGAGGGCCCCCTTTTTCAGTAGATGAGATTAGGATGAAAGGTATTATCTGAACGCTTCTTTTCTTTGTCTTGCTTTTAAAAATCGTTGAATCAAAAGCCCTCGGAGAAGAAAGATCTCTCTCCTGATAAAAAACGAGAGGGATCTCTCTTCTATATTATATCTATGAGGAAAGATATAAAGATATTCTCTGTTCTATCTATTCCTCTATCTATGAGAGGATAGATAGTCTCTCAAAAAAAATCGTTCTCATTTTTGTTAATTATTTAACTAGCACTCAATTTGTTGGTTGCCTCGCTGAATTTCTACGTTGCCTCGTTCAATTTCAAGATTCCCTCGTTGAATTTCTAGCTTCCCTCGCTCAATTCTAAGGTTGCCTCATTGAATTTCTACGTTGCCTCGCTCAATTCCTAAGTTTCCTTGCTCAATTTTTAGGTTGCCTCGCTGAATTTGTAGCTTCCCTCGCTCAATTCATAGGTTGTCTCGTTCAATTTATAGGGTGCCTCATTGAATTTCTAAGTTTCCTCTCTCAATTTCTAGCTTCCCTCGCTTAATTTCTAGCTTCCTCTAACTTTCCTCGCTTAATTTCTAGCTTCCTCTAGCTTCCCTATCTCAATTTCTAAGTTACCTCGCTCAATTCCTAGGTTGCCTCGTTGAATTTCTAGATTCTCTCGCTCAAATTCTAGCTTTCCTTACTCAATTTCTAACTTCCCTCGTTCAATTCCTAGATTGCCTCGCTCAAATCCTAGGTTTCTTCACTGCATTTCCAGGTTCCCTCGCTCAATTTCTACATTGCCTCGCTCAACTCCTACGTTGCCTCGTTCAATTTCTAGGTTCCCTCGCTCAATTCATAGGTTGCCTCGCTCAATTTCTAGCTTCCCTCGCTCAATTTTTAGGTTGCCTCGTTCAATTGGTAGGTTGTCTCGCTCAATTTCTAGGTTCCCTCGCTCAATTTGTAGTGTTCCTCGTTCAATTCCTAGTTCCCTCGGTTGCCTCGCTAAATTCCTACGTTGCCTCGCTTAAATTCTAGGTTGCCTCGCTAAATTCCTAGGTTCCCTCACTCAATTGTTAGGTTACCTCACTCAATTCCTAGCTTCCCTCGATCAATTTCTAGCTTCCCTCGCTCAATTCCTAGGTTGCCTCGCTCACTTCCTAGGTTGCCTTGCTCAATTCCTACCTTCCCTCACTCAATTTCTAGGCTCCCTCGCTCAATTTCTAGCTTCCCTCGCTCAAATCTTAGGTTGTCTCGCTGAATTTTTAGGTTCCATTATTCAATTCCTAGGATTCCTCGCTAAATTTCTACGTTGCCTTGCTTATTTCCTAGGTTCCCTTGCTCAATTCCTACGTTGCCTCGCTCAAATCCTAGGTTGCCTTGTTCAATTTCTAGGTTCCCTCGTTGTGACACCTTGAAAATTGGGGGTCGCGCATACGCTCGACTCCCGAGTTCTCGAGTGTCACTTATAACCGATTTTGTTAATATGTGTTTAATCCGATTTAGTTACGTAAATCTGAAAATTCCAGGAACATGAAGCATGACCATATAGGTCCACTGAAATGAAAAGAGATCCAATATATGCATATATATACCTGTCCAAAAGAATATAGGGTTCGCACATGGCGTCGTCCAACAAAATTATAAAAGAATAGTGTGTCCCAAAAAGAATAGAGTTGAGCCCACTGCTCAGCGATCCAACGGCCCAGCTACAGATCCGATGAGGACCCACCCATCAGCTGAAAGTAAGAGAACTCGTCCTCCTCCTCGAGGCTCACGTCGTCAGGCTCCTCATGCCCTGGATCACCTGCATCTATGAATGGGTCTGGTTGGTGTTTTAAAACACCGTTCCAGAGTGGGAGTGAGTGATCAACTCAGTGAGTGTTATTAATCTTAAGTTACAACAAGCATCAATTATATTATGAATTTAATGAAACGTAGACAATCATCAATGCCTAACAACTCTTATTAAAATGCATGCGTGCGGAATGATATGATGCATGCCCTCGCCACAACGCTCCCTCGAGCGACTCCATCTAACGATCGCGTATGTCAGCACTCCCTCAGAGCGACCTCGACTTCCGAGTCACCACCCTAACTAATGCAATGCAATGTGATCGTGTTAGCTGAGTTATTAGTTAAGTCCATTCATCCAGGAGGTTGAGAAATCTGATATACCCCACATATCAATGCCCTAAGCTAGTTGCGAGGCCAAGGCCTCCCAACGCGTGAGGCCAAGACCCCGCGGTCCGTGATCCCGTCGGGTTCCTCATCCCCGACTTCAAGCACATGAGGAGTGCCGAGCAAAAGGGATAGCTCACGGTCACTACGGGGAGACGCGGAACCCCAGCGTAGGTCGACAGTTCAGACACAGTGTCCCAATCCATTTTCTCAAATCATTTCATAGTATAGGGCAAAAACATTAGGTATATCAAAATCTCAATTGGGCCACATTACAGGAAACGATGTTAAATGAGTGTCAACCATTAAAAACCTTTTGCAGGCCATAAAAGTTTTGGATCAAGCTGATCTTTATTTTTTCCCTTCATCTGGGCCTGTATGACCTAATAAAAAGATTGGATGTCCAATTGTATATGATCATATCTACGGGTTGGATGGAAAATAATTGACAAAGTGGACCCTAAGAAGGTTTCAATGGTGGGCATCCTTAGTACTGCTGTTTCCTGTGGTGTGTTCCACTTGAGCTTTAGATCTGCCTTATTTTTTATTTAGCCATCTAAAATGATATTGAAATATGGATGGACGGTGTGGATAAAACTCATAAATCACAGTGACCCCTCGGTGGCCATCGGAGCCTATGCCTGTCCCGAGCTCCAAGGGTAGTACCCAATCCACTATTCAAAACTTCTTAGGGGCCATAGAAGTTTCCGATCACGCTTATATTTTTGTTTTCACTTTATTTATCTCTATGTTAACTTATGAATAGGTTAGATCTAAAAAATACATCATGGTGGCCCCTATAAATGTTTTGACGATGGGTGTGACTGATCCCACGGTTTTCTATGGTGGATCCACTTGAACTTTAGATATTTAGGTCTATCCAATTCTTTTTCTCATGCCATAAAACCATCTCTACAAATGGTTGGACGGTATGGATACAACACACACATCATGGTGGGGTCCACAGAGCTTGGTGACATCACTTCAGTAGCGATTTGACTACTTACCTTATCAGTATTTGATACGCGCCCGTCTACACCAACCCATATATGCGTGGGAAAGCCTTTCGCAGAAAGTTCCTGCGCTGGAAACCTATATATGGCCTACCCAGACTTTTGTAAGGAATCTATCCCGTCCATCCGTTTTGTGAACTCATTTTAGAACAATAGGCCGAAAAATGAAAAAATTGCCGCCACGCTTATACATGTAGATCATTAATTTTTTATCTTTTTTTTTTATGAATAATGATATTTAAATTTTCTATTAAGTACTTTATAGTTTATTCAAATTAAATAGAATAATTTTATTTTCATTTAATAAAAAATAATTTATTTACAATGTAAAACATTTTCAAACAGAAGATAAGGGCAAATGTGTGAAATTAACATTTTTCAGATGTTTGTTAACAACCATATTGTTTCAAATTCAGTACTTAATTTTCGGACTTCAGCCATAATTACCAAACAAGTTTTTTGACTTCAGAATTCAGATTCAAGCTTCAGATTTTAGATACAGCTTCAGATTTCAGATTCAAGCTTTAGACTTCAGATTTAACAAATGGGGCCCCAGTCAAGCGTCACTGATGATACCACCGAGGCAAAGGGGAGGTTGGTGACATATGACTCTAATTTTTTTTTATTTAAATGTTAGTGGGATTTCAGATGTTCGCGCCCAGGAGTCTGCGGTCCACAAATGTCGACTGTCCAAATGCTGGACCCTAGGTTTCGTGGTCCATAAGCTAAGAAAAACAGCACCTACGGTTTGGTAGAGATAGTTTATGCTTGGAAAGTTTTCAGCCATAGGATCGTCTAGACCTGGGTTCAAAACACGGGAACATGTCGGATCGACGTATCGGGATGCACGGGAGAACACCACCCCGTTATCTGTGAGCGGTTGACTACTTTACGGCAGCGGATTCGGATTCGGTAGTGACCTCTCCACGTTGGTTCTGGAAAAGCTCTGTGGGGCCCATCATGATGTATGTGTTGTATTCATGCTGTCGATCAACTTTTCATCTAACTTTAGGGCATGATCCAAAAAATGAGGCAGATCCATATCTCAGGTGGACCACACCACAAGAAACTGCAGTGATTTAATGACCGCGGTTCAAAACTTCTTGGGGCCTACAAAAGTTTTGGATCGGGCTGATACGTGTTTTCCTTTCATCCAAGTTTGTATGACCTAATCAACAGGTTAGATGTCAAATAAACATTACCGTAGGCGCCTTATGAAGTTTTTTAATGGTGAGCGTTAAATCACCTTTGTTTCTTGTGATGTGGTTCACCTGAGACTTACATCCAACTCATTTTTGGAATCATACCCTAAAATGAGCTGTTAAAATGGATGGACGGAGTGGATAAGACACATACATCATGGTGGGCCCACAGCACCGAGCAGTACCAAGATCTCCTTCCTGGAGGGTCACTGCGCGCCTACATCGCCAACTTGCTCGGCGTGGTCAATCCGCCATTTCGGGGTTGTCCACAACATTTTATTTTATGATGTAGCCCAGGTGACTATTTGATCTCAGTAATGACTCTATTGGATGGATGAATACCTTTTACACCTCACGGTGGGCCCGGTGTGTTGGCAAAATGTAGGGTTGCACTATCATCATTTGGCACCGGTTCCTCTTTAAGGGTTGCAATAAGCCAGGCAGCCCAGCCCAAAGAACCTACTATCTAGGCCCATGTGTCGGGCTTGGGCAATTCATGACTGGGCTTGGACTATCAATTTTTGTCAGGATGCGGGTTCAAGGCATTTTAGCCGGACCTGGCCCAGCCCAACTTCATGTGGAAATGTGTCATATTCGACGAGTATGCCATTTCAATCCTTCAAGCATCTTGAATGTAGACTGTTGATTTAATTCCTCTAGAATGCCTATTCCTTTGTGCATGTAGGGTTCACTTGATCAAGCAACAGACTAGTGACATTCAAGTGAAAATACTGCCCACACCAGTTTGGACCTGGTCACATCTAATTTTTTGGGTTTGGGCTTAAGCTTGTTGTGCTAGGCGCATGGGTGGGCTGGTAAGATCTTATAACTGACATGTGCATGTAAACCACCTGATGAGTGGACCGCTTTTGCTCATGTGTGTTATCCCCAGGAGAAAGATCGACACAGTCATCAAATAGAACACCTTGTTTGAAAACAACAAAAAAAATGAGAAAAACCCAAGGCTACTCCCATTAGGGTTGTTGTTATTATGGGAATCGCTTTTACTTTCTTTTCCTCAAAAGAGAGGCTCAGATGTCTCAAAAGAGAGGCTCGCCTTATATGGGATTCAGATGTCTCCCACGCATCGTGTGAGAAGGTGCTATGACTGAAAATGGCATGGGTTGACCTGAAGGGTAATTAGACCCAACTGGATTTCTAATGGTTCCGGGTCCAAAATTTAAAAGCCATGTGGCAGGTCTGGTTCAAAAGTTAGACACATTATTAAATGGCTTGGGTCCGAGTTCTCTCAAAATTGACCTACTTGGACTCGGTTTTTAAATGAGTCTGATTTAGATCATAAATTACGGGCCCCACATTAATATGGAACATTATTTATGTGAAAATTCATTTGTAATTTTTATAGCTAATCTAACCTTGATCTAGACCCAACTTAAACTTCACCGACAGTGATAAATACTTGTAAGACATTTAGGCAGTCCAAATTTTCATTGTAGCACTGTAAAGGGCTAGATATGCTATAGTTAAAATGATAAAATGAGAGGTATTTTATAATACCTCATTAGAAAGATGTTAAGAGAGAGAGGGCGTCGATACCCCACCTCCGTCTTGACAGGGGTGGAAGAGTTGCTTTCAGCAACCACTTGAGCAAGGCAAGGCTGGTACTTTTTGAGACCATCGTTTATTATATATTCAATAAGAATACAAAACACGATCTGCACTATTGCGGGTTGTGGGCCATCATGGCATAGTTTAAAAACTGGAGAACTTGACTCATCTTGATATCCAGATGAGTTGGGTAAACTCAAAGACCAGACCGAGTCTTTATTTGACTCCACTTGATTTTAATGAATTAAATAATGATATATAAGATGAAAGAAATGCTCACACACATTTAGTTAGACATCCAATTAGTTAGCACGTGGGCCCAACATGATGTTTGTATGACACCTTACCAATGTAGGGTGATTGTACCACCATGAAAATGGAATGCCCTGGAAATCAGGTCAATCAACTTAGATGCATTCCATATAAATATAGTGTTTTTATAATTTGTTGTTCCTAATTTTTTATGATATGCCTTATCTAATGGTTGGTTGACATGATTTTTGGAGCATCCCATTTTCATGGTAGGACAACCATGCTGAATGGGTGAAATGTCAAACAAACACCAAGGTAGGCCTCATACGCCAACCAATTAGGACTGTCCAACTAGCGTGTGAGCATCACTCATGAGAAACTCTTGCTGAGGTTGAGGGGTCCGAATCTCAGCCCACTTCACATTTTTTTATTAAAAATGTTAACCTTTTTCTTTTACACAATCACTCACACCAAAGTGTAATTTCACTTTCTTTTACACAATCACTCACACCAAAGTGTACTTTCACCCCAATGGGCGCTGGAGCCCAAGACCTTGTGTCGAAACTCTTTCAAATACATAACCTTGTATTTAAAAGGTTAACTTGGCTTTTCAACAAATGACTGGGTCAAATCATATTAGAAGCGTAAACTTTGGTGTATTTGTATTGCAATAATGAATGCATGGGTGATATTGTAGTAGGTAAATTAATATCTCAAACAGTGAAAGAATTGTCGTATGCTCTGGAAGATTGATTGACAGATCAGCCTTTATTCTGTCATCTATTGAGCCCAGGTGACCTTGCTGAAGAGAGGGGTCGACACATTCAATTACTGCTTTTCTCCTGTTTCAGAAAAGGAGGGGCGAGAGATGGGAATAGCTGTGGTGGACTCTTTAGGAGTCGCATCTAAGTCGGCTGAGTTTTCAAGCCAACTCAATGAGTCTCGTCAAGACTCAACTGAGTCAGCTAGTTAGCGAGGACTAGACAGTTGACCCACTGAGTTTTAAAACTATGATCCATTTTGACTGGTAGCAACTGGCATTGCTCAGAGATTTTCCGCCATGGGTCATCTATAGGGCCACTCGATGAATGGTTCAGATTCATTAATTGAAGTGGGGAGTGGAGATCCACCAACTGAAAGTTCTTGTGCTTGTCACATCCTCACATTTAGAACAAAAGCTGCGGGGTGCACTAGTCAGGCCATACATATTCAAAACTTGTAATTTTCTCAGCGAACGCCTATCTGTTGCCAGGCCTATCAAGGACCGAAAAATATCACAGCGCAACCTGCACTGCATTCATCCCCCACACATGGCATACGTGTATAGCTGACCCGCTGGGCCACCCCAATAATCAAAGCTATTTTTTCTAGTTTCTCTGTGTTCCGGTAAATCCGTCCATTTGCAAATAGCTCATGGAATAGGTGAATTCAGTTGCCAGATCCATCGCTTACCCATGTGCTGGCTCACCCAATCAATGGTTCCAATCACGACTTTTACACAATAAGGATGTTTTGCTATTCAATATAATGGGGTAAGCTGATCCGACTTAGAATTTTCTATTGGAAGTGGGCCTAATGGGATGGTTGGTTAAGATTTTTCTATCCTTGCTTCACAATAAGGGCATTATTCATGTGGGAAAGGTGTTTACGATACGGTTTTTTTTTTTTTCCCTTCATTTTTTTATTGTTATTATCTTCCAATGGAAATTTCATTGAAGTGCTTTGCTGTCAGCAATGAGAGATTGCAAAAGCAAGTAAACTGATATATGATTAGAAGTTTCAGCAACACAAAGCTTGTAACTTGTTGACTGTAATCACTTATGTAATAGATTTTTAGATAGTAGCACTTGAATGTAAGCAACCAAAGCAACGGTCTATTACCTTGCGCTCATTGCCGATCATCCGGATAAAGGAGGATTGCATGAGGTTGGGATGAGGCTTTGAGATGAACCCCACCATCATTCATGTTGCCAAACCTGATTAGTTAGTGTTGATGCGAAAAACTTGGTGTGCCTCTCCCTCTACTTTCCACTTACACAATGATGAAAGGTAAAGGGGATCCTAGCTAGAGTTGGGGAACCTCCGATGCTTAAGTCAGTAATGAGACCAAGAAAAAAGTGATTTTCAAGGTGTTTTTTTGTGTACCTTTAATCCTGGAGAGTCCTGATTTTATAGGAGCGAGACGTCCCGGCGTGCAGGGATTCTCTCCCTAGTTTCAAGGAGATTTGATTTACTTGTCATCTGTTTACGAATTATTTCCGATTCCGAGATTTTCGGGATCGGAAATTTTTCTACAAGATTTTAGATATAGTATTTAAACTTACATCATCTCTCTTTTGCTTGGTTCGGCCTCAATCGACTTTGATATCGAATCAGTCGTCTTAGTTGGCTACAAGGATGAGGCTTTTTGCCTACTGTCAGATGAAACATAGTCAGTTTAGAACCAACATTCTTCCTTAATCCGATAACCGACACTGTAACCGGCCTTATGTGGATCGATTTTATGGTCGATCAAGTGGCTTTCTAGCTTTTGGGCTTTAATCGATCCTTTTAGACGTTGCTGCCTCGTTAGCTGTAGACACCCCACCCAGGCTAAATCTTGAGAAGGTTAAGACTGTCCGGGAACCATGATCATACTCTAAACCAAACCCCAATCTCAGCCTAAACTGAATCCTAACCCAAAGTCCCAAAACCCTCAATCCGCAACCTGAAACCCCGATCCAAACCGTTCAACATGCACACAATCCCTCTTATACCCCATACCATGACCAGAATCCCCTTTATCCAAGCCGAAACTCACTTTTCTGAGTCAAAAACCCCAAAAGAAGACTCCTACGGAAACCCGCACCACGTACAAGGCCCACACGTGCAAGCTTGGCCCGAACCAGGCCGCGGGCGGCAGTCCGACTACTGCCTGCGGTACTTCAAGTGCCGCCGCTCACGGCTCGCTTGTGGACAGCTGTCCCAACGTCCAAAAGTCAACTTTTTCCTAGATTTACCTCCCCCCCCCCCCCCAACCTTCACTATTTACCGTTTTACCGCCCTCATAGCAAATGAGAGAGTATCATGTGACGTTCCTCCTGCCACCGGGAGTCCACCATCTTTTCAGCAAACCCCCATTCTCGATCCGTATGAAGAAGAAGCAGCACAAGCTCTACAACAAGGGGCAAAATACTCGTAGCAAGGCAAGTCAGAGATTAAGGAACTACGAGAGCAATTACAAATGGTGCAAAGTCAGCTTCAAATACAATAAGGAGTGGATCACCCATCCACTAAATTCAGGGACCTTCGTCCCTTCCCAAATGTCCGGTGCCTCTGAATTTCGAGGTACCAAAGTTCAAAAGGTATAACGGTAGTGGGTGCCCCACAGCACATCTAAAAATATTTTGTGGGGTACTTAATGCGATATCAGAGAATGATGGAGCCTTGATACAGCTCTTTCAAAAATCCTTCAGGGGCGACGCTTTGGATTGGTTTACCTCGTTGGACAGCCATCAAATCAGAACCTGAAAAAACTATCTCAGGCGTTCATTGACCGATTCTCCTATAATCTGAACATGGCTCCAAGGAGATCTGATTTGGCTGCCCTGAGATAAAAAAGTGACGAATCATTGTCAGCATACGTAGGACGATGGCGGGCCATGGCAGCCTGAATGAGAAACTCCATCGATGATGAGGAGCAAATATCCATGATCGTACACTCTGCAAACCCCAGCATTTCAGGATATCTAATATCGTATCCCTACGTAAATTTCTCCCAACTCATCCGAGCTGGTGAACAAGTGGAAGCCGGGATCAAAGCCGGAACCATTTCTCCTTGGCCACATCAGACCCCCTCAGTCAAAAGAAACAGAGTTGAAGGGAAATCTGTAGGATACGGGAATGGAAATGGCATTGCTCCAGTACAGCGCACTACAGAGGTTAACAATATCGTCACCAATACTCAGGGTAATCAATACGCTCCATAACCAAAGCTAAAACAAGACAGGCAATACCAGCCACAATCAAATAGGCAGTACTAACCACAGTAAGCCCAACAAGGATATCAGGGACAGTCGTCTCAACAACAACATCAACAGCCCCGGGGGAATGCACCAGGTCCATACAAACAGACAATGTTAGGGAGGAAGTTCACCCCTTTAACACAAACATACAGCCAGGTTCTGACAATGTTGATGCAAAAATAACTCCTGACACCGCTTCAACCGCGACTCCCCCTTAACCCCTTACCGCCTGGTTACAATGAGAATCAATATTGCGTATACCATCAGGCTCTTGGCCATCTGACGGACCGCTGCTTCTCTTTGAAACATGCAGTCCAAGATTTGATCGAAAGCCAGAAAATTGTAATCGCTCCACAGGCTAACAATATGGCTCAGGCCAACATCCTCTATAATTCCCTGTCGTCGCATCAAGCAGGGCCTAGTACATCAGGCACTTCTACCGTCAATCACATCGAAGAAGGGCAATCTATGTACCTCTCTCCACATCATTCCATACAAGCAATCATGACCGATACAGTAAATCGGACGTGGAGATACCAACATACGCCATCACTAGAGCCATAGCTAGTCCTTGAAGCAGCATCAGCAACACAACCCCTCGTATTCCTAGAAGCAGCACCAGCAGTTCAACCGCTCGTAACACTCGAAGCTTCACCTAACAGGTCACACTCGCAGTACCCCGTCCTCCAAGGGGTACACTCCGCACCCATATACCCGAAAAGGTCGAATTATGAACCTGTCAATCTCCCAATAGGTCTCTCTGATCTAGCTTCGCTGACTTTGCAAGGGGCACCCCCAGTTCAAGGTCTAAAATTCCTGATGCCTCACCAACTGGCACATGGCCAGAGGACCTCTCCCGCATACTAAGAGATGGAAGAAAATCTCAGTGTTAAAACCTGTCAAACCTCGACGATACTTCAATAGAAACCATCAAGTCTCCCACAAACTGTCACAGCCACAACCCCTCAGCCGCAGGAACCATTAATATACTTGGAAGGAAGGACGGTTCCATCCTACAACCCAAAGGCAGTCCCATGGCATTACCCTGAATGCGCTGAAGTGGACAACAATGGGAGGTACTTCAGGAGAGATAATCAGAATCCAAAGGAAACCCGGGGAACTTTGTCGGGAACCACCTACAAAATCGACGCTGCTTATGACATAGTAACCCAGCTCAAAACCATTCCCCGCACAAATATCCATCTAGGAACTCTTATGCACATCAAGATCGCATCGAGAAATCTTTGCGAAGACTTTGAATGATGCACATATCTCTCCAGACGTACCCCCGAAATGGTGGCAAGTATGATTGGATAACTCCTTCCACCACGAGCCATCACTTTTTCTGATGATGAATTACCACCTGAGGGACGCAAGCACGAGCGCTCACTAAACATAGTGGCTCGTTACAAGAATTTCAAAGTGTCACTTGTGCTCGTTGATAATGGATCTAGCTTTAATGTTTGCCCTTTAAGGACTGGCGAACATTTAGGGATAGAACCATCCTCTTTCAGGCCCAACACCATGAGCATCAGAGCTTTCCATAATTTTTGAAGGCAGGTTGGGACAGAAATTGATATTGAGCTACAAGTCGGACCGGACCTAACCCTTGTCACATTCCAAGTCATTGACATTCCTGCCTTGTTTAACCTTTTGTTGGGGAGGCCATGGCTCCATGCTGTTGGAGCCATTCCCTCAACCCTCCATCAAAGGGTTAAATTCCCTTCAGGAAATTGAATCATTTCAGTGTTGGCCGAGCCAGAAACTATCCTGCCAGTAGCAGTTACTATCCCAGAAACTGACATCCCTGTGATCGACATCCAGCACGCGGAGGCGATGTATCATATCACAGCTTCGAATTCGAAGTTGTAAATTCAATCGTTATTTCTCACCCCCTTGCTATTGAGTATGTCATCCCGCCTACCGAACGGTTAATCTTGAACTACCGTACCGAGTTCCATGAGAAAGATATAGTAGTAAAGCCAGCACGCGCTAACGTACAGAGACAGGGGCTGGGGTATCAACCAATGCTAGAGGATCAAGCTGAAAATCCAAAGAAGGGTCAACCTTTCAAGTGTACGCCTGTTAAGTTCATCAAGGTTAGGATAGTTTGTGGAGACACGGTGATTCCTCTTGAAAACCAACTCCAGCAACTCAAATTCTCTGAACATTCCCACCTGGAGACTGTCTGGCCACCCATAAGATGGGACAAGATTCTTAAGGCATCAAAAGCATGTCTGACACTAGGGGCAGAACCCCCAGACCCATCACATGAGGCAGAGAGAATGGAAAATGATCCGCCCACGCAGGTCCCAGAACCAGGAATGCCCCTTGAAAGGGATACGGGAAAACCCAGGGAGACACCCATTCCTACACACAGTCAAGGGGACATGTCCCTGCCACTAGCTCAGTGACACAAGGGCAGAAGCAGCCCATACACTAGATTGATAAGGGAAAGTGACCTGCCCTTGACTGGACAGATGTCAAGGTCCCATCGCAAGAGGAGCCAGAGGAACCAGAAAAACTCTAACTCCTAGGCGAAGAGATCGAATCAGATTCTGACTCCGAGCCCAGCCCAGAAGATATCATGGTCATCAAAGCAGGTGACCCACAGGGACACAAATCCGGACAACAGGATTATAAGGGGGAAGAATCACCATAGACAGCTATCCCCCTGACAATCGAGTCGATCGGTGAATCCTCCATAGATGCCGACCTAAAAAAAAAAAGCCAATATAAATAGCAGTTGGTACCCCGGACTAAGACAAGACCAATCCTGGTTCACAACACCATCCTGTTCGGGACCCTCAGGTGACACAAAAAAATTAAAAAATTTTCAAAACACAAAAACATCACATATTCCCAAAAGTACAAAAAAAATAAATATTTCTCAAAATCACAAAACATCAGAAAATCTTCAAAACACAAAAACAACAGTCAAAAACCACTTTGCCAAATATCCCACGCACATCTCAGGAGTTCGAGGTCGACTCGTATGATTTCGATCTCGAGTTGGACTTCGAGCTCATGGGTTTAGATGAAGCCCCGGATGAGGGAAATGATGATACAACTCTCGAATTCGAGGATTCTCTCGAACAATTCGAAACAAAGGCCAATATTGTGGCAGACGACTTCGAGATTGTAAACTTAGGGTCAGCGGAACTCCCCAGAGAGGTGCGCATCGGGCGGTCACTCTCCCCAGAAAATAAGCAGAGGATGATGGAGTTTTTGAAACCGAGGTTGTCTAACTTTGCTTTCTCGTACGAGGACATGCCAGGATTAGATGAGGATCTGGTGGTGCACCATCTACCAACAAAGTCGGACATGAGGCCAGTCAAACAAAAGCTGCGGAGAATGAAGCTAGAATGGGCCCTGAAGGTCCGAGATGAAGTCATCAAGCAATACAATGCGGGATTCTTGGTAGTCTCCAACTACCCAAAATGGCTCGCAAATATCGTACCAGTTCCAAAGAAAGATGTGAAAGTCAGAATGTGCATCCACTTCAGGGACATCAACAAAGCAAGTCCTAAAGATGACTTCCCTCTGCCGCACATCGACACGTTGGTAGATAACACCGCTGGACAAAAGATCTTCTCCTTCGTGGATGATTTCTCAGGCTACAATCAAATCAAGATGGCCATCGAAGATCGTGAGAAGACTTCTTTTATCACACCATGGGAAACTTTCTGCTATCGGGTTATGCCCTTCGGACTGAAGAATGCTGGAGCTACATATCAGCGGGCCATGACTGTCTTGTTCCACGACATTATAAACAAGGAAATGAAAGTCTATGTGGATGACATGATTGTCAATTCTCACACAATCGAAGGACATTTCAAGGATCTCGAAAATCTCTTCGACAGGCTAGAGAAGTTCAAGCTCCGACTCAACCTGTAAAAGTGTGTCTTTGGTGCGACCGGAGGTAAGCTGTTAGGCTTCATTGTCAGTGAAGAAGGTATCCGGGTAGATGAAACCCAGACTAAGGTAATCATCGAAATGCCGCCGCCCAAAACTGAGAAGGAAATTCGAGGCTTCCTCGGGAGGATCCAGTATGTCACCCGATTCATCGCACAACTCACTCCAGTCTGCGAGCCCATATTCAAGCTCTTACGGAAGAACTCGCTAAAAGAATAGAATGACGACTGTCAAGTAGCCTTCAAAAAGATCAAGAGGTATTTGCTAAATCCTCCAGTGCTCATGCCACCTACTCTTAGTAGGCCATTGCTCCTATACATCTCCGTTGCAGCAGAAGCAATCGGATGTGTCCTTGGTCAACACGACGATACAGGAAGAAAGGAGCAGGCAATCTACTATCTAAGCAGACGATTCACGAGCTATGAAGCTAAATACTCCAACTTAGAGAAGACCTGCCTCACCCTAGTCTGGGCAACGCAACGGCTATGACAATATGTGATCGTCCATCCAGTCCTCCTGCTCACTCGTATGGACCCGTTAAAGTACTTGTTCGAGCCAACACTAACAGGCAGAATCGCGAAGTGGCAACTATTGCTCTCCGAATTTGACATCACCTATGTCACTCAAAAGTCAATCAAGGGGCAAGCACTGGCCGATCATCTAGCAGCACATTCTCTGTCTGACTATCAACCATTGAAGACCTTCTTCCCTGACGAGGACATCCTCCTAGTCGAGGAAGAAGAAGAAAAGAAGGCAGGAGAGTGGAGACTCTTCTTTGATGGAGCTGCAAACTCGAAAGGAAGTGGAGTAGGCGTCATACTCTACTCTCCCAAGGATGTCTCAGTTCCCATTCCAGGAGGCTAACATTCTAGTGCACTAATAATGTAGCAGAGTATGAAGCATGTATCGCCGGTCTAAGAGAAGTCATCGTCCTCAATGTGAAGAAGTTGTGGGTCTACGGGGACTCGCAACTCATTATCAATCAGACAAACGGTGACTGGAAGACCAAAGATGAAAAGCTGGTCCCATACCATGTCTATCTGGAGAATTTAATTGAAGAGTTCGAAGAAATTTCATTCTCTTATATGCCCCGAGTTAAGAATCAGTTTGCAGACGCTTTGACTACCCTTGCCTCGATGCTGGAAATCCCAAAAGGAGTTGCTGAATGGGAACTCACTGTCAAACTTCAGGAGGAACCCACATTCTGCCTACAGATCAATGAAGCTGAACTACCCTCAAATGATCGGCCATGGTACACAGACATCAAGGAATATCTCGAGCACCAGAAGTACCCGAAAGAAGCAATACTGACAGATCGCCGCACCATACAAAGGCTAACGGCACAATTCGTGATTACTGGGGGTATCCTTTACAAGCGATCCTTCAATCAGGTCCTCCTCCACTGCGTGGATGAAACAGAAGTAACGCACGTCATTTTAGAAATTTATGAAGGACTATGCGGCCCACACATGAATGGGCATATGATGACGAAAAAGATCTTGCTACTTGGCTATTATTGGCTCACGATGGAGATAGATTGTTGCATGCACGTTAGGAAATGCTTCAAGTGTCAGGAACATGCAAATCAGATCCATGCCCCTACTTCTGAACTCTACAACCTGACATCACTATGGCCCTTCTTTATATGGGGGCTAGACATCATCAGCAAGATCAACCCCAAAACTTCAAATGGGCATGAATATATCCTGGTGACGGTAGACTATTTCACCAAATGGATAGGAGGCAGCATCTTACACTACTATCGCGGCATCTCATGTGGTCAAGTTTGTGAAGAACAACATAATTAGCCGCCATGGGGTCCCTAAGGCTGTCAATACTGACAACGGTACTTCGTTCGTCAATAAAATGATGAGCGATTTCCTCGATAAATTCAAAATCCAACGCCATCGATCAAGCTCCTATCGACCTCAGATAAACGGTGGGGTCGAAGCTACCAACAAAACTATCATCCGCATATTGGAAAAAATGGTGAAAACATACCGCGATTGGTCAAAAATGCTGCCCTACGCACTTTGGGCCTATCGGACGTCTGTACAGTCTGCTACAGGCGCAACTTCATATGAGCTCGTATATGTAATGGAAGCAGTATTACCGGTCGAGATCGAAATCCTATAACTCTAGATACTGCTGGAAAGTGAAGTCGAGTGGCTACAAGCAAGATACGATCAACTGCATCTGGCAGATGAGAAGCGCATGCAAGCACTAAGCTACTCCCAAAGTTATTAGAGAAGAATCGCCCGAGCTTACAACAAAAGAGTCCGTAAGCGAAGTTTCAAGATCGACGACATGGTCATGAAGTGCATCTTACCGCCGCATTTGCCAGACCCCAGGGAAAAGTTCAAACCCTCATGGGAAGGACTACTGATCATTTGAGAAGTACTCCCAAGAGGCGCTCTTCAGCTCACCAACTTGAAAGGAGAAGACCTTCCCGAGCCCATCAACGCCGACAACGTGAAAATCTATCACAGGTAACCCTACCTGACTTTGTCAATGATTATGATAGTGAAGCTGCATCCATCAATTCTCCAAAAAAAATAATTTAAAAAAATGTCCACCACCTCCCTATCAGAAACACCAATCGCCCTTCCCACAAAAGAAAGAAAGCAGAAAAAAAAAAGAAGAGAAAAGAAATGGAAAGACAAGAAAGTCTCAAAAGAAGACTCCCGAAAAAAAATTCATCCCCAAAACCTCCATGCAGCTTACAATTGTACCCAAAGACAAAGGATTGACAGGTAACCAATTGGCCAGCTATGAAGGAATCTCTCCCTCTTCTCCATCACTCCTGGCGCTCCAAAGAGAAATGTATGTATATATATATATATATATATATATATATATATATATATATATATATATATATATATATATAACAACAAGGGGCATGCCCAAGCAAAAAGGGGTGAGTTAAAAACCCGAAAGGGCGACTCGAGTAAAAATAGCGGGCATGTGGCGGACTTGGTGAAAACTTGAAAGAGCGCCAAGGGTAAAAACAGCACAGCTGCCAAAGGGGCAGGCAAGATCAAAGACCCGAGATATAGTGAAAATTTAAAAGGACGCTACGGGCAAAAATGATAGGAAAGCCGAATGTAGTGAAAACCTGAAAAGGCGCTACGGGTAAAATAACAAAAAATATAAATAAAATAAAATAAAAATGCAGGTACTGAAGAAGCCGAAGCAGCAAACACCACAATGAGGTACAAGGAAAGATCGACTTCGGATCAATACTCTATCAAATTTTGCTCAAATCCATGGAATGCGATCTCGGACACCCTCTCAGGGAACCAAGACCCTAAAGAATACAACCTAGAATACTGCATATGACGTGGGCGGAGCCCAAGATTTTGATCCCAATCATCCAAAGCATGAATCCAAACATAAGCAAACATTAACATTGGGTATAAACAAAAATTTTCTTCCTTTAAAAGTTTTCTTAAAAGTACATTGTCTTCCTTTACCAAAAGCTAAAAACACCAAAAATAAATAAATAAAGGTTTTAGGCATACATGACAAAGCAGTTGGTCAACATCGGGAACCACAGGTAAGCTCCTATCTCTCATACATCGACAACCTCTGCCTGAGCCTCTCTATCTCTATGCGCGGGTATAAGGCCTCATCTCTCTCTAAGCGATGCGTCACAAGCATACTCTCATCATACCGCCGCCCCATTGCTAGCCGGCGAGCCATGTCCTCACAGGTGTGGTGGAGAACAGCGATCTCAGAGATCAGATGACCGTGTGTGGCCAACAAGAAAGATGGATCAATAAAGGGGCGCTCCTCAAATGTCTCAAATGAATCAACAACACAAGAGGAAGAAGAAGCGGTATTGCCCATCGTGTCCTGATCAACAGCCTCATCCGTCAAATGCCAGCCAAGAACCTGTCGATAAAGTGACTGCTCTGTCACCCACCGCTGATACAGAACTGTAGCAAGGGGATGAGCCCAAGACTCAAGCTCTAGCATCGTCGCATCTAAAGAACCCTGCCACGAGATCCAGATCCGCCTATACAGAGCAGTTAGATCAGAAGGAAGAGAAACGTGCCCAAAACCTGAAAAGGCGAACTCTGGAATGTCCTGCCAAAAGCCGAACTGTCGAAGGAATCGCACGGGATGATAGGAGCAATACCCTCGCAGGTCGAGCAACAGAAGAGGAGAGCGAGCGGTGCTACAAATCAACGGCGAACGGCGAAGCCAAGTAGCCTCTCAGTTGATCTCCCATCCTTGGAGCTGAGTGAGCATACAACGATACAACGACTTCGTAGCCTCGACACCAAGCGGAAGGCCATCAAGCAGCAAACACAGCACGTCCCTGCGACGAAAATCTGGCCACAAAAGCTGAGGGGTCATGAAGAAATGCTCACACAACCAAACCTACAAGAAGATGCAAGTCAAGCTTAGGTCACAAGCAGATGACCACGCCAAACAAAAGAAAAAATAAATGATAGAGCTTACCTAAAGAAATGAGTAGCAGCCTCAAAGGATACGAGTGCGTCCAAGGGAGCACTCAGTCAACCCTAAAAAGAGCTCCACCAGTACCACAGAGATGATGCTCCTACGATGGAGGACCCGGCGCAAGACATCCAGCAAGGCCACCAGCGAAGACTGCCGTCAACCTGAAAAGAGCAGCTCAGTTAGGACAAAATATCAGCGCATTCAAACACTGAAGCTGGCGATCTGATCCAGGGGAACCTCGGGAAGTGGAATAATGATCGTACAGGACCGAAAGAGAAAGCTCATCAACCCTCCCCTCCACAGTAGGCAAAGCAGTTTGAAACCCAAACCAGGAGACCAGATTGGAAGAACGAACCCGCTCAGATGAAGGAATGTAGGGCTCCCGGGCGAGAGGGAGGCCAGACAAGCAGGACAACTCCTTCAATGAAGAGCCCAACTCTAGGTCGTTGAAGGAAAACAAGTTCAAGGAAGGAACCCATTCATACAGCGCCGCACTGAAGAGTTGCTAATCAAGGCGAACTAGGTGGAAATGAAAGAACCTCTCAGAATCCCAAAGAACTCAGCCCGAAGATCTCAGACTTGGTCAAGCTCTCTATCCAAAGGTGCAAGCGCTCTGAGCAAGTATCGCGAGGCTGTAATCGACAGGTCCTTACGGGTACGCCCTCCACAATCTGGATCCCCGGGTCAACAAGCGAATCATAAAAAATGGGCACTCCCTCATCCAGCAAGTCTATCGCATGGTGTTGAAAGAAATTGGCGTCGCCCATCGCATCACGCAGGGTATCTGTCACGCCCCAAACTCGGAAACCGGGCTCACAAAATTTTTGATCGCCGAATCCGGCGCCGACAGCCTCCGTAGAACCCCATTCTCGGCTCCTAGCTCCCATTCGCCAGGTTCCGATCCTGGGATGCTACGAGGAGGATTTTTAACATCAGTCTGATACGTAATAAGCATAACCAAAGGCATAACCCACAAACAACAACCAAGCACTCCATTACATTTCCACTATGATCAAAATTTTACAAGTACAATGAGCATAAAGGGAAATACAATGGCAAATAACAAAAACTCCAAAATGATCAGCAACGTGCTCCTGCCTCAGCGCTGCTGCAGTCCAACGTCACCTGCACGCAACGGTCGTGCATAAGCTTACAGAAAGCTTAGAGGTGGTGAAAGTGTGTGCGCAAGGTAGTAATATGAATGCAATGTCAGAGTAATGCGGAATATGCAGATGGAACCAAAACGTCATGAGCCGTACCAAGGCTATGCAATGCAAGACATGAATGGTATCGGCCATCCCAAGGCCATGCAATGTACAATGCAACTCAAGCATACAGATACTCATCAATGTCCACACGTCAATACAGCTCAAAGTATGGAATATCACCGGGGTCTAGTACACTCTAAACCAGATTGCCGCCACATCGCGCGCAATAAGGTAAGTGGAAGAGACCTCACTATCCGTCTGCCAATATCGGGCACGACTCGTCGATAGCGGACCCATTCCTCGAGCTGGTCAAACTCAGCCTAGCATTGCCCCCTACACTCGGGCGGGTAAGGCCGCACCCCCTTCCAACCGACCACGACACAGTGGAGAGCACAACCAACTGGTATTCGGCACTCAGTACTCATCTACCCACTCGGTCTAGACGTTGGAGCAACCTCTTGGTACCATAAGGGTTTAGGGACTTTCACCCAGGAATATCTATAGTACCCCATGTAAGTCAAGATTTCCGGTATCCAATCCTGCCAACCACGATGCGTCTGTGGAGGCTACGGCCCTGATGTCGCTAGGGCGTACAACAACCATATCACACAAATGCGGAATGCATGAATCACGCTATCCAGTCATGCAACCAATCCTGAGCATACCGTGCGCTCATGTAGGGCAACACCGCCTAACCGGGAGCCCATAAACAACCTGCCCGAAGGCAAATGCTATGATCAGTCAATCCTCATATCAAGCATACATATGATGCGTATGATCATGGGTCATGAAACTATACTAAACATGTTATAATAAAATGAATTATCTTACGATGCAGATGGGTCGGGACGGTCTATACACGATAAGTGCGGCCCAGTAATGGGCCTTAAGGAGAGTCGTAATGTGGACATCCAACCAGCATTACACTCGCAATGTGGACGTCAAACCAACATTGCATCCTAGGCACGATCCGTGTAAACGTCAGTACTTAGTCTGTAATGGATTTACACATTGCAATGGACCGTAGGTTATCCCCATTGGACCTCATGTATATATCAAATGGGCCATATCCTATGGGCCTTTTATTCATCAGATGGGCCACATAAATGGGCCACACCAACGGGTCTTATGTGCATTGCAATGGGTCAAACCCGTGGGCCTTGGATTGCATCAAATGAGCGTAGTCTCATGAGTCTAATATATAACCAATGGGCCACACCAATTGGGCCCCAAATGTATATCAAATGGGCCTCAACCCAGAGGCCTAACATGAGTCAAATGGGTCTAAACCCCTAGGCCTTACATATATCAAATAGGCCTAACCCATGAGCCTCCAATAAATTAAGTGGGTCTAACCCTTAGGCCTAGTATGCATATCGAAGTGGGCCTAAACCCCTAGGCCTTACATATATCAAAAGGCCTACTTTCATGGGCTTTAACTTTCAACAAAAGGGGCCCAATTACATGGGCCTTGAAGTACCTCAAATGGGCCTAGTCCCATGGACTTGCAACACATCAAATGGGCCTAAGCTCTTAGACCTTAAATGAATCCAATGGGCCTAGCCCATAAGCATTTCATAAACCAAATAGGCCTAGCCCAGAGCCCTTTTTAGATTCAAATAGGCCTAATCCATAAGCTAAAAATGATCATTTCAAGTGGATGGACGGTCTGGATGCGTTGCCTGTGACAATGGTGGGGCCCATATGAAGGCGAACTATCGTGTATATTATATAACATATAAACTACATGTAATATAATATATATATATAGTATTATATGTATTATATGTAATATATATATAATATATTAATATATATATACACACACATGCGGCGCTCAGCACCCACACGTGGGGGTGGGCCCCACCGTCCAGTGGGGACGGCGTGGATACGGCAAAAAAAAAAAAGTCACAGTGGGCGTCACCGTCCACGGTCCGTGGAGGGTGTGAATAAAATACATAAATCACTATGGGTCCCATGTATGTGGCCCACCGTGATGTTTATTTGAAATCCGGCCCGTTCATAAGGTCACTCAGCCTGGATGAAGGGAAAACATAAAATTTCAGCTTGATCCAATACTTCTGTGGGCCCCAGGAAGAGTTTCAATGGTGGATGTTCATTCACACTGTTTCTTAAGGTGTGGGCCATCTGATTATTGAACGGTGCTGAAATTCGGAGGGGGCCCACTACTGGGGACGGCCCACCTCGCGGACAGCCTGGATATAACATATACATCAAGGTGGGGCCCACGGCTGGAGGCCGTGGGTCAGTGACGCCCGCCCGCCGCTGGCAGCAGCGCAGGCAGCGCCTGCGCTGGTCTGACACGAGCTCCCTTCCATTTTCTCTCTCCTCTCCCTTTTGTATTTGTGTGGTTTTCCACAGGTGGGGCCCATATTCGAACAATCCATCCCAGCCATTGGATTCTCCAACTCATAACAAATCAAATGAGACCAAAGTTTAAATTTTTTGGGGATATATATCGACAGAAAAAAAATTTTAAGGGTAACCACCAAGGTTCTCTATGCTATGGCCCACCAGGTACTCAGATCAGCCCCATTCTTTTATTCGACGGTTAAACCTATGTGGGCAAGAGGTTGGACGGCTTGGATCGAATATATACATCAAGGTGGGGTCCACACGAGGGGACCACCCCAAAAACCTTACTTTACTACTTTCCCTTTTTTTTTTCTTTCCCATGAGACGTCCAGCGTCCCAGACGCTGGACGGTTTGCTCTTCCAAAAAAGAAAAATATATAGTGGTGGGCCCTGATGAAGTGGGCCACCACGGATGGGTGATGCGTGTACAACGCATATGGTGGGCCCCGCTTGAATAAAAATTTGCATAAAATAACTCTCAAGGTGGGATCCATTCAAGTGGGCCACACAATCCTCTTGCACAAAACTAAAAATAAAATAAAATAAAATAACAGAGAGAGAGACATGGAGAGTGGGACACGGCTTGTGATGGAGGGACCCCGTCATTATGGGCCCTCCCTTGCAAGAAAATTATACAATAAATGAATCCCTTGCACATGGAACCATTGAAAATGTAAATCAACGGTGGAGATCCATTCTCCACCGATATGGACGGTCTAGATGACCTTTCTAAATGAAAATAAACATTATGATGGGGTCCATGGAGAATGGCCCCATCATGGAATGATCATGATGATCCAAGTGGTCCATCGGCCACAAATAAGGGTCCCAAGTGAGATCCACACCATGGATCGGTGGGTCTCACTTGGTCCACCATAAAATCAAGTAAATCTACCCTATAGAGGCACCCACCGTCCGATCTTCTCGCTCCTAGGGGTTCCTTGGCACCTTATCTTCAACTTCAATGGCTAAGATGAAGAATGGAGGGTTGAGATGGGGGATTTTAGGGTAGGAAGGTGGGCCACTTAGAGCTTAGGAAGGTTGGAGATTTCCATACGTATGGAACTCTTGGATTTCTCTTGTTGCTTGGAAATTTTGAAATGAGAAAGAGAGAAAGAGAGAGAGTGATGTAAAGGGAGAGAGAGAGAGTGATGGATGGATGG
This sequence comes from Magnolia kwangsiensis, assembly GCA_037074715.1. NCBI lineage: Eukaryota > Viridiplantae > Streptophyta > Magnoliopsida > Magnoliales > Magnoliaceae > Magnolia > Magnolia kwangsiensis. The sequence goes on from CM073571.1 coordinate 3,092,586, forward strand.
GTGAGTGATGGTGGTGTAAGAGAAACTTGACTTTTGTGGCTTTTGTGTAAGAGAAGTATGGGGAATGAAGACTTTTGTGGTCTTTTGTGTAAGAAAGGTATGGGTTAGGAAGACTTTTGTGGTTGCTTGGGAAAATGGGTGAGAGTGATGTGTACTTGACATGTGATGGCTTGATGGGTGATTGATTGATGGGATTGATGTGATTGATGCGACACATCGTTGAGATTCCCTTGGTTTTCGCAACCCGCGGCGTTTTCTCGCACCGAACGTTGGCCCATAACTCTTGATCAGGGTATCGCCTCGGCGCGCGAGTCGCGGTATCGGAACCGCGGCGATGGTGCGGTCGCTATGGTATTGGTCTCGGGTTGAGTCGACTCGGGTTGTCGGTACATGAATCCAGGTCGCGCGTCGATATTGTTTAAGGGTCAAAAGTTGCCGGAATTCGACCGGTACGACCGCGGGAGTGTACGGAAAGGTACGGACCAAGATACGGGTCTTACAGTATCATGGAAAGCTGTAATAGGTGGGCTGGAGCTGCACACGACCGCCACCTCAGGAGCAGTCAGAAACACACAAGCCCCAGGAGCCGCAATATCCGAGGAATCCCAACGGCTGACAGAACCAACACCCTGATCCCCAACGATAGCTGTCTGTCCCAACACCATCTCGTAATCCGTGCTAAAAATTTGAGCCAAGCTATCTACAAGAGATGCATCACCCATCCGATCCAAACCATCCAAAACACCAAAGTGGGGCCCACCGCCCATCCAAGTCAGATCCATCCCATCCGCACCATCCACTTCCATAATGCCATCATCCACATCGTCCATAGCCATCGCCCCATCAATCAGGACATCCCTTGCCATCATCGCATTATCCTCAACACCCAAGCCATCCATCATCACATCCCTAAACCCTAGCGGCCCATCTGGTATGGATCCATCAAACCCATCGAAACCTCTCATCCCATTCAACCCAATCTCACATCCTCCATTAATGTTAGTAGGAGTAATGCCATAAATAACATTTATCTCCTCAAAAGGGCCCATTACTCCCCTACTAACCTCCATTAACTCATCCACAAATGAACTCCCTCCATCATTTATGGACCCACCTACCTCCCCACCATTCATAAACCCATCAATACTCTCATCATTGCTGGCCATAATCAGTCCAAAAGAATGAAAGAACAAAGATAGAAAGAAGACAAAGGAAGAAGAGAACAAAGGGAGGTGACAAAAGGAAATGGACAAAAGGGAATGATCCGACGGATAGGGATCAAGAAGAATATCTGAAAAAGGGCAAAGAGAATGAACAGAGAAGAGGGGAACTCGCTGGAAGAAAAGATGAACGGAGGCGGCACCCCGATTACCGCCTGCGGTAATCCAATCACCGCCTGCAGACGTGCCATTTTTGTGTCATTGCTGCAATGCTGACAGAACAAAACTGAAAAGAAAAAGTCATCGAGCGGTAGTCCGACTGCTGCCCGAGCCCACTTTCGACTGAATTTTGGGTAGGGTTCATCTACGTAGGGCAGGACCTTAGAACACATATTCATGCACCCAGCTGAGATCTCAAAGGCACATAAAAATAAAAATTGAAAAGGAATAATGTCGGCAAACTGAAGTCTATAAACATGAAAATCGTACATCGAAGGATACAAGAAAGCAAGATACAACAAGCTATTCATCATCAGGAAGATAAGCATTAGTATCCTGGCGATGAAAGTGAGGCCTCAAGATCCCTCCTCCAGCAAAACGCATACCGCCACCAGGAGCATAGCAAGGCTGCAAGATCGGGTTGATACCGTGCTACTCGCACCAGGAGCATAGCAAGGCTGCAAGATCGGGTCGATACCGTGCTACTCGCACCAGGAGCTATACTCTCTAGACGGATCAACGAAGGCGTTAGCATCATAACCCTCCAGTGCAGCAGTCAGCTCCCTCTTGGGCACCGATCTCCAATCAGAAGGACTAGACAGTGGACTAAGTGGCACCATGGGACTACCAGTCAACTGCCAGAAAAGTCTCTCTCCCAGGTACCATTTCGTCACACGAGGATCCTCAAGAATACGATGTCAACGAGAATCCTGAAAAGCTTCTTGGGCCCCAGGAGTAAGCGCAGCATTCGATCGAAGATACAGCCTGGACAAGAACTACAAGAAGAAAATCAAAGGTTGAGCAGAAAAAGTGACACATGGGCAATACAGAAAAAGGGCAAGATCACTCACATAATTCGGAACAAGGGCGTTGACATTCGACCTCCAGGCAAGATCAGAAAATAAGCGCGTGCATCTGCGGTTATCCTTGTACCACAGCATCATGTGAGGAAATGGAGGCGAATGGTAGATCAAAGTAGGGGTCAAATGAAAAAAATAATCAAAAAATCAGACCTGCGTGAATCACAGTCAGAGAAGGACAAACCAGATCATCCTCAGGAAAAATACTGCAAAGATGAAGATCAAAGAAAATACCTCGATGACTGGATAAAAGCCAATCAGGGATCGGCTGATGCAACGGCTAGCCTTATCCAGCCCGTCGTACAAATGGGCCAAGAGGGCATGTCTGCCACAAGCGACAACAGACGAGAACTCACCAGCTCATTCCCGTAGCAGAAAGTCATCGCACCCATAGTGTACAAAATCAGGGCACGCGCCTTCACCACAGCCGCCGCTTCGATCTCAGGGATGCATCTGGCAAAGTTCAATGACAGGCAGAGGAGTTTGAAGCGGGGACCGGTAAAATCTGTTGCATCTGGCATCATCCCCAATAGGCCCATCCAATCCTCCTTAGTGGGCACCGGAAGGTCATCCTCAAAGGGGACGGATCCTCCATCATATCGAAGGCCCATCTGCATGTATATATCATATGGGGTAATGCCCCACTCACCAAAAGGAAGCTAGAAAGTATGGGTCTCAGGGTGTCATCTCTCACCCAAAGCAGATAAGAGAGACATATTTGTCCGACTCAAATGGACCCGAAGCAGGTGAGCGAATGGGGTACGCTCTAAGACCTCGAAGAACAACGGCTGTGGATCCTGGAACCAATCAGGCCAATGCATCCTGACCCGACGCCCTCTCAAGACCACAGGCGCACCCCCTCCCGGGCGATATCAAATAAATGACGGCCCTCTCTGAGTACATAGCATAGATCGGCCAACTGACGTGAGGAGCTGGCCTCATTTTTACCACGTCGGGGCATGCTACACATACCACGTACACAAGTAAGTATCTCATCTGGAGGCCCATCTCAAGGACCACTTCGCAAAAGCCCATTACAAGAGGCCCATTTCAAAAGCCCATTCCAAGGCCCATTTTTCAAAAGTCTAAGGCTCATTTACAAAAGCCCATCTCAAGGCCCACTTCCCAAAGTCCAAGGCCCATTCCAAAAGTCAAGGCCCATCTCAAGGCTCACTTCTAAAAGTCTAAGGCCCATTTCAAAAAAGCCCATCTCAAGGCTCATTTCAAAAGTCAAGGCCCATTCCAAAGGTCAAGGCCCATCTCAAGGCTCACTTCTCAAAATCCAAGGCCCACTTCCCAAAGTCCAAGGCCCACTTCCCAAAGTTAAGGCCCATTTCCAAAAGCCCATCTCAAGGCCCACATCATAGGCCCATTCCATAAAACCCATCTCAAGGCCCATTTCATAAAACTATTTCAAGGCCTATTTCCAAAAAAAAATAAATCTAAGGCCCATTTCAAAAAGCCCATCTCAAGGCTCATCTTCCAAAAATTTCTCTCCAAAGACCATTCTTCAAAATCACCATCTGCCACAAACCCATGTCAGAAGCATGATGTGGGGCCCACTTCGAAAATCCCACTCGTCCATCCTTCAACAAAAATGCCCGACTATCACAATCCATGCCACTAACACATCCAAGTGAGCCCCAGATCATCCATCCAACGGTCCAGATCGTCACCAATAATTTCAAAAAAAAAAAAAATCAAAAATGAATAAAGGGTGGGGCCCCTTTTCTTATCACACCCTACTCCTGCAAAAAAGAAGAAGGGGGAAAACAATAAAAAATTTTACAACAGTCCAACCAACCATATGGCCCAAAGCAAATCCGTCCAGCAAGATCCAACGGATCAGATCCAATCAAGATGGTCCAACGGTCTTAATCACAGTCCTTCTCAAACCCAAGAAAAATCCAACCCATCAAAGACTTCTCAAGAAGGAGGCCCAACAAAGATCCAGCAAGAGTTTATCGACCAAGATAACCTGAAATGGAAGGGAGAAAGAAAATGAAAATGGACTGCAAAGATCTCTCCAAATGAAGCTCCATGGACCACAAATGGTGTCCTTGCACGTCCCAAGAGCCGGATTCAAATAGAGGGGAAGATCACACCGGACGGACCAGTGCATCCCTCGAACCAGCAGTCCAAACAATGAACTGGCAGTAGCCGGACTGCCGCCCGACCAAAAGCGGGCATGGGCAGTGGGCTGTCCCCCAAGGACCAATGTGAATGACCGATCCCACCCTCTGACCGGTGGATAATATCCAAAAAATATATTTTTCAAAATTATCAAAATAACCCCTATGTTTTCAAAATTATCAAAAGTTTCTAAAGCTACCAAAACGACCCTCAAGTCTTCAAAATCACTAGAACAGCCCTCAAAAATCTCAAAAAAAAATTCAAAAAAAATCTAAAAAATTGTCAAAATAAATCCCCAGTGAGTATGGCCTCAAAAAAGACACTTCTTCCAAAACTCATTAAACCCCATCAATTTATTAGTGGAGGCCAGCTGACTTTTCTACAAATAAAAACCGAACGACGACGCCCACCCGCGAAATTGAACGGATATTTTTCAAAAAATTCAAAAAATATATATTTTCAAATAAAATCCCCAAGGAGTCTAGCTCCAAAGGAAATAGCTTTCAAACAAAGTTTTCTCTACTCATGCGGCGCGCAGTACACTGAGAAATCTTCCATATTCTCCAATTGCAGCCAGTGCACACGGCTAAATAAGATTTGATCCCTTCCGGTTTCTCCGAAGGACGATCGAATCAGTACATGATACATGTATGATTGCCCCAATCTCTATGTCTGGACAGTCATACAAATGCTAGTAAATGAATGGATCCACCTCTGAAAAGAACCATCAAACGCGAAGTGACGATAATCCATTGTAACAAAAATACCAAAATCAACGGACTGCATGGAAAAAGATTACTTGCACATACCTAGTCCAGAATTTTCAAAAATTTTGATCGAGTCCAAGTCGGTGTAGTGAGTTCCCCGTAAGGCCGCACCAACACGCAGGGCAGCTAACCACTTCGATGATCAAACAGACCAAATACTCCTAGGGTGCTTACGTAGCAAAGGAACAACAGACCAAACAGTATGAGAATCCTCGTAAAGCCGCGACGAATGCGCAGATGCCCTTACTTTTCAGACTTACCCTCCAATGCTATTAACAATTTGATGTGAAAGGGTTGTGATTGGTGATCCATAAAGCCACGAGGAATGCGCAAGAGGCAATCACAACGTTTTTCTCAACCCTCGTGATGTGTACAAGTCATCTCTTTTCCAAACAGTCGACTGACAATGATACAATGGCAGGCAACAGATTCAAGCCACTACCCTTTTTTCTGACTAGAAGGGTGGGGTGTTCACTTGCTTTGACTTTCGGTTGCTCGCAACCTCGGTCAAAGATGGGCATCTGTAGACACCCTACCCAGGCTAAATCTTGAGAAAGTTAAGACTAACCGGGAACCATGATCATACCTTAAACCAAACCTTAATCCCAGCATAAATCGAACCCTAACCCAAAGTCCCCAAACCCTCAATCCGTAACCTGAAGCCCCGATCCAAACCGTTCAGCATGCACATAACCCCGCTTATACCCTATACCATGACCAGGATCCCCTTTATCCAAGTTGAAATCCACTTTTCTGAGTTGAAAACCCCAAAAGAAGACTCCTAGGCGAACCCGCACCACGTACAAGGCCCACATGTGCAAGCTCAACCTGAACCAAGCCGCGGGCGGCAGTCTGACTACCGCCTACAGTACTTCAAGTGCCGCCGCTCGCGGCTCGAGTGTGGATAGCTGTCTCAGCGTCCAAAACTCAACTTTTCCCTGAATTTACCCCCCAACCTTCACTATTCACCATTTTACCGCCCCCCATAACAAATGAGAAGTGTCATGTGGCATTCCTCTCTCCACAACTAATCACCACTTGCCACATCACCCTTTACCCTCTCAAACCTAGAATTTACCAGAATGTCATTAGAAAAGGCTATAAATAGCCCTCTCTTCTTCTCATTTCAACAAGCTACAACAACCAAGAGAGGGAGTGAGAGGGAGAGATTGAAAGAAAGTGAGTGAGGAAGAGAGTGAGGGAAATGGAATGAGCTCTCAAGCCCTTAAAGCCCAAAATTTTCCAGCCACCCCCTAGCCCTCAACTTAACATTCTCAACTCATAAGCTTAACACAAGTTGGTCATGGTCCAATTTATGTTTTAACCTACTCAAGATCAAGACAAAGAACCATTCATTTTACATACAAGCATTCATCATGACATCTATTCCCTTCTCAACCCCCCCGCTTCTCTAGATCTCTAGTAAACGTATGCTCTGTGTCTTGCTGTATACCGGATCCTGTCACATCAGAAATTCCTAGTGATCTAGTCCTTTTTTAAATCTCTACATAGGCATTATCGCATCCATCTTCTAGACACACCGTTGGACATATGCTCTGTGGCTTGCCGAAAATCTCAGATTTTGTCACAATAGAAATCCACGTGTGTGCCTAGTCCCATCTCGACCACAACATCCAACATCCCTTGAGATTATTTTACCACACTGAGTATAGACCGTACATTTGTACAGACAGAGAGGGTGCCTAACACCTTCCTTCTTTGTAACCGAAGTCCCTTGCCCAGAATCCCGGATCGCAGACCAGGAGTCAATTTAAAGAAGGGAAGTCTTCGGATTTCCTTCACCTTACGTATTTCGTGGTTCTAGCTGACCACAGGATTTCGAGATTTTTTGACTAGGGGCGACTCCAACATTCATAATCAACCTATCCCCCCTATCAACCCATTACAAATACAAAAATCAGCGTGGACGTCAATTTTTCAGTATCTACATTAGCCAAATCAACTTTCTGCGTCTTACACTTTTTTGCATATGACTCTTGACTCTTCAACTCTTGGTCGAGATTGACTTCCTACTATCCGAGTTGAGTCTTTCCTTTAATCTTCATCTTGTCTCGGTCTAACCTGTTCCCTCGAACAGTGTTAGTAGAGTTGGTCCATTCTATAACCGAGTCTACTTGTCATATTTTCCTCCAACAGTTAGGATAAAGATTAAATGATGATGATGATGATAGATTTGGCCAGCAGTGACGCAACATAGTGGGCCCACAAAGATCCGGTGTTTTAGTTGCTGCTTAAACGGTTCTATCCCTTGAGGGAGTAACAGGAGACGCTGAGGGACAGGGAGAGAAGAGCCAGGCCAGGCTGAATCAGCCGTATCGCCCGAGTGGCCGAGTCCTTGTTGAGTTGGTCCGGCTCCACACAATTTGCCCAACTGGTGGTCTTCAAAACAATGGGTGCGCGTCAGACCTTACGTATATTTTCTCGTAAAACCATGTGTAATTAGTCAGATCATCATTTTTTTTATTTTTTTTTTATTTTTTACACACGCACACACACCTCCACACCTTTTTAGTCAGATCATCGTTGCTCCACAGACCATGTGTATTTGTATCTTATCCGAGATGAAATTGGACGTCATGAGGCCCGCTTGTGTCACTCAGATCATTCATTACTTTGGGTGCAAGCATGTCTTGCCTCAGAATCGAACTCTTCCGATCATCAGGAAGGATGGACCACCCGTCGAACTCAACATGAATTTCTACCCTACCTAGTAAATTGACCAATGTAATTTCTATTCCAAGGCATGATAACAGTGGTCCCTCTCAGATGAATGGTCCGATCTCTCATATATATTCCAAATGGTCATATGTACCGCGATGTCCCCTCTTCTTCACACGCGCTCAGTAGTGGTCGTTTAACACAACGTCTCATCCGGTCAAGACGCAGGGTTATTTCCGTCAATATGACAGTCAAAAAAAAGGCATCTGGTGCCCAACCACGCTATCGTACCTCGCGTAGGCACCTACGGCTAACCTCTTGCCAGTGAGTAGTAGGTTAATGAAATCGAACCCGTTCATCAGGTACCTTGCCTCAAATTAACTATGGAATTAAAAAATCATGATGATCCAAAATTCAGGTAGGACATTCTACAGGAAACACTTGGGATGGGAAGTCCACCATTAGCTTTATGTAAGGCCACCCTAGTCCAACCCTTTGATCCTAATTTCATCAGCATAATAAAAGTATAAGACAATATTCAGGTGGGTCATGTACCCGATGGACGGGGTGGATTTTATGCATGTTAAGTCGTTTCCACAAGTTAAAGAGAGATACCCTGGGTAGTTATGTACGCGAAGTACGCAACGAGTTTTCCTATTCTGCCCGTCTTGCAAGAAAGCCTCGCAGGGGCATTTCGGTCCATTTCCTATTTTGCTCTCCTCCTTTTCTCCTTCCGATTTCCTTCCCACGCAAACACCGAAAACCATGGTAAAAGCATACACTCAGGAGCATGTCTACAAGCACCCCTGGGAGCGGGTAACCTCCGCATCCTGGCGCAAGTTCACCGATCCAGCTAACGTGCGCACCCTCTCCCACATCCTCGAGGTCGACACCCTGAACCGCCGGCTCGATCCGCAGACCGGCCGGCTCTACACCACCCGCTCCATCACGGTCCACGCCCCTGGCCCGTGGTTCGTCCGCAAGATCGTGGGTGAAGACATCTGCCACTGCGTCGAGTCGTCCGTCGTCGATGCCCGGGCCCGGTCGATGGAGATCACGACCCGCAATGTCAGCCTCCGGAACTTCCTGGAGGTGGAGGAGAAGTCCTGGTATGGGCCCCACCCGGAGAACCCGGGCGAATGGACGGCGTTCCGGCAGCAGACGAGCATCCGGTGCAAGCCGCTGTCGGCGCTAGCGTCAATGGCAGAGAAAGTGGAGCAGCGCTGCGCGGAGAGGTTTCTGCAGAACAGCATCAAAGGGAGGGAGGTCATGGAGAGGATCTGTAAGTATCTCGAGGCCGAATCCAGCGGAATCTCGATCTAGGGTTCTTGAATTAGGGCTTCCAAAAGAATCTGTTATATCTTTCTTCTTCAATTGTTAGATTTTCTTTTTTCTGTTTGCTTGAAATGATCGGAATTGATCATTAGAAAATAGATAGAATTGAAGAGAGAGGGAAACAGTACACAATTTTGATATGATAATAAATGCCACTTGACCGTGTGTCGTGGATTTATTTTTTATTTTTTATTTTTTGTTCTTATTGAAATGAAGCTTCTGATGATCTGAGGCATAGGATTAGATTGTGTAACCCTTGTAATGAATCCAACGGTTGAGATTGTCTTGCTTTCTTGATGTGGTCTATAAGGTCACCAAATTGACAAAGGGACTTTTTCTAAGTTAATGGTGTAGATGGGATGTGTTGCTAGGCGTATCGGTGTCATATCGCTGACCACTGATACAGCCCGTATCACCCCTCTATCGGGCTGTTTTGGCTGATACAGCCATATCGTTTATGGGTGATATGCACCTGTTTTAGATGATACTTCAAACCTTGCAAGCGATTGATAAAATATATAGTGCTAAATGAAGAGTTGAACATGACAAGTAAATATAATTATATTGATTACAAATACTTGTACACAACAAGCGTATGCTTTACAACACTAACAAACTATCACTCTTAAATAGCAACTCTCACACACAAGAAAAAACTCTTTTGAACTCTTAATACTTGGACACATTGCCTTCACTCTTGAAATCACCTTTTGTTGTTAATTTATGTACATAATGAGACACTTCCTATATTTATAAAGGGTTATGAAAGATTATATAATCAACACAACTCTAAAGAGTTCTAGAAGCTTCCAAATATCTTATAAGGTTTTATTATATTTTGGAATATTCTAAGAGAATCCGGAAGGTTCTAGCATAGTCCGGAACATTCTAGAAGAGTCAAGAAAACTCTATCAAACTCTACAAGTTTCCGAAAATGTCTAAAAGTTTTCGGAAGACTTCGGAATATTCAAGAGAGGTGGTGATGACATTTAACACTCCCCCTCAGCACCAACTCTTACAATTCTGCCCTTTCTGAATTCGGTGAACTTAGCATTGCTAAGTCCTTTTGTGAGTATGTCTGCAACTTGGCCGTCGGTCTTCACATGACTCATCTTGATTTCTCCTTGAAGTACCTTCTCTCTCACGAAGTGATAGTGTACCTCCACATGCTTGGTCTTGACATGAAACACTGGATTCTCAGCCAGGCAGATTGCTGATTGATTGTCGCAGCGCAATATCATTAGATAATCATTTGGTTGATGAAGATCCCTCATTAACTGTATAAACCATGTGCTTTCTTATGCTGCCATTGTCATTGCTCTGTATTCAGCCTCCGTGGTTGATAAAGATACTGTAGGTTGTCTCTTGCTACACCAAGAGATTGCTCCTGAGCTAAGGTTGAATATGTATCCAGTAGTTGATTGTCGTGTGTCATGATTACCACCATAGTCAGCATTGCAGCACCCAACTATCTTGCATGCTCCACCTTTCTTGTACAATAAACTAAGGTCTATTGTACCCTTCACATGCCTCAGTATTCGACGTATTGCTTGAAGATGCGGCTTCTTTGGTGTTTGCATGAACCGGCTAACCACACCAATTGCATATGCTATATCCGGCCGCGATAATGTAAGGTAGATTAGACTACCAACTATTTGTCGGTACATAGTTGCATCTTCCAAGTCTTTTCCTTCTTCCAAATATAGCTTGGCGTTAGCCTCCATAGGTGTAGCAATTGGCTTGCATTCGAGCATCCCATATTTCTTTAATAGGTCTTTAGCATACTTTTGCTGACAGAGGAATATGCCTTCGTTGCTTCGGTCAATCTCCAGTCCAAGAAAATGCTTCAGTTCTCCAAGTTCCTTCATTTGGAATCACACAGACAAGTTCTCTCTTGTCCTTTCAATCTCATCATCATCATCTTCAATGATGATCAAGTCATCCACGTACACTAGCACTATTACTAGTTTACCTTCCTGAAATTTTACAAAGAGACTAGAGTCCGCAGGTGCCACCGAGAACTCACTTTGCACTAGGAATTTCCCTATCTTGCCGTTCCATGCTCTCAGTGCTTGTTTAAGCCATTCAAAGGCTTTCTTTTGTTTGCAAACGTAATCCTAATGCCTTTTACTCTGGAAACCACTTGGTTGCTCCATGTAGATATCTCGATCAATTTTTCCATGTAGAAAGACATTCTTCACATCCATCTGCCACAGCTTCTAAGATTTGCTCGCTGCAAGCGCTAGTAGCACTCGCACCGTTGTAATTTTTGTTATTGGGCTAAAAGTCTCATCATAGTCCAACCCATATTCTTGTGAAAATCTTCTAGCCACTAATCGAGCTTTGTACATTTCTATTGATCCATTGGGGCGAGTCTTGACTTTGTACACCCATTCGCATGATATCGGCTTCACATCCTTGGGTTTTGGAACTAATTCTTATGTCTGATTTTGGTTCAATGTCTTAATCTCTTCTTTCATCGCCTTCTGCCATTTTATATCTCGGGATGCTTCTTCAAATGTCATTGGCTCTTTCACGGTCTCTTCTTCTGCTAAGGCAGCATCCACGTATCTTGGGTTAGACTTTCTTTGTCTAGTCATCCTCCTAAGTAGTGGGTTGTTTACCGCAACCTCCTGTTGACTCGGGCGAAGCTCTTCTGGACTACTTTGATGTACCCAATTTGCTATGGACTCATCGATTTATCTGGTGTTCCAGACAGATTAGGCACTTACTCACCATCTCCTGTTGTAGACGTTAACTCCTTAGTTGAACTAGGAGATTCTTCTCCTTCCCTTGTCTCCCCCATCTTCTCATGCAATTCATCTTCTAAGTCTTGAGAGTTTGGCAGCTCCTCCTTCAGTGGCGACCACCATGATGAGGCTTCATCAAAGACAACATTTCTTGATGTGTAGCACCAACCAGTTGCAGGGTTGCAACATTTCCACCCTTTCTTTTTATTGTTATAACTTATAGCCCAAAAAGATGCAACGAATCGCCTTCTTATCGAACTTGCTACGCAAGTGATCAGTGACAAACACATAGCATACACATCCGAAGACTCAGAAGTGACTTACCTTGGGCTTTATGTTCCATAGCTTCTCGAAGGGTGAGACAAAGCCTAGTTTTGCCGGTGGTAGCCTATTGATTACATGAGCTGTCGTTTGCATGCACTCTACCCAGAATCGGCTGGGCACATTGCACTCTACCCAGAATCGGCTGGGCACATTCTTAGCATGTAGCATGCTCCGACATATCTCTACAA